>OZ010635.1:3448198-4048198 GCA_963932165.1 Pimpla rufipes
GAAAATAGCCGTCCTAAAAAGAAAAGAATATTATATTGCACCCATGTTGTAAATGGTCATATTTGCTAGTACCACTGTCAAGATTTTTTTTTACTAATGGGAATAGTACATTCCGAAAAATCATATTTGTACACTTGTAAACAAAAACCTTAAGAAAAGTTAAATGATGTTTTAAACATACTGATGATCGTGCATTTCATCGTGCACTTGAAGACAAATAAATGTTATGTACTTATCTCGATGATACGTCCTATACTATGAAAGATACAGGCATTTTACATTGTTTGCCGTGGAAATTACAAGTATTCTCGAATTACCCAAAACGCCGTCGAAAACTGAATAAAAGTCAAGTACTTCATACAGTCGTTTTGAAGTAAAGTAAAATTGAACCATATCGAAAGGTTAAGGTCGACAGCAGGTGCATTGCCATGAAATATTACCGAAGTTGTGAAAATGCAATTCCTCTTTCATCCTCGGGTACGACTTGTTCGGCTACAATCGGAGGTACGTTTGGCGCATCAACCAACTGCACGTTAACCTGGAGCTCAGGTGCAATCGCATTATTCGCATCAATTGGCGCGTTATGCACGAAGTCGTTGCGTACCAACGGGGGTTCGAAGCTGCCGATGTAATCTTGAACGCCTTAAACCAATAATATAAGACTCGTTTACAATTAAATAGATACAGATTCACGAAGACCTTATACTTCCATTGATTGTTTATAAAACTAACCATTGACGACAAGAGCACTGATCTGTGCCCGTCGACGGTGGTCAGCGAGGCATAACAAGAATTCTTCTATGCTGAGCTTGAAAAAATACCAGTGTACAATCGTGAGAGACTGGTAATCCTTCACGTCTTTCAGACAAGATTGTGGTGTTTGTTTGTAATACCAAACAACATTTCATACTTTCATTCAAACAACATGACATGGAGCGCGATTTTGATCGAAGATCGAGGTCTTAATCAATGGTAATTTGAATATACAATTGTAAATTCTTTAAAGCATTACCTGTGGAATGCAAATTTCTAGGACATGACTCCATGTTGAGTCATTGTAAGGGACAATCAGTATTTTTCCCAACTGTATGGCGTCACAGCTCATTGCGTTTTTAGAAACTTCTACGAATTCACCACATCGGTTTTCTCGTAATGTTGGCCACGTACGAATTATTACAATTACGTAAAATACATTTATATATGCCACTCAGAAGTGCCTACTTCGCGCACGCGGAAAATAAAATTTCGTACGGAACTCGTACGAGGAACTTTTTCACGTATCATAATATACTATGATGAACAAATTGCTGTGATTTGAAAGTGGCCAACAGCAAGTACAATGTACGTGGTTTATTTGTAGAGCAAATTTTGAGAAACAAAACGATCCGAGTGATATTAAATTCAGTAAGAGTATATACCAGTTTATTATTCGAAATAAGACAACTATTTTATGTTGAAGTTTCAACTGTACTGGGTTTTTATAAAGTTATTCACCGGCCAATGGATAACTGAGCTTGAATGCGATTAAGGGGGGAAACCGGTTTAGGAGGCCGAAATTTTGGTGTTTTTCGTGAATTTTTTAAATAGGGAAGGAATAATCTGAAATTGTTTAAATTTGGAGGGTATTTTTATTTTTTTTTATTTTCTGTGTTCCAACGTATACCCTTGCGGGTTTTTACGTAACCCATCCCTTTCAACCCGTCCCTATCACTCCCTACCCGCACTTCGCTAAGCTACCTAACTTTCAATGCGTCCGCAGCCGACTTAGCTACACTGTACCGCATTTGCCGAGGACACGGGGAAACTGCGGAAAACCCGTGCCGGTACAGACGGCATTATGTATTTCCGATTCTCTGGTATATACACGAAAGAAACACAATGTTACTTAAGTGCAGACACCAGAGTCTCCGAAAAAATCCCTCCCGCTCACTGTTTGATGCGCCAGTCGATGCACGGCTAAGCGGTCACCCAACCAAGTTATGGCCGCAAACAATGCTGCTTAACTCGTGGGACCGCCGAAGCCGCACACCGACCGCACACCTATCAGTGTCGGTCTACTTGGAGGGTATTTTATTTATGGTTTGAAGTACACTTTAGAATTTTTTCAAGTAATTTCCCCCGGAAATAGTGGCGTTAGAACGAGCTGTCCATGGACGATTGCCACCCAAGTATTTAGCTGGCGGGAACTCCTGAAATCGCAATTTTTATCTGTAATCATCCAAATTTTTTTTTCTCGTTAACAACATATTTTCTAAGAATATGAACCTAAATCTGGTAAAAAAAAAAATCATGTTTTTGAAGAGTTTGAACGCGATATCATTGTTTTACACCATATTTTTTCACCTTTTTTGCTTAAAAAAAAAATGTTTAATAACAATATAATCTCAGATTTAGGTTCATATAGATTGGAATCGAATAAAGAATATTCACAAAAAATTTCAGAACGATTGGTCAATAACTTTTTTAGCTAGAACGCCCACCAGTTGAAAAAAAGTCGTTTCGAGAAAAACGGGTTTGAAATAAAATGAAGCGAAAACAAGACATTCATGGCAGTAATTAATTATATAAACTGATCAGCGGTTAATCGGCTATGCCAGCACCATATAGCAGTCCCTCTTCTTGTTCGTACGCGTCATTTCGGGCTTGCATCTCCTCTTATTTGAATTTCAAAGACATGATCTCCTTGATTTAAAGAAACGATATGCCTGACGGCACCCGGTCTGTCAACGTTTGGCTCATTCGCGATAAGTCGTATTGGTGTTTCTCGCGCAAGCTGATCTGTTATGTTATAGTTAAGTCAAGTCAAATCAAGAAGATAATCATTGGTTAAACCATCGAAGTTATTGGTGAACATATCTAAGTACTATGGTACGTAACCAAAAACTTGGTGAACATAACCTATAATTTGGTTGATGACATCATTCAAAGAAAATATATTATTAACTTAAGGATATTATTTCATTGACCTCAAAGAAATGTTTCATAGGTTGAGATTTCAAGGAAATTTTATTGAATCAAGGAAACTTTTTCTCTCGGTGTACCGCGCGCTTCGGCGCCGAACCGACGGGCGTCACTCAAGTGCTCATAACATCGGAAATAATGCGAATTTTGGTTTCAAATTTTTACCACATATTCTTGAGGAGTTATACTAACAATTTCTGCAATAAAAAAAGTCGATTTTTTTATTTGTCTAAACTGGTTTCCCCCCTTAATTCGAGACTCTTCCAGCACCTGAGGTCTGCTTCGAACATACGCTATCGGCGCCCACCACGCATCCTCGGTGTTTTGAGTGAGGCAATTCAGCCTTTCTGTTAAGGTACATTTAAAGAAATGTCAGTCATTGACGATCATAATATTTCAAGCAGAGATGGACGATATTCGAATAAAAATATATACCTTATAAGTTTTCAGCTTGGACAAGCGTTAATATTTTACAGCACATACTAAGAATACGAGTTCTGAAGCCTTCAATCTCAAATAATTTTTTTTTTGAAACAAAGATTCATGATTTAAGAGGGTGCCGGCCAGAAAAGAATCTTTAATACTCTAAGTAGAATATCTAATTTGTTTGGTTGATGATATCTAAAATTTTTACTTTTAGGATTCATCAATATTTATTACTTCCTCTTCATATTTCCTCTTATAATATCAGCTCTTATCAAAATGATAGATTCTCCATGCAAGAGCGCTTCCAGTAAGCGCTCTCGCAAAACTTATTGATAGTTGTTGTAATTAATGAGATTTGAAAGTAATTTTTATGTCAATATTGATCATTCCCCACCACAAGCGATGGCCACAATTGTTTGAACAAACTACGGAACAGTTTGAAGTATTTTACGTACCGAAGAACGACCATAAAAATCTGTTTGGTCCACCAAGTTTTCGAAGGATATGTCGGTGGACACTCACGCATAATTCATTGAGCTGCAGAGACGCCCTCGATACTGATATTAGATCAGCTAGAGGCAACCACTCGGTTCTCAGGTAATGGGTGAATTGCAATACATCCGCATGATCGTTTGCTTGGCGATCAGCAACGACAACAATGCACCCCAGTCCTTCGGCAAATCTTGCGACAGGCGTAAGGGGATGAGATGAAGCCATCCACAAGGCTTCTTGGGGCGTCGTAGCCATGCGGAGATCCACCCACCTTCGGCACAGGGCCTTTTTTAGAAACGTATGTAATGAATAAACTAAATCGGACAAGACGAATTGGTGAAAAAATGAATCAGTCTATGTGGAGTAATGAGTTACCATACAGTAGAAAAACCACCATCCTTCAATATTTATCCGCGGAAACATCTCGCGGAGCGAGCTGATGAGGGAACTTTCTTATGCACTGAAACGGTGGGGTTACCCTCCGAGTAGACCGACGGTCGGTAATTCGCGTAAGGGTACATTCCGGGGCCCATAGAAGGCGGTAAGATAGGGGGTTGGTGGGTGCAAAGTCCACCCGTAACGGCTAGGGGTGGAAAGAGTAGGGGTTGGGCCAATATAGGTATAGGGGTGCAGCCAAAATGGGGTATAAAAGGGGTAGCTGGAGCGGCAGTCGGGCATTCTGTTTCAGCCACCAGCGACGCCGCAACCAGCCAGGGGAAACAAGGATAGAACGAGCCGAGCTGTCAGTCGACCGGAGAGCACCGTGGATTGGTCCAGACCGTTAGAGCCGCGACGCGACGCGACATAGGCGATTGGGCGAGGAACTGGACTACGGACTTAGCCGCATTTCACTCGGATTTTCGCTCTTCGGTGACACGGGATTATGACAGACGGGTCGGACTCAGGCGGAATCGGGTCGGTGGGGCGAGCAGTAGGTGATTAGGATGAGAAAAGTTTAATGTTCACAGAAGAGGAACGGGGAGATAGCCGCAGGAACAAGATCTCACGGAAAGAGGCAGGATCCAGGGGAAAGTCAGAAGAATAATCGACTCACGGTGTTTCGCAGAGGGCTCGGGGCACGGATATTCCTGTTGGCGTCGATGCAGTGGGGAAGTCCGGTCGTCACGATACCCCATGTGTCACACTCGAGGGGGTGAAAGTCAGAGAAAATCGCGAGAGACGGTTTCGAGGTGTCAAGCGCGACACCCCCCCACCCCTCCCTATTAAGCCGTGATCTGGCCGAGACTGCCGGGTGACAGCTGTGCGCGTGGGCCATAGATCGCGACCCACGGCGATCGATAGAGGGGCGGACTCTAGTGCCGCGCGGCGAGAGTGGGGCGCGCGCAGTGTGCTCTCGCGGGTGGTGAGCGGCGACGCGTCACGCCAACCGTGGCCGGTCGATAGTACCGAGCGCGGGTAACCCATTACCGCCAAGAGTTGGACAAAATTATATCGAGTCACACGAACGGGTGAGGATCTGTATTACCAGAGGACGCCAGAGGCCTGAATATCGATCGAAAAAGGACCGCGATCCGATGAATACACCGAGTTGACGGGGCGAGCCGGGAGTCGTTAGGGAATAAGCTAGGAAATGATTGGGGAAATACGGGTGGACATATGCGAGGGCCAATCGGTGACGGAAGCGAGCAAAAGCGAAGCCAGGAGGTGGGAATATACCGTGCGAATCGCTGCTACCATATGTTTTATCATTCGTAAACCCCTTTATCGTTTTCCGTGAATCAATGTAATTATTTATAAGATATTCTGTTAATATTACTATGGTTATTTCATTGTTATTTTCTTAGTATCTGACGCTCAATATAGACTGTTTTACCCTCTACCTCGTCTGATTAATTACTCACTCCCTGTTTGGTTTCCGTCCGAAAAATAATAATTAATGTCGACGGGCGAACCGCGTTACAGCACAGATTGCCGTTCGCAAATTCTCTCGTAAGCCTGGTGACAATCTAATAAGTAGTTGCCACACGGCATCAAACTGTGACTTTCTTTTCTCTTTGAAAAGAACGTATATCATTGGCAGAACCTAAAATAACAATGCAATCGACGAATCGATGTAAGAACTAAAACTTAAAAACAAATGATGCATTGCAAGGAACCCTCCAACATTAACAAATATGTACGTATGAGCTCGTCTTGTTCGATCGAAAAAAGTTATTGCCCGACCATTATTTATTGCAATTAAATGTTATTGTGGTGTCCATTGAAAGAAATACCCTTCATTTGTCTCAAAGATGTTTATTTATCTTAAAGATTTTATGGAAAGATGAATAAAGATGAAAGTTTTTGGTAACATCCAATAACAATTATGCAAGACAGAAAACATTTTTTTTGGATGGCGAATAAAACACAACCACATGCATGATTTGAGCAAACATTTACTATTATTCGTTTTCGTATTTGAAGAGGAACAAGTCTTCGCAAATATAAATACATTAGGCGATATAGGCGATATAGAGATATACGATGATTTGGTAAGAAATTGTGCTTGTTTCTCCAAGTGGCTACCAATATATCAAAATAGAATTCGAATAATAATTGGGCAGTAATGGTACATTACCCAACAAGGGAGGGAAGTGCAGCTTTTCACCGAGTGTGAAATTTGATGTCCCATCGAAGCGAGGGCAGAATTTTACACGACGTGAAAAGGCACTTTCCTCCCATGGCGCATATTGTAATTTTATTCCGATTTCGCTAAAAAATAACCTCGCTTCGTGCGTGCAACAAGGACGAAAATAGTTCATTTCTAACCTGTTAAGAGGACGCATGCGTAATACGGGTTTCATTACTGCCGCGCTAGCAGGAATGTGCCGACGTGTCACAAGAAATGTGTCACAAGTTAGAAATAAGCGTTCTTCCGCCTGCGTTGCGGATACGAAATGAGCATATTTTAGCGGAGTCGGAAGAAAATAACATTCATCATGAGTTCAGAATTGTTGATCTGGCTTATTGTGCCAGATTATTTCTATGTGATAAGAAAAAGTGAGATTTTTTGATAGCATGAGTACAGCTGCTCACCGTTTCTACGACACGTGCATACACAATCACTATATAGTACGGCCTCGCCGGTCCTGTGTCGACCTACAAAGCATGGTTCCTGATATTGTATTAAGATGAATGAAAAGCTTCACAACAAGGAAATGAGTGATTTTTTCTTATGAGTCATCGTTTCTTAACATTTTGGTGCATTTGATGACAGCAGTGGTGGATAATATGTAATACAGCAAGTGTTCTTCATGAAAATGTACATCATAAATTATATATTTCGGACAACCTTGAAATAAACAAAATTTGTTTTGGATAATCCTAATTAAAAATGAATCTACTGGTTAGTTAATGTTGTGCAGTTTGCAAATTCAAATATGTGCTCACATTATTTGTAAATCAAAATAATATTAATTTAACAAGCAAGAACGACGTAATTGTATCAATAATCGCGAATACACTTACGCGAAAGGTGCAGCCCACGAATATTTCGGTCGTATCGTTGAGGCGTTGAATCATGTTGTCCGTAGCAAACACGAGTGCTGAAATTCCATCTGTCCCAGTCGCTGTGCCACGGTATATTGATTGCGAAAGGGGGAATTCGCGCAGACATTCACCCAATATCAACACATTCTGTGAGACTTCTGGTGTAACCCTGAACCTTTCGCGGTTCATCGAAGTTCGTAATGATCGGTAGGTAACGACGTCGAGAACCGGCCGCTCATATCTGTGTGATAAGCAAGAGGACAAACATTTCAGCCGTTTTGCTTTGGTTATGTCCTTTTACGATAATGCACATGCATTTTCTATGTACCTAAAAGCAACCTCGCGATAGATATCGACCATCGGGCGCATTGTTTCCCTGCACAGTCGAATTATGTCGGCCCTCATGCGTGCCTCCGATACTGCATAAGGATTTGGATCGTGTGTATTATGTGGTCGAATGACATGGACGCGATTTCCGTCTACTCGTACCGCACCAGTGCAATGCAGCCTCACGCGAAAAGCACAGCGATATGTATCGACTGTCACTACTCGAATGTCGAGATGGTAGGTATATCCTTGGTAAAAATAGCGCCGCGTACCTGGTCGCTCTCCATCTACCTCTTCCATGAACAAGTACAATGGAACAACGATTATCACGGTGCCACTCACAACACAACTACTACAGGATTGGAGATCATCAGTACGCTTTTAGAATGAGAGTAAGCGCGAAATGAAATGCATTTATATGCCTTAATGTAATGGCCAATACGGAGAGATCATCTGAGACCACTTCGTAAAACGAAACAGAATCTCGAGAATCCGCCATTGTACTTTGGGAAGAACGCGAGCTCTTGTGACGTCAAAGAAGGACACACACGTTAACAGTGGCACAGGACGCTACAACATACTGCATTCGTGAAAAGATGTTACCGAAAAATATGTCTACCACCTGAAAAATATGCGTGATTATTCAAATGTAAAGGAAAATATTCCTTTAAAGGGCGCTGCGCTCCCGAGCATCGTGTGTCGGTACAGTAGACGATGAGGGCGACAGAGAGATAATATAACCAAAGACGACACACGTGTCAATTGTGCTTCGGCGCACACTAATAATTAATCACCGCGTTTGTTACGTCCTGACGTAACTATGAACATAAAAGAAAAATTAAACAATTCGTTAATAACTCAGTCAAATTAAAAGTTTAAAAGATCCCGAGAATAGAATACAAGTGGCGAAAACGAGAGAAGGAAATACGATACGTCCATCGATATAGAGCATATATGGAGCGGGAAGCGCCGTTTTATCGATCGATGAGGAGAAATGCAAGGCAAGGTCAATGTCGGGCCTTACTGTTATGCTGCCCCTCGGAGACGGCTACGTGTTGCTAGAAGCATGCTCGCCAGCTACTACAGTAGTGGTGAGATGTTTTCAAGTGGTAACAGCGTGGAAAAAAATGAATCATCAATCGCTCCGCGCGAGCCTATTGTGCGACAATTCGCATCAACTACGGATCTCGGGGCACGCGCGTATTACCGCATGCCGCTAAGACGAGACGGGGCGCCAACGCCCAATGCTTTTTGAAGGAATGTCAAAAACCTAATCTCTGCCTCGCTCACATTTTCGAGTACACAATAAATAAAATTAAATATTAAATATGTGTTTTATACCAGATTTCAAAAATTGGTCGTAGGATAAAAATCTTTTAATTAAATTTAACTATTTACATTAAATAAATGGTTTTGCGATTATTCGAGGGTACTCATTTGATAATGCAGAAAGAACAATTAAATCATGTTAATTTCATTAAATAGGTACACGGTAAAACTGTAAAGTCTTACCAAGATTGTTTGAACTGAAGGAATGACTCTTGTAATTATTAATTTACGGAGTTAAGAAATAAGAGAATCAATAATTTGCACATTGCTATTATTAGAGATGGAAATTATAGACGTTCCAAACTAAGCTGCTTGAATTATAATACTTAAAGAATCACATCGCCACGACAAGGGACCAGTATGAAAATATAGCAAAATAAGATATAATATCGGACGAATTCCTAACGAGTGAGAGCCCGAACTAACGGAGAAATACGCGCTTTTATTCTTGCATAACTCACTAATATAATGTTGAAAAATCCCAATCAATAATTGATTATTCCTGAAATTGTAAATGATAATTCTTGTAGAAAAAATAATTCAAATCACCAAATTAGAACCAAGAAGAAACTAAAGGAAAAATGCATGAAGAACGGCACGTACGCCCGCATAAAGAATAAAAGAAACCGCGCCCTATACCAGGCGAACGGTGCAGCTGATGCAAGCGATATCGCGTACAAGGCGCACACCAATGCATTATGTTGCTAGTTAGAGGCAGAATGACCAGTCGAAGGTGTAGAAAAGAGACACAAGAAACTTAATAAATCTCATATCTCAATGCATAATAGATATATATAACTCCGGAAAAAGCGAACTTCTGTATTATTTTACGAACGTATAGATGACGTCAAGAAATTGCCGAAATTCGCCTTTTATTAACGGAGCAATTTGATAATAAGAAATATGGAGTAACAAGGATAGAAATGCGATGAGCCCGACTCGTCCCAGCATAAACACACGTGAACACCAGAGGGAATTTTATAACAATCAGAGTACGTGTTTTTCCCCTGTGAAACTAAAGATGTATTAGGTCTACCTGTACTTTTGAAGGACTCCCACCCCATATCGGTGAGATGGTTAGTGCGCATTAGCGACCTATATAAGGAGCATTTCTTCGCGACAAAAGACATTCAATCATCGTTTCATCCAGTGTAAAGTGAATAGTGGCAGCTATAATCTGCGAGTTTCGACGGCTCTTCTCTTCGCCAGCTTAATCCCTAGTAACGTTACTCTGTTTAAATGTAGACTCATAATTTTCGTAGTGAAGAAAGAAATAAGGAGATAGACTCGGACCATTTTTGCAGTCTTCGGACTTGGAAATTATTCTTTTCTGTAGACTTTGGACTTAGAAAATATTTGTGTTTTAAGACTTTGGACTTAGAAAATATTTCTCTTTACTTTCTACTGACTCTACCGAACGTTAAATCCAGACGCTAATTTAATCATTTTTTCTCGGTTCGAATATTTCTCTTCGAGGATTTCGTTCTGGGGTGTTTTCTTTGGTTTTTACCAAAGTATTATAATTTTATTTCAAGAATCTGGATTGAGCTATTAAGTAAAGTTTTTGTTCCTATTATTATTATAATTATTCATTTTATACCAAATATCGCGTGCCAATTTTTGTAATGGGAATATCGAACAGCCATTTACTTTTTCCAAAGTGCCTTAATTAATTTTTTGAATAAAAACCCAAACGATTATTCTATTTGAAACGAAAGAGATCTACATTTGAATATTTTTTTGACAACGCCCCTTCATCGATCCTTTTGGTCAACCCCGACGTCAGCGACATTGCAGTTTCGATCTACAAGAACTTCTGAACTACAGTAAGTACATTTATTTATTTCTGTAGCGAGATTTTTTTTACATTATTAGAGATATCACCCTTGATTCCCACAAATTTGAAAAACGCACAAACCCTACACACTACAATTTTATCACTAGTAACCGATTAACGTTCGTACCCCTGTCCCGAGTAATTTACCGCAAGGTTAGGACTCAAAAACGGGGTTGCGTCTTCGGTGTTCACTAGGGTGTCCCAAAAAAAAAGAATTGCAAAAGATATTGCTACGAACGTCGAGGAGCAAAAGCAATTTCTTTTGCAGGTCGTGAAAAGCCACCACCAACAATATCCAAACGCTAATAAAAAGACCCTCAACATCGTTTCTTGAAAGTAGAGCCGACGTTGTCACGAGAAAATCATGAATGTGAACTATAATGAATTAATTATACGTAATTAATTAACTTCAAATAAAAATTAAAAAACGGAACAAAAATGGTCCTCAAGTGACTTACACCGCTCATAATTAATTTTGTTTCCCATCCTGAATTTTAATCTATACCCAGAGTCCGAGAAAAAGTTTTGTAAATTTTTGTCTGTCTGCCCCCTCCACTGGAAACACAATAACTCTGAAAAATGTGTTCGGATCGCAACCAAATTTTGCGGATATCTTTGTCATATAAAATATAGTTACAGTATCAAATTTGAAGCTGATCGATCAATATTATCCAATATTTTTTTAGCTAAAATCATTCAAAATATATGAATAATCAATTTAGTGCTTATTGCAAACGTCATATCTCCCGGACATTTGTACGGATCACTACCAAATTTTGTGGATGTCTTTGGGATATAACAGATAATTTTATTGTTAAATTTGAAACGGATTCATCAATATCTTCCAATACTTTTCATGCCAACATCATTTTTTTTATATATTAATGGAATTTAAATCGTGAGCGACCGGTTAATATTTTTTTACGAGCCTCAAATTTTGAGATAATCTTCGTTTAGATATAATCCAACTTTTGCGACTGTGGCCGGACGAAAAAAAAATATATTTTTTTTGGGACACCCTAGTGTTCACCGTCAGGCGTGGTAAAGGGAGAGCTCCGGTTCTCACTGACCAGAGTACGGGAACCTCAAGCCGAAGCGCTCACACGCGTGTAAATGTTTGACTGTGTAAAAGCAACCGAATATTTGACGTAACAAATTTGGGGGCTCGTCCGGGATCTTATAGAATGTTTGATCGTGCCAATAGTGATAAAATCTTTAATATTGCCGAGGAAATGGAACATTGATATTTTTCAAGCAATCAATTTTTATTATTTTTGTTTTAATACAATTATAACGGGGAAAGTGAAGTACTACCCTGAATTTAAAACGAATGGAAATACGGAAAGGATTATTCGAGATTAATAAGTGTATTGAAGAACTCAGGTGTCTAATAATAGCGGTTCTTAAGCAAATCCGAAAGGAAATATTTCTGAGGTCTCTTGGTTTGGATAAATTGAGGAAAAAGGTTTGCGAAGAATCAACATTAAGAAGATCAAAAAGAATAATTAAAACTCGAAAAATCATTCACGGTGAAATTGGAGTTCGTAATAATCATCGGAAATCTCGCAGGCAAACCAATTGTTAATAATAAAGTGTAGAAAGCAGTTGAGTTTCTTGGGTAACCTGAGGCCAATTGAAAGGATGTTACAATAATAATTCTCGTAAAAATAATTAATACTATCAACCTTGCACGATTCATGCCTCGATTTTACAAATTCCTCGACTTTCCCAGTTTTCTGTACCATGCATTAACTTTGATACCTTGCCCTACCATCGATACCACGCTTTACCATTAACACATACGCCTTACCTAAAAGGAGATTTCGCGCTATACACAGCGGATTTCACCTTCCTGTCGTGAGATCTCGCGCTATTGGACAGCGGATTTCTCTATTCCTCCTGTGATCTCGCGCTACATACAGCGGATTTCTCGTTCCTTGCTGAAGTTCTTGCGCTACCTACAGCGGAGTTCTTTTTCCACCTAAAATTACCCGGAATTCTTGCGCTACTCAGAGCGGAGTTTTCTGTCCCCCCTTGGAAATTTCGCGCTATACAGAGCGGATCTTTCAGTCCTCTCTCAGAGATTTTGCGCTATTTACAGCGAATTTCTCTGTCCTAATCCGGAGTTCTCGCGCTATTTGACAGCGGAGTTCGCCATTCCTCCACTGGAAATCTCGCGCTACATACAGCGGATTTTTCCGTCCTCCTCCGGAGATTTCGCACTACCCAGAGCGGATTTCTCTGCCCTTTTTACCTAGGGTTCTCGCGTTCCTCGGAGCGGAGTTCTCGATCCTTCGCCCTGGAAATTTTGCGCTATACAGAGCGAATTTTTCCATCCTTGCCTTGAGATTTTGCGCTGTATAGAGCGAATTTCTCAGGGAATCAAACAAACTAAGCCACCCAATGAGTAAAAAGAGGGGAGGACGTGCAGATTTCTTAAACAAACTCGAAAAGGAATATAAAATACCTCCATCCAATCAGGTGACGGGAAACTCAACAGGCATACGTTACCACCCCATTTTAACCGAACTGTACATGGTAAATTGGGATAAAGAAATCACGGAAGGAAAATTGAAATTGGGGTCAGTTGATCTAGAACCTTTGTCTGCAAGAATTCCCGCTGATAACAGAGATTTTAAATTAATTAAGAACTCAAAACTGGTAGAAGGAAAAGAACAAAACTATTCCGCTGCATTATTTCCGAAACCTTACAAATTAGTCCCGATTTCAGCAAACACAGAATCTTTCTCTTCCTCGTGTTCTATTAATTCAGTAAATCTCAGGAAAACAGAACGGACATTTCAAGAGGAAGAACAAAATCAGTTTGAAACATTTAAAACATCGCTGCAAGAACCAGTAGAGAAACGCAAGCCTGAGATCGTAAACGAGAAACTCTTAAAGGGCAACAATTGTTACAAAATACTCCTTGCATCCAAAACAAGACTCTGGAAATCCAAAAACCCGCGATAATCTGGGATTTAATAACAAGGTGCATGAACACATCTTCATTAAATAAAAGCGTGAATTTAGTGACCTACTGAATGTTCCTTGAATGGTTGGAAGTAATCAAAAACATTTTTATACGGTGGTACTGTCAGAAGTTGCAAATCAAACCAAGGATAAATAAGAGACCGATTAACGCCCATAAAAAATCAAAACATAAATACGTTCGATTATATAAGAGATTCAAATAACGGGGAAAATATTTTCATATCAAAATATATGTATATTTAAAGACGAAATTATAAATGACGTCAACTCGTTCAAAGAAAGATCTTAGTGGGTTTAAAATTAATGAGTATCTTGACGAAAAGAAATTAAAACAAAGTATAAAAAATCGACCTGATACGTCCGAAGGAAATATCGAAACAACCGTCTTGAATCTCGATAAACCGGCTCTTGTAACCGTTGAGGAATCCGCCGGTCTAGACGAACAGTTCGCCCATGGTGCGAACAGCAGCTATTCGGAACAAGATACACGATCGTCCGACCCAGATCACGGGGAAACAATCACTTCCGCTAGAGAAAAGTATAAGGAATTAAGGGAAGACACGAGAATTGTTATAATTAATGAGAACAGCGACGACGAGCTAACCGATACGGACGACGATAGCATACAGAAAAATAGAATCATTGACGAAGGCGATGACACCAAATCCTATAACGAAGACGATTTCGATAGCAGTGACTTTGCGGATTGTCCAGGGGATTATTTAACGAAATTTTCAAAAGCAAAAACTTTCGTACAATTTACGGAACAAGTCCGAGAACAGATTCAAACTGATTCTGCGAATAAAGGTTTGTCGTTGGTCGGTGGTTTTGTCACTGCGACTGGTCCACGAGCCATCGAATATTATCCTTTGTTAGCACCTCTCGAATCTACCCTCGAACCAACAATCCAGACACGCGAATTTTTAAATCCCGCGGTACTCCCCGACGGAACACAACCCGAATCACATCGCAAACTTCACTGTACTGGAAGTAAAGGAACATCAAATTTACCAGCACGCGCTCATGAAAGCAGTTTGACAATTAGTGATTTATCAAGTGCTGACGATACATTCTACACCCCCTTGGGAGGATCCACCCCGTTTAAAAAACCGACTTCTAAACATTCAGAATCCGCTCCCAGGAAAGACTTACCTACTCCGGAAAGTAAAACTAACAGAATCAAAGAAACACCTATAAAATCGATATTGAAACCGGCCTATATAGTTCCAAAGCAACTGATAAGCCAAATAAATTTGCCAAAAACTCCTGACCAAGCGAAACCAAGTTGTTCCAAAGATCCAGAAAGGGAATCAAACGGAGAAACAGAAAAACAGACTCGAGTTAAATTTGTTCTTGAATCATCCTTATCAAAACCCAAAGAAATAGAAAACGCGTCAGGGAAAACAACGCTACCCACGATGGTTAATAACCAAACTTTGTCCCTCCGGGACGCCCTAGCTGTAATCCCTAGTTACGATGGGCATACCATGTCAATGGGAATGTTTATTCAGGGATGCAGAGAGGCTCTGGCAATGATGGGGCCAGGAGCGGAGGCAAATCTGGTAAAAGCCGTTCGCGTAAAAATTATCGGTGAACCGCGACGTACAATACAAGGACGTGATTTTGCAAACATTTCCGAATTAGAAAAATGTTTGAAAGATATTTATGCACCAACCCGGAATGTTTATCAATTGCAAGGAGAATTGGGATCGATTTATCAACGCGAAAACGAAACTGTAATTGCATATGCAAATCGCGTACGAGATCTCGGAAATTTAATTCTTGAAAGTCACGATTCTAGTGAGAATAATCCCATGACAACAGCATTCATCAATAACACAAAAGAAAGTCTTCCTGCATGTTTTTTGCACGGTCTAAAACCAGAAATTGAGCAGCGTTTAAATATACATAGCGATTTAGACGAACTCGTAAAAATTGCTGTACAGATCGAAAAACAATTGCTATCTCAAGCTGCGTTGCGTAGTGGACGCTCATCTTCGGAATCAAGACCCGCGAAATCTGAGGGAAAGCGCAGTGTACACATCGTGGCAGTCGAAGAACCAAATTGCCAACTTTGTGATAGAAAGGGACACATAGCTAAGAATTGTCCTAACAAAGAGACGAAACCAAATCAGTCTAGCAGCTCCCAAGATCAGAATAGTGAGGAGAAGGGCCCCCGTATATGTCAGATTTGCAAAAAACCAGGACACTCAGCAGATAAGTGTTTTAAGATTTTCCCACCGACAAATAATAGCACTAATATGATCGAACCTCCCCAAGTTGCAATTTGTCAAATATGTCAAAAACGAGGACACACAGCCGAACGCTGTTACAAAATATTTCCTCTTGAAAAACCGGGGAGTATGACAGTTATTTGTCAAATTTGTAAAAGCACAGGTCACTCGGCTGACAAATGCCCCCGATTGCCTCCCAAACCTCCAGGCCTAATGAACCTACCTCGCAATCAGGTGCCCCAGAATCTTCGTTACCAAAATCCTGTTGGAATTTCATGCCAAATTTGTAAGAGAGAAGGCCACGGAGCTCACATATGCCCATATCGCAACAACCATTCCCAGCCATTAAATAACAACCATTTTAACAGTGGAGAAAATCCTATAACCCCAAATACAGTTCCTAACAATGTGATGGGATCTTGTCATTACTGCAAGAAACCAGGACATTTTATTCGCGAATGTCCAGCTCGAAGGGCCAACCAGGAGAAATACGGAAATTCGGAAAACGACATCGGGCTCCTGAGTACGGGTGCGCTCGGGGAGACCTCGCAGAGCGCGCATCCGGTCCGTATCGTCACTATTGCGAAACCGAACACCAACCGCGAATAGTTCGAATTTTTAATATACACTTGCAAACCGAAAGCAGTGTTCCCACGGTATTGATGACAGCTAACGAAGTAAACACGTCCATTATCTTGATGATTGATACCGGGGCTGGACCAAATATTTTAAAAAGGCGATATCTAAAACCAGATGTTCTTATAAATCATGGGGAAATCTTACGACTTAACGGTATCACTGATAATTCGATTCTTACATTGGGTTACGTTACAATAGAAGCTTTCGGACGATTTGCGACATTTCATATTGTAAACGATAATTTTCCTATTGTAGAGGCTGGAATACTGGGTACTGATTATCTTGATGGAAATCGCGTGAAAATTGATTACGAAAAACGGCAGTTGAAAATGCAGAATATAATAATTCCATTTGCCACCCAGGAAATGATAGTTATCCCCCCCAGGTCTACAAGGCTATGCTTTGTAAGAATAAAAAATTGGAATTACGGGAAGGGTATTTACCTTCGCTGGAAACAGGAGAGGGAATTCATGTAGAAAGTGGATATGTTATAAACGACAACGGCAAGGCTTATATTCATATGACTAACGACAACGAGTATACAATACAAATACAAGTCCCTGTATTAAAGTTAATGTCATCGGAGGAATTAACTGAGGATACTGAAGTAACGGGACCGGATACAAACAATTCTGAACAAATAATGAATAATGAAAATGCAACAGTGGAAAGGAAAACAAATAAAAAGCTAAGTAACAAAAATAATAAAGTTGTTCGTTTTTATTTAGGAGAGGAAGACATTTCTGAAACCATTGGAGTATCAAGCAAAAATAAGTTTAAATGGGACCCGATATTTCAGGGAGAACCAGTAGTTTGTGCAAAGAATATTTGTCATTTATTAAGCGAAGTTGAAATTGAGATGAAGAACTGTGAAAAATTATTGAATAAAACTCATAAGATATTGTCAACAAAGGAACAATGTGTAGAGGAAAATAAAATTAATACTCGTAAGGAAATTGACGAGTTAAGAAATGAGAATCAAGTCGATGACTACTTACAGTCTCGGACATCATGTGCTTCGGATTTTTACCCAAAGGAGGTGATCGAGGAGAACGGCTCTGAGACCCTAATGGAATTAACGTATTTTAAGGAAGATAGTGTTAATAAAGTAAATAATGAGGTTCGGACAAAGCCGACCGAATTAATTTTGTTGTCAGAACGAGAATTCCCCGATAAAGGATCAATGGAATTTCGTTCCGAATTTGGAAAGTCCAATGAGCCCAGGACAGGCACAGAAGATTTCGATTTTGTTATAAATCAAGGTCATAACGACCGTGTCCTCGAGAGAACCACGGGGGTAGAATCCATGAGTATCAATGAAGAAAATTACGTTGAGTTATCAAAACAGTCTAGTGATACAGACAATATTCTTTCTGCAACGAGAATAGAGTCCGTATTAAACGTGAACAAACATTATTCACATTTTATGATTGAGAAGGAACATAGTTATCCAAAAGCATCAGAAAACGAATTATTGCCGGGAAAAACAAGAGAGGGAAATGAAATTATGTCGGACCGAGAGAAGAATAAAAAGATTAAATTAATGGCGAAAAATGGGGAAGAGGTCATCGAAAAAATTAATGGAGAAACAGTTAGCCATGAGCAAAGTAATATTGTAGTTGAGAATAAGGAAACTTGTTGCGACAAAGATAGAAAAAGCCTAATAGAACCAAAGAATGAACTATCAAGGGAACAATCCGAAATGAAAAACAAATCGATAGAAGTCCCAGAAAACCATCATAACAAGCGACCTTTGGTCTGTGAAAGTTCGTGTTACACAATAACTGAAGGGAAAACAATTGATCGATTTGATCAAATAAAAGAATTATTGAGACTCTCGGAATTAGATGAGGAAGAAAAAAACAGTATTGAAACTCTGTTAAAAATCAGCGCGCATTTGTATCAGATCCCTGGAGATTCACTAACGTGTACCTCAATTTTACAACATAGAATTCCTACCACAGACGATCTTCCTATAAATACCAGAGGGTACAGATGGCCCGAATGTACGAAAGCAGAAATAGGAAAGCAAATGGAAGACATGCTTAGTAAAGGTATAATTATACCATCCACTTCACCATATAATTGTCCAGTATGGGTCGTCCCTAAGAAAGCCGACTCGCAAGGTAATAAGAAATGGAGAGTAGTGTTTGACTACCGAGCATTGAACGAAAAGACCATCGCTGACGCATATCCCATTCCCAATATCAATGATATACTAGATCAGTTAGGAGGCGCTCAGTACTTCTCCGTATTTGATTTAGCATCAGGGTTCCATCAAATCGAAGTTTCAACGGAAGATCGACATAAGACGGCGTTCACTACGCCTCGCGGACATTTCGAATTTGTGCGCATGCCGTTTGGTCTACGAAACGCTCCTCCCACTTTTCAACGAGCAATGGACCTCACGCTTAGTGGGCTCCTTGGAGAAGGTGTGTTTGTATATCTGGACGACATAGTGATTTACGCTAAAAATCTTCGTGAACACGAGAAAATATATATGGAATTGATGAAACGTCTAGAATCCGCGAATTTAAAATTACAACCAGATAAATGCGAATTTTTGAAACATGAAGTAGCGTATTTGGGCCGCATTATCGGCAGTGAGGGGGTACGGCCAGACCCAAAAAAGTTAGAGGCCGTACGTGAATACCCACCTCTCAAAAATGTTAAGAATATTCGACAATTTCTGGGATTAACTGGATCTTATAGGAGGTTTATTGAAGGATATGCAAAAATAACTAAACCACTCACAATTCTCTTGCGAAAGGATATCAAATTCGATTGGGGACCCGAACAACAAGAAGCATTTGAAATTTTTAAAAATAAACTTTGTACTGCACCGGTATTACAATACCCCGACTTTTCCAAACCATTTATTTTAACTACAGATGCATCCGGTTACGCTATTGGTAGTATACTCTCACAGGGAAAAATAAATCATGATCATCCTTGTGCATACGCGTCTCGAGCATTGAATTCGGTAGAGGAGCGCTACGACACATATGAAAAGGAAGCACTAGCAATTGTATATTCGATATTACATTTTCGACCATACTTGTACGGACAACATTTTACCGTAGTAACCGATCATAAACCATTGTTATGGTTCCGACGAGCGACAGACGGCAACCCGAAAATTTTACGCTGGAGGCTCAAACTTGCCGAATACGAATACGATGTAGTATATAAGGCAGGGAAAACAAATGTCAATGCCGATGCCCTTTCCAGAAATCCCATAGAACAATCTGTTAATACAGACGAGATTCCCACTGTGCAAATAACACCATTCACGGGCTATCCCACGAAACGCAAAAATAAATTATCAAATGCCGAAATTAGTCGTATATTAGATGAAGATTCTGAAAACGAAAGCGATCATCGAAATTCTGATAGTAATGCGGAAGAAGATATATTTTTAGAGGATGAAATTGAACGCGACTGGGATCCCGAACTACCAGAATTAACCGAGGAATATAATGAGGATAGTATTCAAGATGCTCCTTTGACTAATTATTTCGAACCCGAGATATTGATAAGTGATACAAGTGATTTACAATCATCCACAATTGGGAACATCCCTGATACATTTTCAAACACGCATGAAAAGCTACCAGACGAACATGAACGGGAAAAACTAAGCAGGAAATTGGAGAACAATTCACTACAAGCCAATGCAACAATGCCGCCGGTTGAAAATCAAGAAGAGATATCATCCACATCCTTTAGCGATCTTCCTTCCCAAACCCCCAACTCATGTAACGAAGGCGAGTCTACATATCCTCGCCAACATAAAAAAACCTCCATAGTAAGCCAAAGAAAATCCGGCGTTCAGCCCCTTGTAACTAGCGAAGACGTATCATCTAGTGACGATGAGTCTGATGCGGAGCAGGAAGAGTTACTATCCCAAGAACCACCACGAGAAACAACCAGAGGACGCATTACTTCCTCAAATATCATACAATCACGTGACCTTTTTATTACCAGAAAAGACAATCTTATCTACTTCGTTTCTATAAATTGTGAACCGATTGATTCTGGAGCAATTATTTTAAGAGATCATAATCAATTTCCACATCTGGCAAATTTACAATTAAATAAAGCACAATCAATCGCGAAGAAAGTTAATAAATTCAACATCGCTATTCCAATTACTGAAACCACTGAAGAAGGTCCTACCTTGATTTTGCAAAATATAATAGAGGCCCTAAAAAGCACACGACACTTGAGCGAAAAACTGCTGTTACAAACAATAAGTCTTGCTAAATCCGATTTCATATTAAATGTCTCTTGGAACGAAATAATGATACAAATTCAACGTCTGTTCGTGCATAGTGACACGAAAATTGTCATTTGCAATGGTTTAGTGCGACAACCGGCAAAGGAAGACCGACAGAAAATAATCGAAGAAATGCACTGTTCCGCTATAGGTGGACATAGAGGAATCAGCAAAACGTATAGTCGAATTCGTCATGAGTATTTTTGGAGGAATATGAAAGTTGACATCCAAACATATATTGAAAAATGCCTACAATGTCAGTTAAAAAAGTTGGTTCGAGTAAAAACGAAACAACCCATGATAATTACAGATACCCCGGCAATCGCTTTTGATAAAATCGCAATGGATATTGTTGGGCCATTGCCTCGCACCGGAAGAGACAATGAATATATACTTACTATCCAAGACCAGTTAACAAAATATTCGGTTGCAATTTCTATTCCAGACGCTAAGGCAGCAACCATAGCTGAAGCATTCGTTAAACGATTTATTTGTTATTTTGGGTCACCTAAAGCAGTTCTTACCGATCAAGGAAGTAATTTCTTAAGTAATTTCTTGAAGCAAATTGCAAAACTATTTAAAATTCGCAAAGTAAGAACGACTGCATTTCATCCACAATCAAATGGATCTCTGGAGAGATCTCATCACGCCCTTGGTGAATATCTCAAACAATTCACGAATGAACATAGTGATTGGGATGAATGGGTCGAAATGGCAATTTACAATTACAACACAAGTGTACACGAGGGTACCAAACACACACCATATGAGATGGTATTTAGTAAAATAGCACGAACACCCTCCAGCATGCCACTAGCCGACATGGAAAAACTTGACACTTACGATGCATATTTAACTCAATTAGTCACACAAATTCACGACATCCAGAGTTTAGGTCGTCAAAATCTTAATAAAGCTAAAGAAAAATCTAAGGAATATCAGGATAAGAAAGCAAATCCAGTAACGTTCAAAGTTGGTGAACCGGTATTTTTACTTAAAGGGCCGAAACCAGGGAAACTTGGGGATCACTACACCGGGCCCCACGAGATTACGGAAATATTAACTAAAGGTAACATTCGTATTAAGCTCCCCAGAAAGGAACTGGTTGTGCATTCTAACCGATTAAAAAAATCTAAAATTGGTTTATAAGACTATGAACAGCTATTCCGATTAATAATAATAAATTAACGCCAATAAATCAAACAAAACAAAAAACATTTTATCACTTTACTATTTCTAATTACATATAAAAAAAAAAAATAATAATAACAATTCACCGCGATATTAAGGAAAATAAGGCAGATTACGATAACCAATTAAAAATGCATTACGTACATCGCGAAATTCTATTGGAATTAAGAAGAGAAATTGTGGAGGATATAGATGTCTGGAACGGTATCATACAACCATTGTTTAAGAAAAACATAATCACTATCGAAGACGTTGACGAACTCATGCAATTGACAACTAAACCAGCAAGAGCGAAATTATTATTAGATATATTACCGAATCGCGGTCATAGAGCATTTTTTGTATTTCTTGAAGCTCTGTATAAACATTATAACTGGATAAGATTGGAGATGATAGAACGATTAACCTTAAAGACCAATGAAGCTGAGCGTTAATCAATTCAATAAACCTGGGGTACCGACATACTAAAGTATAAGTATGAGAGACTGGTAAATTAATATTTTGTAACAATTTTTTTGGAGATATTCAAGTTCAGATTTAACAAAAAAAAAGAAGACACAATTATTACGGAAAATCGCAGAATTTACCAGTATAATGGAATATAATCAAGAACTGAGCCTCGTAAAAGCAAACACTGAAATTCGTCAATGAAAAAAAAAGGAAAAAAAATATATATACTGTATAATAACAAGTAAAAAACAGTAAAAATCACTATTTAAATTTAACACACTGATTTTAGTTGAAGGGTCAATAAACGGAAAACCCGGCGACCATTCTACCGGACTCCACAAGACCACAAAAATATCTTTATAAAACGAGGTAACATACAATTTAGCTCCTCGGAAGGGACTTTATTTCATATCATAATCACTTAATAACTTTAAATAACGATTCAGCACGCTTAATAATTTTGTATCTATTCATATGGGAAAATACCTATACAAATAAACACGACACAAACTTAAACCTTGAGTACCGTTTACTCTGTTCCTCATGATTAAAAATCAATCTACCCAAAAAAATTAAATTGAATAACCTAGTAACCAAATATAACGCAATTTCGAAATAAAACCCGTATTAAAAAGGAGATAAACAGAAAAACCAATTATGGACACGCTTCAAAAATATGAAAAATATCGTTTTGAGCAAAAACGCCTTGACAGTTATCAGGGATGGCCTTTCGAATTTTTGGAACCTCGTAAACTCGCCGCTGAAGGTTTTTATTATACAGGAAAATTAGATAAGGTAGTGTGTTTTTATTGCGAACTAAAACTCGATTTGTGGAAACTAAATGATGATCCTAAAGCAAGACATCAAAAAGAACACGACACATGCAGATTTCTCAGAGGGATGAGGTGCGGAAACGTACCAATTAAGGGCAATTCCCACGAGGTGCAACCTTTTTCCAATCAGAGGGAACCGATCGAGGAAAAAATAGCGATTTCAAAGAAAGTAGCGGGAAATTTACCATATCCTTCGACGCCACTAGGGGTTTTTGAAAAACAATATCCTGAGTCTCCTTTCCATCCTTCATTGGCGGGCTATTCCAAGCGACTCGAAAGTTTTGTTTCATGGCCCAAAAACAAGCGTGGAACGAATGTTGTATGGTTATCCGCAGCCGGATTCTTCCACACGGGTATTAAAGACAAAGTCAGGTGCTTCCATTGTGGAGAGATCGTGTGTGATTGGAAGACGAACGATGACCCATGGAGCAGACACGAATATTTCAATCCAACCTGTCAATTTTTAAACGAAACCGTGGGCTGTTCCCGTAAGGTCAAAGGGAGTGCGAACGGCGGCATCACTGCACCGCCTCTTCCGGATACTGATGAGCCTTGGTACCCCGGATTTGCCAAATATTTGCTGCGACTGGAGAGTTTCCTGAAATGGCCAAGGAACTCTGGAACTGATATCACCGAAATTGCTAGGGCCGGATTTTTCCACGATAACGATGGAAAGTTCTCCGCTCATTGCTTCTATTGCGGCGCAGGAACAAATGGATGGGAGACAATCACGGATCCGTGGCACACACACGCCATTATCTCCCCCCACTGCGAATTTCTAGCCACAACTACTGGTGCACCCTTTTGCCCATCAAAACCTCCCATTAATAAAGATATCACAGCTACTGTTTTCTCAGAGAACACGCCTGTGAACAATGAGGATAAAAAAGGATTCATTCCTCGCGCGCCCGCACCGAGCAGATGCTCTGAGGATTTCAAGTCATGGAAGAACAACGATTCCAAAGATTCTGCCTCGGGTATAGAGAATCTCGGTGTCATGCCCAACCTTTGCCGAATATGTCTCTCACGTCCTGTTGAAGTACTATACATCCCGTGCTTCCACGCAATAAGTTGCCATAAATGTATTAAGAATCTCAGAAATTGCGATCAGTGTCATGCAAAGATAGAGTATAAATTGAGAACCGTAAACCGAAATGAATAAGAAGTGAAAAGTAAGAGAATATAAAGAGGAAAGTGTGCACGATATGGTGTTGAAAAACTCGAGTCATTGTTCGTGATGGAAGTCATAATGTCAACCAGAGCCGGTACGCGATACCACAAAACATTTACACCTGTTAGACATTCCTCACGCCGACCGCTGTCGTAGAATTTTGCGTACGCGATTCCTCCTCGTTCCCCTTGGGCGAGCATTCAGTTGATGAGTCAATAATTCATTGATGCCGAGAAATGTAGTAGCAACCGATCGAAGGCAAATACGAACCACCGCGTACGTCGCAGGCTATATAAGACATCATTATCGATCCGTTTGTTTCTCCATTTCTTACGCGTGCATATCTCGTGCACTTACACAGAGTCACCGGACAATTTCGTCGTCGACGCGCGTTTGTGCTTGAGACAGATTATACCCCAGTAGTATAACAAGGAGAGAGCTGGATAAAGTGGGCGAGGGGGGTGCGGGTGTGCGGGGGGGGGGGGGGGGGGGGGGGGGGTTTCGGTGCGGGGGGGTTTTCGGTGCGGGGGGTGATTTCTGGAAGATTCTAGAATGTTCTTTGATGACGTCATTTGTTTTTCCGCTGTCTCAAGGTCAATAATAATAATAATTTATAATAATAATAATTTTTCCTGGAAGCGGCAAGAGAGCTGGATAAAGTGAGCGAGGCGGTGCGGGTGTGCGCGGGGGAAGGTTAAATAATAATTATAATAATTATCATTTTTCTTAGAAATCGTAGGGGGCACAAACGGTTCGGGGATTATTATCGAGGTGCTCGAATGTATTTCCGAGAATGTCATATAATAATAATAATAATAATTTTCCTAGAAACGGGAGGGGCATAAACAGTTCTGGGAATTATTATCGAGGTGCTCGAATATCCTTCCGAGAATTGTCGTATAATTATAATAATTTATAACAATTATAATTTTTTCTAGAAGCGGTTGGGGTACAAACAGTTCCGAGAATTATTCAGAATTAATTCAGAAGGTTCTGGATGGAAAAATGATCGAGGGTATCGCTGTCTCGCTCTTCTCTCACCCTGCGTTGTGTGTTACGATTCGTACCGACATATCGCCGAACGCGCAGCGGCATCTTTCAAGATGTATCGTTGATAATTTCATTCTCGGCATGCATATTCCTACACTAGGTATATTCGGTTACCGAAGAATTATCATCTCGCCGACAGTCGCATTATTTCTCAAAGAAATGCCCGAAAGTACTTTCGAGAATTATTGTCGCGGATACACTAACCGCGTCTGTTACCGAAGAATTATTATCTCATCGACAGTCGTATTATTTTTCAAAGGAATGCCCGAAAGCATTTTCGAGAATAGTTCTCGCGGACCGCAGCCGTATTATTTTTCAAATAAATATCCGACGGCCCGTCCGACTCATCAAACCGATGCCAGCTTCAGCGACAATCGGTGAATCGACATACGATCGTTTAAATCTCGCTCTCGTTTAGTCTGTTGACTCTGAATATTCAAGTTGTTTTATAAAGTTCCATGAGATCTATAAAGATCGCATGTACAGAGCTTCCGTGACATTCTGCAAACTGATGGAGAGCTGTGTGAAGTAAAATTTAAATTAATCGCGGAAGATGGATTTCATAATTGATCTTCAAGGCTTTAAAAATATTAAAAATGAATTTGTGGTGAAAGAACTCGCGATACTTTCGATTAACGATCCCTCGGCACAGCCTGCGATGTTTCTTTTTGAAGCACCGTGTGCTTGGAACGACTTGCCTGTGAAATATAAAATTACGAATAATTGGTTAGAAAGAAACTTTCATGGAATACCATGGGGATCTGGTACTGTAGAGTACAAAAGTGTAAACATAGTCCTTCGTGCTATGCTGCAGTATGCACGTATGATCTATGTCAAAGGCTCCGAAAAAACGAAGTGGTTGACAAATTTCATAGCAGAATCTTGCAGTATCGTAAATCTCGATGATATTAATTGTCCATCGTTGGATAAATTACGACAGAAATCAGCAGTCTACGTAGCGTGCCCTCATCATTCGAGAAAATTACAATATCATTGTGCGGTGGAAAATGTAAAACCACTGAAGAATTGGTTACTCGGTCCACACGAGTTCTAGTATTTTCATTTTTTTCATTGCACTGTTTTAACCACCGCAGCAGCAGCAGCAGCAGCAGCAGCACGAAGCGTTCGAGTGTATTTTTTTCATTCATTCAAAGAATCAGTATCGAGAATAAAAATACTCATAGTCGGTGCTGCGTGCTGTCTATATATCGTCGGCATGGTCATTGTGATCTGTATATTCGTGGATCTGAGCTGGTACCGCGACGCGCAGTGTATTTACAATTTGGGGTTGTAAACACCGCAGCCTCCAAAGCGCGAGTCCCTTATCGACAGCATGGAACATGATATTCGTATAGAGGCTGCACAATACCCCGAGTGCTATATATTGCGAGTCAAAAGGGCTGGTCGTCATCATTCTGCAAAGAGTTCTCGAGCTGAGAGTGTCCACCGAGCATCAATCCGAGCATCTATCCGAGCATCTATCCGAGTGAGTATAGTTTCAAAATTATTTCAAAATGAATAAATTCGTATTTTCAAAAAGTTGATATTTTGTAAAATCAAAACAATCCACGTATAAGTACAGTAATTTTCAAATTAAAACATTCGAGATAAATGTATATTTATACTAACTTTCATTTTTTAATTCGATCCAATAAATGTACATTTATTGTAATGTTTAATTTTTTTTAATTCGATCAGAATTGTATATTTATTGTAATGTTTAATTTTTTTATTCGATCAGAATGGTATATATATTGTTATCTGTAATTTGTTTTTCTTTTCTGTTTTATAGAAAAAAAAATGCCAGCGCCAACGCCACTCATGAACAGCGACCCGTACTACATTCGTTTCGCGAGGAATATAATTATTCCTCGGCGTTGGGTGGAAGAGGTGCCGGACGATGTTCTGGATTATTCCATCCAGCAGGCAATCACCAAATTTCACGAGTACAACGTGGACCTAGGAGGTGCACCGGTGACAAAATCGGTGTACCTCAATGTTTTGGGGACATCGGCCCTCCTGCACTTCACAACGGGAGTCTACTGGTTCCAGAGGGCCGAAATTCCGTCAAATCTTTAAAATGGTGAGCATTCATCCTAAATCTTGTTAATAAAAGTTCATTCCGTATAAATTCGTGAAATGAGAGAATTGCAAATACTTCTCGATGGTATAAAGATTTGAAAAAAAAAAAAAAATGCATGCACATTAACGGTACTGCTATGAAAAAAAAGTTAGTTTGACGGGTGATTTGAATCACAATTTTTTGTTATTATTATGCAAATTGATAGTTTCAACGTGCTTGGTTTATTAGATTTTTAACTCATCGAGAAGTGGTTGAAATATTCACTGAATCTCATGTTTGGTGGGGGCTTCTTAGAGCAGAACATTCCTCGCCAAACATGAGAATAAAAAAATCAAGCATATTGACCGTACCAAAAAGACTGTTTTTGCATAATAATAATTTCAGCACTTTCAACGTGCTTAATTTTGAGATTTTCACAAAAACTCACGTTTGATAGAACTCTACCATCATTACATTTCTTGATAAAAAAACTTTTATAACAAATTAATTTATTAATAATTTGTTTATTTCATCTGTTTCAGCTTCACGTTCAGCTGCTGATAGCGGTGGAGACCAACATTTCATCAAGACATATATAAAATTTTACCGATAAAAAAAATGTTATATTTTGTTCATTAAAAAAAATGTACTATTTAGCCAATAAAAAAAAAAGTTATGCTTCTAAATAAAGTTAAAAAATAATTACAAAAACTGTGTTTGAAGTTTCGTTACTTCGCGATTTTTTCAGTCGAATCTGGATTTTCATTGAATTTTAAAAGTCGAACTTCCAAAACTTGCGTTTACTTGCGAATTTTTTCGATTTCGTAACGTTTTAAACTTCTATCCGTTGGTAAATTTCACACGCAGATTCCGAAAATGCACCGTTGTTGTTTGGCTGATAAAACAAAAAATCAATGAGAAAATACCTTTCGAACACATATGCATCCCGAACATTTTCCTATGAATCGAGTTTTTTCAGTATTGGCTCCACGTGAATCCAACAAGAGAGAGAGAGACGATGAAAAAAAAGTTATGCTTCTAAATAAAGTTTAAAAATAATTACAAAAACTGTGTTTGAAGTTTCGTTACTTCGCGATTTTTTTCAGTCGAACCTGGATTTTCATTGAATTTTAAAAGTCGAACTTCCAAAACTTGCGTTCACTTGCGATTTTTTTTTTCGATTTCGTAACGTTTTAAACTTCTATCCGTTGGTAAATTTCACACGCAGATTTCGAAAATGCACCGTTGTTGTTTGGCTGATAAAACAGAAAATTCAACGAGAAAATACCTTTCGGACACATATGCATCCCGAACATCTTCCTATGAATCAAGTTTTTTCAGTATTGGCTCCACGTGAATCCAACAAGAGAGAGAGACGATGACGACGAAGACGATGATAACAACGGCGACGACGAAGAGGAGGATGAGGAGAAAGAAGAAAAAGACCTGAGATAGTTGCTGTCACAGACGCTTCGCACAGACTCCCTAGTTGCTGTCTCACTCTTCCTCGCACCTCATGCTCTGTGCTACGCTTCGCGTAGACCCCATCTTGCTGTCCCACTCTTCTCGCGTCTTATGGTTTGTGCTATGCTTCGCGTAAGCCACCCCGTCGCCGTCTCGCTCTTCTCGCGATGTGCGTTCCGTGCTACGCTGCGTACCGACGTATAGTCAAATGCAGCAGCATCTTATAAGATCTATATTCGTCGTCGTCGATAATTCGATTAGAAGCATGCATATTTCTACATTACCTACGCTGGTTAATGTGTGTCAGGCAAAGGATATACGATTCGTATGTCAAGGAAAGGATTGCTTTTAACAAAATAATATTCGTTTTTAAATCATAATAACATTTTAAATCATAATAACATTTTAAATCATAATAACATTTTAATATAACAGTAAATGATTGTTACAATTATTCGTAAAAAAGTAATTTTATGCGTAGATTACATTTTTTATAGAGCATTTACTCGCTCGAAGAAAATTCGCACTGGTTGTATTGGCCACCGAGAAAGCGGAGATACAGATGATTCTGAGCAGCAGCCGTTTGGTACTGTTGAAGCTGATCTGCATCTTCTTGGAACACCTTGGAGATTCTCGATGGCAGGAAAATCAGGAAATCTCCATCGAGTACAGCCATTACTCTCAGACCGTATTTCGTGTTAGCCGTTTTGAATGCTGTCACTCGATAATTCCTGTTCGTCTCCAATTCAGCGATTTTCTTCGTTGGCAAGAAGTCGTCCATGCGAGCGACTTTGTTAATTTTTGTGCAGTCCATATTGTTTTATGATTTTCTTTTCGATGTTGTTTGCAGTTTGACGTATTCGCTTGAATCGTACGAATGCAACTGAATGATGTAGAGCCGATGGTCATCCTTTTAAAGGGATCTCAGTACTTCGAGATTGTTCCATGTGACGTTGAGAGAAAAACAATTCCGAGAACTGTTTATCCCTCTGAACGAACGAATTATCTGAGTGTAAGCTATTTCTTAGAATAGCTGCACGAAAAACAATTCCAGGAACTGTTTATCCTGTGTATGATTCTCGTACATAGATGGACTATATTTCTTAGAATTGTTTTTCACTTTCGAAGCTCCAGCCTATATGCACCCTATAAATATGCTAACGAAAATCGAATTGCATTCATTCGTTATTAGCACTCCACACTGCGGATTTAAACAGAATGGACGCAAAAAAATGTTTGCGAGTAATCGATATTATAGAGTATGCTTATAAAAAAGCACCTATTCGACAGATCAAGGAGTGGCTAGATTGGTGCACACGATATATCAGACTTTTTAACAAAATTTTGAGGAAAGCTGATCCTTCTGTGGGGGAAAAACTCAGAATTCTGACCACAATTTCCATTCTTCAAACATACTTCGAAAATTTTAAACAAAAACAGCAACGAAGTGGGGATTCGATTGCAACAACATCGCAATCAAAAATAAAAGACAGAGTACGATGGAAAGACTTGGAGTCTGTCTTTAATGGACGAATTCGCACTGGAGCAATCGTGAATCTCCGCCATAAGGATGTTAAATCGTTCCTGCAGGATTCAAAAACTCTGACTGTCGTACGCCTGAAGAATGCTTTACGAAAAGATGGAATTTTAAAGTAAACGGTGTTCTGGCATGTAAATTCCGTCTAGTGAAGAATGACGAAATTATCGAAGAAACAAAATTCTTTAATACGAGAAACGAAATTGTTTTCCCTGCTACGGATTTGAAGCTGTGGTTCGATGAGAACTTGGCTGACCCTCTACTCAAGAAGATCGAAGATTTTCAAGAGCGGGATTCCGGTTGGACTTTGGTGGAAATTATCAACCTGATGATCAACATCAACCGATACGTACCATTGCAAGGAGCATTATCAACGTTCGTGCGGCTACCTGAAGATATACAAAATAAAAAGGCAGTGGTGAATATCAAGAACAACGACGAATTCTGCTTCCTGTGGTCAGTCATGGCAGCTCTTCATCCTGCAGATCGTAACAGCTGTGTAACGAGCTCCTATCCACATTACAGTTCCGAACTCAAATATGAAGGTATTCAATTTCCAATGCGTCTGAGGGATATTCCAAAATTCGAGAAGATGAATGGATTAGCCATTAATGTTTACGGTGTGCAAAATGTGAAACGCCAAGTTAGCGAGATTGTACCACTGTATCTAAGCAAATATAAGTCAGATAAGTCAACGATTCATTTGCTTCTCATAAATAGTAATATTACGGAAGAAACTAATGATAACAGCAATAATGATGATAACAGCGATGGTTTTTCGACAATTTCTCATTTTACCTGGATCAAAAATCTATCTAAATTGCTGAGTTCACAAATATCTAAACACAATGGTCGAAAATTGCTATGTGACAGATGCTTGTGCCACTTTCAGCTTAAAAGTTCCTTTGACAAGCATCGACAGGATTGTTTCAACATAAATAAATGTAAAATGTTGCTACCCGTTGAGCCAAACAACATTTTATGTTTCTCAAATTTTAAATTCAAGGAAGCCGTACCATTTGTAGTGTATGCCGATTTTGAATGTCTGCTGGAAGAAACGGGAAATGAGACATTGTTACAGAAACATGTTCCTCACAGTGCTGCATTTTACTTACACTGCTCGTTTGATGATACACTATCGAAATTTGACGGCAAACGCGGACCTGATTGCATCGAGTGGTTCGTTAAAAAATTGAAAGAAATAGCTGAAACGGTCGATTATTATGTGAATCATGTTGTTTCGATGGTACCGCTAAATTACGAGCAAAATCATGATTTTTATACATCCAAAATTTGTCACGTATGCGAAAGACCATTTATCCTGACTGATACGAAAGATCGCGATCACGATCATTTTACGGGAAAATATCGAGGTGCTGCACATCGAAGCTGCAATTTAAATTATAATAAAGCTCATCATATTCCCGTAGTATTCCATAACCTCTCTGGATATGATTCACATTTTTTGATAAAAACTCTAGCTACATTATTTGAAGGATCAGTGAATCTTCTTCCAGTTAATAAAGAGAGATATATTTCATTTTCCAAGCAAGTCGAAGGGACATGTATAAATCTGCGATTTGTTGACTCGTACCGATTTATGGCTAGTAGTTTAGACAAATTAGCATCGTACATGAATGATGCCGATAAATGTATTACACGTGAACAATGTAACAGTCCCGAGGAGTTTCAGCATTTATCGAGAAAAGGCGTGTTTCCCTATGAGTATGTAAATAGCTGGAGCAGACTCGATGAAGAGAAGTTACCGTTGAAGGGGAAATTTTATTCTAAATTAAACGGCGAGGAAATTTCGGATGAGGATTACAGTCACGCTGTGAAAGTATGGGAAAAATTTAATATTAAGTCATTGGGAGAGTATTCAGATTTGTATTTGAAAACCGATGTTTTACTCTTAGCTGACGTATTTGAAAAATTCTGCCGTAATTGTTTCTCTACATATAATTTGGATCCTCTGCATTATTATACGGCTCCTGGTTTGGCTTTCGATGCCATGCTTAAGCGCACAAACGTCAGACTTGAGCTTCTCACAGATGTTGAGATGCTCTTGTTCATTGAGAAGGGTATTCGAGGCGGAGTAGCTCAATGTTCAAATAGATACGGTCGAGCGAATAATCGGTATATGGGAGAGGATTTTGATTCAAGCAAAGAGGAATCATACCTCATGTATTTTGATGTAAATAATCTGTACGGTGCCGCTATGTCGCAGATTCTACCGTATGGTTCTTTTGAATGGATTAATGAGCCTGTCGACGTGTGCAATTTGAGCGATGATTCCGCTGTTGGATATATTCTCGAAGTGGACTTGGAATATCCAAAAGAACTTCACGAAATGCACAAAGATTTACCGCTATGTCCAGAACATCATGTACCGCCACACAGTAAAATTTCTAAATTAATGACTACTCTTTCGTCGAAATATAAATATATTATACACTACCGAAACTTGAAGCAATGCTTGAATTTTGGTATGAAATTGGTAAAAGTTCACCGTATACTGAAATTTAAACAGGCGCCATGGCTTAAACCTTATATAGATTTAAATACAGAATTACGGAAACAATCGAATAACGAATTTGAAAAAAAATTCTATAAATTAATGAATAACGCGGTGTTTGTTAAGACTATGGAGAATGTAAGAAAGCAAAAAGACGTCAAGTTAGTGACAAAGTGGGATGGACGGTATGGGGCTAAGTCTCTCATTGCATTACCGAATTTCCACAGCTGTAATATATTCGATAACGATATGGTAATCATCGAGATGAATCGCACAAAAGTACGCTTCAATAAACCTATATACATTGGTTTCTCAATCCTCGACCTATCAAAAATATTTCTATATGATTTTCACTACAACTTTGTAAAACATACGTTTAATGATAAGGCTAAATTGATGTATACAGACACTGACAGTCTTTTATATCACTTTTTCGTTCCTGATATTTACGACTATATTAAAAGGTTTTTACATAAGTTTGATACATCTGATTATCCTGCTAGTAATATATATGGAATTCCACTTGTAAATAAAAAAGTGTTAGGCTTAATGAAAGATGAATGCAGCGGAAAAATTGTAACTGAATTTGTCGGGCTGCGCGCTAAATTGTATAGTTTTAAGTGTCTCGGTGAAGCCGAGGAGAAGAAACGAGCAAAAGGCATAAAACAGGCTACTTTGAAAACTATTACATTCGACGATTATAAAAATTGTCTCTTGCATTATCAGAATTTAGTAAAATGTCAGTATTTGATACAGAGTAAAAAGCATGAGGTTTATACTGTTTTACAGAAGAAATTAGCACTGAGCTGGCATGATGATAAGAGGATTATTGTACCTGATACGACGGACACTGTACCATATGGATATAATAAATAAAAATCGATAATTTATACTTTCATATTTGTCTTTTATTAAAAAAATTACAAATCAGATTTATTTATCCTACTATCGTGAGAATTATCGAAACCTAACCATTTTACAAATACTTTATTTCCACGCTTCCGCAGGACCTTCTCAACAAGATACACATCCGGATATTTCACTTTCGTGAGTTCTTCTTGATAAAAACCGCCCTCGATTGGTTGATGATAATCCACGAGTTTGTACGTTATTGGATCGGTGTTCTGCACGTTGTGTATCTTGAATATTTCCGTAGTCCAGTTAGGCGTATAACCTTTTTCAAAAACATGTTTGTATTTGCTAATTCGCACTTTATCACCGACTTTGAACTTGACAGTTCGCGTCCGGTTAATACGAAGTTTCCCATAGACACTTCGTAGAAGGCTCTTTTCATTTTTCACGGTAACATCTTTCGGTTTCATTCCAATCGTTCGATGGTGTGTATCATTGTAGATGGATAACAAATTACCGATGATATCTGTCCACTTGTACGTTCCACGCAGAGTAAATTGTTTCCACATCTTCCCCTTTAACGTGCGATTAAAACGTTCACAAATTGACGCCTTCAAGTTGCTGAAGGTAAAGTACAATGTGATACCGTAACGTTGCATTAAAGCCTTGAAGTGACTATTATAGAATTCCTTGCCGCGGTCTACATGCAATTTCTGCGGTACGCGACCCTTTTTCAATACAGCATTCATGGCATTTGTCGCATCCTCACCGTTCTTCGTCTTCGTAGGCACGGCCCATGCGTATTTCGAGAAATTATCGATGATTGTCAACAGATACTTATAGCCGTCGTTGTATCGAGCTTAGGCTGTCATATCCACGAGATCAGCCTGCCACGTTTCATCCAATCCTCGCATCATGACCCGACGTCGCGCATAATTTCTCCGAGCAGGTCTATGAAGCTCCTCCGCGATCGTTGCCTTCTTCTTTTCCATGTTCCAATGATGTCAATCGATTGTCAAGTTGGGAAATTATTTGAGAATTACGAAAGGTTAAACCCTGTAGGGTTTTCGTATCTTTCTCAATTCGCTCTATCAGTTCTTTCACATTCGATTCGAGACTCCGAATCATAGAGTCAATTTCACCGTCACCGCTGTTTCTCTCCAGTGCTCGCAGTCTGTTATCCAGATGAACAATGAGTTGAGAATTGTGCGCTCCGAGATCTTGTACTGTCTCACTGTTGATACGTTGATTTTTTACATTGTCCTGGAAGCGATTTTCGAGCGAATGTACCATTATGCCCACATCATCGATATCATTTCGCAAAGAGCTGGTAATGTTGTATGTAAGGTGAAGTTCTTGCTGTACAGTATTCCGCATTATTCTCACAGAAACAGCATCTTTATCATTTATAGGGTCAGCAATATTACATAGTCTCCTATTATCCATATCGTATTGACCGTCGAGAGTGACCTTAAGGGGGGAAACCAGTTTAGACCGATAAAAAAATCGACTTTTTTTATTGCAGAAATTGTTAGTATAACTCCTCAAGAATATGTGGTAAAAATTTGAAACCAAAATTCGCATTATTTCCGATGTTATGAGCACTTGAGTGACCGCCCGTCGGTTCGGCGCCGAAGAGCGCGGTACACCGAGAGAAAAAGTTTCCTTGATTCAATAAAATTTCCTTGAAATCTTAACCTATGAAACATTTCTTTGAGGTCAATGAAATAATATCCTTAAGTTAATATTATATTTTCTTTGAATGATGTCATCAACCAAATTATAGGTTATGTTCACCAAGTTTTTGGTTACGTACCATAGTACTTAGATATGTTCACCAATAACTTCGATGATTTAACCAATGATTATCTTCTTGATTTGACTTGACTTAACTATAACATAACAGATCAGCTTGCGCGAGAAACACCAATACGACTTATCGCGAATGAGCCAAACGTTGACAGACCGGGTGTCGTCAGGCATATCGTTTCTTTAAATCAAGGAGATCATGTCTTTGAAATTCAAATAAGAGGAGATGCAAGCCCGAAATGACGCGTACGAACAAGAAGAGGGACTGCTATATGGTGCTGGCATAGCCGATTAACCGCTGATCATTTTATATAATTAATTACTGCCATGAATGTCTTGTTTTCGCTTCATTTTATTTCAAACGCGTTTTTCTCGAAACGACTTTTTTTCAACTGGCGGGCGTTCTAGCTAAAAAAGTTATTGACCAATCGTTCTGAAATTTTTTGTGAATATTCTTTATTCGATTCCAATCTATATGAACCTAAATCTGAGATTATATTGTTATTAAAATTATTTTTTTTTATGCAAAAAAGGTAAAAAAATATGGTGTAAAACAATGATATCGTGTTCAAACTCTTCAAAAACATGAAATTTTTTTTTTTTTACCAGATTTAGGTTCATATTCTTAGAAAATATGTTGTTAACGAGAAAAAAAAATTTGGATGATTACAGATAAAAATTGCGATTTCAGGAGTTCCCGCCAGCAAAATACTTGGGTGGCAATCGTCCATGGACAGCACGTTCTAACGCCACTATTTCCGGGGGAAATTACTTGAAAAAATTCTAAAGTGTACTTCAAACAATAAATAAAATACCCTCCAAGTTTAAACAATTTCAGATTATTCCTTCCCTATTTAAAAAATTCACGAAAAACACCAAAATTTCGGCCTCCTAAACCGGTTTCCCCCCTTAAACCCCTCGCCGGGGGGCCCGCGGCTGCCACCGACGCTCTTAATTTTAGTCAATTGACGTCCGAACACATCGACACTCATTTTTACAATAATAATGCATCGCGCGTGCAGCCTAATAAATAATGCCAGCTTCACGCAATTCCTCAACAATGGAAATGATTTCATTTGCGTGGCTCGTATTACCAGCCGCCTGCGACGCTTACAGTAAGCGAAGTCGATCCACCAGTTCATTGGGGTCATCCCAGTAGACATAATCCGGTCGACTATCTTTTTTAGCAACTATATACTGCGGTAAAACACTACCTCCTGTATGTTCACCAACCATACTCGCAATATACTGCTTAAATTTTCGACTCGTGTCTTTTCGTACATTTTCCTCAGGCTTGTAATATTTCTTATGTACACTAGTCGTAATAATAAGCCAAAGTTTGGGATATATAACTAGTCGCTATACAGGGTGTCCCAAAAGTGATGAACAAGCGGCTGCGGAAAGGTAGCTGGTGCCCACCCGAATGCACCTGCGAAATTTCAGCTTCCAATTCGCAAAATTGTGGAAACGCTCTTGTGGCGAAGTTTGCCTATCGGTGAGGGGTGCGTCGGACTCACACAGATGCAGAGGCGTCGTAAGCCCCGAGTGCAGGTAGCGTTTTGTTTTCGATCGTGGCTCGGCGCGACGCGGTGCCAGTCATTTGTCATCGACTCTGACGTCACAGCCTCGCGTGGAGCCGAGCGCGAGCGAGTGTTGGCTTCGCGCCAAGTTCGCATCGTGTAGCGCGGACTCAACATTCCGAGTGAATAGAAAAGCAATCATCACATGTTGGAAATGTTAAATGGTACAGAATGCTTTTAGATGTCAGATAAAATGTTACGCAATAATTATCGACTCAATGTTTCGATGCCGAAACTGAAAATGATTTTTCCCATACTTCGACTGTCGTGCATGCGCTAATTCATCGTCTCGGAGCGACAGATAACGGAAATTTTGCCGATACATCGATTACCGTGCTTACGCGTTTACTTGGATTTCTGTTCATGCTCTCACCTTGCTCTCACCTTTTACTCACGTTGGTTACATACTTGGTTTGCCATATTTCTATTAATTCATCATTGCTTAAAGTATTTCGAGTAGCACAGTCCCATGAAATGTGAGATTTCATAGGAAATGGGAGGGATTCCGGAGAGCCTCCGTAGCTTCTCGGCCACATCGAGAAGGCCCGGCAGCTCAAGTACGCCGCCTTCAAGATCTGCGACGAGGGCCTGAGTAAGGACATCGCCAGGGTAGTGAAGACCGCCGACAGGGTCGGCGAGGCCACGTATGGCTCGACCATCGTCGGGAATCCGCTGGTTCTTCTCGTTACCATCGACATGGCTTTGGCTGTGGTTTTTCAGATTCGTCGGAATCACAAGAATCTTCCGACACCCGAGGAGAATTCGAAAGCCGTCACGGGGCCGGAAGGGACCGTACTGAACGCCGCCGCTGTCGGAGGGCCAGCAGTGGTTCCGCTGGGTCTGGTACCGCAAGCCCGGCCCGTGGTGTCCAACCGGTGAGTTGTTGTTTTCATTTTTTCTTGAAACGCAAAAGAGAAGAGCAAACATAGGGAAACAACCGTTCAACCGGTGAAGTTTTCCCCGATCCGATTCGGATTCGACCGAAGAAGGTCGAATCGATTTCCTTTTCTTTTTTTTTCATTTAGACGGAGATGAAATAAAATTGAAATATTTGCGTTCGACGTCCGTTGAGAAAGGAACGATAGACAAGCTTTTGATTATTCGTTAAAACGGCCATATTTTCTTATATCGTAAATAGGATATTCTAAGGAGTGGGATTTTACGATGTGTTGCCCCCTCGGAGGAGCGCGGATTCATTTAAAATCGCCGTGCTTACTTTCTGAAGGTGCGCACGACCATTACCTTAAGGTTTTTGGGGTCTTTCAATGCGCTGTTTCGGATTTACGGTGCTAATAGGGATGCTTTTTTCGCGTGAAAAAGACCCGATAATACCTCACTACTTCATAATGATGATTTTTGGTCCAAACTAGCTTAAATATTTTATCACATAATTGTTCAAGAGAAAAAAACAAAGTTTATACCTAAGACTCTAACCACTGATTTGTTCACTATTAAGAATAAATTACAAATGCACCAATGAACTTACTTTCCGTACAAAAAGAAGACAGGATTCGTACGTGAAGCTTTATCATTATAATTTTTTTTGTACTCCCCACGTGTTGCCAAAGGACTTTCGCCGAGCACGACATTTACACACCACCGAGGTCGGAAGCTGGATCAAGAAATACCAAGCACACCATTGAATTTGCTGTCCGCCCCAAAAAACAAAGTTGGTGGCTAAAACTTGATAATTATTATTTTTTTTAGAATTTATCCGCGCTCGTGATTATCCTCCATCGGGGTCGTAACACGTTGCCAAAATTAGCAACAGCACCAGTAAACTTGCGTTTCGCCTTCAAAAAACAAAGTTGGCGCCTGAGACTTGACAATTATTATCTTTTTTTTTCATTCCCGACACGTTGCCACGTCAATTTAGCCGCCCTCATGATTAATGCACCATCGGGGTCGTAACTCGTTGCCAAAATTAGCAACTGCACAATTAAATTTTCGTTTCGCATTCAAAAAACAAAGTTGGTGCCTAAAACTTGATAATTATTATTTTTTTTATTCCCGACACGTTGCCAGGTGAATTTATCTGCGCCCGTGATTATCCTCCATCGGGGTCGTAACACGTTGCCAAAATTAGCAACAGCACCATTAAATTTTCGTTTCGCATTCAAAAAACAAAGTTGGCGCCTCAGACTTGACAATTATCATCTTTTTTTATTCCCGACACGTTGTCAGGTGAATTTATCCGTGTTCGTGATTAATACACCATCGGGGTTGTAACTCGTTGCCAAAATTAACAACTGCACAATTAAATTTTCGTTTCGCATTCACAAAACAAAGTTGGTGCCTAAAACTTGATAATTATTATTTTTTTTATTCCCGACACGTTGCCAGGTGAATTTATCCGTGTTCGTGATTAATACACCATCGGGGTTGTAACTCGTTGCGAAAATTAGCAACTGCACAATTAAATTTTCGTTTCGCATACAAAAAACAAAGTTGGTGCCTAAAACTTGATAATTATTATTTTTTTTATTCCCGATACGTTGCCAGGTGAATTTATCCGCGCTCGTGATTATCCTCCATCGGGGTCGTAACACGTTGCCAAAATTAGCAACAGCACCAGTAAATTTGCGTTTCGCGTTCAAAAAACAAAGTTGGCGCCTGAGACTTGACAATTATTATCTTTTTTTCATTCCCGACACGTTGCCACGTCAATTTAGCCGCCCTCATGATTAATGCACCATCGGGGTCGTAACTAGTTGCCAAAATTAGCAACTGCACAATTAAATTTTCGTTTCGCATTCAAAAAACAAAGTTGGTGCCTAAAACTTGATAATTATTATTTTTTTTATTCCCGACACGTTGCCAGGTGAATTTATCCGCGCTCGTGATTATCCTCCATCGGGGTCGTAACACGTTGCCAAAATTAGCAACAGCACCATTAAATTTTCGTTTCGCATTCAAAAAACAAAGTTGGCGCCTCAGACTTGACAATTATCATCTTTTTTTATACCCGACACGTTGTCAGGTGAATTTATCCGTGTTTCATGATTAATACACCATCGGGGTTGTAACTCGTTGCGAAAATTAGCAACTGCACAATTAAATTTTCGTTTCGCATTCAAAAAACAAAGTTGGTGCCTAAAACTTGATAATTATTATTTTTTATATTCCCGACACGTTGCCAGGTGAATTTATCCGCGCTCGTGATTATCCTCCATCGGGGTCGTAACACGTTGCCAAAATTAGCAACAGCACCAGTAAACTTGCGTTTCGCGTTCAAAAAACAAAGTTGGCGCCTGAGACTTGACAATTATTATCTTTTTTTTCATTCCCGACACGTTGTCAGGTGAATTTATCCGTGTTCGTGATTAATACACCATCGTGGTTGTAACTCGTTGCCAAAATTAGCAACTGCACAATTAAATTTTCGTTTCGCATTCAAAAAACAAAGTTGGTGCCTAAAACTTTATAATTATTTTTTTTTTATTCCCTACACGTTGCCAGGTGAATTTATCCGTGTTTCATGATTAATACACCATCGGGGTTGTAACTCGTTGCCAAAATTAGCAACTGCACAATTAAATTTTCGTTTCGCATTCAAAAAGCAAAGTTGGTGCCTAAAACATGATAATTATTATTTTTTTTATTCCCGACACGTTACCGGGTGAATTTATCCGCGCTCGTGATTATCCTCCATCGGGGTCGTAACACGTTGCCAAAATTAGCAACAGCACCAGTAAACTTGCGTTTCGCGTTCAAAAAACAAAGTTGGCGCCTGAGACTTGACAATTATTATCTTTTTTTTCATTCCCGACACGTTGCCAGGTGAATTTATCCGTGTTTCATGATTAATACACCATCGGGGTTGTAACTCGTTGCCAAAATTAGCAACTGCACAATTAAATTTTCGTTTCGCATTCAAAAAACAAAGTTGGTGCCTAAAACTTGATAATTATTATTTTTTTATTCCCGACACGTTGCCAGGTGAATTTATCCGTGTTTCATGATTAATACACCATCGGGGTTGTAACTCGTTGCCAAAATTAGCAACTGCACAATTAAATTTTCGTTTCGCATTCAAAAAGCAAAGTTGGTGCCTAAAACATGATAATTTTTTTTTTTTTTATTCCCGACACGTTACCAGGTGAATTTATCCGCGCTCGTGATTATCCTCCATCGGGGTCGTAACACGTTGCCAAAATTAGCAACAGCACCAGTAAACTTGCGTTTCGCGTTCAAAAAACAAAGTTGGCGCCTGAGACTTGACAATTATTATCTTTTTTTTCATTCCCGACACGTTGTCAGGTGAATTTATCCGTGTTCGTGATTAATACACCATCGTGGTTGTAACTCGTTGCCAAAATTAGCAACTGCACAATTAAATTTTCGTTTCGCATTCAAAAAACAAAGTTGGTGCCTAAAACTTGATAATTATTATTTTTTTTATTCCCGACACGTTGCCAGGTGAATTTATCCGCGCTCGTGATTATCCTCCATCGGGGTCGTAACACGTTGCCAAAATTAGCAACAGCACCATTAAATTTTCGTTTCGCATTCAAAAAACAAAGTTGGCGCCTCAGACTTGACAATTATCATCTTTTTTTATACCCGACACGTTGTCAGGTGAATTTATCCGTGTTTCATGATTAATACACCATCGGGGTTGTAACTCGTTGCGAAAATTAGCAACTGCACAATTAAATTTTCGTTTCGCATTCAAAAAACAAAGTTGGTGCCTAAAACTTGATAATTATTATTTTTTATATTCCCGACACGTTGCCAGGTGAATTTATCCGCGCTCGTGATTATCCTCCATCGGGGTCGTAACACGTTGCCAAAATTAGCAACAGCACCAGTAAACTTGCGTTTCGCGTTCAAAAAACAAAGTTGGCGCCTGAGACTTGACAATTATTATCTTTTTTTTCATTCCCGACACGTTGTCAGGTGAATTTATCCGTGTTCGTGATTAATACACCATCGTGGTTGTAACTCGTTGCCAAAATTAGCAACTGCACAATTAAATTTTCGTTTCGCATTCAAAAAACAAAGTTGGTGCCTAAAACTTTATAATTATTTTTTTTTTATTCCCTACACGTTGCCAGGTGAATTTATCCGTGTTTCATGATTAATACACCATCGGGGTTGTAACTCGTTGCCAAAATTAGCAACTGCACAATTAAATTTTCGTTTCGCATTCAAAAAGCAAAGTTGGTGCCTAAAACATGATAATTATTATTTTTTTTATTCCCGACACGTTACCGGGTGAATTTATCCGCGCTCGTGATTATCCTCCATCGGGGTCGTAACACGTTGCCAAAATTAGCAACAGCACCAGTAAACTTGCGTTTCGCGTTCAAAAAACAAAGTTGGCGCCTGAGACTTGACAATTATTATCTTTTTTTTCATTCCCGACACGTTGCCAGGTGAATTTATCCGTGTTTCATGATTAATACACCATTGGGGTTGTAACTCGTTGCCAAAATTAGCAACTGCACAATTAAATTTTCGTTTCGCATTCAAAAAACAAAGTTGGTGCCTAAAACTTGATAATTATTATTTTTTTATTCCCGACACGTTGCCAGGTGAATTTATCCGTGTTTCATGATTAATACACCATCGGGGTTGTAACTCGTTGCCAAAATTAGCAACTGCACAATTAAATTTTCGTTTCGCATTCAAAAAGCAAAGTTGGTGCCTAAAACATGATAATTTTTTTTTTTTTTATTCCCGACACGTTACCAGGTGAATTTATCCGCGCTCGTGATTATCCTCCATCGGGGTCGTAACACGTTGCCAAAATTAGCAACAGCACCAGTAAACTTGCGTTTCGCGTTCAAAAAACAAAGTTGGCGCCTGAGACTTGACAATTATTATCTTTTTTTTCATTCCCGACACGTTGTCAGGTGAATTTATCCGTGTTCGTGATTAATACACCATCGTGGTTGTAACTCGTTGCCAAAATTAGCAACTGCACAATTAAATTTTCGTTTCGCATTCAAAAAACAAAGTTGGTGCCTAAAACTTGATAATTATTATTTTTTTTATTCCCGACACGTTGCCAGGTGAATTTATCCGCGCTCGTGATTATCCTCCATCGGGGTCGTAACACGTTGCCAAAATTAGCAACAGCACCATTAAATTTTCGTTTCGCATTCAAAAAACAAAGTTGGCGCCTCAGACTTGACAATTATCATCTTTTTTTATACCCGACACGTTGTCAGGTGAATTTATCCGTGTTTCATGATTAATACACCATCGGGGTTGTAACTCGTTGCGAAAATTAGCAACTGCACAATTAAATTTTCGTTTCGCATTCAAAAAACAAAGTTGGTGCCTAAAACTTGATAATTATTATTTTTTATATTCCCGACACGTTGCCAGGTGAATTTATCCGCGCTCGTGATTATCCTCCATCGGGGTCGTAACACGTTGCCAAAATTAGCAACAGCACCAGTAAACTTGCGTTTCGCGTTCAAAAAACAAAGTTGGCGCCTGAGACTTGACAATTATTATCTTTTTTTTCATTCCCGACACGTTGTCAGGTGAATTTATCCGTGTTCGTGATTAATACACCATCGTGGTTGTAACTCGTTGCCAAAATTAGCAACTGCACAATTAAATTTTCGTTTCGCATTCAAAAAACAAAGTTGGTGCCTAAAACTTTATAATTATTTTTTTTTTATTCCCTACACGTTGCCAGGTGAATTTATCCGTGTTTCATGATTAATACACCATCGGGGTTGTAACTCGTTGCCAAAATTAGCAACTGCACAATTAAATTTTCGTTTCGCATTCAAAAAGCAAAGTTGGTGCCTAAAACATGATAATTATTATTTTTTTTATTCCCGACACGTTACCGGGTGAATTTATCCGCGCTCGTGATTATCCTCCATCGGGGTCGTAACACGTTGCCAAAATTAGCAACAGCACCAGTAAACTTGCGTTTCGCGTTCAAAAAACAAAGTTGGCGCCTGAGACTTGACAATTATTATCTTTTTTTTCATTCCCGACACGTTGCCAGGTGAATTTATCCGTGTTTCATGATTAATACACCATTGGGGTTGTAACTCGTTGCCAAAATTAGCAACTGCACAATTAAATTTTCGTTTCGCATTCAAAAAACAAAGTTGGTGCCTAAAACTTGATAATTATTATTTTTTTATTCCCGACACGTTGCCAGGTGAATTTATCCGTGTTTCATGATTAATACACCATCGGGGTTGTAACTCGTTGCCAAAATTAGCAACTGCACAATTAAATTTTCGTTTCGCATTCAAAAAGCAAAGTTGGTGCCTAAAACATGATAATTTTTTTTTTTTTTATTCCCGACACGTTACCAGGTGAATTTATCCGCGCTCGTGATTATCCTCCATCGGGGTCGTAACACGTTGCCAAAATTAGCAACAGCACCAGTAAACTTGCGTTTCGCGTTCAAAAAACAAAGTTGGCGCCTGAGACTTGACAATTATTATCTTTTTTTTCATTCCCGACACGTTGTCAGGTGAATTTATCCGTGTTCGTGATTAATACACCATCGTGGTTGTAACTCGTTGCCAAAATTAGCAACTGCACAATTAAATTTTCGTTTCGCATTCAAAAAACAAAGTTGGTGCCTAAAACTTGATAATTATTATTTTTTTTATTCCCGACACGTTGCCAGGTGAATTTATCCGTGTTTCATGATTAAAACACCATCGGGGTTGTAACTCGTTGCCAAAATTAGCAACTGCACAATTAAATTTTCGTTTCGCATTCAAAAAGCAAAGTTGGTGCCTAAAACATGATAATTATTATTTTTTAAATTCCCGACACGTTACCAGGTGAATTTATCCGCGCTCGTGATTATCCTCCATCGGGGTCGTAACACGTTGCCAAAATTAGCAACAGCACCAGTAAACTTGCGTTTCGCGTTCAAAAAACAAAGTTGGCGCCTGAGACTTGACAATTATTATCTTTTTTTTCATTCCCGACACGTTGTCAGGTGAATTTATCCGTGTTTCATGATTAATACACCATCGGGGTTGTAACTCGTTGCGAAAATTAGCAACTGCACAATTAAATTTTCGTTTCGCATTCAAAAAACAAAGTTGGTGCCTAAAACTTGATAATTATTATTTTTTTTATTCCCGACACGTTGCCAGGTGAATTTATCCGCGCTCGTGATTATCCTCCATCGGGGTCATAACACGTTGCCAAAATTAGCAACAGCACCATTAAATTTTCGTTTCGCATTCAAAAAACAAAGTTGGCGCCTGACACTTGACAATTATCATCTTTTTTTATTCCCGACACGTTGCCAGGTGAATTTATCCGTGTTTCATGATTAATACACCATCGGGGTTGTAACTCGTTGCCAAAATTAGCAACTGCACAATTAAATTTTCGTTTCGCATTCAAAAAACAAAGTTGGTGCCTAAAACTTTATAATTATTTTTTTTTTATTCCCTACACGTTGCCAGGTGAATTTATCCGTGTTTCATGATTAATACACCATCGGGGTTGTAACTCGTTGCCAAAATTAGCAACTGCACAATTAAATTTTCGTTTCCCATTCAAAAAGCAAAGTTGGTGCCTAAAACATGATAATTATTATTTTTTTTATTCCCGACACGTTACCAGGTGAATTTATCCGCGCTCGTGATTATCCTCCATCGGGGTCGTAACACGTTGCCAAAATTAGCAACAGCACCAGTAAACTTGCGTTTCGCGTTCAAAAAACAAAGTTGGCGCCTGAGACTTGACAATTATTATCTTTTTTTTCATTCCCGACACGTTGCCAGGTGAATTTATCCGTGTTTCATGATTAATACACCATCGGGGTTGTAACTCGTTGCCAAAATTAGCAACTGCACAATTAAATTTTCGTTTCGCATTCAAAAAACAAAGTTGGTGCCTAAAACTTGATAATTATTATTTTTTTATTCCCGACACGTTGCCAGGTGAATTTATCCGTGTTTCATGATTAATACACCATCGGGGTTGTAACTCGTTGCCAAAATTAGCAACTGCACAATTAAATTTTCGTTTCGCATTCAAAAAACAAAGTTGGTGCCTAAAACTTGATAATTATTATTTTTTTTATTCCCGACACGTTGCCAGGTGAATTTATCCGTGTTTCATGATTAATACACCATCGGGGTTGTAACTCGTTGCGAAAATTAGCAACTGCACAATTAAATTTTCGTTTCGCATTCAAAAAACAAAGTTGGTGCCTAAAACTTGATAATTATTATTTTTTTTATTCCCGACACGTTGCCAGGTGAATTTATCCGCGCTCGTGATTATCCTCCATCGGGGTCGTAACACGTTGCCAAAATTAGCAACAGCACCATTAAATTTTCGTTTCGCATTCAAAAAACAAAGTTGGCGCCTGACACTTGACAATTATCATCTTTTTTTATTCCCGACACGTTGTCAGGTGAATTTATCCGTGTTCGTGATTAATACACCATCGGGGTTGTAACTCGTTGCCAAAATTAACAACTGCACAATTAAATTTTCGTTTCGCATTGACAAAACAAAGTTGGTGCCTAAAACTTGATAATTATTATTTTTTTTATTCCCGACACGTTGCCAGGTGAATTTATCCGTGTTCGTGATTAATACACCATCGGGGTTGTAACTCGTTGCGAAAATTAGCAACTGCACAATTAAATTTTCGTTTCGCATTCAAAAAACAAAGTTGGTGCCTAAAACTTGATAATTATTATTTTTTTTATTCCCGATACGTTGCCAGGTGAATTTATCCGCGTTCGTGATTATCCTCCATCGGGGTCGTAACACGTTGCCAAAATTAGCAACAGCACCAGTAAATTTGCGTTTCGCGTTCAAAAAACAAAGTTGGCGCCTGAGACTTGACAATTATTATCTTTTTTTCATTCCCGACACGTTGCCACGTCAATTTAGCCGCCCTCATGATTAATGCACCATCGGGGTCGTAACTAGTTGCCAAAATTAGCAACTGCACAATTAAATTTTCGTTTCGCATTCAAAAAACAAAGTTGGTGCCTAAAACTTGATAATTATTATTTTTTTTATTCCCGACACGTTGCCAGGTGAATTTATCCGCGCTCGTGATTATCCTCCATCGGGGTCGTAACACGTTGCCAAAATTAGCAACAGCACCATTAAATTTTCGTTTCGCATTCAAAAAACAAAGTTGGCGCCTCAGACTTGACAATTATCATCTTTTTTTATACCCGACACGTTGTCAGGTGAATTTATCCGTGTTTCATGATTAATACACCATCGGGGTTGTAACTCGTTGCGAAAATTAGCAACTGCACAATTAAATTTTCGTTTCGCATTCAAAAAACAAAGTTGGTGCCTAAAACTTGATAATTATTATTTTTTATATTCCCGACACGTTGCCAGGTGAATTTATCCGCGCTCGTGATTATCCTCCATCGGGGTCGTAACACGTTGCCAAAATTAGCAACAGCACCAGTAAACTTGCGTTTCGCGTTCAAAAAACAAAGTTGGCGCCTGAGACTTGACAATTATTATCTTTTTTTTCATTCCCGACACGTTGTCAGGTGAATTTATCCGTGTTCGTGATTAATACACCATCGTGGTTGTAACTCGTTGCCAAAATTAGCAACTGCACAATTAAATTTTCGTTTCGCATTCAAAAAACAAAGTTGGTGCCTAAAACTTTATAATTATTTTTTTTTTATTCCCTACACGTTGCCAGGTGAATTTATCCGTGTTTCATGATTAATACACCATCGGGGTTGTAACTCGTTGTCAAAATTAGCAACTGCACAATTAAATTTTCGTTTCGCATTCAAAAAGCAAAGTTGGTGCCTAAAACATGATAATTATTATTTTTTTTATTCCCGACACGTTACCGGGTGAATTTATCCGCGCTCGTGATTATCCTCCATCGGGGTCGTAACACGTTGCCAAAATTAGCAACAGCACCAGTAAACTTGCGTTTCGCGTTCAAAAAACAAAGTTGGCGCCTGAGACTTGACAATTATTATCTTTTTTTTCATTCCCGACACGTTGCCAGGTGAATTTATCCGTGTTTCATGATTAATACACCATCGGGGTTGTAACTCGTTGCCAAAATTAGCAACTGCACAATTAAATTTTCGTTTCGCATTCAAAAAACAAAGTTGGTGCCTAAAACTTGATAATTATTATTTTTTTATTCCCGACACGTTGCCAGGTGAATTTATCCGTGTTTCATGATTAATACACCATCGGGGTTGTAACTCGTTGCCAAAATTAGCAACTGCACAATTAAATTTTCGTTTCGCATTCAAAAAGCAAAGTTGGTGCCTAAAACATGATAATTTTTTTTTTTTTTATTCCCGACACGTTACCAGGTGAATTTATCCGCGCTCGTGATTATCCTCCATCGGGGTCGTAACACGTTGCCAAAATTAGCAACAGCACCAGTAAACTTGCGTTTCGCGTTCAAAAAACAAAGTTGGCGCCTGAGACTTGACAATTATTATCTTTTTTTTCATTCCCGACACGTTGTCAGGTGAATTTATCCGTGTTCGTGATTAATACACCATCGTGGTTGTAACTCGTTGCCAAAATTAGCAACTGCACAATTAAATTTTCGTTTCGCATTCAAAAAACAAAGTTGGTGCCTAAAACTTGATAATTATTATTTTTTTTATTCCCGACACGTTGCCAGGTGAATTTATCCGTGTTTCATGATTAAAACACCATCGGGGTTGTAACTCGTTGCCAAAATTAGCAACTGCACAATTAAATTTTCGTTTCGCATTCAAAAAGCAAAGTTGGTGCCTAAAACATGATAATTATTATTTTTTAAATTCCCGACACGTTACCAGGTGAATTTATCCGCGCTCGTGATTATCCTCCATCGGGGTCGTAACACGTTGCCAAAATTAGCAACAGCACCAGTAAACTTGCGTTTCGCGTTCAAAAAACAAAGTTGGCGCCTGAGACTTGACAATTATTATCTTTTTTTTCATTCCCGACACGTTGTCAGGTGAATTTATCCGTGTTTCATGATTAATACACCATCGGGGTTGTAACTCGTTGCGAAAATTAGCAACTGCACAATTAAATTTTCGTTTCGCATTCAAAAAACAAAGTTGGTGCCTAAAACTTGATAATTATTATTTTTTTTATTCCCGACACGTTGCCAGGTGAATTTATCCGCGCTCGTGATTATCCTCCATCGGGGTCATAACACGTTGCCAAAATTAGCAACAGCACCATTAAATTTTCGTTTCGCATTCAAAAAACAAAGTTGGCGCCTGACACTTGACAATTATCATCTTTTTTTATTCCCGACACGTTGCCAGGTGAATTTATCCGTGTTTCATGATTAATACACCATCGGGGTTGTAACTCGTTGCCAAAATTAGCAACTGCACAATTAAATTTTCGTTTCGCATTCAAAAAACAAAGTTGGTGCCTAAAACTTTATAATTATTTTTTTTTTATTCCCTACACGTTGCCAGGTGAATTTATCCGTGTTTCATGATTAATACACCATCGGGGTTGTAACTCGTTGCCAAAATTAGCAACTGCACAATTAAATTTTCATTTCGCATTCAAAAAGCAAAGTTGGTGCCTAAAACATGATAATTATTATTTTTTTTATTCCCGACACGTTACCAGGTGAATTTATCCGCGCTCGTGATTATCCTCCATCGAGGTCGTAACACGTTGCCAAAATTAGCAACAGCACCAGTAAACTTGCGTTTCGCGTTCAAAAAACAAAGTTGGCGCCTGAGACTTGACAATTATTATCTTTTTTTTCATTCCCGACACGTTGCCAGGTGAATTTATCCGTGTTTCATGATTAATACACCATCGGGGTTGTAACTCGTTGCCAAAATTAGCAACTGCACAATTAAATTTTCGTTTCGCATTCAAAAAACAAAGTTGGTGCCTAAAACTTGATAATTATTATTTTTTTATTCCCGACACGTTGCCAGGTGAATTTATCCGTGTTTCATGATTAATACACCATCGGGGTTGTAACTCGTTGCCAAAATTAGCAACTGCACAATTAAATTTTCGTTTCGCATTCAAAAAGCAAAGTTGGTGCGTAAAACATGATAATTTTTTTTTTTTTATTCCCGACACGTTACCAGGTGAATTTATCCGCGCTCGTGATTATCCTCCATCGGGGTCGTAACACGTTGCCAAAATTAGCAACAGCACCAGTAAACTTGCGTTTCGCGTTCAAAAAACAAAGTTGGCGCCTGAGACTTGACAATTATTATCTTTTTTTTCATTCCCGACACGTTGTCAGGTGAATTTATCCGTGTTCGTGATTAATACACCATCGTGGTTGTAACTCGTTGCCAAAATTAGCAACTGCACAATTAAATTTTCGTTTCGCATTCAAAAAACAAAGTTGGTGCCTAAAACTTTATAATTATTATTTTTTTTATTCCCTACACGTTGCCAGGTGAATTTATCCGTGTTTCATGATTAATACACCATCGGGGTTGTAACTCGTTGCCAAAATTAGCAACTGCACAATTAAATTTTCGTTTCGCATTCAAAAAACAAAGTTGGTGCCTAAAACTGGATAATTATTATTTTTTTATTCCCGACACGTTGCCAGGTGAATTTATCCGTGTTTCATAATTAATACACCATCGGGGTTGTAACTCGTTGCCAAAATTAGCAACTGCACAATTAAATTTTCGTTTCGCATTCAAAAAGCAAAGTTGGTGCCTAAAACATGATAATTTTTTTTTTTTATTCCCGACACGTTACCAGGTGAATTTATCCGCGCTCGTGATTATCCTCCATCGGGGTCGTAACACGTTGCCAAAATTAGCAACAGCACCAGTAAACTTGCGTTTCGCATTCAAAAAACAAAGTTGGCGCCTGACACTTGACAATTATCATCTTTTTTTATTCCCGACACGTTGCCAGGTGAATTTATCCGTGTTTCATGATTAATACACCATCGGGGTTGTAACTCGTTGCCAAAATTAGCAACTGCACAATTAAATTTTCGTTTCGCATTCAAAAAACAAAGTTGGTGCCTAAAACTTGATAATTATTATTTTTTTTATTCCCGACACGTTGCCAGGTGAATTTATCCGTGTTTCATGATTAATACACCATCGGGGTTGTAACTCGTTGCCAAAATTAGCAACTGCACAATTAAATTTTCGTTTCGCATTCAAAAAGCAAAGTTGGTGCCTAAAACATGATAATTTTTTTTTTTTTTATTCCCGACACGTTACCAGGTGAATTTATCCGCGCTCGTGATTATCCTCCATCGGGGTCGTAACACGTTGCCAAAATTAGCAACAGCACCAGTAAACTTGCGTTTCGCGTTCAAAAAACAAAGTTGGCGCCTGAGACTTGACAATTATTATCTTTTTTTTCATTCCCGACACGTTGTCAGGTGAGTTTATCCGTGTTCGTGATTAATACACCATCGTGGTTGTAACTCGTTGCCAAAATTAGCAACTGCACAATTAAATTTTCGTTTCGCATTCAAAAAACAAAGTTGGTGCCTAAAACTTTATAATTATTATTTTTTTTATTCCCTACACGTTGCCAGGTGAATTCAGTCGCGCTCGTGATTAAGGGGAGAGTAAGGGGAGAATAGGGTGAGAGCAAGTGATAGGAATGTGATAGTCTAGATAGATGGATTCATAATCTTCTGAAACGGATTTCTAACGTGTTCTGTAATGATACTATTGCGCTTCTACTCAGACGTTGCGCGATAATTGCCGATTCAACGATTCGGAGCCGAAGCTGACAATGAATGTTGCCATACTTGTGTCGCCGTGCATGTGTTTATTCATCGCCTCGGTGCGAAAGATGACGAAGATTTTTCCGATACATTCTTTACCGTACATACGCGATCATCGTGCTTTGAATTCAATGCGCCTGCTTTTGTTTTTTCGCCTGCTTTTGTTTTTTCGCCTGCTTTTGTTTTTTCGCCTGCTTTTGTTTTTTCGCCTGCGACTCGTCAGTTGCGAAAAGGTTGTGCTGAAGCTATCATGGCAGGAAATTACACGAACGCGGAATACGGTGAAATGCTCATTTTATACGGCGAGCACGGGCGAAATGCAAATGCCGCGGCTGCTGCATTTGCTGCGCGTCATAATCGGCCGACGCGGGCAAACGTGATTCGAAATCTCGTGCAACGAACACTAGTCGACAACAATCCGATCATGCCCCAACACGGTGCTAGATTGGACGGTGGCCGGCCTCGTGCGGCTAGAAACGAGGACGCCGTGGAAGAAATATTGGAAATTTTTGAGGAGGATCCTACGACGAGTACTCGCCGCGTCTCGAGACAAACGGGCATTTCTCGGATGACGGTGCATCGCGTTTTGAAAGATGCTGGGAAACATCCTTTCCACGTACTGCGGGTGCAAAAACTGCGGCCGGAGGACCACGCCCGACGTGCGAATTTTTGCTTGGAAATGATGAATCGAATAGCGGACGATCCCAATTTTCCCCGCCGCATTTTGTTCACCGACGAGTCGTCGTTCGGGCGTACCGGTACGTGGAATAGCCGGAATTATCACCACTGGGCCGTGGAAAACCCGCACATAACGGCACAAGTCCGATCGGTGCAAGATCGGTTTGCGATTAATTGGTGGGCTGGCATCTTGGGAAACCGTATCGTAAGTAATCTCTGTACAAGAATTAATTAATAATTGTTAAACAAATAAATAAATTATTATGTAATAAATAAATGTAAAAAAATGAAATCAATAAATAAATAAATGTAAAAAAATGGAGTCAATAAATAAATGAATAACTTCTATAATTCGATCTGGAATTTTGTTTTTATTCCCAGATCGGTCCCTTCGAGCTACCCCCTCGCCTTAACGGACGTCGCTACCTGAGATTTTTGCGGCGAGAGCTCAATGAGCTTCTCTGCGTTGCCGGTGTCGGAAACGAAGAAATGGAGCAAATCTGGTTCCAACATGACGGCGCTCCCGCTCACAACTTGTTAGAGGTGCGGGATCTTTTGAATGACCGTTTCGAGGGCCGCTGTATAGGTCGCGGCTTAGCGGTGCCCTGGCCGCCCCGATCCCCGGATCTCAATCCTTTGGATTTTTTTTTGTGGGGATGCGTAAAAGAATCTGTCTACAAGTGTGAAATCAATGACTACCACGATCTGGAGGCAAGAATGGACACGGCTATCCGTGAAGTAACGCCGGATATGCTCAACAATGTCGCTCGGAACTTTATTCGCCGTCTCGAGTGTTGTCTGGCAAACAATGGGGGTCATTTTCAACATTTGTTATAATGGACGTTAAAAATCACGAGCACCAATCAGGAGCGCAGCGAGAGCAGCGAGTGTTTCCTGCCACAGTCGAGTGCCAAGCGTGTCACAACATTGCATTAGCCAATGATGTGACACGGATATTATTTTTTTATTCCCGACACGTTGTCAGGTGAATTTAGCCGCGCTCGTGATTAATACCGCATCGGGGCCGTCACTCGTTGCCAAAATTAGCAACTGCACCAATAAATTTACGTTACGCATTCAAAAAACAAAGTTGGAGCATAAAACTTGATAATTATCTTTTTTTTTATTCCCTACATATGGCCAGTTGAATTCGGCCGCCCTCGTGATTCATGCACCATCGGGGTCGTAACTCGTTGCCAAAATTAGCAACTGCACAATTAAATTTTCGTTTCGCATTCAAAAAACAAAGTTGGCGCCTGAGACTTGACAATTATAATCTTTTTTTATTCCCGACACGTTGTCAGGTGAATTTGTCCGTGTTCGTGATTAATACACCATCGGGGTTGTAACTCGTTGCCAAAATTAGCAACTGCACAATTAAATTTTCGTTTCGCATTCAAAAAACAAAGTTGGTGCCTAAAACTTGATAATTATTTTTTTTTTATTCCCGACACGTTACCAGGTGAATTTATCCGCGCTCGTGATTATCCTCCATCGGGGTCGTAACACGTTGCCAAAATTAGCAACAGCACCAGTAAAATTGCGTTTCGCGTTCAAAAACCAAAGTTGGCGCCTGAGACTTGACAATTATTATCTTTTTTTTCATTCCCGACACGTTACCACGTCAATTTAGCCGCCCTCATGATTAATGCACCATCGGGGTCATAACTCGTTGCCAAAATTAGCAACAGCACCATTAAATTTTCGTTTCGCATTCAAAAAACAAAGTTGAGTATGAGTAAGTATGAGTAAGAACAAGAAACGAAAGATTAACTGGTTTACTTGAATACTGAAATAAAGCCCTTTTTAAATGGAAAATCACACTGGTGAGGATATGATTAGAGATGTGAAAATACCTGTAGTTTTATTTTCGGTAAAATGATCGTGAAAATACGGTATATTTACCGTCTTTTACAGTCATTTTTTTCTGCATACTTTGTGTTGTGAAAATTGCTTGTAAATTTTACCGGTCACACATTTTTTTCTTGGTAAATTTACCGAAAAAAATGGTAAAGTTCGTATACGTACTTGATAAATTACCAGAAACCAACTTTTTGGTATAATTACCGTAACACTTTTTCGTAAATTCACAGTATCTTGACGAGATTTTATATCACCGTCAGACGATCATACGATTTTATTACCAATGTAGTAATTTTAAAAGCGGTTATGTACTTTTTTACGGTGAAATTACGGTAAAATGACCGGTCATATTTACCGCTCGTATCTCTAGATATGATATTTATTTGTCACTAATGTTTGCAACGTTCGGCCTTTGAAACAATCTCAGAATGTTTCATTTTTCAGGTGCAACATTCTGAAAAAATGCATACGTATTCAGAAAAATTAATGAATAATATTCATCAGAAAAAAAAATTCCCGCAGCTTCTCGGCGGCGAAATATTTATTTGACGCGAAATCATCAATGAACGGCACTAATCCTACTACGAGTCGGCCAAGAATTTCGGGACTTCCAAATAAGTCGGAATACCAACGAGCAATTTCTGTTTTGCGGTTCGATAACGATACGGCTTCATTGCGCAAATTTTTTTCCGCCTTTGACCTATGTGGACTGTATTTTTTATTCGTTGGCGCCTACATTCAAATTTGCCGCCAGCACCGCTGCCATCGCGTTAGAAGGTTGGCAGCGCCTTCTGCGAGCGGTGCTGTTGCCGCGTTTGAATGTAAGCGCAAACGACATAACAAAGTCAGTCCACAGAGGTCAAAGACGAAAAACTTTTTCCGAAATGAGGCCGCATCGTTACCGCAAAACGGAGATTCTCCATTTTAATACCGACTTATTTACGACTCCCGAAGTTCTCGGCCGGCTTATCGTCGGATTGGTGCCGTTCGTCGACGATTTACAAGAAAAAAAATATCTGGCCTCCGAGAAGCTGCGGAAAGTAACAGCCGAAATGTACCGCAAGCCGCTGCCATCGATGCGTTGGAACTCGATCCGCGGTTTCATCATGCGGCATGCGGTGTTCCTGAAGGGTTTTATTGAAGGACACCAGCTGCCGTACAGGACCACGGACAGCGACGAGTTGTGAGTACAAAACTTCAGATTTTTCAGTTTTTTATCCTCTCAGAAAAATAATTAAGAAAAAACAGTATTGGTCATGCCCATTCAACGCAGTGTTCAATTCTGTAGTGCTTGCGTAGAAAGTAACTGTCCAACGGATGACTGAAATTAGAAAAAAATGTTCTACTTTCTGTCATCCGTCGAAGACTTTCTTACGACAGAGGCAATACTGAACTGGACACTGCGTTGAATGGGCATGACCAATCGTGTTCGACTCAGATGACTATGAGTACAAATCTGCAACGGATCGACTAAACACCAGAACAACAGATTTGTACTTGCGCTTACTTGACAAGATACATAGATTGTACTCTTACACATCTGTGTCGAATACAATTGGTCATACCTATTCAACGCAGTGTCCACTTCTGTAATGACTGCGTAGGAAGTTACTGCCCAACGGATGACTGAAATTAGAAAACATTTTACTACTTTCTGTCATCCGTCGAGGAGTATCTTACGACACAGGTATTACTGAACTGGACACTGCGTTGAATAGGTGTGATCAATTGTATTCGACATAGATGTGTAAGAGTACAATCTATGTATCTTGTCAAGTAAGCGCAAGTACAAATCTGTTGTTCTCGTGTTTAGTCGACACACTGCAGAGTTGTACTCGTACTTATCTGTGTGTGCTTAATTGGTTCTGCCCTGTGCTCATTAAAATGCCAGTCTGTACTTAGTTATTTATAAATTAGTTTTGTTTTTTGTTGCAGCCAATGCTTCTTGTCCATCGGCAATAGGGCGGTACTTGAAAAGCAGCTGCAATGCCAGGGGTAAGATATTTATTTTGTATATTAATATTCAATGGAAAAAAGTTTTTCTCGCGAGTGTGAGTTTGCAGCACGAGCCAAAGGCAAGCGTTGCAATCACACGTGTCGAGAACAGAGTTGTAAATCCCCAAAATTTCATGAGATATAGTCTGCAGTACAATTTTTTTTGTAATTAAAATTTTATAATAATAATGTGTAGTGATTATAAAATAAAGTGTAAACATTTGAATGGCTGGAAAAAGTATTCATTTTCGCTTTAATATTGGAAGAAATAGTAGAAATAACGGGGGAAAAAATGGAATGCGTTAAGAAAGTAATGCATTAATGAATTCTTCCATTTTTTCCACTATTTCTTCCAATATTAAAGCGAAAATTAGTATGTTTGTCAGCTATTCAAAAGTTTGCACTCTATTTTATAATAACTCGACATTATTATTATAAAAACATAATTACAAAACAAATTGTACTGTAATCCATATCTCATGAATTTTTCGGGATTTACAACTCTGGTCGAGAACAAGAAAAGAAGATTATAAAAAACTAAAACTTGTTTTTTGATAAATAGAGTACTTCCCGAAGACGCGCAGGCAACCGCGCGCTGCGCACTTGTGCCGGTTGAGGAGGCCCGGCGACTCGCCTATGAAGGTTTCGAGGGAAACAGCGACGAGGAGGCGAGCAGCGACGAGGAGGCGAGTGAGGAGGAAAAAGCGGCGAAAGAAAGAAAGAAGAAAGAAGAGGAAGAAAAAGCGGCGACGGAAAGAAAGAAGAAAGAAGAGGAGGAAAAAGCGGCGAAAGAACGAAAGCAGAAAGAAGAGGAGGAAAAAGCGTTGAAAGAAAGAAAGGAGAAAGAAGAGGAGGAAAAAGAAGCGAAAGAAAGAAAGAAGAAAGAAGAGGAGGAAAAAGCGACGAAAGAAAGAAAGCAAAAAGAAGAGGAGGAAAAAGCGGCGAAAGAAAGAAAGGAGAAAGAAGCGGAGGAAAAAGCGACGAAAGAAAGAAAGCAGAAAGAAGAGGAGGAAAAAGCGGCGAAAGAAAAACGGGAGAAAGAAGCGGAGGAAAAAGCGGCGAAAAAAAGAAAGGAGAAAGAAGCGGAGGAAAAAGCGACGAAAGAAAGAAAGCAGAAAGAAGAGGAGGAAAAAGCGGCGAAAGAAAAACGGGAGAAAGAAGCGGAGGAAAAAGCGGCGAAAAAAAGAAAGGAGAAAGAAGCGGAGGAAAAAGCGGCGAAAGAAAGAAAAGAGAATGAAGCGATAGAGAAGAAAGCAAAGGAAGCCGAGGCAATAGGAGGAAAAAAGAGAAAGAGGATGACAGAAATGGAGAAGCTGCTGCGCTGGAATGTAAAAAAATAAATGGAATTAAATGTTTACGTTTCTTTTTTATTCACGCTTCGCGCCCTGATCCAGTAGAGGAAAAAACCTACAAAGTCGAACCTTGCAAATTGCTTCCTCAGAATTTTACACTTTTGGTGATGCTACCTCTATGAGGAAGTATGTTGATCAATTTTGTCTTCCTTATAGAGAAAGCAAAAGTGTAAAACACTGAGGAAGCAATTTGCAAGGTTCTACTTAGCAGTTTTTTTCGGTTGTTTTTTCAAAATAAATAACAATGTAAGATTTTAACTACTGAACCGATTTCACTCAAATTTGTACTCAACCCTTGGTTCATGATAGGCAATGTGTGGACCAAATTAGAACCCGGTACCTTGTAATTTGCACGATCCAGCGCGAGAACGAGATTTATCAAAATATTCAAAATGCCATAAAATTTGAACGGCTGGACAGAACCGCGTCAAATTTGTACTCAAAACTTAATCCATGATTGTCCATACGTGAACAACATTTGAGATATTTCTGCGAAAAATTCTTTAAATTTATTTTTTCGTTACGCCATTTTTTAATGTTTTCATGCAGCACAATCGAAATGTACCAACATAATGGCAGTTTCCTTGATGAAATTCATCACAGATAATCAATAAATGTAATGACACGTTAAAAATTGCGGTCGAATGGCTCAAAATTTCCAGGAGATGACGTACTTCCAGTTTCGAAAAATAAATTGAAATTGCAGTAACATGAGAACGGCTTTACAGATTTTCGCCAAATATGGTACAGATCATGATTTGATGGTGGTCTATTGACGTACAAAATTTCATCCCGATATCTGTCAACTTGCAGCAGTTACAGCGTGAGAACATTTTTTGCCAAATTTTCGGGAATGGATACAGCGGTATTGACACACGCAAAGCGGATAGTTCCTGAAGAACATAAGTCATTAATTTTTCGGAATACGTATGCATTTTTTCAGAATGTTCCATCCTGAGAAATGGAAAATTCTAAGATTGTTTCAATGGCCGAACGTTGCAAACATTAGTGACAAATAAACGTCATATCTAGAGATATGAGCTGTAAATATGACCGGTAATTTTACTGTATTTTTACCGTAAAAAAGTACGTGACCGCTTTTAAAATGACTACATTAGTATTAAAATCATATGATCGTCTGACGGTGATATAAAATCTCGTCAAGATACGGTAAATTTACCAAAAAAAATGTTGTGATCGGTAAAATTTACACGCAATTTTCACAACACAAAGTTTGCAGAAAAAAATGACGGTAAAAGACGGTAAATGTACCGTATTTTCACGACCACTTTACAGAAAATAAAAATACAAGTCTTTTCACGTCTCGAGTCGTATCCTTACCAATGCGATTTTGCATTTAAAAAGGGCCTTATTTGAGTGTTCAAGTAAACCAGTTGATAATCTTTCTTTTCTTCTTCTTACTCAAAAGTGAAAATTCAAATATTTCGCGCGTTGTAGTTCGCTCCGCATAATCTGATGTGGACCAGGTGCGCGCGCATGCATTATGTATGTGGCAGGCACAGCGTGCCCGGGACTCCCATTTATTTATGCAATGGAATCAATTTGATTTCATGATATTTACAGTTTTGCTTTTTCATATTTACAAGATACATCACGAGCGCGGATAAATTCAGCTGGCAACGTGTCGGGAATGAAAAAAAAAGATAATTATCAAGTTTTCGGCACACCAACTTTGTTTTTTCAATGCAAACAGCAAATTTAATGGTGCAGTTGCTAATTTTGGCGACGGGTCACGAACCCGATGGTGCATTAATCACGAGTGCGGCAGAATTCACCTGACAACGTGTAGGGAATGAAAAAAAAAGATCAGAAACATAAATTTAATGGTGCAGTTGCTAATTTTCGCAACGAGTTACAACCCCGATGGCGTATTAATCACGAACACGGATAAATTCACCTGACACAACGTGTCGGGAATAAAAAAAAATAATTATCAAATTTTTGGCACCAACTTTTTTTTTTGAATGCAAAACGAAAATTTAATGGTTCAGTTGCTAATTTTGGCAACGAGTTACGACCCCGATGGTGCATTAATCATGAGGGCGGCTAAATTGACCTGGCAACGTGTCGGGATTGAAAAAAAAGATGATAATTGTCAAGTCTCAGGCGCCAACTTTGTTTTTTGAACGCGAAACGGAAATTTACTGGTGCTGTTGCTAATTTTGCCAACGAGTTACGACCCCGATGGTGCATTAATCACGAGCGCGGATAAATTCACCTGGCAACGAGTCGGGAGTGAAAAAAAATGATAATTTTCAAGTTTAAGGCGCCAACTTTGTTTTTTGATTGCGAAACGAAAATTTAATGGTGCTGTTGCTAATTTTGGCAACGAGTTACGACCCCGATGGTGCATTAATAATGAGGGCGGATAAATCCACCTGGCAACGTGTCGGGAATAAAAAAAATAATATTTATCAAGTTTTAGGCACAAACTTTGTTTTTTGAATGCGAAACGAAAATTTAATTGTGCAGTTGCTAATTTTGGCAACGAGTTACAACCCCGATGGTGTGTTAATCACGAACACGGATAAATTCACCTGACAACGTGTCAGGAATGAAAAAAAAGATAATTGTCAAGTTTTCGGCACCAACTTTGTTTTTTGAATGCGAAACGAAAATTTAATGGTGCAGTTGTTAATTTTGGCAACGAGTGACGACCCCGTTGCTGTATTAATCACGAGCGCGGATAAATGCACCTGGCAACGTGTCGGGAATAAAAAAAGATGATAATTGTCAAGTCTCAGGCGCCAACTTTGTTTTTTGAATGCGAAACGAAAATTTAATGGTGCAGTTGCTAATTTTGGCAACGAGTTACGACCCCGATGGTGCATGAATCACGAGGGCGGCCGAATTCAACTGGCCATATGTAGGGAATAAAAAAAAAGATAATTATCAAGTTTTACGCTCCAACTTTGTTTTTTGAATGCGAAACGCAAATTTATTGGTGCAGTTGCTAATTTTGGCAACGAGTGACGACCCCGTTGCTGTATTAATCACGACCGCGGATAAATTCACCTGGCAACGAGTCGGGAGTGAAAAAAAATGATAATTTTCAAGTTTAAGGCGCCAACTTTGTTTTTTGATTGTGAAACGAAAATTTAATGGTGCACTTGCTAATTTTGGCAACGAGTGACGACCCCGTTGCTGTATTAATCACGAGCGCGGATAAATTCACCTGGCAACGTGTCGGGAATGAAAAAAAAGATAATAATTGTCAAGTCTCAGGCGCCAACTTTGTTTTTTGAATGCGAAACGAAAATTTAATGGTGCAGTTGCTAATTTTGGCAACGAGTTACGACCCCGATGGTGCATGAATCACGAGGGCGGCCGAATTCAACTGGCCATATGTACGGAATAAAAAAAAAGATAATTATCAAGTTTTATGCTCCAACTTTGTTTTTTGAATGCGTAACGTAAATTTATTGGTGCAGTTGCTAATTTTGGCAACGAGTGACGACCCCGTTGCTGTATTAATCACGAGCGCGGATAAATTCACCTGGCAACGAGTCGGGAGTGAAAAAAAATGATAATTTTCAAGTTTAAGGCGCCAACTTTGTTTTTTGATTGCGAAACGAAGATTTAATGGTGCAGTTGCTAATTTTGGCAACGAGTTACGACTCCGAAGTTGTATCAATCACGAGCGCGGCTAAATTCACCTGGCAACGTGTAGGGAATAAAAAAAATAATAATTATCAAGTTTTAGGCACCAACTTTGTTTTTTGAATGCGAAACGAAAATTTAATTGTGCAGTTGCTAATTTTGGCAACGAGTTACAACCACGATGGTGTATTAATCACGAACACGGATAAATTCACCTGACAACGTGTCGGGAATGAAAAAAAAGATAATAATTGTCAAGTCTCAGGCGCCAACTTTGTTTTTTGAACGCGAAACGCAAGTTTACTGGTGCTGTTGCTAATTTTGGCAACGTGTTACGACCCCGATGGAGGATAATCACGAGCGCGGATAAATTCACCTGGTAACGTGTCGGGAATAAAAAAAATAATAATTATCATGTTTTAGGCACCAACTTTGCTTTTTGAATGCGAAACGAAAATTTAATTGTGCAGTTGCTAATTTTGGCAACGAGTTACAACCCCGATGGTGTATTAATCATGAAACACGGATAAATTCACCTGGCAACGTGTCGGGAATAAAAAAAATAATAATTATCAAGTTTTAGGCACCAACTTTGTTTTTTGAATGCGAAACGAAAATTTAATTGTGCAGTTGCTAATTTTGGCAACGAGTTACAACCCCGATGGTGTATTAATCATGAAACACGGATAAATTCACCTGGCAACGTGTCGGGAATAAAAAAAGATGATAATTGTCAAGTGTCAGGCGCCAACTTTGTTTTTTGAATGCGAAACGAAAATTTAATGGTGCTGTTGCTAATTTTGGCAACGTGTTACGACCCCGATGGAGGATAATCACGAGCGCGGATAAATTCACCTGGCAACGTGTCGGGAATAACAAAAATAATAATTATCAAGTTTTAGGCACCAACTTTGTTTTTTGAATGCGAAACGAAAATTTAATTGTGCAGTTGCTAATTTTCGCAACGAGTTACAACCCCGATGGTGTATTAATCATGAAACACGGATAAATTCACCTGGCAACGTGTCGGGAATAAAAAAAATAATAATTATCAAGTTTTAGGCACCAACTTTGTTTTTTGAATGCGAAACGAAAATTTAATTGTGCAGTTGCTAATGTTGGCAACGAGTTACAACCCCGATGGTGTATTAATCACGAACACGGATAAATTCACCTGACAACGTGTCGGGAATAAAAAAAGATGATAATTGTCAAGTCTGAGGCGCCAACTTTGTTTTTTGAATGCGAAACGAAAATTTAATGGTGCTGTTGCTAATTTTGGCAACGTGTTACGACCCCGATGGAGGATAATCACGAACACGGATAAATTCACCTGGCAACGTGTCGGGAATAAAAAAAATAATAATTATCAAGTTTTAGGCACCAACTTTGTTTTGTGAATGCGAAACGAAAATTTAATTGTGCAGTTGTTAATTTTGGCAACGAGTTACAACCCCGATGGTGTATTAATCACGAACACGGATAAATTCACCTGACAACGTGTCGGGAATAAAAAAAGATGATAATTGTCAAGTGTCAGGCGCCAACTTTGTTTTTTGAATGCGAAACGAAAATTTAATGGTGCTGTTGCTAATTTTGGCAACGTGTTACGACCCCGATGGTGTATTAATCATGAAACACGGATAAATTCACCTGGCAACGTGTCGGGAATAAAAAAAATAATAATTATCAAGTTTTAGGCACCAACTTTGTTTTTTGAATGCGAAACGAAAATTTAATTGTGCAGTTGCTAATTTTGGCAACGAGTTACAACCCCGATGGTGTATTAATCACGAACACGGATAAATTCGCCTGACAACGTGTCGGGAATAAAAAAAGATGATAATTGTCAAGTCTGAGGCGCCAACTTTGTTTTTTGAATGCGAAACGAAAATTTAATGGTGCTGTTGCTAATTTTGGCAACGTGTTACGACCCCGATGGAGGATAATCACGAGCGCGGATAAATTCACCTGGCAACGTATCGGGAATAAAAAAAATAATAATTATCTAGTTTTAGGCACCAACTTTGTTTTTTGAATGCGAAACGAAAATTTAATTGTGCAGTTGCTAATTTTCGCAACGAGTTACAACCCCGATGGTGTATTAATCACGAACACGGATAAATTCACCTGGCAACGTGTCGGGAATAAAAAAAATAATAATTATCAAGTTTTAGGCACCAACTTTGTTTTGTGAATGCGAAACGAAAATTTAATTGTGCAGTTGTTAATTTTGGCAACGAGTTACAACCCCGATGGTGTATTAATCACGAACACGGATAAATTCACCTGACAACGTGTCGGGAATAAAAAAAGATGATAATTGTCAAGTGTCAGGCGCCAACTTTGTTTTTTGAATGCGAAACGAAAATTTAATGGTGCTGTTGCTAATTTTGGCAACGTGTTACGACCCCGATGGAGGATAATCACGAGCGCGGATAAATTCACCTGGCAACGTGTCGGGAATAAAAAAAATAATAATTATCAAGTTTTAGGCACCAACTTTGTTTTCTGAATGCGAAACGAAAATTTAATTGTGCAGTTGCTAATTTTGGCAGCTAGTTACGACCCCGATGGTGCATTAATCATGAGGGCGGCTAAATTGACGTGGCAACGTGTCGGGAATGAAAAAAAAGATAATAATTGTCAAGTCTCAGGCGCCAACTTTGTTTTTTGAACGCGAAACGCAAATTTACTGGTGCTGTTGCTAATTTTGGCAACGTGTTACGACCCCGATGGAGGATAATCACGAGCGCGGATAAATTCACCTGGCAACGTATCGGGAATAAAAAAAATAATAATTATCAAGTTTTAGGCACCAACTTTGTTTTTTGAATGCGAAACGCAAGTTTACTGGTGCTGTTGCTAATTTTGGCAACGTGTTACGACCCCGATGGAGGATAATCACGAGCGCGGATAAATTCTAAAAAAAAATAATAATTATCAAGTTTTAGCCACCAACTTTGTTTTTTGGGGCGGACAGCAAATTCAATGGTGTGCTTGGTATTTCTTGATCCAGCTTCCGACCTCGGTGGTGTGTAAATGTCGTGCTCGGCGAAAGTCCTTTGGCAACACGTGGGGAGTACAAAAAAAATTATAATGATAAAGCTTCACGTACGAATCCTGTCTTCTTTTTGTACGGAAAGTAAGTTCATTGGTGCATTTGTAATTTATTCTTAATAGTGAACAAATCAGTGGTTAGAGTCTTAGGTATTGTTACGGATTTATCTGGGGTTCGTACACACAAACCGTTGAAACGGACGTTTATTGAAACTGATTATAATTAAATCATAAACAAATCATGGATAAAATTGACAAAATAATCGATCAAGAATAAAATACACAAATAAAGGTAATTACTTACAAACGAACTTACGAGGAATAACTTACAGGTATAACACTGCACTTAAAACACTACGCAAGAATAATAATTAACGGTTCGACGATCTGAATATAAACTAAATCAATTAAATCAACTTAAATACTACAGAATTATTATTAGATATTAACGGTTCAAGACATGATTAAAGAGTGAATGATTTGGGCGATCCGATGCGCCAGGTAAACTCTGATGCACCGGGTGGGGGCGATGGCGTGATTTAAGTATTTGCTGACAGCAATGACCTTGCTCGGTCGCCGAGCTCGGACAGAAATGGTCAATCCACTGAAGGTGCTGACTTTATTACAAAAATGCGCCATCGTCCCGCGACGAGTTACTACGAATTAATATTCGCGGACATTCGGGCGAATTTTCCAATATAAAATATAAATTAATAATAAATGTACGGAAAAATGGCCAGTCCGTAACACCTCCCCTTCTGGTAATCCGTCGAGGAAACGCAATGCCTCGACGGTTACAAAGAACAAGAAGCGCGAAGCGTGGACTGGACATTTTTTCATAAAATTAATAAGGAAAGTGTTGGCTCGCGCAAGGTGTACTTAAAATTAAACTTAATTATTTTTATTCAGGGAAAGTCAAAATTGTATGTGTGTGTAAGTGTGTGAATTTAGGATGAAAGGGTTGTGGCTCTTCGTGATGAAATCGTTGGTCTGGTAGGCGAAGGCTCTGGTCGTTGTAATCTTCCGAGATCCGTTAGGTGTTGTCGTCTCTGAGGGTCTCTGATTTCTTGAGGGTTTCAGTATGCATCGAGGTCTGATTCGTCAACTGCCGGTCGAAATCTGCCATGGTGATGGAGAATCGGCATTGCCAAGTTGCTGTTGGGTGCCTTAATCGTGGACTCCGCGGTTTGCAGCGATATTTCTGTTGAAGTTTCTTCGGAATATGATTTTTCGCCGCTACGAGAGGTGTTCGTACAGGCGCCTCCCCAGTTACGGCCATGGGTTGAAAATCGCGTCAATTGGTGAAAGTGGTGACTGTTTTCATTAAAAAGTCGACGTACCCAGCTTCGAGTTCGTTGTTCGGTTTAGTTCTTGGTGGTGGTGCTGTGCTGGGTCAGCTAATTCCACTGGGCCAGTGACTTCGGATACGCGCGCGCTCTCAATGCCGATGACCGCTTGACTCTGCGAGTGATCGGGTGGCGGTTGTTGGTGTTCCGCCTCGTAGTGGTCATCCGATATAGTGGCCTTGAGCAGCGTCTACTCGTTGTCTACTGGCTTCCAGGCAACGATCGAATTTTTCATTCGAAAAATTCGAAGTTGCTCTCCTTTCGGGGAAAACCCATGCTGGAGTAGAGATCCATTGTCCGAAACGTCAGCGCATTTTATTGGCGTCGGTTTGGCAGTTGACGAGGTCTCGAATAATTTCCAATCGATCGCAACTGAATTTTTCGCCTCCCCTGGTATTTGTGGAACATCGACGGAATATCTTCATTGTTGTGTTCTGGCGTTTTTCTTAATTTTATTCGTATTTTTTTTTATTAGGTCGATAAGTTTTAAGTACTTAAATTCGCGAGTATTAAGTTAAATCTAAGATTTTAAGATAAAACTAGACAAATCTAAATTAATCGTTGATATTTAATTATGTTGGTTGGAATTTCACGATAATTTTACTTACATCTACGCGTAATTAACGGCGAGGACTCAGCTACGCCCCCTCCCCCCTCAACAGAAGTGAACGACCTACGGTCGAGCGCATAGTTGAGGTGGAGAGCTGAGTAGAACACAAAAACTATGTAGAAAAATAGGTGTAATTAGGCGGAAAATTCGGGAATTAATTACGTGATTTGAAGGATATACATTTTTTTTTGTAAATAGGGAATTAGGTAAATAGGTGTTACGGATTCGACAACGGTTGGTTACTAACCGGTGTGGTAGCCTGTATCAGCGGCCACCCGTTGGAGATTCCGTATTAAATATTCTGCGTTAACCTTTAGGGGCTCACGGTGTGAATTGCGTGGCCGGTATAGTAGCCTGTACCAAGCAATGGACCCGTGAGAGCCGAGTATTAACGAAAAACAATCGCAGGTTTTGAAGAAAATTTATGATTTTTTTTTTTTTTTAGGGATTTTTACTAGCAATAAAAAAAAGTTGGATGAGGAAGGACTATTTTCCCGTCACCGATCTAAAACGCATATGTTCGCCAGATAATTATGGTGAATGCTTAAATTACGGGTTTACAAATTTCAAGTCTTATTATTATATATTTTTGTTTATTTTAATTTTAGTTGTGTTGGGCAGTGGTTGGAGTTAGCCTTGCCTCCTGCCATTTGTTTTAAACTGTGCAATCCTCGTAAGTTGCTACAAACTTATTTGGATATGCAAGTCGTTTTCGATTTTTGTTGACGAGAGATATGAGCTCGCGGGCTCATTCCCACGAAATTTAAGTATTTTTCAATTAATATTAACGAACGCAGCAGTAAAACTAATACTAGAGGGAAACAAAATACAAGAATTATAAACGTAAGGCGCGTAAATAAAAATGAGAATTCCTAGAAGTAAGCTCGGTTGTAAATTCATGAATTTAAATAAAATCTAATAATATTTTAATAAAAATAATAACGTGTAATTAAAAATGAACTGAGTTATATTATTACGTAAATAAACTGACGTTAGAAGAAAGTGAATTCATATTTTTAACAATTTTATCAAAAACATCAGTTTCAATAAACTTGTGTATCCCACTTCTGACACCAAAAATTATGTTACGGATTTATCTGGGGTTCGTACACACAAACCGTTGAAACGGACGTTTATTGAAACTGATTATAATTAAATCATAAACAAATCATGGATAAAATTGACAAAATAATCGATCAAGAATAAAATACACAAATAAAGGTAATTACTTACAAACGAACTTACGAGGAATAACTTACAGGTATAACACTGCACTTAAAACACTACGCAAGAATAATAATTAACGGTTCGACGATCTGAATATAAACTAAATCAATTAAATCAACTTAAATACTACAGAATTATTATTAGATATTAACGGTTCAAGACATGATTAAAGAGTGAATGATTTGGGCTATCCGATGCGCCAGGTAAACTCTGATGCACCGGGTGGGGGCGATGGCGTGATTTAAGTATTTGCTGACAGCAATGACCTTGCTCGGTCGCCGAGCTCGGACAGAAATGGTCAATCCACTGAAGGTGCTGACTTTATTACAAAAATGCGCCATCGTCCCGCGACGAGTTACTACGAATTAATATTCGCGGACATTCGGGCGAATTTTCCAATATAAAATATAAATTAATAATAAATGTACGGAAAAATGGCCAGTCCGTAACAGGTATAAACTTTGTTTTTTTCTCTTGAACAATTATGTGATAAAATATTTAAGCTAGTTTGGACCAAAAATCATCATTATGAAGTAGTGAGGTATTATCGGGTCTTTTTCACGCGAAAAAAGCATCCCTATTAGCACCGTAAATCCGAAACAGCGCATTGAAAGACCCCAAAAACCTTAAGGTAATGGTCGTGCGCGCCTTCAGAAAGTAAGCACGGCGATTTTAAATGAATCCGCGCTCCTCCGAGGGGGCAACACATCGTAAAATCCCACTCCTTAGAATATCCTATTTACGATATAAGAAAATATGGCCGTTTTAACGAATAATCAAAAGCTTGTCTATCGGTCCTTTCTCAACGGACGTCGAACGCAAATATTTCAATTTTATTTCATCTCCGTCTAAATGAAAAAAAAAGAAAAGGAAATCGATTCGACCTTCTTCGGTCGAATCCGAATCGGATCGGGGAAAACTTCACCGGTTGAACGGTTGTTTCCCTATGTTTGCTCTTCTCTTTTGCGTTTCAAGAAAAAATGAAAACAACAACTCACCGGTTGGACACCACGGGCCGGGCTTGCGGTACCAGACCCAGCGGAACCACTGCTGGCCCTCCGACAGCGGCGGCGTTCAGTACGGTCCCTTCCGGCCCCGTGACGGCTTTCGAATTCTCCTCGGGTGTCGGAAGATTCTTGTGATTCCGACGAATCTGAAAAACCACAGCCAAAGCCATGTCGATGGTAACGAGAAGAACCAGCGGATTCCCGACGATGGTCGAGCCATACGTGGCCTCGCCGACCCTGTCGGCGGTCTTCACTACCCTGGCGATGTCCTTACTCAGGCCCTCGTCGCAGATCTTGAAGGCGGCGTACTTGAGCTGCCGGGCCTTCTCGATGTGGCCGAGAAGCTACGGAGGCTCTCCGGAATCCCTCCCATTTCCTATGAAATCTCACATTTCATGGGACTGTGCTACTCGAAATACTTTAAGCAATGATGAATTAATAGAAATATGGCAAACCAAGTATGTAACCAACGTGAGTAAAAGGTGAGAGCAAGGTGAGAGCATGAACAGAAATCCAAGTAAACGCGTAAGCACGGTAATCGATGTATCGGCAAAATTTCCGTTATCTGTCGCTCCGAGACGATGAATTAGCGCATGCACGACAGTCGAAGTATGGGAAAAATCATTTTCAGTTTCGGCATCGAAACATTGAGTCGATAATTATTGCGTAACATTTTATCTGACATCTAAAAGCATTCTGTACCATTTAACATTTCCAACATGTGATGATTGCTTTTCTATTCACTCGGAATGTTGAGTCCGCGCTACACGATGCGAACTTGGCGCGAAGCCAACACTCGCTCGCGCTCGGCTCCACGCGAGGCTGTGACGTCAGAGTCGATGACAAATGACTGGCACCGCGTCGCGCCGAGCCACGATCGAAAACAAAACGCTACCTGCACTCGGGGCTTACGACGCCTCTGCATCTGTGTGAGTCCGACGCACCCCTCACCGATAGGCAAACTTCGCCACAAGAGCGTTTCCACAATTTTGCGAATTGGAAGCTGAAATTTCGCAGGTGCATTCGGGTGGGCACCAGCTACCTTTCCGCAGCCGCTTGTTCATAACTTTTGGGACACCCTGTATATCCCAAACATTATAAAATGTTTGACGACAATATTTCATACGTGAAAGATCAATTTATGAATCAATCAACATTGAAGCATGATCAGTGTACAAATTGGCGAATATTGATTAGGGAATTCAAATCTCAAATGATCATTCTCCGGCGTTAGTAAAAAAAAGTTTCGAGCAACCATTCTAAATTTTAAACATGCCTGCAACGTATAACCTTCCAAATGGCTTACATACGACCTTGCATTGTTCAACAAAATTCCATAAAAAAGATCAAGTTCCGCAAAGTGCTGCCATTCGAATGCAGGAAAATAATGGAGCTATATGCCAGGTCTTACTTTGCAATCTTTATTTACTAACACAATGATTTGCTTAGTCCGCAATGAAATTTGTTTCAAATTTTTATTCAGGATACCCAAGATATATAACCAATATACTTTAGAAAAATTCGTTTTCGTATTACGTTATCATGAATGTATGTGGAAAATTGCGTCCCGACAGCCAAATCTACTTGAGTTCAGCGCAATTTTTCAAACCCATCTATTTATAATAAAATAGAAGTCACTTGACCGATGATAACTAAATTGAACACTAATCATGTTTCAATGTTTGTTTATTTCGCATGAAATTTCAGCCCGATGCGTGAACGATTGCGAGTCAGAGCGGGAAATAAAATTGTTCAACATCCCTAGCAGATCCGTGCCACTGAAAAATCACCGAGAAACCACCGGTTTCCCAACATGTTCCCACTGGTGGGCTTTTGCCGTCCGACCCACCATGAGATTTGATATTTCACCGGGCTCCCACCATCGCATGACGGTGGATTTTTTTCGCTTCCCGCGTGTTCCCACCGTGCTGCCATCGTAGCTGAACCAGCAACAGCCCAGCAAACAAAATGACGGCACAGTTGCGTCAAATTCGCGTCACACGATGGTACGGCATGCCGTCATTACACAGCCTTCTGCGTCCGCACAAAGCTGCGTAATGACGGTACGGCGTGCACAGGCACAACGTAGCGTCATGTTAGCGGCAAAAATACAGCAAGACGTAACGAGGGATATTTCTACGTGACGGGATGATGTCAAACTATTTTCGTCACGCCGTGATGTAGAAAATTTCATGACGGCACGATGACATTTTACATCAGGGCGTGACGAAAATATTGTGCCGTCGTGCCGTCATCCTATGTTACGCCGTGCTGTTTCTGCCGTTAGCATGACGTCACGTTGGGGCTGTGCACGCCGTGCCATCATTATGCAGTTATTTTGGGGACGAAGAAGGCTGCGTAATGCCGCCATGCCGTGCCGTCTCCCACAGCATGTTTGGTTTGCTGGGAGTGGGTTCGCGGTGAAACTAACAAACCCGACGGTGAGTGAGACGACAAAAACCCACCGGTGGGTCGAACGGTGGTTTGACGGTGGTACAGAGCCGCTTGGGCCGTACCGCAAAATATTCACTTCGTTCTGATTACGTCAAATACCAAATGTTCTAAACCATTTCTTATGTGTTACACCATTCTGAGTACCAAAGAACGAATCTCGAAAAAAAAGCTTCCCTATTGGAAAGCAAATCTTACAAATTTTGGCCGACAATAATCAGCTCGACTCTTTAGATGACTCTGTGTTCGACACGCTACTTGTCGAACTCAGCTCACTTCTGTCAGAATCGGCTTCGATAGCCCTTTATAAGAAATTTGAACACAACGTTGCAGATGACTCTGTGTTTAACTCGCTACTTGTCGGAATCAGAATACATATCGATAAACGATTGTAGATTCGACTAGCAGCTTATCAACAACAGCACACTTCTGCATCGCCTTTGAAACCTGCTCGTAAAAATCGGTACCATCAGATGACTCTATCTTCGACTTGCAACTTGCCGAGATCTACCCACGTATGTGACTATAGAGACTTGTTGCTCGTCGAAAACAGCACACTTCTGATGAATGCTGTTTGCCATCTTGCTACATGTCAACACCGGAGCAGGTCGCTATTTGAAATCAAAGCACTTCCCTCACGACTTGACCTCACAGCCGAATACTACTCGTTGATCACATTTTACTCATCAACCTTTCGTTTCTTACTGATCATCGGTATCGTTTCTTTTTTGCACCATCTCGCGCGGTGGGTTGCTAACGACTGGCGTGATTTGAACTCCTTGCTACAATCCGTGCAAGGGAATGTCATGCATAGTTTTTCATGCGCAACAAGATCGTGTCGTGTGTGTTCCGTCTTACACTTGGAGCATTTTACCAGCTTTTGATGTCTTTCTCTCGTGTGACGAACAACATCCTCCACTCCTTTCTTGAATACGTCACAAAACTGCGGTCTAATTCCATCTTCTTCGCCAGTAGAATGAATTACCAGTAGAATGAATTAATTGAATGTTTAAATACCTTATCGCATATTCCACACGTACGAGACGTAGACGTACTGTGGTCGTCCTTTTGGTGCATCACGAGCAACATCTTTGTGCCAAATATTTTGTCACATATATCACATACGTGTGTTCGCGTTTTCGCCTTTCCAACTTTTACCGACATGTCTACGTCTGTATTCGTTGCGGCATGTATCAACTGACATTTTTCGCACGGACAAAGCATTTTCAGCTCGTTGCTGAAATTCCATGCGTCGCTTCCCACGTTGATGGCTTCGGCAACGTTTACGCCCACGTTTACCACCTGATGCAGGATCCCGTACCGAACGTACACGAGATCACCCGCGTTTTGCGCTACGAATTCGTATCGTATGTTGTGTTCATCTAGAAGTCGAGGAGTAAAAACCAGATTTTTATGATGCAGCGGCAATACACAAACATCCGTCGCCCCCTCAACTTCTTCGCTGTCCACTATACCCGATTTCTCTCTCAGTATGCAGTCGATTATCCGGTTTGTGGGAGCGTAATCCTCTCTGTCGATTACCATCCAGATTTTCGCTTTACCCACGTGGATAATATTCACATTGTCAGCAAGACTATCTTCCACGTGCATTTCGGTAAAGCTGCCTGGACTAGCAACGTAAAACATACTCGTATTTATACCGGGCATTTCCGTCAGTCTCGAATTTTTCGACGGAACTAAATGGCCACTGATTCCATTCAAGCAGCTTTTTATTCCCTGTGGCGGACTCTCGGAATTGTAAGTATACAAATACTTCGAGTTCGGTCGGGTTGCGTGCTTGAAGAAGTGCTCCATGCGCGATACGATTGAGGGGCGCTTGTCTCCATCACAATGTTCGACATCGTCCAGATTAATATCTGTGACGGTGTCGTTCAAGCGTTGGAGTATTTGGCGGCAGGCCGCTTCTCGTAGCTTACCTTTCAACGGCTTACTATTGCATTGTTCACCAACGAGCTCTTTGCACTTCTCGTACAATCTGTAGTCGATTACAGACTGCAATGACAGCTCGAGAGTCTCCTCCAAAAACGATCCGACGTCCGCCTTCGTCCATTCTCGCATCCCGTTGTGGGGCTCGATGACGTTCCGAAACTGAAGAGAATGAACATAAGGCTGAATATCCGCGGAAAACCAAAAAAATATAGGCCTGCATACAAATATGGCCCTGAAGATATCTGCATATCAGGCACAACAATTTTGTTTAAAAAAATATAAGAAAAATTTAACTTGCAAAGACGTATATGAAGAAAAACGTATACGAAAAATCGGAATAATTACGTCAATACCTCGACCTCGAATCATCCTTTCTATGCATGCATAGGGTGTCTATTTATGAAATTGTCTGGGAAAAAATATGCATATCTTTTTTATCTAGCGGCAAAACAGACTAGCAACGAAGAGCTATCGCAGCTAGAAATTGCTTATGACTTTATTTGCACGTCGTCACGAGTTGTAATTGTTGAACATAACGTATTTTCTGTACGGTTCATAGTTTTACCATACACGCGATATAAATAATAATTATTAAATCATTTTTTGCTTCATATTATTTGCGGTGCCTGCATGAAAAAATATAGATTTACCTGCTCGCTGAGCAGACGGACAAATATTTTTCAGTCCGATTTGCCTCTAACATACAAAAATAATAAATGATCCTATTTTGTTACTTTTGATTATAAAAAACTATATACCAAATAAAAGTATATAGGGATGCATAAAAGTGCGTACATCTAAAAAATGTAATAAATCAGTTGGCAGTAGTTTTCATTGTATGTACATTTATTCGTTCACTGTGTAATCAGAAAGCTAGAAACCCTTTCTCCGCCGAGTGGGTTGACGGGCTCGCGCCGACGCAAAAGTCCGGGCAACCCCGTCAAATCGCTCGGCAGGGCAACGGTTTCTAGCTTTCGGATTACACGGTCAATGAAGAAATGTAAAAAAAAAATTACTGTCAATTGGATTATTATATTTTGCAGACGCGCACACTTTAATGCGTCCCTGTATACTTTTTCTCGCTATATAGTTTTTTTACAACAAGCAATAACAAAAAAATATGAATATGTTTTTTATTTTCGAATGTTAGCGGCAAATCAGACTGGTAAACATTTGCTCGTCTGCTCAGCGAGTAGGACAAGGAATATTTCTAACAAAGTACCGAGAATGATTTTCGAAAAATAAATAATTTGCCATTATTTACATATGGCGCGATTATGGCCAAATTATTAACCGTAGAGATAAAATATGATGTTCAACAATTACATATCGTGTCAAGGAATAAATAAAGTCCTGTGCAATTTCCAGCGGCGATAGCTCATTCTCGAGATAATAAAGTTTTTTCCCCGACGGGCGAGTGGGTTGACGGGCTCGTACCGACGCGAAACTTCGCGCGAACCCATCAACCTACTCGGCGGGGAAACAGTTTCTAGCTTTCGGATTACACGGTGAGAGAAGAAATGTACGAAAAATTACTGTCAACTGGTTTAAAACATTTTGCAGAAGTGCCCACTTTTTGGCATCCCTATGTATTTATTTGTCTACGTATATTTTTATAATAAACAATAACAAGAAAATATGAATGTTTTTTATCTTTGAATGTTTGCGGCAAATCGGACTGGCAAGTATTTACTCATCTGCTCAGAGAGTATTGCAGTCAATATTTTCAACCAGGCACCGCGAATAATATTTGAGAAATAAATGACTTACCATTATTCATTTATGAAGCATTCGCTGTCGATTCAGCCACTTATTTTTTACCCTCTCCGATCTGCCCGATAATTCATATTCCGGTAACATTGCTTTTTTTTACCGAAAAACGGAGAAATCATTTTTTTATTAAAAAAATTATTTTTTGTTTGGCTGAAAAAATTGCACAGTCATCCTGCATGATTGTCGATATCGCGAAAAAATCGCCGGAGGGGCACCGATCGATGTTCCGGTGTAATAAACTTTGTGGGGGAGTTTCGAAAATGGGAGCCACCTGTGTCCGAAAAATCCGTTGTGTGGAAGAACTTTGACCCGTGCCTCTCTGGCGATTAATTCGCGATATCGACAATCATGCAGGAATACTCTGTAATGTTGTCAGACAAAAAAAATAATCGTTTTTAAAAATATATATAATTTCTCCGTTTCCCGGTAAAAAATCAGAGTTACCGGAAAGTGAAAATTATGTTATATATGGGGCATTACGCACCAACCGGGACCACTTTTAATACACGTGGCCTCAAAAAAAATTCATATTTTTTCCCCATGTTCTTTTGGATGTTCTGAAACTCTTCAAATCTTTTCATATTTTTAAAAAGAATTTTCGATCCAAAAATAAATATCGATTATTATCGATTATTTAAATTCTTATTTCCTACGATTCGCTGTGCTTTGAAAAATACTCATTACTGAGAAATAAGTGTAGACATAGATTGTAGGTTATTGAATGTAATTTTTCATTAAATTTTTTCTGAGGCCGCCCAAGATTTATATCATGTATTTCTGGCAAAATAATGGCATAATTTTTTTTTTTACTCGGACCCTTTTTTTTGCTGAAAAATTACAGGGTTTTCGTTATTATATTGAGAAGATACAAAAAAATTGGCATCTTGGGATTCTAATTTTTCCACCAATTTTAGGCTGCTTTTCTGGAAAACATCGAATAATATTTGTGGAATATGAAATATGAAAAGATTTGAAGAGTTTCAGAACATGCAAAAGAGCATGGGGAAAAAATATGAAGTTTTTTTGAAGTCACGTGTAAAAAGTGGTCCCGGTTGGTGCGTAATGCCCCATATATAGAATAATTTTCACTTTCCGGTAACTCTGATTTTTTACCGGCAAACGGAGAAATTATTTTTTGATTCAAAAACGGATATATTTTTTTGGCTGACAAAATTACAGAGTATTCCTGCATGATTGTCGACATCGCGAATTAATCGCCAGAGTGACACGGGTCGAAGTTCTTCCACACAACGGATTTTTCGGACTAAGGTGGCTCGCATTTTCGAAACTTCCACACAAATAAATTTTATTACACCGGAACATCGATCGGTGCCACTCCGGCGATTTTTTCGCGATATCGACAATTATGCAGGATTACTGTGTCATTTTTTCAGCAAAAAAAAATGTCCGTATTTAAATAAAAAAATTAATACTTCGTTTTTCGGTAAAAAAAATAAATGTTCCCGGAATATGAGATTTATTTTATATATTCCGTTCGAAGGCTTACAAAAAACGACAACTTTTATGTAAAGACATTTTTTTTCAGTAACTAAGTTTCCGAGATTATTTCACTTGTATAAAATGATGGCATTTCCTAAAATGTTGGATATAAAATCTGAAAACAGTCACGTAGTGTGCTTTTTAGAGGGACATTGAAATGTCTAATTATCAGGCAGATCAAAGAGGGTAAAAAAGTGGCTGAATCGACAGCGAATGCTTCATAAATGAATAATGGTAAATCATTTATTTCTCAAATATTATTCGCGGTGCCTGGTTGAAAATATTGACTGCCCTACTCGCTGATCAGACGAGCAAATACTTACCAGTCCGATTTGGCGCTGACATTCAAAGATACAAAACATTCATATTTTGTTGTTATTGCTTATTATAAAAATGTATGTAGAGAAAAAAATGCATAGGGATGCATAAAAGTGCGCATTTCTGCGAAATGTTATAAACCAGTTGACAGTAATTTTTTCGTACATTTCTTCTGTCACCGTGTAATCCGAAAGCTAGAAACCGTTTCCTCGCCGAATAGGTTGACGGGCTCACGCGAAGTTTCGCGTCGGTACGAGCCCGTCAACCCACTCGCCCGTCGGGGAAAAAACTTTATTATCTCGAGAATGAGCTATCGCCGCTGGAATATGCACAAGACTTTATTTATTCCTTGACACGATTTGAAATTTTCGAACTTCATATTTTTTCTCTACGGTTCATAATTTGTCCATAATCGCGATATATGTAAATAATGGAAAATGATTATTTTTCAAAAATTATTCGCGGTACGTTGTTAGAAATATTCCTTGTCCTACTCGCTGAGCAGACGAGCAAATACTTGCCTGTCCGATCTGCCGCTACCATTCAAAGATAAAAAACATTAATATTTTGTTGTTATTGTTTATTATAAAAATGTATGTAGCGAAAAAAATACATAAGGATGCAACAAAGTGCGCACTTCTGCAAAATGTTATAAACCAGTTGACAATAATGTTTTCGTACATTTTTCTGTCACCGTGTAATCCGAAAGCTAGAAACCGTTTTCCCGCCGAGTGGGTTGACGGGGCTCGCGCGAAGTTTCTCGTCGGTGCGAGCCCGTCAAGCCACTCGCGCTTCGGGAGAAAAACTTTATTATATCGAGAATGAGCTATCGCCGCTGGAAATTGCACAGAACTTTATTTATTCCTTGACACGATTTGTAATTTTCGAACTTCGGAAAGCACCCCTACCGTGAAGGGAGAAATTTTTTAAGTTTCATATCTTTTTCAGTTTTGAGATTGCATGAAATGTTTTTCGGCAATATTGCTTTAATCAACAACGAGAATATAAGAAAAAATCGACACTCCCTCTCCGAGCTCCGGAAAGCACCCCTACCGTGAAGGGAGGAATTTTAAAAATTTCATATCTTTTTCAGTTTTGAGATTGCATAAAATGTTTTTCGGCAATATTGCTTTAATCAGCAACAAGAATATTAGAAAAAATCGACACCCCTCTCCGAGCTCCGGAAAGCACCCCTACCGTGAAGGGAGAAATTTTGAAAACTTCATATCTTTTTCAGTTTTGAGATTGCATGAAATGTTTTTCGGCAATATTGCTTTAATTAGCAACAAGAATATTAGAAAAAATCGACACCCCTCTCCGAGCTCCGGAAAGCACCCCTACCGTGAAGGGAGAAATTTTGAAAATTTCATATCTTTTTCAGTTTTGCGATTGCATGAAATGTTTTTCGGCAATATTGCTTTAATCAGCAACAAGAATATTAGAAAAAATCGACACCCCTCTACGAGCTCCGGAAAGCACCCCTACCGTGAAAGGAGAAATTTTGAAAATTTCATATCTTTTGCAGTTTTGAGATTGCATTAAATGTTTTTCGACAATGTTGGTTTAATCGACAACAAGAATATAAGAAAAAATCGACACCCCTCTCCGAGTTCCGGAAAGTACCCCTACCGTGAAGGGAGAAATTTTGAAAATTTCATATCTTTTTCAGTTTTGAGATTGCATGAAATGTTTTTCGGCAATATTGCTTTAATCAGCACCAAGAATATTGGAAAAAATCGACACCCCTCTCCGAGCTCCGGAAAGCACCCCTACCGTGAAGGGAGAAATTTTGAAAATTTCATATCTTTTTCAGTTTTGAGATTGCATGAAATGTTTTTCGGCAATATTGCTTTAATCAGCAACAAGAATATTAGAAAAAATCGACACCCCTCTCCGAGCTCCGAAAAGCACCCCTACCGTGAAGGGAGAAATTTAGAAAATTTCATATCTTTTTCGGTTTTGAGATTGCATGAAATGTTTTTCGGCAATATTGCTTTAATCAGCAACAAGAATATTAGAAAAAATCAACACCCCTCTCCGAGCTCCGAAAAGCACCCCTACCGTGAAGGGAGAAATTTTGAAAATTTCATATCTTTTTCAGGTTCGAAATTGCATGAAATTTTTTTCGGCAATATTATTTCCCTCAATAAGAAGAATCTTAGAAAAAATCAACATCGCTCTCCGACCTCCGGAAACACCCCTAAGAAGGGTGAAATTTTCTAATTTTTAAATTTTCAAATTTTATCACTACCGACCATGTTTGAAATCCGTTTCAGAGGATTCTGAATCGATCTGGCTGGTCGCCTAGAGACCGATTTTCAATAATCAACCCCGTGTCCACCCCATGGGGATGAAAAAAAAGTCATTACAGACCACGCTAGAAATCCGTTCCAGAGGATTCTGAATCGATCTAGCAGCTGGTCGCCTAGAGACCGATTTTCAAAAATCAACCCCGTGTCCACCCGATGGGGATAAAAAAAAAGTAATTACAGACCACGCTAGAAATCCGAATGCTCAGAATGCTCTGAAACGATCTATCTAGTCGCCTGGAGTCCGATTTTTGACCAGTCAAGTGATTGTAGTTTGAGCAACCGAGCGGCCGGCTCCTCTTGTCGTCGAGCGCGACAAGACGAGATTTCGCCATCGTAAAAAAAAAAAATTGAATTTTCAGACCAGGGTAGAAATCCGTTTCAGAGGATTCTGAATCGATCTAGCTGGTCGCCTAGAAACCGATTACCAAAAATCAACCCGTGTCCACCCCATGGGGATGAAAAAAAAAGAAGTCATTACAGACCACGCTGGAAATCCGTTTCAGAGCATTCTGAAACGGATTTCTAGCCTGGTCTGAAAATTCAATTTTTTTTTTTTTACGATGGCGAAATCTCGTCTCGTTGCGCTGGACGACGAACCGAGAGGAGCCGGCCGCTCGGTTGCTCAAACTACAATCACTTAACCGGTCAAAAATCGGACTCCAGGCGACTAGCTAAATCGTTTCAGAATGCTCTGAAACGGATTTCTAGCGTGGTCTGTAATGACTTATTTTTTTCATCCCCATGGGGTGGACACGGGGTTGATTTTTGAAAATCGGTCTCTAGGCGACCAGCTGGATCGATTCAGAATCCTCTGAAACGGATTTCAAACATAGTCTGTAGTGACAAAATTTAAAAATTTCACCCCTCTTAGGGGCGTTTCCGGAGGTCGGAGAGCGATGTTAATTTTTTCTAAGATTCTTCTTATTGAAGGAAATAATATTGCCGATAAAAATTTCATGCAATCTCGAAACTGAAAAACATAGGAAATTTTCAAAATTTCTCCCTTCACTGTAGGGGTGCTTTCCGGAGATCGGAGAGGGGTGTAGATTTTTTCTAATATTCTTGTTTCTGATTAAAGCAATATTGCCGAAAAACATTTCATGCAATCTCAAAACTGAAAAAGATATAACATTTTCAATATGTCAAAATTGACGGTAAGGGTGCTTTCCGGAGCTCGGAGAGAGGTGTCGATGTTTTTTTATATTCTTGTTGTTGATTAAACCAATATTGTCGAAAAACATTTCATGCAATCTCAAAACTGAAAAAGATATAACATTTTCAAACTTTCATCCCCCTCTTAGGGGTGCTTTCCGGTGGTCGGAGACCAGTGTTGATTTTTCCTAAGATTCTTGTTATAGAAGAAAATAAAATTGCAAAAAAAAATGTCATGCAATGTCAAAACTTTAAGAATGATGAAATTCCCAAGCTTTCATCCCCCTTTAAGGGTCTTATAAAACCTTGAATTTTTTTTTTTTTTTCATACCCTTACTTGCTATGGCACTTTTTAGACCTATTTTCATAATTTGGCTTCATAAAAAAAAATATATATTTTTTTTTGGAATTTCGTTGCATTCCAACGATGCAAACTTCAACATCATGGAAAAGCGGCCTAAAATTGGTGGAAAATGAGATTCCCAATACGCCAATTTTTTGTATGTTCTGAATATAATAACGAAAATACTGTACATTTTTCAGCAGGAATAAGTGTCCGACTCAACGAAAAAAATATTATTTCATTATTTTGCCTAAAGACACATGGTTTTAATCTTGGGCAGTCTCGGAAAAAATATAATAAAATAGTACATTCAAAAACCAAAAATTTATGTCGAGACAATTTTTTTCAAGAATGGGTATTGTTGAAAGCACAGCAAATCGAATAATGGATATTTTTCGGTATTTTTCGATTTGCTGCGCTGAGAACCGTACGGAAAAATATATTACGTTCGAAAATTACAAAACGTTACGACGAATAAATAAAGTCCTGTGCAATTTCCAACTGCGATAGCTCGTTCTCGAGGTAATAAAGTTTTTCCCACGACAGGGGCCCAATTCTCGAGTTCGCTCGAGATTCGGTCGAGCGCTCGAGATGTTCGAATGATCGACTCGAACGAAACGAAAAAATGGTATTCACGAGTTCGATCGAAATGGCTTTCGAGCGGCATCTCGTATGAAACTTGCATGCGGTAGTGCCAAGTCGCTCTGTTCACTTATAAGCCAATGAACAGCCCAGCCTAATAGAAAATAGCTGTTTTAGAAAACGCGCAGTTTTTTAAATAATAGAATCGTATGAATTATATTAACTATTGATTTTGAGATAGGCGCTTCCTGTATTATTCACGTTTTTTGTCTTCAAAGCCAATCACATTTTGTATGCATGATATTCCAAAATAATTGTATACTATAATTGTACGTTATTTACGATTTTTCATTGAATCCATAAATTATTTTGATTGATTCCAGTTTTAATTTATTATTTCATGCATAACTAAAGTACATAAATACGGGGTTTAAGATTTGTGCAAACACAAAATAGGAAAGGATTATAATACATTACAAATGAATTGTCTTTTTGTGTCTGTCTCATGCCTAGTGTTAAACAATTAATTGAATGAAGATGTCATTTGTACAATTTTTAAAAGATCAAGTTTTTATCTACATTCATTTAAAAATGTCCAATAATAGTTAACATTTACGTTTTCAAATGAACAAAATCTGTCAAGGGTTTGTCGAGACGTTTATCAATGCCCACAACACATGACATGCAACACATCAAGAGATGCGGTAGCGTACCAACGCCAATTTCCTCTATATAACAGCAGAAACATAACCTCAAACTGTAAAATTTTCACTTTTTACTGTGTTCTTTCCTTCGAGATTCGAATCTCGAGTGCTACAGACCACTCGTGCTTTACATTCGAAAAATCTCGAGCGTGAGATCTCGGTGAGATTTCAAGAATGTCGGTCCAGCCGTTTCGTTCGACAATCTAGGGAATCTCGAATGAAACCGAGCTCGAACGAACTCGAGAATTGAACCCCAGACGAGTGAGTTGACGGGCTCGCACGGAGTTTCGCGTCGGCGCGAGCCCGTCGACCCACTCGGCGGAGAAACGGTTTCTAGCTTTCAGTTTACGCGGTAAACGAAAAAATTTACGAAAAAAAGTACTGTCAACTGTATTATTATATTTTGCAGACGCGCGCACTTTCATGCGTCCCTGCATACTTTTTTCGCTATATAGTATTTTTACAATAAACAATAACAATAAAATATGAATATATTTTTTATTTTCGAATGTTAGCGGAAATCTGACTGGCAAGTACTTGCTCGTCTGCTCAGCGAGTAGGACAAGGAATATTTCCATCAAGGCACCGCGAATAATTTTCGAGAAATAAATGATTTAGCATTATTTGTTTATATCGCGATTATGGCGAAATTATGAACCGTACGGAAAAAATATTGAGTTCGAAAATTACAAATCGTAACGACGAATAAATAAAGCCAAGTGCAATTTCGAGGTTCGGCAGTTCGTTCTCGAGATAAATTCTCCAGATTTTAATGCTTCTCTATGGAGTAACAAAATAATTACTTCGATATCTCGACCCTTCTAATTATTCTTTCGATGCATGCGGAGGGTATCTATTTATATTCACGAAATTGTCTGGAAGACCTGAATGTGGCGGGCCCTCCCGAAAGTCACTTCGGCCCTGGCGTCAGCCGTGCCGCGGCAGCTCGAAGCCGCACCGCCGCAACTATGACCTCTGCGCGAAAACACTGCGTTTCTGTACCGACAAACATACGCTGACACTTGTTGCCAACAAACGCACAGTCCAACGCACTCACGCCTAAAGCATTTTTCAACACCTATATTTCTGCAACGCAAACGCAGACGCTGCACGTATAGGGTCCTGCAACATTGTATACATTGTAAAACTTACCACATGCACGGCGTAACGATGATCTCGCATGCGTCCAGTGGCAATCACAGATTTCGCTTTTTGAAGATCACACTTTCCGTGATACTTCACTAATCCGTATTGAATCCCAGACGAAGTGGTTGTAAACGCTTCCATCATTTCTTTCGCAAAACGGTCACTTATAACCAAACACTTTCACAATTTTTTAAATCTATTACGTATTCACAAATATAATATTCCTGAATATTATTTCAGAAACACAGTGCACTTTATATGGCAATCGGGTCGAACGTGCTAGCGAGCGAAAATTTTATTTCCGAGAAAATCGTCATCCGCGCGGCAACGTTCGACGTGTGTCGTCCTGCCACTGACTGTTGTTGTTCTGTCTCTTTCTATCTCTACGGACTCGTACTCCCGCGGGGAATGGAGGGGGAGGAGTTCTCGTAGGGTCGCTGCGATCGAAGAACAAGCACGTCGCATTGAAAAGACAATAACTTTTTAACTCGACACCAGAAAAATATGGTACAGTGCTGTAGTAGCTTTTCCCAATTCATTAAAAAAAAACAAGCTCTACAAAGCTAAAGTCCGGCGAGCTCTTCCCTTTATTTTCCCATGGGCGCCAGGCGCTTTCGCGCCGGGAAGAACTCGCGTTATTGACGGACCAAGCTGCGTTTGCCAGACTAGCCGCAGCCGTCAAAATTGTAGAGTGGCGGGATTCATGAGTCGGCGATCTCGGGATGGTCAAATAATAAATAACAATTCATTTAGGATTCAAATGTGCGGGAATTAACAATGCAATTTATTTAAGACATTAACAAACAAAGAAGATCAATTAAATTAAGATTCCCGCAACTGCATGTGGTAGAACAAAATATTAATTATTTCCCGTGTCCGTCGCTCGGCGTCAAACACGCCGGACCTCGCAAGGTCGCGAGTCACCGCGCACGCCGCGGCCCTCGCCACACACACACTCACACGCTCACACTCGCGGCGGAACGGGAGACGATCGCGAATAACGGACAAGTGAACCAACCAGATAGAACAGAGAAATAGAAAAATATAAAGGCGCATCGCCCCCGTTCTCGCACACCGATTCTACTGTTTTACGTCCCGACCGGTAACAAAATATACCGGCCGAGACGGGCGACTTCCCGCGACCGTACGACCGTTCGCGTGGTCGTTTTCACGCGCGCGATTTACCGCAGGACCGCCCGGTCGCGCAGGCCTCTCCCGGCGTGTCTCGTGCTGTCCCGGCTGATTAATTTTCCGATCCCGAACCTCGTGGGCGGGATGCGGAAATCGGCGCCCGGGCGCGAGGGTCTCAGCGCGGCGGACGACGTGCGAGAGACCTGTCGACACGGCCGTCGCGTACCTTCGCTACGATTTTATATTATTATTTACCGCGGGCTTTGCAAGACCCGCGGTGGCGGTTGGTCAGAAGGACCGGAAAAGGGACGACAAACAAATAAAAATTAACGTGACGCCGCGCGGCGGGGCTCACCCGTCGCTACAAAATCTTCCGGCGTCGAGTCCAACGTCCGCGGGATGTTCGGCGGAAAATCGCTGTCGTTGATCCAATTTCGGGCTCCTGTCGCTACGCTCGGGCTTCACGCGTGCTCGCTCCAGCTCGTCGCTCGACGATTCCTCGGGAAGTGCCTCGAGGTCTCGCTCGCACGCACGCACGGGGCGAATCATCCCCTCCCCGCCTAATTGCGCTGACCGGCAAGCAGGCGGCCAACTCTGCGCTGCCGGGCAGCCGTCCGATCTCGGCGACGAAGATCGCTCGCGCCACAGTTGGCGTTAGTGGCGCGAGATATGGACGATTCCGCTTCTCTCGGCGGCGGCGGCGGCGGCGGGAAGTCCGACTTACGCCGAGCGTTCGGGGACGTAGCGACAAGGCTGCTGCGGCGTTCCAGCGTCGTTCTCTCTCCCGCGCAGACTCGTCGGTACGGGTTCACCCCGGCGACGGCGTCAATTCTCGGCGAAATAATAACATAAGCGGGAAAATAAAATAATAATTAGGGAAAAATAAATATTTAATAAATTATGGCCCTGCGGATCGGTCGTGGAGTCGTCGAGCGGCTGAGCTGGGCGTTGGTTTGAAGGCACGGGATTTTCCCGTGTTACAGTGCTTATATTAAATCGTAGCATGTGGGCCACTTGGCCAAGTAAGCCGTTTTTCGGAGATCACTGTTTTACTCGTGAATATGACAAAACTATGAATCGCACGGAAAAAATATTATGTTCGAAAATTACAACTCGTGAACAAATAAAGTCTTGTGCAATTTCCAGTTGCATCAGCTCGTTCTCGAGATAATAAAGTTTTTTCCCCGACGATTGAGTGGGTTGACGGGCTCGCGCGGAGTTTCGAGTCGGCGCGAGCCCGTCAACCCACTCGGCGGAGAAACGGTTTCTAGATATCTGATTATACGGTGAACGAAGAAATGTAAAAATAAATTACTATGAAATTGCTGTTACTGGTTTATTATATTCTGCAGACACGCGCATTTTTACGTGTCCCAATATACTTTTTTCGCTATATATTTTTTATAATCAACAATAAGAACAAAATATGAATATATTTTTTATCTTCGAATGTTAGTGGCAAATCTGACTGGCAAGTATTTGCGCATCTGCTTAGCAAGTAAAACAATGAAAAAGTCCGAGCAGGCACTGCGAATAATATTTTTTTTAAATATGAATTAACGTTATTTGTTTATATCGCTTGTATGACGAAACTAAGAACCGTATGGAAAATATATTACGTTGGAAAATTACTACTCGTGACGACGAGCAAATAAAGCCATGTGCGATTTCTAGCTGCGACAGTTCGTTCTCGAGATAATAAAGATTTTTTCCCCGACCGAGTGGGTTGACGGGCTCGTGCGGAGTTTCGAGTCGGCGCGAGCCCGTCAATCCATTCGATCGTCGGGGAAAAAACGTTATTATCTTGGGAAAGAGCTGTCGCAGCTGGAAATTGTACCTGACTTTATTTGTTCGTCGTCACGAGTAGTAATTTTCAAACATAATATTTTTTCCATACGGTTCTTAGTTTTGTCATACTAGTGATATAAACAAATAACGTTAATTAATTTTTTATTAATATTATTCGCAGTGCCTGCTCGGACTTTTTTATTGTTCTACTCGCTGAGCAGATGCGCAAATATTTGCCCGTCAGATTTACCACTAACATTCGAAGATAATTAATATATTCATATTTTATTGTTATTTTTTATTATAAAAAATACATCGGGAAAAAAGTATATTGAGACACGTAAAAATGCGGGTGTCTGCAAAATGTAATTAACCAGTAACAGTAATTCGACAAAAAAAATTTCCATACATTTCTACGTTCTCGCGGAGTTTTTAATTGATGCGAGCTTAATGAAGCACGCTGCTGAGAAAATATTAAACAAATAAGTTACTTAAACTTGATTTGTTGACATCGTTAAAATTGTGAAACAGTAAACAGTAAGTAAAAGTTTGCAACTCCTGACGACAAAAGAAATAGATATATGACATTTTTATCCGCGGCCGGTCGTGTTCGAAACAACAAAGCTACTTCTTGGCCGAATGTGTGAGTCGATGCGTTCGTGCGGAGTTTCGAGTTGCCGCGAGCCCGTAAACTCACTTGCTCTCAACCCATGTTGAATTCGAATATTACTTATACATAATCGATGTTGTTATCTATCCAAATCCTATTGGAATTTTAACATCAGTCATGATACGGGATTACAAGGAAACACGTTATTTTTTTTTTGTTATATACCACTTGTATACCATGTATCCATACCAATCCGACCTGGGTCTGACCCTTATCATCTCGGATCTGGTCGCTGATTTCTTTGTTGCTGTTCCAACTCAAAAAGGTACGAAGATTTCTTTATTATAGTTGTTTTACTTTGATTTACGTTTTCTTAAAATGATGTTGGCCTTAATTTTTAAATATAACAATGTTCGTTAAAATCGTCGGTCACATTAAAAAATCTTAAAGCTAGGCCTGAAGAGGGCCAATGTTCGCTTTTATATGTTTTCTTTACATTTTCGAAAAAAAATAGTAAAAAAAAATGTTTAAAGGTGAAAAAAAGGAAGGAGGCACGCGCTTCTTTGGCCCGGATCCCATAAATCTTCATTATTGGCAACAGTTTTCAGAAATTTTCAAGATTTTGTCATATCGACAATCAACATTATAAGAATTTGTTCATATTTTTCCCGACATATACCTTGTATGGGGCAAAACACTCCAATCGGCCACTCCAATTTTTCATGTCATCAAAACGACATCACATTTCCTCAGGATGCTGGTCTGGTTGAAGAAAAAACTTAGAAATATTTTCAGTTTTTTAATTACTTTTTTCAGCTATTAAAAATGTTTGAACGTAATCATTGTTTATTTTTTAACGCCAATACTCCTGCTTGCGCAAAAAAAACATCAACTTTTGTATTTTCAGCGTACTTTCCAAAACCATTTTTTGTAAAATTCTCCGATTTTAATTTATGCTATTTTTCAATTAAAAAAAGTTTCCACTTTTTTCCATCCGAAAATGCATCTCCGATTTTGCTGAAATTTTCACATTTTGTTCTTCGAAACATCTAGAATCTGAGAAATAATAGGCGAGATGGGGGAAAATTCGAAATTAAACAAAAGTAAAAATGTATGCAGAGTGCAAAGAGCAATTACACATTTGATTAACACGATCATTAACACATTTATACATCTCGCCAATTTTGAAATATGTAATAAAAAATCGGAATAAATTTCGATGTTTTTTTTTCAACCGGACCGACATCCTGAGAAAATGTGTTGTCGTTTTGTTGAAAATTTGGAGTGGCCGACTTGATGTGCTTTGCCCCATATAGATTAGGAAAAATCTGATAAAATTTATGAAGATCATGTATTACGTATAACAATGATTTAACTATCTCTCGATGGTGAACCTGTTTTTTTTTTGTTTTGTCAAAAGGCCGACAGCTAACGGAAGTAGACGACGGCCCATTTCGTCTCGAATTTTGGAGAAAATAAAATGTACAAAAGATTTTTGAGAATTTGTACAATGTAAAAAAATGGCCATCGACATTTTTTATTTATTTTACATATTTCCAAATAAAAAATCCACAAATTCAATGGCCGATTCAATGGCACTCTTCAGTTGTCAATCATATAAGTAAACGGAGACTGAGTCCGAAGAGTCAATGATCACACCCAGGTCGTATTAGTATGAAAAAAACACCAGCACACTCCTTGTCAGGAAACTCTGATAAAAACAGCGTATCCACCGCGACAAAACCAGCACACATCTTGTTAGACGACTCTGATTACAAATACGTACTTTACGAGACAAACCAGCACATATGTTGTTAAACGACTCTGATTACAAAAGTACGTACTTGTCGAGAACAAACAGGACCACATTTTGTTAGACGATTGCGATAAAAAAACGGATGTTTATACATATCTAGCACACATCTTCTCAGACAACTCTGGTTAAAACAACGCTTGTATTTAATTAAAACCAGCACAAGTCTTCTAAGACGGCTTTGTTAATAAAGCTGTTTTTGTTGAAAAAACACTTTATCGCAATTATCCACTTCGTCAAAACATTCACAGGGTTTTAAATTCGCATGGGTCTTACATCTGAGAAAGAGAATCAATCTTGAGGGAACACGAACAACGATTTATCTTCAACAATTCGTAGGAAATGACGCCTCATTAAAACCTCATCTTTTGAATATCTTTCTTTGCAAGGGTCGCGGCCCAACACCACAGTGGTCGCGAATGCAGAAGCGTAAACTCCACAACTTACCGCAGCAGGTTGCCGTACCTTCGGAAAAGTAATATCTATTTCGCGTATTGTTGGATACCGTAATCGAATGTACTCCTTCTCTGCTTCGGCCAACGTACTATATTTACAGCACGGAAGACTATCGTAGATACGAAGTTTTGTACCATCGAAAGCAAGACATCTCCAATGGTCCGTAACATTTCCTCCTATGAGTTGGACACTACGCCTGCTTTGTACAGGTTCCACCAAAGTGGAATGAGAGTGCATGTATTCTACGCTTTGCGTTTCAAACCCATACTTATCTCTCACTATTCGTAGGAACTCATCCAACGAATCATCATCTAACCGGCTCCGTACCGGCAAGACATTATTTCTTATCGTTATAAGGGAATGTGTCTTATTGTCGAGCATATTTCGGAACAATTTTGCTTCCTCAGGAGTGAAGCCCGCGCCTTTTTTCTGGCTGATAATTACGCACTCGTCGTCTTGCTCGAAAATAGCAGTTTCCGAAATGCTTCTTTTGCGAGGCTTGCGCGTGCGGTCAATGTCACAATGCTCATCCGGCTTCTGCTCAAGTTTTACTACCATCTTTTTCTGCTTAGCGTCTTCTATAGCCTTCGTTATGTAATCCGGATTCCGAATAGGCATACGTCTGTTGAATCGACTGTCTAGAATTTCTGGTAGCATACACTCGTTGTATAACCGAATAAGAAAAAGTTTCATTTGACGGTCCCAAAAAATATCGTCTCTTTCCACTCGAATCCATTTAATGTAATTCGGTGACCACACCACGAAAAAGCAATAGTCCCGTCGAGATACGTGCATTTGGCCTTGCACTTGATAAAAATATCGGTGACTCCGGTTCATGACATCAGGGTTCTTCTTATTAAAGACCCCTTTCATGTGCATAAATGCCTCAGTTGCTTCTTCCGCTGTAAAATCCTTCGCCGTCAGAGGACATTTAATTTCAACCAGACCGTCGTCATCAATGAGTCCGTCGGGTGAAGCACCTAAGAAAAGAAATTCCTGGTCTACGAACAAACCGGAGGGTCTAATTTCTTTCTTCAATTTAACGGTCATTTCCTTCCTAGCTGTTTCCTCGTAATCATGACCGTAGGTCAAAGCCAATGCGTCTGATATAGGGGGATACAATATCTCTTTTACTTTTACTGCGCAAGACGTCGTCGGTCGCATTCGACAAACAGGTCCAAAGTTGGACGCTGTCAACATCTTTTGCCGCAACGTTATCCACAATTCGGACTGACTCTGCTCTCTCGTGTCGCATTCAATCTGCTTCCAGTTAGCCGCGTTTTCGGACAATTGTTTTAAATGATTGTCACGAAGATGCTCATAAACATCATGATCTACATCCGGCCTCTCCGAATTCGGCCCGTAATGCTTATCAAGACCTTGTGGTCGCCGAAATCCTCTTTTCCGTCCTTTCATTACGCGTGCTAGTTTTGTCTTCTGTACCTTCATTTTTCGTCGCTTCTCCAGTCTCTTTGCAATGGGAGTGACGGTCTTGCACGTACTTTCGTGATACTTCGTTAGTACTTCTTGTGTGTTAAATTGTACAGCCGCTGCTGCCACTCGGCCATTGTAAGATCCTCTCAAGCCGAAATTTATACGTTTCCCTCCAATATCTTTGCAGATGATGGCATTGAACGACTCTGCAGCGTTGTTCGTCAAGTTAAACAACAAACTGTCGGAAAAACAGCTGATGTACTCGACAGCGTACAACAGTTTTTGATACAGTCCATGTACCTTCAGATCTGGAACAATATTCTTTTCATCTTTTTTTTCCATCGACGTGGCACTCGCGATCTCCACATCGCTTGTGCTCACCAAAGACATGGCTGCAGATACCCAGGAGTTCATTTTGCAGTCCTTTAACGCGACTGTGAAAAGACTGTTTATCTTCTCTCCACCGGGTAGCTGCGTGAACCACTTCCCTTCGAATTGTCAGAATTTTTCCTTTCACAAATCCGCTTTTCCTTTGTCCTCTCAGCTGTGTTGTTTCTGACGTCGATTTGATCTTTTCGCACAAATTGCGTAGAAGATGATTGGTACACTCAATCTTCTTCACCTGCACTCCCTGATCGCGATATGGATCGTTATCTCTAATTGATTTATAAACGTTACTGTCACCATCAGCAACGACCATTTTGTAAATCAACCCGTGCACTTCTAAACTACTTTTAAACCCCTCAACGATAGCATCGGTCTCCATGCTTGTTGAACTCGCATTGCGATCGAAGTTTTTATAACATTTATGTTGCTTTGGTTCCGTCCCACCGCGCTGTGCTCTGTCGCACACTGCACAAAATTTATTTCGGACGCCGGTAAAGGGGACTTTACCAGTATGGTAACCTATAATGGCACCTACACCAGAAAGAGAATCATAGTTAGTACCGTATGATCTCTTCATCCAGCTGCCGTCAACAACGACTGAAATATAGGGAACGCCTTTATGAATATCTCCTCTTTGGAGAGCCAATTCTTTCTCAGCCGCGCCCGCTAATTTCATTTCATTGTGAGCAGTTTTTGCTATATCGTCAATCACGCTTTCGCGGTATCTGATATATGTCTTTTCGGACATACAGGGAACATTCATAGATGCAAACAATTCTTCCAACTGAGCAAGTCCTATACCCATAGTTAAAGTGCCTACAGCGGCGGCTGTATTTACATCTACATAACCCTCACCGATAGGTTCTGACCAAAAGGTGTCTTTGTTACCACAGTTTTGGCAGTCGAAAAACAGCTGGGTCAGAAATCCACGGCGACAAGTAGTTACTAATTTCCAATCACTGAAAAGGCAATTATTTTTCTGCGCATGATCATCGAAAGTCCTATGAATCTCGTTGTATAAAAAACCAATATCAACGACCCGGCGGCCTTCGATGTATGCGTCTGTAACGCGACGCTTCCCTACATTAGCGCTGACAGCAAGATCTGCATCGTTCGCGTTAGCATCGACAGCTAGATCTGCGTCGTCTACATTTGTATCGATAGTGAGACCATTGTCGTTCACAAACATTCGTGGCAATATCACTTTACTCACTCCTTGTATGTTGTGAAAATCGGAAACTTGGGCATTATTTATTCCCGTCACAACAGGTGGTTCCAAACTTCTTAATCTTATTTCTTCCGAGGGTCTGACAGATTCGGCTGTCTCCTTCAAAGATTTTCGACTGTAAACAAAATGATGTGTTACAAATTTACAACGAGGCGTAAAGGGCCGTTACGTATGCAGTGCAACCAAAGTTCTATGCATTTTCAATAACTTACATATTCACACGTGTTTTTTTCTTTGACTTTCTTCGCGAGGACGCGAAAAGTCTTCCACTTTTCATGCCCTGCGCCATCCTCAACGCGACACTGATACACTATATATGACAAGTGCTTAAAACTACGTGAACACTTCTCCACTTTTTATTTATTATTATTTATTACAAAGACGTATGATCATGCGTCTGAGCACCAGCAGCGACTTCGACTGATGTGACTGCGGCTGGCACGTAACTGCCGTATCACGGCCGCTTAGCCGAGGTTCGCTTGTTTTCGTTCCATCTCATTCTATTCTTCGAGAAAATGTTTTCTCCTTCTCATTCTGCCGAGCGCAGTGGGAGCGCGACGCTCGCTATCGAGAAGCGAGTCTAAGCATGCTTAGACTCGCTTCGTTTATTTTCCTTGCGTCTCACTCTATTCTGCGAAGTTTCTCCTCAATCTCTAGCTACTAAGTATATGACAGCGAGTGGGGCAGCTCGCGTTTGTTTACGAACGATATATCACAAAAAATATACAATGTATAAATGGAAAGGTTTTCTATTTTAGTGTTAGATTATTGTATCGATGGACCTACTATATAAAATACCGATCGATATCGTATCCACAGTACATAATTATTTATGTACACCATTGAAGCCAAACAGGCGCGAGTTTTATAGCATGTTGCGCTAGTCGATTAATATTTTTAAATGTTAACATTTGTGGATTGGCGCGAAATGTTAGAAACCCATGTGGTGGAAAGTTTGAAACAGACACCGAGCCTCACGTGAGGAAGAAAAGTAATAAACGATCATGTTACAAATCCGTTTCACAGCATTCTGAATCGATGTACCAAGGTCTCTAAATAGATTGAAGTGCAATAAATAAATAATATTTCTAAGCACGAATCCCGAAAAGTATCACACAAATAACAGATGTATTTACTGATATTGCTGAAATTTTCGAAATTTACTGATATTGCGCGTTTTCGAGATAACAAAGCTTCTTCTTCTCCGAGCGAGTGGGTTGTCGGGCTCGCGCGGAGTTTCGTGTCGGCGGGAGCCCGTCAACCCACTCGGCGGAGAATCCATTTCTAGCCTTCGAATTACACAGTGAACGAACGAATGTACATAAAAATTCCGTACTACTGTTTTTTTCATATTGTGAATCCACGCTCTTTCGTGCGTCGATTTACACTTTTTTCGAAATATTGTTTTTATAAGCGACAATAACCAGTAACATAAAAATATTTTTTGTGCTAAATTTTAGCGGGAAATCAGAATTGCAAATATTTGCTCGTCTGCTCAGCGAGTTGGACAATGAATATTTACAAGCAGGCACTGCGAATAATATTTTACAAAATGATTCAACTTTTTTGTTTATAACGCCAATATGGCAAAAGCATGAAACGTACAGAAAAGCGGTAATGCACCAAATTTACAACTCGTGACGAAGAACAAATACATTCATAGATAGATGGATGTTTATTGCTCTTTAGGGCTTTTGCCCTCTAGCAAGGGGGTTACATAGATTCTTTTTCGTGCTTATAACATAATAATTATATATAATCTTTTGATGATGTAAATGAAACTAACACTTAAAAATACTTTATCTTTTCCCTTTTTTCGCAGGGCACCGCTTATCAATCACAGTTTGCATTTTCACATAAAGTTCCTATTCGTTTAGGATAAACGCACGTAACATTAAGGCATTAACCATGAATGAATGGATCGCTTTTAGACTACCCTTATCCGTCCTACTCAGTAATTTAATTACAGTTTCTTCTCTGTCGGTTTCGGCACATTGCAATACACTAAATCTTCGCAGGAATTCTTGTCTTAGGGGCTCGTATCGCGGACAGCGTAGGAAAATGTGTACCGTGGTTTCTCTTTCTTGCAGGTTGCAAATATCACAGAGCGAAGCTGGGTCCAGTTTATACGTGGTACCTCGGAACGTTATTGCACATAGTCTATTGGTTGCTAGTCTTAGTTGAATAATCGTTCTATGAATGGCGAGAGAGCATCGTTCCTTCAAGTATGGGGCCATCCCGCACGCAAGTAATCTAGGGATGACGGTTTGTACGCATGTCGTTTCGATGAGTCGATTCAGATCTTCTTGCTTACAGACCATCGTGAACTTGGCCACTATAGCTTCTTTCTTACTTTCCCTGAAGTTTGGATCTAAGTTTAGCCACATACCGTTTACCGAAGTCTTGCTTAGCATTTCGTCGACTTGGCTCACCCAGTTGTATTTAACTGGGACATTTCCTCGGAGAAATAGATCTATTTGTCTCATTAAACAGATTTTCGGGTAGCGGCTGTTGCTCATCTTTAGGATTTTTATAATCCATCCCAACGTTAGTGATAGGACTCTAACTTTTATTCTATCGATACCGAGTTCGCGTCTTAGCAGGTAATTTGGCGTACCTTTCGGTAGTAGGAAAAGTCTCTTGCAGTAGTACATCTGCGCTTTTTCTATAATGTCTGTATACCTCAGACCCCATACGGGCGCCGCGTACAGTAGCGTTGACGTAACGATGCTATTGTATATCTTTAAGTTACTCAGCCACGAATCCGATTTCGCCCTGGTTAAAATAGATACCGCGGTTCCACAAGCAATTCGGGCCTTGCTTACAGCATTGTTCGCTGCCTGTAGTCCTAGCGAAGAGCTCGCAAAGATGGTGCCCAAGTACGTATACGCCCCCACTACCTCGAACGGATTGTCTCCATAGCAGTAGATGTCTGTTTTTTTGGTCCTACCCGACGTTCTAAACGGTACGATTTGCGTTTTGCTTACATTGATTTTCAGACTGTTTAATTCACAATATTCTTTTAAAATTTTCAGCTTCTTTTTTAGGTCCACGGGTGAGTAGGCAAGGATAGCAAGGTCGTCAGCATAAAGCATAAGGAGCACGTCGTTAATACCATCAATGTTTACTCCACTAGATCCCCTATCCCTGAAAAATTGTTCGATGTCTGCTATGTACAATATAAAGAGTAGCGGACTGAGGATCTCACCTTGTAACACTCCTTCGGTGATTTCAGTTGCCCTTGAGAGCCGCTCCTCCGTTTTTACCTGCAGTTTAGCCTGATCATAGAGGTTTTTGAGGGTTCGCACTATTTTCCCACTGAGGCCCGCCTTAAATAGTTTGCACCAAAGTTTACTGTGGTTGATGGAATCGAAAGCTCTCTTGAAATCAACGAATAGGCAGTACACGGTGCGGCGCCCAAGTCTAAGCTGTAGTTGTATCGCCGAAGACAGCACATAAATATTATCCAGGCAACTTTTGCCCTTAACAAAGCCCGCTTGGCATTCCGGGATTTTATTTTGCGCTTTTGCCCATTGCTCTATCCTGGTTCGTAGGATCATAGTAAACAGTTTAGCAATACCGTTTACCAAAGCGATTCCTCTATAGTTCGCGGGGTCGATTTTATCACCTTTTTTATGCAGCATAATCATCAGGACATTTGCCCAATCTGAGGGCACGGTTTCACTGCTGAGAATTCTATTAAACATGCAAGTTATATAGAGTATCCAATTGCCCGGTAGGGCCCTCAAGAACTCATTTGGAATGCCATCCGCCCCCGGAGCTTTCCCCACTTTGCACTTCTTCAAACCGGCCATCACCTCGGCTGTTGTTATCTCACCGTCTAGCAGCAGATTGTCGTTTCCGCCGAACTCTTGGTAACAAATTGCCCGCGCGGGATAACATCTTTTAAAAAAACAGTACCATTCGTCCTGAGGGATTGCATTGTCCCGTGGGCTATAGCCTCTGCAGGTGCGGACGACACGCCAAAATTCTTTTGGGTCCCTTGCGTTCGCGAAACGGTCTGCGACGCTTCGTTCGGCAACTCTTTTCTTTTTTTTTACAATACTGCTATATCTGCTCTTACACTGTCCATAAAAAGCTATCTGTTTTGCGCTAAATTCCGATGCATCTAAACTCTTCGCTGCAGCCTTCAGTTCATCCTTGCTTTTCTTGCATTCCACATCAAACCATGCCGGCTTATTGGATTGTTGGATCGATGACAGTTTCTTAACCATACCAAAATTATTCGCCACCTCTTTGATTGCTTGTCCTAACACGCGGTTCCATTCATCGGTCGACTCTGTATTAAAATTAATTGCAACTCTAGCTGATCCCTCCATAGCGGCCTGGAAATTCGTGGTCTTCTCTGTGTCTAATTTCAATATTGTTCTTGTTTTTCTTTTGTCCAGTTTTCCATTAGTTCCATCAACTTTGCCTTCCAAAAAAAGTCTCACCGGGAAGTGGTCAGATAGAGTAACACTTACATTTACTGATAAATCTTTTACTCGATGCGCGTCAGTGATATTCACCCAAATCTGATCTATTGAACTCGCACCAGTTTTATTACAAAAAGTTGACTTGCCTGGCATGTCACCGCTTGTCCTGCCGTTTAATAGGATCATGCTGTTAAATTCCATAAATTCGACGAGTACTTTCCCTCTATCGGTAATTATATTATCAAGGGTCAATCGCTGACATGCCAAGTTCGCATTTGGCATAAACTCCTCAGGCAGGGCATTAAGATCTCCAACTCTCGCATTAAAGTCTCCGCCAAGAACGATCGGACAGGTCGCGTATTTTGTATGCAGCTCATCTATTTCCGTTTGCAACATTTGTAAGGCAGTGCCAAGATCTAACGTGGGTTTAAAGTATATCGCGCCTACAATAATATTAAAATCTTCAAATTTAAGTTTTACAAATATCCACCTGTTCGATACCGCAAGAGTTTCCGCTTCACACATGCTTTTTCTACATAAAATAACAATACCTCCGCTGGCTCGACCTTTGCTTTTTTCTCTGACCGCCGGGGCCCACACTTGATGGAAATTCGACCAACATTTCTCTTGTTTCGTAGGTTGTGACGTTGCCCAGGTTTCGTAGATACAGAAGACAGGGGCTGTGCTGTTTCGGATGTACTCCGTTACGTTTTTTAGTCCGTGTGCATTACAGAAGTTGACTGCGATGGTGCCCCGCTCTGCCCGTTTCCCTGCTTTTTCCCGACGATTTGGTCACCGTGTGGCCGCTGTCGTACTTCTTGTTTCGCTCGCATTTTTTGCAGCTTCTCCGTATCGTCGTTCCAACCCCACCACTCTCCGTCGATGCAAATTTTCTTGTAGCCGATGGTGACTTTCTTCCCTTTCGCCTCCTCCGTTTTAGCGATGTTCCTAAGCTGCCTGGCCGAGATGGTTTCTTTTTCGGTGAGGTCCTGCTGTACGTATATATTCGTGTCCTTGAGTATTTCTTTTTTTCTTCTGATTATGTCGAGCTTAGAGTTCCAATCGTCGAGCTCGATGACCGCAGCCGGAGGTTGTCCAAAGGTCCTTTTTAACGTAGCTTCGCCGCCATAATTGAATTTCGACCGGAGAAATTCTGTAACTTCTTGCTTTGCATTCCGTGTGTTCGCTAGTAGGCCTCGTATAACTATGTTGTTCTTCCTCAGGGATTTGTCGTGCTTCTCGATGTTCTCTGCTGTTTTTCTCGCTATCTCCAACTGTTCCTCCTTTGCTTCATCGTGGGTGCGGCGCTGAGCTTGCTCGACGATGTCCCTAATTTGGGGCTCCATCTCCCTCCCTAGGTCTGCCGCCGAAATGGGACCCTCTAACTGCTTCTGCTCGATTGTCGCAAGTCTGGCGCCGAAACCAGCCCACTTTTCGTCCCATTTAGCCTCGGTTTTTTTCAGATCGCTCCGCAATTCCTTTAACTCCTTGCTGGTGTTTACGCTGATGTGGTGTAGGTCCTGGGAGAGTTTGTTATATTTTTCGTTGGTGTCGTTTCTCAGCCCTTGTATCTCCTGCAGAATTTTGGCGAGCACTGTATCGGCCGTCTGCACGCTTGCTGTTGAATTCGCCATATCCATCGTCGTCTCGCTGCCCACGGGGCTAGCCTGCTGATTTGTTTTTGTGACCGGCTTTTCGTCGCGAATAGTGTCGTTGAATTCCCTTTTTCGTTTAGTCTGAAACCAATCTGTAATTTCACCGCAGGAATTCGTCCTATTTTTGTTGAATCTTTCCGCATTTATTGGGCGACCTCTACCTCTTCTGCTGCCCGCCGGTGTACTAGTAAGAGCGACTTCAGGTGTTTCTGCTTCTTCCGTGTCTGAGAGGACGTTTCTTCCAGTTGGCTTTCGTAATTGCTCCGCTATAAATCCCTTGAAATTTCTCTGCCGCAGGCTCGGGTCCGACAGTTCTTTCGACAGATCAGGCGTGTAATATTCCTCCGTATCGCTTTCCTTGTTTGAATTCCCCTCCGGAAAAGGTCCCGACTTTACCGACCACTGGTCCGGCACTGACGACCGAGTACTGGTGCTTGCCGCGGCAGGAGTGGCGCCACTATCGACGCCACTCATGCTCACCCGTCTTGCCCCTCCACTGCATTGACCGGTCTAACCTCAAAGATTTGACACCTTTATTTTTGTCAATAACCTTTGTCTAACTAGATCGAGGACTTATCTTTATTTATGTGCGGCTACTCCGTTCTTCTGTGGATGAAATTTTGCCTAGTCGAGGTGTCTGGTGACTGTGCTACCTCTGTTCTTGTTCGGCAATCGTCGATCGACTCACACGCACTTGTGACTTGTTGACACTTCCGTGTATCCCCCAACAAATACATTCATGAGAAGTTTTCAGCTGCGACAGCGCGTTTTCGAGATAACAAAGCTTCTTCTTCTCCGAGCGAGTGGGTTGACGGGCTCGCGCGGAGTTTCGTGTCGGCGCGAGCCCGTCAACCCACTCGGCGGAGAATCCATTTCTAGCCTTCGAATTACACAGTGAACAAACGAATGTACATAAAAATTCCGTATTACTGTTTTATTTCATATTGCGAATCCGCGCTCTTTCGTCCGTCGATCACCGACGGTCACCGTTCACCGTTCACCGTTACCGTTCAACATTATCGTGGACCGGTGAAAGATGATTGTGTTTGTACTTTATTCGGACCAAGTATGTACTTGGTAGACGAAGTACAATCAAATAATGTGATACAAGAAATTAAATTGTTTGAATAAATTTCAGATTCCTAAGAAACGTGCGGCCGCGCCGTCAGTTGTCGATGTAGGTATCTGCCACTAATGTACACATCGTTGCATTGATCATAAGTAATCATTTTTTTTTGTATTTTTACAGGTTCGTGTTATCGAGGCGCTGCGCAAGAAGTTGGCGAGCGTGAAAGCACAACTGGCGGCAAATAAAAAAGCGCGCGCAGCCGACAACGAGAACGAAGGGGGCGAGGTTCTCGTGGACAAGGTGGCCGGGGACGAGGTGGCCCGGGACGAGGTGGCCGGGGACGAGGAGGATACGTTGGCCGAGGACGACGGTATTTTTTTTTGTGTGGAGACAGATTGCAGGGTGCAAGCCACACCAGAGCCTGTCGCGTCACACGTCATGGTAATTATAACTGTATTTTTTATTACAATATGGGGCATTATGCACCAACCGGGATAACTTTTAATATACGTGTTGTCAAAAAAATTTCATATTTTTTCCCCACGTTCTTTACGATGTTCTGAAAATCGTGAAATTTTTTCAGATTTTTAAACAGAATTTTCTATCCAAAAATATCGATTAGTATCGATTATTTGAATTTTAATTTCTTATCATTCGCTGCGCTTTGAAAAATACTCAATGAAAACAATTGTCTAGGCATAAATTGTAGGTCATTGAATGTACTTTTTCATTAAATTTGTTCTGAGTCCGCCCAAGATTACCATGTATTTTTCGCAAAATAATGACATTTTTTTTTACTCGGACCCTTTTTTTTGCTGAACAAATTATAGTGTTTTCGTTAATATATTCGGAAGATACAAAAAAATTGGCATCTTGGGATTCGAATTTTTGCACCAGTTTTAGGTCGCTTTTCTAGAAAACATCGAATAATATTTGTGGAAAAGCGGCCTAAAATTGGTGGAAAAATGTGATTCCCAATACGCCAATTGTTTTGTATGTTCTGAATATAATAACGAAAATACTGCTGAAAATATTTTCCAGCAGAAATAAAAGTGTCCGACTCAACGAAAAAAATATTATTTCATTATTTTGCCTAAACACACATGATATTAATCTTGGGCGGTCTCGGAAAAAATATAATAAAAAATACATTCAAAAACCTAAAATTTATGTCCAGATAATTTTTTTCAGGAATGGGTATTTTTCAAAGCACAGCAAATCGAAAAATACCGAAAAATATCCATTATTCGATTTACTGGGCTTTGAAAAATACCCATTCCTGAAAAAAATTGTCTGGACATCAATTTTAGGTTTTTGAATGTACTTTTTTATTATATTTTTTCCGAGACCGCCGAAATCATGTGTCTATAGGCAAAATAATGAAATAATTTTTTTTTCGTTGAGTCGGACAGTTTTATTTCTGCTGAAAAAATTTACAGTATTTTCGTTATTATATTCAGAACATACAAAAAAAATTTCGTATTGGGAGTCTCATTTTTCCACCAACTTTAAACCGCTTTTCCTCAAATATTATACGATGTTTTCTAGAAAAGCGGCCTAAAACTGGTGCAAAAATCCGAATCCCGAGATGCCAATTTTTCGTATCTTCCGAATATAATAACGAAAACACTGTAATTTTTGCAGCAAAAAAAAGGGTCCGAGTCAAAGAAACAAAATGTTATGTCAGTAGTAGTAGTAGTACATGACATTTTATTGGCTTTAACATTTACAGTGATACAGTCATTTAAATGAAATTGCGGTGTTTGTGAGTGGCCAACTGGCCATTGACCGAAGTCCTTCAGCCTGCGTGTCTCCTATAGTTGTTACAAGTATAATAGTATGATAATTTAAATACATATATAGGAAGTCTATTCTTGATTTGCTAGTCTTTCCAGAACTGTTAGCAGGGGTTCTGCTGGGAATTTGACTTTGCTTGCATTATCGTGTGGTAATCTGATGCAGAGGGGGGCTATCGTGTCTAGATGTTGTATTGCTAGTTTTTTGCTGAGATTCGTTGTTCTGGTTCTGATTGGATCGACTCTTGTCTGTGCGTATAGAAGTTCGTTCGAGGGGTTGTGGAGAGGATTATTGGGGTGTCTCAGTTTTGTAAGTCGTCGTAGGGCTGTGGTTTCGGCGGTTTTCAAATTTTGTATTGCTGGGTTGTTGCAGTTTAACATGATAGGGTGGCCATATTCTAGTAGTGGGCGACATATGCATTTATAAATTTTCGTGGCCTGCTTTGTCGCGATTCCTCTGTTTTTGAACGTGATTTTCCTAAAGTGAGCTGCTCGGGCTATGGTTTTGGACTTGATATTTTTTGTGTGTGTATTAAAATTTAGCTTGCTGTCTATCGTTATACCAAGATATTTTGCGGTGGGGCTGGGCTTGATTTCACGGTTGTACATAGTAATTGATGGGGAGGATTCGGAGATTTTGTGATTAAAAATGATGAGTTTTGACTTCGTGGGGTTCGGTTTAAGGCGCCACATATTAAACCATTCTACGCAGTTGTCGGAGTGCTTTTGCAACGCCTGTATTGCCGCTGTCTTGTTTCTATTATGTGATATAAGTGCCGTGTCGTCTGCGTATTGAAGTAGGTAATTATTTTTGTCGAATTCCTTTTCATCTAGCCGGTTGTAATTGTATATATCATGACAATATATGTTGTAGAGTAGTGGGGAGAGCGGCGATCCTTGCGGAACACCTTGCTCCGGTTTGAATCTGCGCGATAAGTGATTTGTCATCTTCACTCGAAGAGTGCGATCGGCAAGAAAGTTGTGGGTGAGCCGCAGGAGATAGTGTGGACAATTGAGTTTCCACAGTTTGTAGAGCAGCCCCCTGTGCCACACGCTATCAAAGGCTTTGTTGATGTCCATGAATAGTGCCGCAGAATGTTTATTTGCGAGTTTTTCTGCTTGTACGTTCGCTGTCAATATCGTGAGTGGGTGGACTGTTGACTTCCTGTTTCTAAAGCCGAATTGGTAGGTTGGTATCTTCTCCCCGAGGGATGCTTCTATTCTTCCTTTGATGATTTTTTCAAATATTTTCCCTATCGTAGGGAGCAGAGTTATCGGCTGATAGTTTTCCGGTAGATTATTGTCCATGTTGGGCTTCGGTAAGGTGACAATTGTACCGGTTTTCCATTCTTTCGGAAAGTAGTTGTAGTCGATGCAGTAATTATAGATTTTTAGCATGTGCAGATGGATCTGTATATCTAGCCTCTTGATGATTGACATAGGTACTTTGTCGTGTCCTGGGGCCGAATTTTTCCCCTTGCTTATTATTTTCGTGAGCTCACGGGCGGTGATTGCTTCATGTTCGTCGGGTTGGATCGCTGTGTTGTTGAAGAATTCATCGTGCCATGTGTTAACTATCCTTTCGTTCGCGTCGTCGAATTGAGCCTCTTCGGATTTGCTGAATGATTTTTCGAAGTGTTGCGCAAAAGCGTTTGCTTTGTCGAGGTTATCTTGAATGTGAACACCGTTGATTATAAGGTCTGCCGCAGGTGGCTTGGGGCTGTACCCTGCGAGCTTTTTCACCGTTGACCAGTAATTTTTCCCACTTTGTTTATGTATTCGTTCGCAGGCCGTTAACCAGTTATGTGTTTTGAATTGTGAGATCAGTGTTTGAATGATGCTGTTCAGCCGGTTCATTGCTGTTTTACGTTCGGGCGAGGGGCTGTCCCTGTATTCTCTATACATTTTTCGTTTGGTTTTAATTAGTCTTATTATGTGCGGCGGGAGATTGTGAGAAAAGAAGTTGTACTCGCTTGTGGGCGTGTGTGCAGTAACGGTGTTGGAAAGTTTTTCTGTGAATCTATCGATGGTATGTTGATTAATTGGTACATCTTGGTTTGCAGCAAGGAAAGCAAGTATCTCAGTGTTGATGTTATCGATGTTCGTTTTCTCGTAGTTTAGACGGGGTTCGGTCACTTCTCTTGGTATGCTGGTGTTCCGATCTATAGTTATGACGATCGCCAGGTGGTCCGATCCAAGATCTGGCGTTAACTCCACTTTTTTTATGGCGTTGGTGATATTGTTTGTGTAGAGAATCCTGTCCGGTGTTGTATCTACGTTGTTCGTCATGATGAAGGTTGGCGGAGTACTGTGTTGTATGAAGTTCGATTTACTCATGAAGTCGTTCAGCTGTCGTTTTTTTGCCGGGTTTACGTTTAGGTCTCCTATTATTAGGGCGTATTTATATCTGCTTGCTTTGATGAAAATTGTATTGTCTATGGCGGCGTGTGGGTGGATGTATATGAGAAAGATATGGAGCTCGTCGTTGTTGAATGGAACCGAGATGTGTAGCGCTTCGTTTCGTCGGTCGTTTATTGTGATAGAATTTTGTTTTTTTGGTCTCAACGTTGGTTTCATTTGTAACAAACTACCGCCGCGTGAGTTCGTATTGGTTATTCGTCCGTGTTGTTTGATGCATGTCCAGTCGCGGTAATTTGTATTACTGTTTTCGTGAGTTTTAGTTTCCACTAGCGCCACGCAGTTAATCTCGTTTTTTTCAATGTAATTATTGATTAGGAATTTTCTTTTTGAGTAACTGTTTATGTTGGCGTACAGAATTTTAAGGCTGGCCATCGGTGGTCACGTGACACTTTCCCGTGGTTGAATCGGTTGGTGAGGGCGCGTTTGGATGTTCCAGGTCGAACATCATGATGTAGATCCTGTTACCTGCAAATACTGCCGTCGTGTCGATTTTAAATTCCGTTATGAATCGTTTTTTCAGTTTTGCCAGTAGCTCCTCTCTGTTTACGTTTTTTGGTTTATTAATTTTGTTGATGTACGTGTTGATAATGTGATCGTGTATCGAGATGGGGGCGTGAATGTGGTTGTGTTCGGTGACGGCTCGGTCTAATTCAGATGTTTTTTTGTTAATGGACTTTATGGGGATATTGGGGATTCCTTCGATGGGTTTTTTCGGCCTCAGCGGGCATTTGAACGACCACGCGGCGTGATCTGTCGCTTTGCATGCCAAGCACTTTGGTTGAAGGTCGGTATTGCAGCTTGTTGTTTTGTGTGTGCCATTGCATTTCTCGCATGTTACATTGTTGGGGCAATTTGCCGTGGGGTGCGCGAACTGCATGCATTTGTTGCATGGCAGAGGAGCTGGTGCTGGAGGGGTGCTCGGGTATGCGGGGTAATGTTTGTTCAGGAAGAACAGGCCCTCGTTCATTAGTTTTTGGATGGAGTTCTCACACCCGGATATCACTCTAATTAGGGAGGTGGGCTTGCTTGTTGCTTTTGAGATAATTCTCTTGCAGTATCTGTGCTTAATTCCTTGATCGGTGAGTATCTTGCTTACTGTGTCGTCTTCGAGTTCGCGTTCCACTGAGGCGATGACTGCAGAGAAGGTGGCTGCTGGAGTGTTGGTGGAGGGGTTTTTTCTGTTGGAGGTGGTTTCCGTGTAGGTAGATATGCTCTTGTTTTTAATCAGTAGGTCAATTGAATTCGAGAGGGACGCCCGGTCGCTGTCTGATTTGAGCAAAAACCCTTTCGATGTTTGCAAAATTATGTCTTTATTATTTGGTTGAATCGATTGCCACGTGGTCGCTAGTTGAATTCTGCTCATAGCTGTCATCGTGTTTATGTAGTATAGGTGTTTGAATTGTTTCTGTCTCTGCTCGACGTCTCGGGCTGAGTAATTAATCGAGCCGTGTGTTGTTGTTACTTGCGTGGGCTTAGCGCTAGAGCCAGGGCTCTGGGCAGCTGCCGAGGTAGTAGGTAGTTGAAATAGAGCTGGGCGTTTGGGCCGGGTAGCTGTCACCTCTTTGCCTTGCGACGAATCCTCGTTTGAGCTTTTGGATCCTTTGGGCGGTCTGCCTCTTTTTCTGCGAGGTTGTTTAGCTGGTTGGAACTCTCCTTCACTCTCCTGATCCATTTGCGACGTGTCGCTCATTGTTGTTCACTATCACTATCACTGCACCAATCGCGCCAGCAGGCGCAAATCTCTGATGTGGTTGCCTTATTGGCTTTGTATATAGACTCGCGGAGCAAAGTGAAACACGTCCGGCTCGCACCGTGGCTCAGTCGAGACTGTGTTATGTCATTATTTTGGGTAAAATACATGACATTAATCTTGGGCGGCCTCAGAAAGAATGTAATGAAAAAGTACATTCAATAACCTACAATTTATATCTAGATGATTTTTTTCAGTAATGAGTATTTTTCAAAGCATAGCGAATCGTAGGAAATAAAAATTCAAACAATCGATAATAATCGATATTTATTTTCGAACGAATTTTTTTTTTTAATTTGAAAATTGACGAGTTTCAGAACATCCTAAAGAACATGGGACAAACATATGACATTTTTTGAGACTACGTGTAGTAATCCCGGTTGGTGCGTAATGTCCCACATATTTGTGAAGACTTGCTAATTTACATTTGATTTGATTTGATACATTTGATTCGTTATCAACAGCAACAGCGACAGCGACAGCGACAGCTGCAGCAGCAACAGCAGCAGCGACCGCAACAGCAGCAGCAGCGACCGCAGCAGCAGCAGCAGCAGCAGCGACCGCAGCAGCAGCAGCAGCAGCACCGACAGCTGCAGCAGCACCAATATTGGCTGCTACCGCCGCCGCAGCAGCTGCAATTTTGGGTTCCACAGAAGCAACAGTACTGCCAGCCACAGCAGCAGCAGTACTGCCTGCCGCAGCAGTCGCAGCAGCAATACTGCCTGCTACAGCAGCCACAGCAGCAGTACTGGCTGCCACAGCTGCGGCAGCAGCAACATCTGCTGCCACTGCAGCCGCAGCAGCAACATCTGCTCCCACAACAGCCGCAGCAGCAACATCTGCTCCCACAGCAGCCGCAGCAGCAACATCTGCTGCCACAGCAGCCGCAGCAGCAACATCTGCTGCCACTGCAGTCGCAGCAGCAACATCTGCAGCCACAGCAGCCGCAGCAGCAGTATATGCTGCCACAGCAGCTACAGCAGCAGCAAACGCTGCCACAGCAGCCGCAGCAGCAACATCTGCTGTCACAGCAGCCGCAGCAACATCTGCTGCCACAGCAGCCGCAGCAGCTGTATCTGCCGCCACAGCAGCGGCATCCGGTGCCAGTAAACCGCCGTCAGGTAATGTATATGATATTCTAATCTGCAATTTTAGAAAATGCCGTTATTTTATCCAAGTGAACATATCTCAGCAACTTAGTTACTGAAAAATAATGTCTGCACATAAAAGTTCTTTTTGTTAGGTTTCGAACGCAAAATAGAAAATAATTTTCACGTTCCGGTAATGCTGATTTTTTAATCGAAAAACGGTGAAATCATTTTTTAATTCAAAAACGGATATTTTCTTTCGGCTGAAAAAATTCCGCGTATTCCTGCTATTTTTTTAACTCCCGGCTGCCCCTGCGGGGAAAAAAGACGGGAGTTATGCGTTTTTATCCTTCCACTCTAATAATTTTCATGTTATCTTTTGCAGCACGTAATCCAGATGGGCCTGCCCCTGCGTGGAGGAGAAACTCAAGAAGACAGAAGACGTCGAAGACGCCGAGAAAAAAATAAAAAAAACGAAGCGCTGAAGTCTCTAAAATTATTGGATGACGCACTTGTGTCGGCTGGATATGCCACGCCGTTGTGGCAATTACGCCAAAAACAAATGTGATAATAAATAAGCGAAGATAATAAATAATAAAATAAACATTTGAAAAATAAATAAATAAATAAAATATCGTATTTTTTATCCTCCATCTTGTCGGTTATTTATAGTACAAACAGCGATTATATTTCTATCGGGTGCAAAGTTTTTGTTTGCGTGCTTTTCAGTTTCGTAGAAACTAGATCGAAAATGTAACTAATTTGAAAATTTTGAAATGGCGTAAAATCCGAACCGCTTTACCGATCTGGTCTAAATTCAATATAATGAATTATGAGGAACTATTTCTAAATCTGCGAACTTTTACAACATTTAGAACAACCACAATCTTTTTTATTTCAAATATTATTAGCCATATATAATTAGTAAAAGAAATCGCAACATTCAAAGAGGGGTATCTACTCTACTTGCGTGTCAAATTTCAGCCCAATCGCTCAAACTCTTACTGAGCAGAGATGTTCTAAATCTGTATCGGGTGTTGCTCGTTATTCTTTACAAACACACGTACATACATACGGACATTTTTTGTATACCATTTTTCCTTACGTTTTGGATCATTCTGAGTGTTCTGACATGAAAATCTCGAAAAAAATCATGAATACAAAGCTTCATTTATGTGAAAGCAGAATTATGGTTTTTTAAAAATACATTTTCACGTAATTAGATATTCTAATCCGATAGTCTCGTTGCTCATTTGTGGTTGAAACTCGTTTTATTTTACTTATAAGGCGATGTGAAATACCGACGTGCACCTCAAAATTTCAGGAGTACCGTTTGTCGCGAATTATAAACGGATCGACGTGAAAATTGAAATACAGACGCCAGTAATGTGCATCTGGGATACGAATTAGTCAGAATTTCGATATGCGAACAAAAATGTACAGTCCATATTACCGGCATATTTCTGTAATGAAAAATTCGATTTAAAAAAAAACACAATTTTTCCGTAAAAACTGTGAAAAGCGACTAATTTATGCCCTAGATAATAAAAAATTACACACGATACGTGCGTTCCGATTACGATTTGACAGTAATAAATAAGGAAAAGTTTTCACGTCTCGCAGCAGCGATCTGTCTCGCACTCACGCGTCACGTGGTACATTTTTCACATACTCATATAACTCGACATTTCACTTTTCTCTGTTTGGAAGATGACGTCGGCGCCACCTATGTTCTAATCGGGAAACTACACTTGCGCTCTTCTTGACCGACTGTGATCGCGGACAGATTGCGTAATCGTAGTTTACAAACCACATGCGCATTTTTGGTGCTATAGTCATTCCAATAATCTTGGAAGATCCGCAAAATCTCAAAGAATTTGCGTCCACTCTCGTTTTTCGTGTGTGGGTCCGAAAAATGTGTATATAGTACGAAAGAGATGGTATTGACAGTTCAAGCGGCCATATTGGTTTTCGAAAGGTTTGCAAACTTACGATTTCCTTTACTTATAAAGCGTTTTCACCCAAAATTCGAGTGGACGCATATGCGTTTATGTTAGTATAACAATCCTGTATAATTTGAACAATATTTATTGCATATTAACAACGTGGTTTGTAAACTACGAAATCGTCAATTTTTACCGACCAATGTCGGTAAAAAAATCTACTCCAGCATCCCCTTAAGGGAATGTGGAATTCCGACTTTGCACCTCAAAAGTTCGAAAGTGCCGTTTTTCGCGAATTATGAACGGATCGAAGCGAAAATTGAAATACAGACGTCAATAATGTGAATTTCGTGCGTGAGTTAGTCAGAATTTTGATTTTCGAGAAAAAAAATTACAGATCAATTACCCGCAGAGACATTTGTAATTAAAAATTCGATTCTTTTTTGTATTTTTCGACAAAAACTGAGAAAAGTGACTAATTCATGGACTAGATAATAAAAAAATCACACATGATACGTGCATTCCGATTACGATTTGGGAGTAATAAACAAGCAACACGCACTTCTGAATGAATTGCTGGTAACTACGACAAATTTTCACGTCTCGCAGCAGCCATCTCTCTCGCACTCACGTGACGCGTGGTACATGTTTCACATGTCCTTAATTAAAAAATATAATTAATTAAATTAATTTACAGGAAAAATAAAAGTGTTACATCATTCAGAATTGAAAGAGGAATGATGTAAAACTTCTTTTTTCCAGAAACGATGCGGATCGTTAGAATAATTGTGTACAGTTTTTATTACCGACTGATTAAGTTTCACGTCGCCTTAATTCGATGTGAAACATCAACGTCGAGTCCAGTCGGTATCAAAAACTGTAATAAACATTTTTGACGGAGATTTGCGTTTATAGCCAAAAGAAGGAATTCATTCCCTGCGGATTTCACCAGTGCAGGGAATGAATTTATTATTTTATCTGTAAAGGCAAATATGCGTAAAAAAATTATCATTACAGTTTTTATCACCGCAGTCGGTATTTCACATGCCCTTAAGGAAATGTGGAATACCGACTTTGCACCTCAAAAGTTCGAAAGTGCCGTTTCGTTTTTCGCAAATTATGAATGGATCGAAGCGGAAATTGAATTACAGACGTCAGTAATATGAATTTCGTGCGTGAATTAGACAGAATTATGATTTTCGAGAAAAAAAATTACAGATCAATTACCCGCCGAGAAATCTGTAATTAAAGATCCGATTTTATTTCGATTTTTCGACAAAAGCTGAAAAAAGTGACTAATTCACGGAATAAATAATAAAAAATCACACATGATACGTGCATTCCGATTACGATTTGGGAGTAATAAATAAGCAAATCGCACTTCTGAATGAATTGCCGGTAACTACGACAATTTTTCACGTCTCGCAGCAGCAATCCCTCTCGTACTCACATGACACGTGATACATGATTCTCATGTCCTTAAGGTAGTACAAGTGGTACAGTCCTGCCAAACGTGAGTTTCAGAGAATATTTCAATCACTTCTCGATGGGATGAAAATCTGAAAAAAATCAAGCACGTTGTAGCTACCGAAAAGATTGCTTTTGCATAATAATAATTTCAATGGGTTATTAACAAATAAATGTAAAAATCAATTGTTCGACTATTTACCCGGTAACCCAACTTTTTTTTCTGATGAAAATTATTCATTCATTTTTCTGAATACGTATGCATTTTTTTAGAATTTTCTCTAATTTTTCAAAATTGCGTTTTTTCAAGAAAAGTGAGGGGCGAAAAACGCATTTAAAAAAATTTAGACAAAATTCTGAAAAAATTCATTCAGAAAATTCGTATTCAGAAAAATGAATGCATAATTTTTATCAAAAAAAAGTCGGGTTACCGGGTAAATTGTTGAACAATTAATTTTTACATGCATTTGTTAATAACATTTTGGAATTGTTATGATACAAAATCAGTCTTTTCGGTACCTTCAACGTGCTTGATTTTTTTTTTCAGATTTTTATCCCATCGAGAAGTGTTCGAAGTATTCATTGAAACTCACAATTGGCAGGACTGTACCGCTCGTACTACCTTATGGAAAATAACATAATTAATTTTTTTTTTACTTACGGTCTGTATTCGCGCGGCACCTGCATGTTCTGTTGTCGAGGCGGCAGCTGACCGTTCAGGTGTCTGAGCGGACCCTGGTTGTTCTGTTGTCCGGGTGGCAGTTGCTCGTTCTGTTGTCCGGGCGGCACCTGGTTGTTCTGTTGTCGCCCGGGCGGCACCTGATTGTCCTGCTGTCCGGTCGGCACCTGGTTGACGTGTTGTCCGCGCGGTATCGGGAGTTCGGGCCACTCCTTGTCGTTGAGGTGTCCGGCCGGCCGCTGGTCGTCCTGGAGTCCCGACACGACGATGGGTGCCATTTCGTTCGTCGCCATTTCGTCGCGTCGGTAACGAATGCTGCACTTAAACCGTCGCACTATATCGTCCTGAACAAACGGCTTCGAATATTGATAAAAAAGTAGCTTACCTCTTTCTACTAAAATTCCCGCACGATCACGTCCTTCTCGCATTAACGAAAAATAAAAATGGCCGTTTCGCAAGCGATTTTAGCCGCTTGTTAGAAGGCAGTGATACTTCTCGCAACTTTTTCGCCAATGCTAAACGCCTATAGGGCTGTCTCTCTCGCACCTAGTGTTGTCTCTCTCGCACCTAGCGTTGTCTCTCTCGCACCTTTTTGTTTTTCGATTCCCCTGAACAAACGGCGTTCAGAATCGACGAGCCAGAAGATCAGCCCAATTCTGCTGTGCTTCCGCACATTTGATCAAAATCTGCGCTCTATCTGTCTAATAGTTTAGGAGAAAAGAGCTTTAAGAAATTCGAGCTGAAGTGGGGGTAGCGCCACTGCCTCTTAACTCCCACTCCCCCTCTTGCGCGAAAAAGCCGGGAATTATACGTGTCACGGCGGTCACATTTATTCGAAATTTAATAGAAATTACTTAACCAAATTTTGTACGAAGATCGTATGATAAGCGGCCAAAGTTTTTTTTCTATAAATTAATCTGATAAGTTATCGATTCGCATGGATAAATGAATTTTGCAAATAGCCTATTTGAATCTTCGATATTCCACGATGGTCTCCATTCACGTTTCTACAGTAACTCACTTCATGGCGTGCATGCGGGTGAGGGTTTAACACCAGCGAGACCGGCGAGAACGAGCACATCACAGCTGCGACTATACGAGGCGAACCACCGATCGCTTGAAACAAATGAGCATCGGAGGATTTGTTTCAAGCGATCTGTGGTACAACAGCAGACATTGGAGTCTCAGCGAAAACAATAAGTACAACAAATTGCTTTTGCGTCTTTTTATTTTTTTAATGCGACCGAGTACGTTTTTGTGACACCGAACCTCACTTTTTTGATTTGTTGATTCAACAAATCACGGGCTGCAAAAATGAAATGTTTAGACAACTATAGGCGGAAATGGTCGCTTATTAGCCCGCTTCGCGAGCGCAAAAGCGCTGTTTCTGTATTTTGTGATATAAAATTTTGTACACTCCTCGAGCAAAACACTTTTTCTAAATCATGTGATTGCAGCACTTGCCTTCGCCTCGAGTTACAAACTCACACTTGTTAGAAAAAGTTGTTTAACCTTCGTGGAGTAATGAACTATTATTCGCGCTGTCCGAGTAAACATTGGAGCACGGCGAGGAATTGACCTACCCGGCTACACTCGACGTAGGTTTTCTGTGGTTTCCCTACGTCTTAGGCGAATGCGAGTGTTTCTATCTGAATCTTAAGTCGGCCACAGCCGCATCGCACATAATTACGAGTATCACCATCTCGCATCAATCTCTTTGTACAGATCTGGTAAAAAAATCTCGCGCGTGATGGCTGATATTTGTGGGTGCCACGAAGCAACAAATGGGATACGGCCCGTATAATGAATATAAATAAATAAATAAATAAATATTTTCTCAACCTCATAATTTCATGTACTCTCGATTGAGCCACAAGTTCAGCCTGATTCTGGTGTACTTCCGCACATTGTATAAAATTTTTTATTCTAGTAGACTAACCACACGCGCTGGCTTGCTTGCCTGAAAAACATTTGCGCTGCTGTACTCTTATAAAAGGTTATGGGTGCTGCTGCGCCCATCGTCTTATGTCAAACTTGACATCAAACTGATTTTACTTCCTGGCAAACAAGCACAGCTCGAATAGAATGCTAACACTGCTTTCCGTTACTCATGAACTTTTTAAAATAAAATCTGCCATATAGTTTATGTTGTTTTTTGTGTTTTGCAGTGAACGAGACGGACAATATAAATAGCGTGCTGCTAGAGAAAGAGGCGGAGATAGCACGTCTCCGGATGCAACTGAACGCAGTGTACGAGCATCCACTTCATTGTATGCGTGAAGCACGCACACAACAGGTGTTTCCTTTGAACGCTATTCGTAAGTAGAAATACTACTTTGTACTCTTTTTTTATTACTTTTTTTATCAACTGAACCAAGATTGTTCTCAGAACAACTTTTGAGATTGCGAGTCCGTTGGGTAATCCATATTCAACAGCATTTTGAAAATAATAAATAATCGTTTTCACAATAAAATACCCGAAAAATGTGTGCAGGGCAATTTGGTGAGGATTCGTAAAGCAGTTTTAATTTGATTGTAGCTTCAATTCTTTCTCTGATATCTGTATTTTTGCTTTGGTAAATTCTGAGTTACTCGACTCGTGGGCAACGAGAACTGTCGTAATTAACGACGAATGTTTTTCAAACGTTCCACGCAAGTGGGATCTCAGAATAACTTTTGACATTGCGAGCCGTTTCGGTAATTCAGATCCAACAGAATTTTGAATATTATAAAAAATCGTTTTCACTACATAATACCTGTAAAAAAATGGGTGCAGGCCTGACATTGCGTAAGCAATTAAACTACCATCAGGCCATGATTTATACCCAATTTGGTAAGGATCTGTAAAGCCATTTTTATTTTATTGTAGTTTCATTTTTTTCCGAGATATCTGTATTTCCGCTTTGGTAAATTCACTACTAAAATCCAGATTATTTTGTTTTGATCAATTGAACCTAAATTTGTTCCATTTTCGATAATTCCTTGTTTCAAAATTTCATTGCGCTTTTTGTGAATTTTTTTTTCGATTTCGTGTCGTTTGAAACCCCTATCCGATGGGAAATGTCGCGCTGATTCCAGAAAACACCGTTGTAAGTCTCCATTACTTTAAGAATTAAAGTTTACACAACAGTTTATTTTCCAGTTACGATTTTATAACCATGACCTGTAGCGATTATAACATGATATGCAAACTTATGAACAGTCGTAATAAAAACGTAATCTTGAATTCAATTTTCGGAGAAATCGTACGAATAATGGACAAGCCCTGTCCTCCATTTTTTCAGGAATGCATTGACAGTATTTTTCCATTTTTTCAATAATATTACCATGAAGTTTTATGGATAATTAATATTTTTTACATTTATTTACAAATTTACACATAATAATTACGACTTATTATAACAAAAAATAATTACTAAGTCTATCGTACCATCAATTTTATTTCAATAAAAATTAGGGATTAACAACTCTGATTAAAAATAATTTTCCGTAATAGCAATGGACATAATAATGGCGCTTGGATCACTAGAGGAAATAAAATCCAAAATTCGTAAAGAAGAAATTTTAAAGGCTGCGTCCGTTCGCCGTCTTGCAAAAATAGAGGAGAAAATTAAGGAGTTACGATTGCGTGGTGAGTAGATCTTTATGAATAACTAAGCCGTTGATAACAAATCTCCGGAGACGCCTCCGAAAAAAGTGGTTTTGCGGTGACGGCCATAACTGGTAACTCGATCATCCGAATTGAAAAAATCAAATTAATTTAATTACTTTATGAGTTTCTCCAGGTAACGCTGTCTAGTTTTTCAAATTGCTTTATTTTTCGATTTTTGGTAACGATTAAAAATAAAAAAACGCGATTTTCGCCGAAAAAATAGCCCAATTTGTGATTGTAAAAAAAAATAAGAATAAATTTGTAAAAAATTCGACAGCGTTACCTGATGAATTATACAGAGAAAGAGTGTACTAAGTTTGAAAAGGATCGGTGTAATAGATTTTACGCTACAACCGTCACCGACTTTTAAAACATGAACTGTGAGAAGATCGCTTTGAAGTGAATACTTATATACAGAACGACACAGAGTCTCGGATGATTAAAATGTCATACCTCCGTCAGTTTTGCTTCGAATGCTCTAAAAATGTCATACAATATTCTTGAGATGTTGAGCAATAATTTAAAAAAAATGTTAATGGAAAAAAAACATTTCAAGACTTAACTCCCCCCGTTCACAAATCTTCAAACCTCGCACGTTCTCCGAACTGTCAAATAAATTGAAATAAACATGTTACATAAAATATAACAAATAAGTACAACTACAAATAAACTATATACAAATATATATACAAATAAATTATAACATATGTACAAATAAATATATAACAAATATATAACAAATACATGTACAAATAAATATATAACAGACATATATCCCTCTATAATATAAAAAGATCTCGCCGCCGCCGCCGCCGCCGTGTAGGATAATCGAGGGGGGGTCAGCTTCACCAAACAGCACGGTGAAGGTGACCTGGGAAGGGACTTGGATGATTTTTTCTAAGTCCTTCAAGGGGCCCTTGGGCCAGAATTTTGTTAAGTCCCTCAAGGGGCCCTTGGGCCTGGATTTTTCTAAGTCGCTCAAGTGGCCCTAAGGCCAGAATTTTTTTAAGTTCCTCAAGGGGCCCTTGGGCCTGGATTTTCTCTCTATTTTCTTCTCTCGGATTTTCTCTCTTGGGCCTGGATATATCTCTCTATATAATAAAAATATCTCGCCGCCGCCGTCGCCGCCGCCGCCGTCGCCGCCGCTGCCGCCGTGTAGGATAATCGAGCTGTGTGGGGTAAAATGACCCACCCAGGCCTGATTTTTTCTAAGTCCCTCAAGGGATTTGGGCTGTTTTTTTCGAAGTCCCTCAAGGGGCTGTTTTTTTCTAAGTACCCCAAGGGATTTGGGCCCTTTTTTTCTAAGTCCAACAAAGGATTTCAGCTCTTTTTTTCTAAGTCCCTAACCAGAAGTTTGGGGTAAAATGGCCCACCCAAGCCTCATTTTTTCTAAGTCCCTCAAGGGACTTGGCGGGCCTATGTTTTTGGAAAAGCACTAAGAAAAATCCAGAATTGGGGAGTCTGTTTTTGAAAAAGGCCATGGATAAATCCGCGCTTGGGGGCCTATGTTTTTCGAAAAGGACTTTGAAAAATCAGGCCTTGCGGGATTTATGGTTTTGGAAAACGAAAAACAGACATATGAGCGCGCGAATCTCTCTATATAATAAAAATATCTCGCCGCCGACGCCACCGCCGTATAGGATATATAGGGAATTCAATATCAAAAGTTTCTAAGTCCACCCTCTCTCCGTCGGGATCCTAAGCGGGTAGCGTCGGAGAGAGGGGTCTCGAGGGAGAGGGATTCCGAGGGATAGGAGAAGGTCTCGAGGGATAGGGAGGTTCCGAGTGTGAGGGTCCCGAGGGATAGGGGTCCCGAGTTAGGTGGTGTTAAGTTCGGAAGAGTTAAGTTAGGTAGGGTTCGGTAGAGTTAAGTTAGGTAGGGTTAGGTAGAGTTAGGTAGAGTTAAGTTAGGTAGGGTTAAGTTAGGTAATTTTTCTAAGCTCCATGGGGGTTCCCGAGGGATAGGGTTTCCGATTACAGGGGTTCCCGAGAGAAAGGAGTTCCGAGCACGAGAGTGTTACGTCAAAAGTGTCGTGGATTTTACTCGAGCGACAATTTTACACGTATTAGTGCGGTTCAGCGTGATTTACCCGTGCTCTGGTCAAGAAGGAAGGCTCCTCCCTATACCACATCTGACGAAGTACACTAAACGCGCAAGCTCTGTTTCGAGTCTAACCTTTCGGAAAATTACTCGGGGACGAGCTGCGAATGCTTCTCCAAAGGGAATTTGACTGAGGTCTGAGATGATGATGATGTGATGATGGCTCGAGACAATGCGCGGATGATATTTCACCGATATAATTAAAAATTTCACTTACCCTTTTTGTATTGAACTGGATGGTGATGCTGCAGATGGGAAGGACACGATCGTAAAGAAACGGTGACACTGAATTTAAGAATGCAACCGTCGAATTTTATTCGTAAAACGAGGAAATTAAATAGACCGATTTTTCTCAACAGAAGATGTTAACATGTAATTAATCGTGATGATGTTCACAAATATCGGCACCTCGTGGTGTAACAAAATTCAGAGTTCGGATGTACAAATTTCTCAAAATACGAAGCGTGCGAAATTATAAAATAAAATACAAAATTGGTCGATGCCCGAGAATACAAAACTGTAGTCTTATTTAAGTCTATGAACTCCTAAATCCCCGTTTAGGACAAAGGTTCGAATTACGGAAAATGAAAATCTTGGCGAAGAACGGAATGAATCTAAGTCCGCGGTCGGATTAAAATTCGATGATGATTGGAGCTCGAAATTTTCTAAGTCCGTGTTATGATTTTAAATTCGGAGCTGATTTTCTTCTAAGTCCGCGTTACGATTTAAATTCGGAGCTGATTTTCTTCAAAGTCCGCGATATGATTTAAATTCGAAGCTGATTTTTTTCTAAGTCCGCGGTCGGTTTAAATGATTTTTTTCTAAGTCCGCGGTCGATTTAAATGATTTTTTCTAAGTCCGCGGTCGATTTAAATGATTTTTTCTAAGTCCGCGGTCGGACAGAAATTCGTCGTTAATTCGATTTTAAAGTTTCGGTCTATGCTCGGGCAGAGATTCGGTGTGGGCAGATCTAATTTTCGGGGCGCACTGTCTTTGTCGATACCCTTTTGTCTTTTTATATGATTGGGTCCCTTGTCTTTTAATTGAGCGATGGTAGGGGTAGTACCCACGTGATCTTCGACTCCCTATCTCATGTTAGAGGAGGACACCGCACTTTTCAGGTCGCGCGTGGCTCCCGTCCCCCGCGCCTGTCCCTTGCCCTGGCTCCACATTTACGACTTCCTCTTTCGTCAATGTCTTCTCGATGTTTCGACCAGGTGTTCACGCTTTTCGTTGGAACGATTTAGTTGTTGCCTTATTTGGACCTCTTCGCTTATAAGTTTATAAGTTTGCTATAGAATACATTATCTGAGTCCTTGAATTTTTAACAAGATCGCGTTGACCCGGATTTGATTTTACAGACTGTAATTCTCGAATTTGTTGTTGAAAGTTCATCTTCGCTTGTTGTTGCTAATACGCGTTGTTATAAATTTTGTATAAAATTGCAGTTCCATATTCTTGTGAGGACGTATCTTGACTTTCTTAATTATTCTAATTGTGTAAATCCCAATTTATAAATTGTTGAACCTTCCACCATTTTGTTTATATTAACAAGTATCCTACCGAATGTTCAAAAGTTATTCGTATCTAGATGTATGAATCCCGATTTTATGAACTATTAATCCTTTTACCATTTTCTTATGTTAACAAATTATCCTACTGAATGTTATAACTTTTAAAAGTTATCCGTATTTAAATGTATGAATCCCAATTTTATAAACTATTAATCCTTTTACCATTTTCTTATGTTAACAAATTATCCTACCGAATGTTATAACTTTTAAAAGTTATCCGTATTTAAATGTATGAATCCCGATTTTATAAACTATTAATCCTTTTACCATTTTCTTATGTTAACAAATTATCATGGTGAGTTATATAATTCTTAACAATTGTTCGTGGACAATTTAGTCGTTTTTGCCTCTTTATCTTACGGGGCTCCGTCTTTTGAATTCCAAAGGTTCCTTGAGACATTGATTATTTCGTCTTGTTGCATTCTCTTATTCTTTAATCTGTGCATTTACAGGGGTCTTCAAGAAAAGCGGAAGAATAGTTTTAGTTATCTGGCCAGACTATAACTCCCTTACGCACAAATCATGATTTCCGAGACGAAAAATGAAACAACGATTTTGGTGGAACGTAGGGCATTCACCCGGTGTTCTCATAATCTTCTAGCTATCAGGGCTAAGTAGATTTCTTTTATTTCCCTTTTTTGTAACCATAGGCAGGTTCGGCTGCAACGAGTGATCGAGGATCGTTAAGAGGCGTGGTATCGCAAGGCCAGCGGCTGACGGTCGATAACCGACCCGCCCAGTTGCTTCTAGTTTCGTCTATCGCCGCTCGCTCGAGTGGCGTAGGTGACTTTTTCTAGAGAGCTTAGTGTTTTGAAAAATCGGGCCCTGTTGTACCATCATCCGCACTCTTTTACTTCGACTGGCCCAGCGCTATCTGTTAACAGATATTGTAGTTTCCATGGCCTGCAGGGACCGTTGCTTGTATAATTGCTTACCGAATGCCCCCCTTTCGCCAGAAGTCTCGAAACCCATGACTGAACTAAGAGTTCGTTTGTGCGAATAGCGCGAAGTTACGGCCTGACGTAACAAGAGTTATCGAGGCATAGGGGTTCGGAGTATGGGAGTTTCCGAGTATGGAGGTTCCCGAGAGATGGGAGATCCCGACGGATAAGGATTCCGAGTAACGGGGTTCCCGAGGGATAGGGGTTCCGAGTATGGGGGTCCCGAGGGATATGGATTTCAAGTATGGGAGTCCCGAGGGATAGGGGTTTTGAGAGATGGGGGGTCCCGAGGGATATGGATTCTGAGGGATGGGAGGGGCGTCCCGAGGGATAGGGGTTCTGAGGGATGGGGGTCACGAGTTAAGTAGAATTAAATTAAGTAGGGTTACGTTAGGTAGTGTTTAGTTAAGTAGGTTGTAGTTAGGTAGGTAGGGTTCTGTTAGATAGGGTTAAGTTAGGTGGAGTTAAGCTAGGTCGCGTTAAGTTAGGTAGGGTTAAGTTAATCAGGGTTAGGTTAGGTAGGTTTATGACGCTGAGGGGGGGGGGGGAGCGCGCGAAGCGCGCGGGGAGGGGGGGGGGCGAAGCCCCCCCCCCCTGGGGTTGGCGCGCGAAGCGCGCAGGGGGCGCAGCCCCCTAGTACAAATATATATGTACAAATAAATTTGAATTTCACTACTTGTTGGTTATCGACGATTTGCAGAGAACCCGACAACGAGTCAGAGAACGAATAACACCACAACAATATTTATAGAGGGAATTTTCATATTTTTTCCCCCTTTTCAGCTACATATCGCGGTGGTCATGGGCGAGGTGGTCGTGGTCGTGGTCGGAACCGCGGCCCTGAGTCACACCGCGGACGAAGTCGCGAACGCAGTCCGCAAAGACACCGCGGACGAAGTCGCGAACGCAGTTCGCAAAGACACCGCGGACAATATCGCGGAGACCAGTGCAAATATTAAATTTGACACTCTAAAATGCAAAAGCCATGTAAGTTTAATAATAAAATTAAGCAAAAAATTAATATTGAATAACGTAAAAAAATAAATATTGAGCGACCATCGTAAAAGAAGTTTAAATTGTATTGGATTCAATTGTTTCAATAATCTTTTTAAGTATTTGTGTTAATGAAAATTCTACGTCATTCGATTCGTGGGCAACGAGAACTGTCGCCATTACGGACGAATGTTTTTCAAACGTTCCACGCAAGTGGGTTCTCAGAACAACTTTTGAGATTGCGCGTCCGTTGGGTAATTCAGATTCAACAGCATTTTGAAAATGACAAAAAATCGTTTTAACAAACTAATACCCGAAAAAAATTGATGCAGGACTAAAATTGCGTAAGCAATTAAAATGCCATCAGGCCATGATTTATAGCCAGTTTGGTAAGGATCGGTAAAGCCGTTTTAATTTGATTGTAGTTTCATTTTCTTCACACATATCTGTTGAAACGTTTCGCGATTTCAATAAAATTGCATTTTATTGAAATCGCGAGTTAGGATACTCGAAATCCTAATTTTCTGGTGATTTCCACTATCGGGAAGCGACAGGGATCGTGTACTGGACCCGAGAATAAATTAATGTGTTTTGGAGGCGTCCTCAGTAGTCATTCGCCTCGTTCTTCGGAATAAGAAAATTAATTCCCTCCGGTCTACGAGTGCGATTGACTTATCATCATTGAACTGTAGGGAAAAAGGAGAGGAAATAGGTGAACAGATCACAAAAGACATTTTACGGTTGTTGTTGAGGAGCAAGGCTCAAGGATCGAATCACTTAGGACTCAACAACAATAAACTGGAACAAAACGGAAATCTGGGCTATTCCCAGTAGGACAGTGTGGCTGGCGGGGCGATCACGCGGGCCACACAGGACTTATTGCTAGGTGGGGGCACATCTGTGCGGTAAGGAAGGTAATAAATGAGTGAGTGACGCTCGCTGCCTCCGATGATCGAGGCGTCGCGCGAAGCGAGGAGTGGGGAGCGCTCGAACACTCGGCTCCGCGACGAGATTCCCCGAATAGTGACGACTTTTCGGAGAAACTCGTCGGGGGTATAGCCGTTCCGTTACACTGTATTTCCGCTTTGGTAAATTCTGAGTCATTTGACTCGTGTGCAACGAGAACTGTCGCAGTTACCGACGAATGTTCTTCAAACGTTCCACGCAAGTGGGTTCTCAGAACAAGTTTTGAGACTGCGAGTCCGTTAGGTAATCCAGATTCAACAGCATTTGAAGAATGACAAAAAATCGTTTTAACAATATAATACCCGAAAAAAAATTTGATGCAGGGCTGAAATTGCGTATGCAATTAAAATGCCATCAGGCCACGATTTATAGCCTCATGAACTTGCCTGAGGTTTTTCATTTGTCCCGTCTTCGGGTTTTTTCCTCAATATGCTAAGTCAAGTCTCCTCCAATCGTCAAGTTACACTCAATATTATGCAAGAATGCTCATAACCGAGTAATGCATTTTTCCTTCACAATCATTAACCAAAATCTTTCCATTTTCCTTCGTAAGGAGGGACTTCCAAGTCGGAGGTTCGCTCCCCATCATTGTGATAGGGCGCCTAACTCCGACGCCGGGCAGGAGAGTCTCACTGGTGGGGGCGAAGGTGTGAGGCCCCCACCACCCCCTCTTTCTTTCTTTCTTTCTTTGATTTATAGCCAGTTTGGTGAGGATTGGTAAAGCCGTTTTATTTTTATTGTAGTTCCAATTTTTTCTCAGATATCTGTATTTCCGCTTAGGTAAATTCTGAGTCATTCGACTCGTGGGTAACGAGAACAGTCGCAATTACCGACGAATGTTTTTCAAACGTTCCACGCAAGTGGGTTCTCACAACGACTTTTGAGATTGCGAGTCGGTTGGGTAATCCAGATACCCGAAAAAAATTTGATGCCGTGCTGAAATTGCGAAAGAAATTAAAATGCCATCAGGCCACGATTTATAGCCAGTTCGGTGAGGATTGGTAAAGCCGTTTTATTGGTATTTTGTGTTACACCGATCACGTGAGGGTTACGGGCTCCTTGGTACCTTTTCCTCCTTTCCTTACTTGTCCGTTGTGTTACCGGTTCGATTCTCGAGTCTGGAGCTTCGTCGCGCCCCGCTAGGTGTCGGCCTCGGACATACGGCTATAGTCGTAGTTCGTACGTCCTATAGCCGGAGCTACGTCCTCGTCCGTTTTGCCTACACCTGCGGGACTTCAATCTCGGGAATCGAACCCGTGACACTCCCCCGGTCTTTTTGGGCACCACCCCAAGGCGCTGGACCTTTCCTTTGGACCTCCTATTTAAGGTGGGCTGCGAACCACCGGGATTACAGAAAAGCACATAGAAAAATCCATTGGTGCTTGGCCGGGAATCGGACCCGGGACCCTCTGCGTATAAGCCAGGCTCCGAACCACTCGGCCACTGCTCTCCGACTAAAGCCGTTTTATTTTTATTGTAGTTTCATTTTTTTTCTTTGATATCTGTATTTCCGCTTTGGTAAATTCAGAGTCATTCGACTCGTGGGCACCTAGAACTGTCGCAATTATCGACGAATGTTTTTCAGACCTTCTACGTAAGTGGGTTCTCAGAACAACTTTTGAGACTGCGAGTCCGTTAGGTAATCCAGATTCAACAGCATTTTGAAAATGATAAAAAATCGTTTTCACACCATAATACCCGCAAAAAAATGGATGCAGGGCTGACGTTGCGTAAGCAATTAAAATACGACCACCCCATGATTTATACCCAATTTGGCGAAGATCGGTAAAGCCATATTCATTTTATTGTAGTTTCATTTTTTCTCTGATACCTGTATTTCCGCTTTGGTAAATTCTGAGTCATTCGACTCGTGGGCAACGAGAACTGTCGTAATTACCGATGAATATTTTTCAATCGTGCCACGCAAGTGGGTCCTCAGAACAAATGTTCAGATTGCATGTCTTTTAGGTAATTCAGAAACCAAAAAATGTTTCTTCAAAACAAAAATTGTACGCCAAGTATTAAAAGAGTATCCATTCCTTGCAAAAAAATCACAATAAAAATTTCCTTTAAAAATAATTAAAAGAGTAGCCATCCCTTGCAAAAAATCAGAATAACAAAATTCCTATAAAAATAATAAAACAAATGAAATATATTATCGAAGTAAAATTTATCAAGTAAATTTATTCACCAGTGTATGATGCAGTACAAAAAACTTGGCATAGCAGAGACACGTCAAGTTTTTAATGACACACCAAGTCGCTGGTGTGCCAAGTTTTTGATACATTTTACTTGGCTAATATATTTCATTTGTGTTATTATTTTTTATAGGAATGTTTTATTCTGATTTTTTTTTGGCAAGGCATGGCAACGCTTTTAATTATTTTTGAAAAAACATTTTTTATTGTGAATTTTTTTTTCAAGGGATGGCTACTCTTTTAATACTTGGCGTACAATTTTTGTTTTGAAGAAACATTTTTTGGTTTATTTCACATCTTTTTGAAAATCATCTTCAATACATGCATGCAACGACAGGGCTCATTGGGAATGGTCAGATCACCATTCTCGCAACTGTCGTTGTTCACTATTATGCTGCGTCGCTCTGCCAGTGGACAAACCATTTTCGCCACATCCATCCTCTGCATCCTTTATTTCTACAAGACACCAAATAGTTAGTGCTCTATCACGGATGAGTAATGGAAAGGTCTAAAAATACTACAATCAATTATTCCAACATGACAATTAGTCCAAATTAGCCCAAAATATCATCTCAAAATATTGATTTTTTATGGACAGGATAAAGTATCCTCCACATTACCATTTTTTGTTGTTGTGAAAAGACACCTTCCCGTTAAGGCGATGTGAAACATCCACGTCGAGCCCAGTCGGTATTAAAAACAGTAATGAACGTTTTTGACGGATATTTGCGTTTACAGCTAAAAGAAAAAATTTATTCCCTGTGGATTTCACCAGTACAGGGAATGAATTTCTTCTTTTAGCTGTAAATACAAATATGCGTAAAAAAACGTTCATTACTGTTTTTATAACCGCAGTCGGTATTTCACATGACAATAAGACGCGAGAGTATTATTAAATCATTACACTCGATAGTAAATGTTAAAGTTATAATCACGCATGATCATCTCACTTTCTGCCACACGACGGCAGCAAGCCGGTTCGCGCATACGATTCATGATCATCGCGATCCCATGACTTTGAGGCTGCGCTCCTGTGTGCGCGTCTTTCCTTCACATGGATTATTTCATTAGGATATGATATATAAATCATTACACTAAAGTCATCATTACACTACAGTAGAGTGTACGACCCTGTCACTTTTTTCTGTCAGACGACAATTCTGTCAGATGACGAGAGCGAGCTGGTCGGTAGACGATCGTTGCCGCAACTTCTTCAGGCTGCCGCTGCGGGCGCCACTTGCAATGTTATGTGTGCGTTTTTCGTTCACAAGAATGCACACGTATATGCGATCGGACAAATCTGTCTCGATGTGTGAGTTCGTACAAAAGTGTTCTTCGGGTGCACTTCGGGAACCGTTTTTATCGCAATAGGTCTCATTAATAAGGCGGAAAAAAATCAAAAATATTGGCGCTGACACATTTAGCGCCCGCGGTGTATTGCCTGAGATAATTCGAGTTACAGACGAAGTGAGAGTGTTCTGGTACACGCCATGCACGTATACGGATCGGACAAATTCGCATCTATGTTGTGTGAGTGCGGACGAAAAGTTTTTGACAGAATCGAAATCGTAAGTGGCCAGATATTAACGTTGCGGGCACCGATTTGATTGAAAGAGGGCTCATTGGAAAGAAAAAAAAATAATAAAAAATATTGAACCTGACACATTTGGTGTTCGCGACGTGTTAACTGAGATAATTCCAGTTAGAATTTCGTAGCAGACGAAAATGAACGAACGTGCTGTAATGTACGAGTAGTGCTAGCGTCTTCTCGTGAGAGTCTCGTGAGGCAGCATTATATATTTCTTTTAATACTTGGCGTCGAGGCGCTACCGCGTCTCTTGATATTATCATATTGTGTAGATAGATAGCCCGAGAACAAGAAATTAATGGTATTTTGGCCTTTTACTCCTCTGAGTCTGTCTCTGACCCAGACTGAAATTCAGTATGACACGCTTAATCGACTCAATTTGCGGTGGCGATCAAAATGTCATCAACGAATACTATAGTTCCTAGTATTCTTGATAATAATGTATAGTTATTACGCTTTGGAGTGATTCAGGGCCTGTTGGTACTCCATCTGGTAAACTGTTATATTTATACAATCCAAATGGCATGCTGATCGCGAGTAGCTCTTGGCTATTTTGTCCTATTGGCAATTGCTGATAAGCTTCTGATAAATTTCTTTTTACAGCAGATTTATTAAACATGGTAAAATACATTCGTTATGGTTTGAATAATTTTTTAATCATAGTAGGGATTTTTTTTATGATTCTTAAACCCAAGACAGAATAGTTTCTACAAAGTACTGATAAAGTTGGTATCAGCGACATCGATTTCTTTCGACCACTCGTTCATCCTTCGGTTTGCTACCTATACCATATTGCTCCACGTCACTACCAACACTTCCTCAATCCCGCCATAGACAATCCCCCATGTCATTATTGTTTGTTTAACTTGATGTAGCACCCCGCGATAGTATTCCAATGACTTCTCCGACGAACTCTAAATCTGCGATGAGATATTATTACGCAGGTAAACAATTATTGGTACCGTCGAGTACGTTTTATATTCACAAAGATGGTGAAAAAGCCCAATTCGATAGCCGCACATGATCGTTCCAATTACATCGAGGTAGTAACGCTGTCAGTAAATAGCTGGACAACATCAACATCCACAAGCTTACTGCGACGAAGAATTACGTAAAATCAACAAACATGTTGCTCAGGAAGGAAGTTTTCAAAGTTTGCGGCACACATCCACATACAAAAAAGCAACAAACGAAATGGTCATACTGGCTAGGCGAAGTATTTCATCTAGAGATGTTGCCGATGTTGTTCAGGGATCTTTACAATTTAAGAAACCCGTATGTAAGACTAGCAGGAGAACCATATCGAGTTCATATGTATTCTCGTCAGCAACTTAACACTATAAGAACCGAATATGTAGTTGCACATTCTGATACCACAGAAAGCATTGCCCGCAAGCCAGCATTGCGAGTGAATGGAAATCAAAGTGTTAGTCTTATCCACTGTCTCCGTCTCCTCCGGCCGTGATGAGAGATAAGACGGATCGTCTATATTATCTTAGTAGATACCCCGGTGTTTGTGCCAATCCAAGATGGCCGCCTGGCACATAAGTCCGAGCCGCCATCTTGCTTTCGCGCGACAGTGGGTGTTTGTGCCAATCCAAGATGGCCGCCTGGCACATAAGTCCCGGAGCCGCCATCTTGAATTTCACTTGGCGCTACAGTGGGTGTTTGTGCAAGCGTAGTTCGGCGTCCGGCCGTCAGGCCTCGCGGCGGCGCTGCGGTCGCCCTCTCTCTCTCTCTCTCTCTCGCCCCTCGCGCTATAGCTTTCTCGCTCCCTCTTTCTTGTGGCGGGCTGCGTGGAAAAAAACAGCGGATATGAAAATCCCCTCACCTAGCCACCCCACCACCCACCAGCCACCCCACCACCCACCACCCACCCACTACATATCCACCCACCACCCACAGCACCCCCCACCGGCCCATCACCTATCTACCCATCTACCCCATGAGTCCCCACAATTCACCTACCCAAACCCATGCGCCCACCGCCCACCCACCCACCGCCCAGCGATTCCTAGCGTTTCAAAATGTAACAGGCGAGTAGGCTCGAGCGCTGACCCGTCTGCAGCGACCGTGCGTTGACGCGTCGGCGAAGCCAAGCAGGTAAAGCGGCGACCTTTTTTTCCAGCGCTACCTGAACGGTGTCTCGCGCCACGCTGACTACATTATAGGTAGGGAAATAATTGTAAAACGATTTACGAGAATATTTTCATTTTATTCTTATAATCTATACATACATTTTTTCTTAACGTTTAAAAATATTCTAACATCACCATATCGAATTTTTAAAGCGTGAAAGATTTTCTCTTTCTATATTCAAAATGTTGACAGACGAGCTCAGTGATGAACAGTTGTTTTCTTCGGTGAATCATATTCTGCTCGTCGATGTAATATTGCCAGCCTCCACCTTCAGCGTTGTCGAAGAATTCGTTTCTCTGCGCGTATTTAAAACACGCATTTCGAATTTTCTTGTCCATGTCGTCCCTCGTAGAGTCCCAGTCTTCTTCTTCTGTATCCACTCGGCGTACAACCTGAAGAAGCGATTCTACGCAGCCTGCGAATAGTGGTCCCTCGCTGCGAAGAATGTGTAGCTGGTGGTCGATGAACGGTACGAGATTTTTTAGTCCTTCGTACGTAGTTTTTTGAAAGACCACTGCGGGTGAATACGAGTTCCTTGACTTCTTTGGCTGATGCTCGTCCTCCGTATTCTCCAGAAGAATAGATTTTTTCTCATACGTCTTTATGCATGATATTTTCTTCTGCTCGAATGGCTTCAGGGTAAGATCCATAAGCTCCAAGTCTGCGTCGAACCAGGAGTCGATAGCAATCATCTCGTTCTTGAACGACGTCCACTCGTCCTCGTCCATGGTGATCGCAGAACCCGCTCGTCCACCGAACTTTACAACCGGCACGGCGTCCTTCAAATCATCCGCAAAATTCATGCCGATCGACACCATTTTGCTCTGCGATGCGTTGAGGCTGTATGTAGTCGCCATCAGTAGTTGTGTTGCGGGTTTTCTCGACTTCTCGTGCTCCGGCTCACGAGGGCGCTTTGCCGGCGCCGATGCGTTGGATTTGTTGGCCGTTGAGTTCTGCATTTTGAATGTTTTAAATGATGGTGCGAAGTGTGAACTGTTGTAGCGTTCTTGTCAGAATAAATTCAGGAGATTTCTGGGGGTTTTTATATTCTGGTAAGCGTGGGCGTAACTTTGGATGCAAGAAGTAGTAGGGATGAACCTGTCTTAACTCGCAGCATCAGAGGTTAAATGAGAATAAAAAAATAATCTAAGAAGTAGGGATGAAGAGGCGTCGCCACTTAGGGCGAGAGTCAAAAGAGAAAGTCAAAGATGCTCAGCGATACGGATTTTACAACCCCCCAGCTAGCGAAAAAAAAAGAAAAAAAAAGAAAAGGAAAAATAATGCCAGTGTGGTGTATACAAACTGTATGAATTTCCGAGAAAGGGAAAGCTGTAGCGACAGCGAGATTTTTTTTTCCAACGGCTTTACAATAGTAGGCTTGTCCCGACTTGTCTCGACTTGTCTCGACTTGTCTCGACCTGTCTTGGCGTGTCCATCTCACAGTTGTAGCTTGCCCATTACTCATCGGGAAGCGGAAAGAAAAGAAAAAAAAGGGTCGATGTAATAAAAGAAGGAAAAATTTTCTGTCTAGTACGCAGACCGTAAGAATTTTCGAGAAAATGAAAGTTGTGTAGCAGAATCGCTCGTTTTTTTTTTTTTTTTTTTTTTTTTTTTTTTTTTTTTTTTTTCGTTAGTCTCGCTGTATTTAGTGAATGTCTTTATGGCTACGTATGAAACGCCAGGCTATGTGTCTGCAATACTCTTAATTATATACCCGAGCTGGCGACGGTGCCCTACCGACAGATTAGACGCGTCGCGCTCGGGTACTTAGGTCGGGGTGATAAAATAAGGGTCAACGATGCATTTTTTTTTTCTTTTTTTTTCGTGACTACGGCCGATGGCCTATGGTCGCCAATAGCGTCTTAGCGTAGGTTTTCCTAAAATAAGTGGAGGCGGGGTATAAAAAAAAGACGTGATTGGTCAAGAAGTGTGAAGAACGGGGGTGTTCGAAGGCTGGGGGTAAGTATAGTATCTCGTCGATTTTCCGAAATAATTTTATTCCGTGTCAACAATTACACCGCAAAGGTTCTCGCTGAACATCCGTTCAGTTTTACTTATTTTTGTGAGAAGTTGTGTGTACTAGGGTGTCCCAAAAAAAAATATATTTTTTTTTTCGTCCGGCCACAGTCGCAAAAGTTGGATTATATCTAAACGAAGATTATCTCAAAATTTGAGGCTCGTAAAAAAATATTAACCGGTCGCTCACGATTTAAATTCCATTAATATATAAAAAAAATGATGTTGGCATGAAAAGTATTGGAAGATATTGATGAATCCGTTTCAAATTTAACAATAAAATTATCTGATATATCCCAAAGACATCCACAAAATTTGGTAGTGATCCGTACAAATGTCCGGGAGATATGACGTTTGCAATAAGCACTAAATTGATTATTCATATATTTTGAATGATTTTAGCTAAAAAAATATTGGATAATATTGATCGATCAGCTTCAAATTTGATACTGTAACTATATTTTATATGACAAAGATATCCGCAAAATTTGGTTGCGATCCGAACACATTTTTCAGAGTTATTGTGTTTCCAGTGGAGGGGGCAGACAGACAAAAATTTACAAAACTTTTTCTCGGACTCTGGGTATAGATTAAAATTCAGGATGGGAAACAAAATTAATTATGAGCGGTGTAAGTCACTTGAGGACCATTTTTGTTCCGTTTTTTAATTTTTATTTGAAGTTAATTAATTACGTATAATTAATTCATTATAGTTCACAAAAAAAAAGAAATTGCTTTTGCTCCTCGTCGTTCGTAGCAATATCTTTTGCAATTCTTTTGCAGGTCGTGAAAAGCCACCACCAATAATATCCAAACGCTAATAGAAAGACCCTCAACATCGTTTCTAGAAAGTAGAGCCGACGTTGTCACGAGAAAATCATGAATGTGAACTATAATGAATTAATTATACGTAATTAATTAACTTCAAATAAAAATTAAAAAACCGAACAAAAATGGTCCTCAAGTGACTTACACCGCTCATAATTAATTTTGTTTCCCATCCTGAATTTTAATCTATACCCAGAGTCCGAGAAAAAGTTTTGTAAATTTTTGTCTGTCTGCCCCCTCCACTGGAAACACAATAACTCTGAAAAATGTGTTCGGATCGCAACCAAATTTTGCGGATATCTTTGTCATATAAAATATAGTTACAGTATCAAATTTGAAGCTGATCGATCAATATTATCCAATATTTTTTTAGCTAAAATCATTCAAAATATATGAATAATCAATTTAGTGCTTATTGCAAACGTCATATCTCCCGGACATTTGTACGGATCACTACCAAATTTTATGGATGTCTTTGGGATATAACAGATAATTTTATTGTTAAATTTGAAACGGATTCATCAATATCTTCCAATACTTTTCATGCCAACATCATTTTTTTTATATATTAATGGAATTTAAATCGTGAGCGACCGGTTAATATTTTTTTACGAGCCTCAAATTTTCAGATAATCTTCGTTTAGATATAATCCAACTTTTGCGACTGTGGCCGGACGAAAAAAAATATATATTTTTTTTTGGGACACCCTAGTGTGTACGTGTGTGTTGTGACCATGAATTGTGTCGAAGATTCAGTCATCCGCAATGCCATCCAAGCTCTGCTTTTCGTCGGTGTTAGCGAGTATGGGTGGCAAGTGGGCGCTGATGAACGTTTGGTGCGATGTAATCGCGCCGCAATACGACAACTACCCAGAAATGGGTTGTTGAAGTGTTTGCGGTATGTGCTGGGGGCCTTTTCATCAGAGGCAATACTCCAGTTTGTGGAAGATGGGTTACTCCCCGCATCGGTGGAGTTTCTGGAGACTGCATGGCGAGTTGTGGAGGCCAAAGCACAGGAGCGAGCCTTGGCTGATTTCAGTGACAACGATGGGTTGTCACTTATAGCCGGGGAGATGAAGCTGCAGCAGCAATACGACGCTGCTAATTGTAAGTCGAATTATCAGGAAAAATGTATCTTTAATAATAAAAATAAATAAAAATAATATGTTTATGTTAATTGTAATTTCTTGTATTCTAGTGAAAAAATACGCAGGTACCCTGAGGAGTGTGGACGGTCAGCTCGCTGAAGGGCCGACTGCAAAACGCTCGCGGGACGCTGGCGACGAATCTTCCGCTACGCAGAGGCCCAAGCGGGTGGGGTTCGTCGTGCCGGTTGATACCCCGTAGAGGCCGCCCCGTGAGGAAACCACTGACCAGGGTGAAATCGTGGCAGAACCAGTGGTTAGCGAGACTGACGGTGAATCAAATGGTATGTTGTAAATATATGTATAACATAAAAAAAAATATTTTTAAAAACTAATGTAATGTAATTTTATTTAATTATTTTTCTTTTTTCTCAGATTCTTTTTTCATGCCTCTGTCGGGAGTACCAGCATCCGCAACCAGCACCCAGGAGGACCTCTCCAGAGAATTTAATCTGGGACCGTTGGACAGTACGTATTTTCTTTATTATTTATATATATGCATATATATAAACGGCTAAATCTGTATTTAACGCTTTTTATTTTTCTTTTTTCAGTTTCCGAAATACCGAAAGTTGGTGTCGAGGAGTTGCTAAATACGACCGTAGAGTCTCTCCTAAACTTGTCGGTACAGGAGACGTCTCGAACGGAAGGACACCATATCCCAGAAGTGGAGATGATGGACGCGGGGCCTCCCTGCTCACAGGTCGCGACTACGAGTGAGGCGTTTGTGTCCACGCGGTGTTGTGCTACGCAGCCGCAAAGTGAAAAAAGGTGTAGTGTGACGTGTGTGTGCGGGTTTGCAACACAGTCTTCGGTGTGTCGCTGTAACACACCCCGGAACGCATCACCGCTACCGCCAGCGCCGACGCAGCAGGGAGGTTCACGCAAACGTCCAGCGACGGAGCCAGCCGAGGGAGACGTCGTGGGATCGGGGCAAAACGGTGAGCCCAAACTTTTAATTTTAACTGAAAATCGACGATACATCGCGCGCTTCCGTATGGCAGGGGTAGAGCTCGCGTTGAAAATCCGCGAACCTGATGAGGGTGCGAATTCGGTGCAATGGCTTGAGGAAGCTCTCGAAGAGCTGTACATATTAATTGTGAGTGCTTGCCAGCCAACTGACAAAATAGCCGTCGATTTTCAGTCCGACGCATTTAGTAAAGGCCCCGCCGGTTTGTCCTTTCGCTACATTCACCAATTTACGCTGCATGATCTATGCAGTTTAATCACCTCGGTCTCACACAGCGCAACAGGGTTTCGAATAGACAGTTCATTCAATATCGCAGCAACAGTCGTAGAGATGCCGGTCGGTGGCAAAGGCGCGAAGGCTCTGGAGAAAGACGATTTTTCTAAAAAATCGATCTGCTTCATAACTAATAACGACAATCGGTGTCTTCCACGAGGAATAGAAGTAGGGATAGCATACTGCGAGCGCGGAGAACTACGAAAAGGCGAGCATCAGAAGCGCTGGAGAAACATCTCCCGTAGCAATTCCGCCGCGCAGCTTGAGGCAGCTAGAAAGCTCATCGCGGCTAGCGGTTTAAGCATTCCGCAAGAGGGTTGTGGTATACCCGAGGTTCAGGCTTTTCAGGAGTTCCTTGCGCCGTCCGGGGTATGTCTTAGGGTCTACGAGTTCGAGACGTTTGGCAGCGGCGTGCCACCTATTTTCGACGGATCGAGTGTAGTAGCGAACGCTGCTGCTGAAGTAATTCATCGTGTAAATCTATTACACTATCGCGAGACGCGTCATTTCAATATGATAAAGGAACTCACCGCCGCTGCAGGATTCAAATTCTTTTGCGCACCGTGTGGAAAGGCGTACAACGATGCCGTTGCGCACAACTGCACGGCGATCTGCGCACACTGCACAAAACTACCGCCGTGCGACGAAACTCTCGCAAAAGTCAAGTGTGACGATTGCGGGCGTTATTTCCGCGGGGTGGATTGCTATCGGCACCACAAGAGCCTAGGTTCACACGGGCCGAAATCTGCCTTGTGCGGTAGTTTGAAAGTGTGTAGCAAATGCCTAAAGCTGGTTTATAAACAATATGAGCATGAACACGTCTGTGGCGTTTTTTATTGCAAAATCTGCAAGAAGAGGCGCCCAGACAACCATCAGTGTTACATGGCACCGGCGAACGCGCAGCCCGTGACGAAAAAACGTGAGATATTCATATTTTACGATTTCGAAACGCGGCAAGAAACGCAGCGCGCTGGAATTGTGAATGAATTTTTGCACGAGGTGAACTTGTGTGTCAGTCAGCAGCGGTGTTCGGATTGTTTAGGAACCGAAAAAGATAGCGAGGCATGTACAGGCTGCGGAGGTGATGAAAGTGAGAAAATATTTGACGTCAACCCTGTTGCAGCATTTGTAGACTACGTAATGTGTCTGGAGGGTAAATTAGTCGGGCAGATCATATGTATAGCACACAATGCTAAAGGTTTCGATGCTCAATTCATTCTTCGACATCTTGTCGAAGAAAAAGGTAGAACACCGCCGAGTCTCATCATGAACGGCACAAGTATTATGTCGATGCAGACAGGCACCGTTAAATTCATCGATAGCTTGAACTATTTTCATATGCCGCTTAGCGCTCTCCCACAAGCCTTTGGCTTAGGATCGAGCGTATTTAAAGGCACTTTTCCGCATCTCTTCAATAAAACGGAGAATCGAAACTACACTGGGGCTTTACCCGAAAAGGCCGCGTACGATCCAGACGCAATGAGCTGTAAAAATCGTGCCGAATTTTTACAATGGTACGACGCTGCTACAGCTGCTGGTCAAAACTTTGACTTTGCAACGGAGTTGGTCAAATATTGTAAAAGCGATGTCAGCATCCTCCGCAGAGCCTGTGCGGCGTTTCGCCAGATTTTTCTGGAGTCGGGCGAGGTATGCCCGTTCACGGAGGCAACGACAATAGCGTCTGCGTGTAACAAGGTGTACCGCAGAAAATTTTTAGAGGCCGACACCATAAGTGTAATTCCTAGAAACGGGTATCGACGCGCCGATAGACAATCTCAGGTAGGAATTGAGTGGCTGCTGTGGTGTGAGAAAATGTTTAACACCGAGATCACACATGCAGGGCGTGGTAGGGAACATCGTACGGTAGATGGTACGCGGGTAGACGGGTATTTTGAATCGGCAGAGCATGGCAAAGTAGCGCTGCAATTTCACGGGTGCTTCTTTCACGGTTGCGATCGTTGCTACACCGACGCCACGACGCGTAATAAAGAGTGGCACGGTGTGACAATGAACGACCGACTTAACCAAACGCTCACAATTTCTGGACGCATCAGGGCGTGTGGTTACACGCTGCACGAGATGTGGGAGTGTGAGTTCCACAAATTGAAGAAAGCAGACCCGGCGATTAAAGCGCATTTGCAGGGCCACCCCATTCTCACTACGCCACCGCTAGATCCGCGCGACGCGTTTTTCGGTGGTCGCACGGGTAATACGCGAACGTTTTGCGAGACTAAGGCAAACGAGAAAATTCACTACGTCGATGTATGTTCGCTTTATCCATACATCTCGAAGACGGGTAAATTTCCGATAGGCCACCCTCGTGTGTACACCGAGGATACGTGTAGCGCGCTGACAGGCTCAACCAACGATTTGAGTAGAGTCGAAGGGATCGTCCGTTGCCGAGTTCTCCCCCCTCGAAATCTTTACCATCCCGTGCTCCCCGTACGCATGCATAACCGATTAATTTTCGCGTTATGTCGCACATGCAGCGAGGAGATGTGTCAGACCGAGTGCTGTCATGAAAACGTGGATGAGCGGGCTTTCGAGGGGACTTGGGTTTCGTGTGAACTGCAAAAGGCCGTAGAATTGGGGTATATGATACTCAAAATTTACGAAATTTGGCAGTACAACACGGAGCAGTACGATCGAACCACAAAAACGGGTGGTCTCTTCGGAGGCTACATAAATCTGTGGTTGAAAATGAAACAAGAGGCTAGTGGATGGCCCACTAAAGACCCGTCGCCCGCCGAGCAGGACGCGTATATTGCAAATTATCTCGAAAATGAGGGCATCGCGTTAGATAAAGATAACATCGTCGCTAATCCGGGTTTGCGTTCTGTAGCAAAATTGTGTTTGAACTCGTTCTGGGGTAAGTTCGGTCAACGGGAAAACCTTCCGAAAACCGAGATCGTGAAGACGCGTCAACGGGTCTTGGAGCTTTTGTCCGACGAATCTCGCGAGGTTCATAAGATTGTTCACGTTAACGATGACACGATGTACGTCTGTTATAACAGCACATCAGAGAGCGTCAGCGTAAACGCGAATACTAACGTAGTCATCGCGGCATACACCACAGCACAGGCGCGATTAAAACTATATTCGTATCTCGAGAAACTGGATAGGCGCGTTTTGTATTATGATACAGACTCCTGTATTTATATTAGCAGCGGTAGCGAGGCCGAGTACCACCCACCCTTGGGGAGTCTTTTGGGTGAGATGACGGACGAGCTGACAAAGTACGGCGAGGGTAGTTTCATAAAATCTTTCGTGTCAGGCGGGCCAAAATTCTACGGCTATTTAGTAAAGCGTCCCGAAGGTGCCGATGCCTCGGAGTGTAAAGTAAAAGGAATTACGTTGAACTGGGCAAGCACTCAAATAATTAATTTTGATTTAATAATAGTGTCCTTAGCGTGACATACCGAGCCATTCGCCGAACGCACCTTCATCAGGTTATCACGCGCTCGGAACATAAAACGTGCAAACCCGTGCTCGTTAAAAGGCGTAAACACGAGGAGTACGACTCACTGCCGTACGGATATAGAGGTTAAGAAAAATTGTTAGCCTTAAATATTTTTAAGATAATTCATGATCGAATGTTTTAGAATGCTTTGTGTTGGGGAACAAGAGAAAGCCTCGAGTCCCCAAAAAATAAGGAGGCTTTTTTTACATTTTTTTTAATTTGTATATTTGAATGTATTAGTTTTTAAGTTATTATAACGTTTCACAAATTTTTAATAAAATTGATCTTATATATATATATACTGCGAAGAATTTGATGTATATTTAGATTTAGCAATAAATATTTTTGTTAAAATTTGAACTGAATTTCAAGCTGGTTGTTTATTATTATTTTAAGCCTATATCCCCGCTCTCCCTACACACTGTATTATTAGCTCGACTGCAGTGCGTATAACCGCGGTTATTAGCTTTTTCTTCACACTGTGGCCATAAGCTAATTTTCACAGTGTAGATTCGCAGTACATACCAGAGAAGCTTATTGGTATGTACAACCGCGGCGGCCCGGGCGCGGCGGCGGCGGCGGCGGCGGGGACAAGCAAGCCCAAAAAGAAAACTAGCGATAGAGTATGTCTTCTCTTGAAATGTATAAATATATATGTATATATTACTAGCTTCACATCTTTTCTATTCTCATTAGTTGAGATGGATCCACGGTGGAAGCATCCATGGACTTCCATGATCGGTGGCCCGACCGGTTGTGGAAAAACATGTTTTGTGAAAAAGTTTTTAAAATATATTGCACAGATGGCCGATGTAGAGTTTGCGCGAATACTATTTTATTATTCAGAGTGGCAAGACGGCTACAAAGAGTACGGTGATAAAGTGGAATTTCTAGAAGGTCTGCCACAAAATTCAGATTTCGCTAGCGACCCGCGACCAAAACTTTTAATTATCGACGACTTAATGCGCGAATCGTCTAATAATACAATAGTCGATTTGTTTACAAAGGGCAGTCACCACAAAAATATAAGTGTTATTTTTATTTCTCAAAACATCTTCCACCAAGGACACGGTCAACGCGATATTTCTCTAAACACAAACTACATCGTAGCGTTCAAGAATCCGCGAGACCGCGCCCAGATTTCTCATCTCGCGCGACAGGTGTATCCAGAAGATCCAAAGTTTCTGCAAGAAGCTTATTGCGATGCAACGTCAAAGCCTCACGGTTATTTACTCTTAGACCTTAAGCAATCGACACCGGATAATTGTCGTTTCCGAACATGCATATTTCCGGATGATCCTCACAATTATGTGTACGTCCCAAAGCGCGGTAGTGGAGCTCGTTAAAAATGTAAGTATAAATAACTGCCTGCAAGGCACAATCGTATCATTTGTCCTCGTACTATGGCACCGTCAACATCCGCTAAAGCTTCGATTGGGAAGAAAAATATAATTTTGTTGCACGCCTTGTGTCACTTGGATAAACAGCAGCGAACGTCGTTACTACGCACCATCGATAAAAGTAGTGTAAAGTGTATTTGTGAATGTGCTTTAAACACTCTTCACGGTGTCGTGCCATTGAAGACGAACGAAAGACTACGCTTGGCGAAATACAAAAATATTCTACGACGTCTTGTAAACAACAGAGGCTGCTGGAAGAGCAAGAAGCGTGTAATTGTGCAAAAGGGAGGTGGGTTTTTATTACCACTTCTTTTACCCATTATTGGCACCATCTTGTCCAACTATTTCACCAGCAAATAAAAATAAAATAAAAATGCATCACGCCAAGAAAATGATTTTAATGCCTCAAAATGTTGTTGAAAAATTTCAACGTACCACAAGTATTCCTTTCGAACAATCACAAACGGTTCAAACGCCTGGTAATATACTTAGTCGTCTCGACGCGGAAATGGACGAAATACTTCGTTCAGTGACTCCTGCTAACGAACGTGAAAAGTGGAAACTCTACCAACAAGTCTTACAACGCTATCAGTTTTTCACGGATGAAAATCGTCGCAATACGAGCATGAGAGATAGTAAAGTAAACGAGTCAGAGGAAGCAGCAGCGGAAGCGGAAGCAGAAGAAGAGCGCATCGACGACCAGACTATAATAGCTAGTGTGCCTTCAAAATACAGAAAACAAGCTGAGCAATTATTGCAATTTCTGAAAAGTTCGTCTGTCCGAAGCCAAATAAAGTGGGATAAAATTGGCGCTGTTACCATAAATGGTGAGCTTGTCAAAGACGCTAATATTATAGACCTTGTGAACGACGCTATGCGATCTAGAAAAACAGTGAGAGCTATTGGACGCGCTCAGTTTGGTGCCGAACTCCGACGTGTTGGTGTTCCTCGCGAATTCGTTGGTAATCATAGTTTGCTGTATGAAAATCTATCGTTGTCACCTCCACATCCAACGGCCACACCACAACCCAGCTTTTACGCAACAAGAAGCAATCAAAGCACACCGAATAGCAGCCAAAGTACTTCACCGAGACGTCAGCAGACTGAAGCACAAGCCAAAACTTGGAAGACATTAAATATATGATGGCTACGCTAGGCAAATTCTATTACGACCCGGAGCATGCGGCAGGCTACGCCGGAGCTCCTAATCTAATTCGTACCGCCGAGAAAGAATCAATCCAGCGGTCTGATGTTGTGGACTGGCTGCAAGCCCAAAATGCTTACACGCTACACAAACCAATACGTCGAAGATTCCCAAGACGACATTACGTGGTGAACAATATTGATGATGTATGGGAAGCTGATCTTGTAGATCTCCGAGCCCTCAAAGATCACAATGATGGGTATTCCTATATTTTAGTTGTGATAGATGTCCTGAGTAAATACGCATGGGTCGAGTTGCTTCGTGATAAAACGTGTTCAGCAGTAGCGGAAGCTTTCAAACGATTATTGGATAGAAGCAACGGCCGAATACCGGTATGGCTGCAGACAGATCGCGGCAAAGAATTTGTCGGAATCGTTCTGCAACAATTCTTAAAAAGTCGCAGCATCCATTTTCGTGTAGCCCGTAGTCCTGACGTAAAAGCCGCTGTCGTCGAGAGATTTAATAGAACATTGAAAGAACGCATGTGGCGTTACTTTACACATAAAAATACACGACGCTACACGGATGTACTACAATCAATAGTAAAGGCTTACAACGATACGAAACATTCAAGCACAAAAATGCAACCCGCAGCGGTGACTCTGCAGAGATAGCTCGTTCAAATATTGAGAGCCGCTACAAACACGGTAATCGAATAGCTAAATACAAGGTTGGCGAGTATGTACGCATCAGTAAAGCCAAGACTGCGTTCGAGAAAGGTTACGAAGAGCGTTGGAGCGAAGAAATATTTAAAATACATCGAATTCTCACGTATAGACAACCGCCTGTATACGAATTGTCAGACTTGGAGGCCGAAGTGATTGAGGGTTTCTTCTACGAGGAGGAAATAAGTGTTGTGAAAAAAGATATTAACGAAGAGGAATTTATAATTGATCAAATTTTACGCACAAAGGGACGTGGTCGTAATAAACAAGTTTTTGTTAGCTGGCGCGGTTACCCAGAAAAATTTAACTCTTGGATCCCAGCATCAAATATCTTGAAAAAGTAAATTTCGGTACATTGAAATATTTTTGAAAATGCGTGATCAGTTTTATTTGATCTTACCCAGTAATAGTAGTATGAAGTATTATCCCGATAACACAGTAACTCACTTTGTAACACAATTACCGCATTCAATAAAATTACCAGGAGAATGGGCTGTTGCTTTAACAGAGATTCAATTTCCATGCAATTTTATGCAATTTTCCGGTAAAGACACAGAAATAAAAGTAACTCGACACTCTTCAACGACACCGAATGCAGACAGTATTAAACACGATCGGCATACAGGTTTTGTACAGGGTATCTCGCCTTTACCTTCTAAAGAAAATGTCTTAAAAGGGCTCATGTCTTTAGCTAATTCAACCTACAAGCGCAGTGCTAAAGCTACTATACCACAGGGTAATTACACTTCGATAAATGTGTTAATTAATACAATTTACGAAGATGCCGCGTTTGACGATCATATTAAAATCAAGTATAACAACGACGCCGGAGGCATTGTAAGCATAGGCCGTGATATCGCCAATTGTGTATCGATAGGATGCCTTCAAACACACGAGGTTCATCTCAGTGATAAATTATCCCGAGTACTTGGTTTTGAATCTAACAAACCCATAACACTGCGTGCGGAAACAGAAGATTTTCAGGCCAACTTTCTCGCATCTTTGTCCGAAACAATCCACGATAAATTATTTGTGTATACTGATATATGTGAAAATTACATCACTGGTGATGTTCAAACTCCTCTTCTACGAATTGTACCGATAGACAATACAAATTATACCTACGGCGGCCTACAGACAAAAACTTTTTCACCACCAAACTATATACCATTATTACGGACAGAATTTGACACGATCGACATAGATATAAGAACACACACTGGCGCGCCAGTGCCATTCGAGAGTGGAACGTTGACCGTTACATTACACTTTAAGCGTATACGCTAAATAAATCTGACAAAAATGAATCGTTACGTTGATCATTACGACAGTCAGGTTGGTGGTGGTGGGGTTAATCGTGTGTTTGTCGGTAGCGCCTATCAACGAGGGCACGGGCTTGGTAGTTTTTTGAGCGGTTTATTTCGCCGTGCACTGCCATTGTTAACACGGGGTGCACGCGCTGTTGGTAAGGAGGCCCTTCATACAGGGTGGAATATATTGGACGACGTCGCTCATAACACACCGTTCAAAGAAGCGTTGAAAAATCGTGTTACTGAAAGCGGTCGAAAATTAAAACGCAAGGCCGAAAAGTCGCTCGATAACCTTATGAGTGGTTCGGGATATAAGGTAAAGAATCGTGGACCTCCGCATCATTCAGCGCTCAGTCACGCTGGTATACACATCGGGTTTCCTGCACTTGGACCTCCGGGATCTAAATCACGAAAAGCCAAGAGGACGCCGAAGAAGAAGAAGAAGAATACGACGACGAAGAAAACGAAGAAGAAGACGAAGAAGCCGAATACATCTAACAACCGTAAGAAGAACAGCAAAAGAAGTGGAAAATCAACAAAGAAGAAAGTAGCACGTAAGAATACGAAAAAGACGCGTATTGTTAAACGCAAAAGACGAACCGTTGCTGATATATTTGAATAATTATTTGTAACTTATATCTTAAGATTGTGTGTGTGTCTACGTATTTATTTTCAAAATGGCTTTCTTGCATCCGCACTCTTGTGAGTGTTTAAAACCAGAGCTCGATCTGTTCACTCTTCCACCAACACAGACGAGTATAGAAGCGTCTAAAGGTGTTCATTATAAACCCATTTCATCTATCACTGATTCTGCTCCCCTTGAATTTGTTGTCCCTGGACACGGTGATGAATATATTGATCTAGCGCATACTATGCTCAGCCTACGTGTAGTATTAAAACCTGCGGCTGGAGAAGCATTGGAAAACGAGAAGGTAGGACCTGTTAACAATCTACTTCACTCACTTTTCAATCAATTAGATGTATCATTCAACCAGAAACTTGTATCTCCATCGAATAACGCGTATGCTTACCGAGCATATATTGAAACATTATTAACTTATAAGGCCTCGACAAAGGATAGTCATCTGACGTCTAGCATGTGGGTGAACGACGAGCCAGGTCAATTTGACAGGGCTCCCAGCGCACTTGGAGCCCTTGCGGGTGGAGAGGCAGTGGTGGCAGTGGTGGATAATAAGGGACTAACTGCACGGCAGATGATGATGCGGCCTGGCAAAACAGTAGACCTTCTTGGATACCTACATTCTGATATATTCAATCAAGAGAAATTTTTACTGAACGGCGTTGAGCTTCGGTTGCGACTCGTACGCTCGAGAAATGCCTTCTGCCTGCTAGATGCATCCGGAAAAAATTATTCTGTTCACATCACTGATGCAAGCCTTATTGTCCGACGCGTAAAAATTGCACCTGGTGTATTATTAGCTCATGCGAGAGCTCAGAGCAAAGGGAGTGCAAAGTACCCCTTTACACGCGTAGAGGTGAAACCATTTACCATCCACAGCGGCGTTCACGGTGAGACGTTAGATAACGTTATTCTTGGTCAACTGCCGAAAAGAATTGTTCTTGGTTTTGTAGATAATAAGGCGTTCAATGGAGATAAAAGTCTGAATCCTTTCAATTTCCAACATTTTGGAATTAATTATTTGTCGCTTTACGTGGATAGAGTGCAAATACCTAGCAAGCCTTTACAACCGAATTTTGATGAAGGACTCTACGTTGACTCCTTTCACACGCTAGTTTCTGGTACGGGTATTTGCTGGGATGACGACAGTTGCGGGATTAAAAGATCCGAATACCCTCTGGGTCACTGCTTATTTTGTTTCGACTTGACACCCGATCTCTCAGCCGGAAGAGCTGGCCATTGGAACCTTGTACGACACGGCAGTGTTAGGCTAGAAGTACGCTTCAAAGAATCTCTCGCGCAAGCCATAAATTGTATAGTCTACACTGAATTTGATAATGTAGTTGAAATAGATTCTTCGCGCCATGTTATGGTAGACTTTTCAGGCTAGTTTTAGTGAATATAAAATATTTTGTACGACAAATAAAAAAATAAATAAAATGTAAAAACAGGAATCTTGGTTTTCAATTTATTTGTATTCATCGAATTACAAGGTCTTGAGAAAAACATTTTACAAGAATATCCACATCCATATCCTTGACTTTTCCGCGCGGCTCATCCTGATCCTCAGCGGTGTAACCGCACGGGCTATTTCTCATACGCAGTAGTGCGTATAATCGTTCAATCGTTGCCTGTAAAATAATAATAAGAAATATTTATATTTCGCAAATATTTACTTGACAATTGTAGATGTATACCACATACCTTGTCACGTAGGCGTCTTTTCTCCTGTCTTTTTATATGACGACGTTGTCGTCGATGGCGATGTTTCCGAAGAGTTTTTCCACTCGGGTGTTTTTTGCCCCGCTTTACCGCTATAGACCCTTTGGTTTTACACGTGCAGGTTTGGTTTTCCATTGCAGAGTTTTTCATCCTCGCTGTGAACGTCTAGGTGTCTTTTCTCGAAATGGTCAAGATTTCTCTTGTGCACCCTTGAAGGCTCAAGGCTACTATTGCGGACCATGCAGTATTTATCCTAAGAAACCCTTTTTTTTCGCTTTTTTTTTCTTTTTTTTTCGGCGACCGTACCACAGCCTGTTAACTCTGCGGGGATTCTTCCAAAGACTTTCCACGCAGTAGGGGTTCATCCGGTCCATGGACACGTTGTGACAGGAATTTTCTTGTTGCGACGAGAAAAAAAATAAAGTATCTTTCGCGCGTCATCTTTTCTCCGCCCTCACAACCCCCACTCTTGTTAACGGTTGGCATTTATAAATAAGAAGTGCAGCTACGAAGCTACTCACCATAATACACTTCAAGACGACTCAGAGAGACAAAGTTTGCAACGCGTTGTACCAGTAGCCTATCAATCACCATCCAGATGGATTTTGTAATTGATATTCAGGGTCTTTACGATCAGGACGGTGGATTCATTCCTAAGGAAGTTTCGGTTGTTACTGTGGATCACGATTACTTGCTGCACTGGATAGTAGCACCACCGTGTCTCTACACAGATCTTCCCGGCGACGTGCGATTAAAGAACAATCTATTTACCGAGCACAACCACGGTCTCGAGTGGTTTGATGGGGATATAACGCTCCATCAATTAATAAACAACCTCAGAGACGTTGCTCGGGGTGCGAGACGAATTTACACGTACGGCGAAATTCAAACAGAATATTTGCAAATTATTATGACCCGGGAGGTGCAGAATCTTGAAGCCGTGCACTGTCCACCATACGATCTTCTGCCTGACTCTCCACAACGTTGTCTGCACCATGCTTTGAAAAATCCCACCAAGAAATGCAGTTTGAACCGAGCCGCGAAAATAAAGCAATGGGTTCTTCATGACGTCTCACCACTGGACATGTGTGTTCCTTCCATTGTGCAGGTCGCACATTCGACTCCGGAGGCCTATCAAACAGCAGTACTGACCATCGATGAACACGCTCCAGATTGCTCGCGCCTTGCAGGGGCTACCCCAAGACGTATTCCGCGGGGTATATGCAGCGGACCGGATTCCAATTCACCTGACGAGACCGACTGCAATTATTGTCAACACTGATGACCACTCACGCGGCGGGAGCCACTGGATCGCGATCTACATTGACCATGGAGGAAGAGGAGTGTATTTTGACAGCTATGGCATGCCGCCGGTTGTTACAAGTCATATACAAAGACTGCGAAAGAATTGCACAACCTTCCGATGGAACACGGAGCAACTGCAAAGTTTTTCTTCAATTGTGTGCGGCCACTTTTGCAGTATGTTTCTGTATTATGTATGTACTGATAAGACTGATGGCTACAGAGGCCTTTTACGATTCAGGAAAATCTTTACAAGCAATTTTAAACAGAACGATCGAATTGCAGAACAGTTCTATAAGCGATTAATAAAACGTTTACCCGGTAAAAATAAAAACAATAATAAACATGATGATAATATGTTGGGTGGACAGCAAAATATTCAACACTGTAGCGCTATGACAAAATATTAAGAAAAATGTATACATAGATTTTAAGAATAAAATTGATAATTTTTTACTCAAAATATTTTTAAATTACTTCCCTACCCATGTAATGTAGTTAGTGCGGTGCGAGACGCGCGTACAGGTAGAGCTGGAAAAAAAAGGTCAACGCTGGCTTCATCGCTCGTACTACCGAAGCGCTAGACCTTTTTCCACGGCCACGCGCCTACCTGCTCGACGGCGACGACGCGCCAGCGCATGGCCACGGTAAAGGGACAGCGCTCCGAAGCGCTAGCCCTTTTTTCACGAGCGCGCGTTTACCTGCTTGGCTTCGCCGACGCGTCAACGCACGGTCGCTGCAGACGGGTCAGCGCTCGGGCCTACTCGCCTGTTACATTTTGAAACGCTAGGAATCGCTGGGCGGTGGGTGGGTGGGCGGTGGGCGCATGGGTTTGGGTATGTGAATTGTGGGGACTCATGGGGTAGATGGGGTAGATAGGTGATGGGCCGGTGGGGGTGCTGTGGGTGGTGGTTGGATATGTAGTGGGTGGGTGGTGGGTGGTGGGGTGGCTGGTGGGTGGTGGGGTGGCTAGGTGAGGGGATTTTCATATCCGCCGTTTTTTTCCCGCCACAAGAAAGAGGGAGCGAGAAAGCTATAGCGCGAGGGGTGAGAGAGAGGGCGACCGCAGCGCCGCCGCGAGGCCTGACGGCCGGACGCCGAACTACGCTTGCACAAACACCCACTGTAGCGCCAAGTGAAATTCAAGATGGCGGCTCCGGGACTTATGTGCCAGGCGGCCATCTTGGATTGGCACAAACACCCACTGTCGCGCGAAAGCAAGATGGCGGCTCGGACTTATGTGCCAGGCGGTCATCTTGGATTGGCACAAACACCGGGGTATCTACTTATCTTCACTAACACTTCCCGAATATTCTACATGTCCTTTCCGTTTAATCGGCGAGTGCACCACTGCACCTTACCCACAAAAAGTTTCTCCTTCCTTCCTCTTATTACATATCGCTTAATCAGCCCTCCGGCGTCCTTGCTATTCACGTTAACTTTCTTTGGTGGCCTGCCATGCTGAGCGGGTACATTCACTTTTGCTGTTTCACACACGCCGTTCCCACTTGCCGCCTCTTTCGCGTTACTTCCATTTTCCACCGTCTCCTCGACCAACGTATCCAACATGGCTGTCATACTACGGCGTCCTCGTGTAAAAAATGTGTATTGAGGTTTAATTCGTTTGAAAAATATAATGTAACGGAACGGCTATACCCCAGACGAGATTCTTCGAAAAGTCATCACTATTCGGGAAATTCCATCGCTGAGTCGAGTATTCGAGCTCTCCTCAAGACGCCTCGATCATCAGAGGCAAGAAGCGTCACCTCACTCTTAGTCCAAAAATCCTACCGCACAGACGTGCTATTATTCCTTAGTCTAACTACGCTCGTAGCGTGGTACATGGTACTGCGGCCGCTTACCACGCTACCTCTGAGCATAGCCCAAGCTCACCCGTTCCATGTAGCGTACAGGGATCGATATTGATTCGAAACCTGGACAGTAGACGTCCTTTGTATATTGTAATTGAGTTCTTGTAAATATTTCCTTGAGCCAACCCAGCTCACTTAATTGCAACCAATCTATCTACCTTTTTCCTTCCTCAAAGTATACTCGTTCGGTGATGATAAGTTCAATCGGACTCGAAGATCGGAGGGAACTAATTTTCTTATTCCGAAGATCGAGCTGAGTGACTTCTGAGAACGCTCCAAAATACAGTAAAATTTTCCGTAGGTCCAGCACATAATCCCTGTCGCTTCACGATAACGGAGATAATTCGAATTTAGGATTTCGAGTATCCTAAATCGCGATTTCTATCAAATTTTATTTTATACAAATCGCGAAAAGTTGCAATAAATAATGTAATATTCCACATCTTGTTCGCCCATTCTAGCGTTTTGGAAACAGCAGGAAATATGCTTTAATTTGGTCGCAACCATTTTGCGACCGCATTATTTTTTATGTACCAAATTCGCATGTCAACTTGTACCGGGTCTTAACTGTGCAGCCACTGGGACGATTACCTTACTTTCAAACGAACGTTCGTTTAATTGTTTAACAAAGTAAAACACTTTCAAACGAGCACAACGCTTGATGTATTGACAATTTGGCTTTAGCCGCAGCGAAACAACTCTGGACGGTCGTCCCGTGAAACGATAGAATCTGTACTAGTATCTTGACTCAATTCTGACCAAATTCGTTTTCGGGCCTCCCGAGACGATCGTATTACAACCGATGAAAAGCGAATTTAGCGTCGGTTGGTCTAGAAACGTTCGTCAGTCGGACTGACTACTATTTCGAGCGTGCTTGGCCTAAAGTAGCGACTGTTAGTGTTGGCGTTCGACGAAACAGTTAATTGTGCGCATTTAGCTAATGTACGAGTTGTCATGTTAATTAAATAAATAGAATGCCCGGAAAAGTCATTTTTATAAATGAAGCCATGCAACTTTGAGTTAATTAAACTATAATCAATTTTCGGGTTTACGTGACGTTGTGAGGCGGTTGATTATTTATCGACTTGTTATAAAGTATGGGGTTTACTTTTATAAATTCATTATTTCACATATTTTTGAAAGTATAGGTACATCTGCTGTTGTAAATGTACTTGTCTCAGATTTTTACACCCAAGTTATTTTTTGGTCTGCCATGACTTCCTCCTGTATTGTTTAAGTTTTTGTAAATACCGTCCTTGAGCACAGCCCAACTCATTTATCCTCAACTGTAAAATGTCGATTATGATCTGTATATCTTTTTCCTTCTTTTTATCCTTCCTGTCTAGTGATGAAAATATCAGTCATACTCGATCAACTTTTTTAGTCCAAAAATCGGGACGAATGATTTCTGAGGACGCTCCTTAAAAAAATATACATCCACAGGTCCCATGTACTATCGTTATCGCTTCCGGGTAGTGAAATAAATTGTTTTTAGACATTCTAGTATAATAATTTGTAATTTCTATAAAACTTAATTATACAGAAATTACGAAAATGTTTCAATATGTTCCTGATCTAATACCAAATTGGTGTAAATCTATGAATTTAGTTTTTGTTATTTTAAACAACATTTGTGACGTTAACAGTGTCCCCCTGTCTTTTCAGAAATGCAATAAAGTCAAACGGAATAGGTTACGTACACTTCGAATGACGTATTATAGAATGTGGCAAAATAATGACGGTTCCGTTCGCAAAGTAGTAGCTAATTTGTTGCGATAAAAAAATGGCGCACCATATATAAATGCTATTACCGAAGATAGTACGAGCAAGAGTATTCCCCAACAACATTTCTCAAAAGTTCCAGAAGCAAGAATTCATGGTCCTGTAGGTTTAGAAGAAACGACTGCGTCCGATTTTCTTGGAATACCTCCTCCTAATGATTTAAAACTAAAGTCGATGCAATATTTAATATTCGTCTTCAGACGAAGATCAAAAAGAAAGTAGCAAAAAAACCGATCAATTCGAGATCAACGTTGAAAATAAACCTGCAGACAAAATTTATATGAGACCATAATCGCGATTAACGGGAACTCCAAAGGAAGTTTTAGATGAGACAGAGGCAATAGAATCTGAAACTGATATAATCGACTCAAGGTATACCGACGAGACTCAAAAAACAAAGAGTTTCGAGAAAACAACAAAGGATGTTGATTGCGCTGCAGAAAATAAGGTATTCCTCGTCCGCTACAGCGATGACGGCCAGTTAATAACTGAGGAACTTGATATAGCACCCCGCGAAAGTATTCCAATGACTATCCCGGCGAACGCGAAATCTGCGATGAGATGTTATTACGCAGGTAAACGATTCGTGGTACCGTCCAATATGTTTTATATTCACAAAGATGGTGAAGAATCCCAATTCGATAGCTGCACACGATCGTTCCAATTACATAGACGCGGTAATGCTGTCAGTAAACAGCTGGATGGCGATGCTCTTCGGTGTTTCATCAAAGTACTAATGACACATGCGACAATATACAAATGTCCCATTCGAATCTATTCCGTCAGAAAAAACAAACGTGGCGTAGTTGCTTATGCTGAGTGTAGATACAAAAGTCGTATGCAGAAATTCAAAATCGAGTTCGACGACATGAACGAACAAAATGAGATCGTGTTTGTACATATGTAGAAGACAACCCGAAATTTACCGTCCCAATAGCTTATCTCGGAAGAAGTAAAATAGAACAATTACGTGGTCAGGAACGAAAAGAAGTTGAAAAGCAATTACAAGATAAAGATCCAAAGGCTTACTACGACGAAGAATTACGTAGAATCAACAAACATGTTGCTCAGGAAGGATGTTTCCAAAGTTTGCGGCACACATCCACATACAAAAAAGCAACGAACGAAATGGTAATACTGGCTAGGCGAAGCATTTCGTCTAGAGTTGTTGCCGATGTTGTTCAACTGTGTAGGAATCTTTACAAGTTAAGAGAAACGTATGTAAGACTAGCAGGAGAACCATATCGAGTTAATATGTATTCTCGTCAGCAACTTAACACTGTAAGAACTGAATATGTAGTTGCACATTTCTATACCACCGAAAGCATTGTCCGCAAGCCAGCAATGCGAGTGAATGGAAGTCAATGTGACCCGGTCGTACATGAAGTTATACTTTATTATGCATTGGTGATCCGAAAACCGAGAATGTTTGACTGCAAAAAAAACATTTCATAAATAACCTAAAATGTAATAAATCCTAGAATTAAATGATACTTACACTTGTGAATTCTCCGACGTATCCTTCTCGATGCCGTATTCTCGAATAACATCGACGAGAAATTGGCGGTTTGTGCGTATAAAACTTTTAAGGTAATTTATACGCTTACGCTGCGGCGGGTTGTTATACACTTCGGCGGCCACCTTCCGAAGGTTTGCCGCCGACAGCACGCTATTATTTTTCAAGTCGGGCAACACCCCGACGAGTGCTACTAGTAACCGGCCGAGGATTTCTGGCGATTGAAAAATATTTTTATCGTAATTAATATTAAAAGTGGAAATCCACGGCTGTCTGTCATCCTCCATTGTTATCACGGTACTGAGCTAACTACGAATAAAATTGCCGTCTGCTCTAGTTTTCCTCTACGTTTTCAATCTAGGTGGCAGTGCAACTCGCCGGAAACATGAATTCTTGTCTGCTTCGTGTTTCCGTCAAACGGCGCTGAAATGATATTTTATTCAAAATATAATTTCAGCGCAGTTTGCGTAAAGACGATAAACACAAATTCATGTTTCCGGCGAGTAGCACTGTCACCTGAATTGAAAACGAAGGGGAAAACTAGGGCAGAAGGCAATTTCATTCGTAGTTCGTTCAGTATCGTGATAACAATGGAGGACAGACAGCCGTGCATTTCCACTTTTAATATCCATTATGATAAAAATATTTTTCAATCGCCAGAAATCCTCGGCCGGTTATTTTCTCGGTTATTTTCTCGGCCGGCTGTTTGTAGCGCTCGTCGGGGTGTTGGACGATCTGAAAAATAACAGCGTGATGTCGGCGGATGTGATGTCAAAGCCAATTTTTCTTCGAGCAGGGTATGTTCTCCCCTTCCTAATGCGACCTCGAGTAGCCCCGTAGCTCTCAAATTGACCGAGATATGAATTTTCGAACACGACGATGGATTTCGGTCATTTATGCTCGAAAAAGCAAGAAATGCCATCGATGATCGCATTTCCTGAGCAAAAGACTGCTGCTACGTGAGAATAATCATCTCGCGGCGACTCGAGGCACCGAAAGGACAATGGAGAAGCTTTTCTACTTGCAGAAAATAGCTCGCTCTTCATTTTTGTACTCGAGGTCCGTCGTCCGAAAAATGGGCCAAAATCGTGCAAGTTTGCAACACTCGTGGCACCTCCAGTCCTCGGCCGTTGTCAACGCCAATTTTTCCTCGAGCAGGGTATGTTCTCCCCTTCCTAATGCGACCTCGAGTAGCTCCGTAGCTCTCAAATTGACCGAGATATGAATTTTCGAACACGACGATGGATTTCGGTCATTTATGCTCGAAAAAGCGAGAAATGCCATCGATGATCGCATTTCCTGAGCAAGAGACTGCTGCTACGTGAGAATAATCATCTCGCGGCGACTCGAGGCACCGAAAGGACAATGGAGAAGCTTTTCTACTTGCAGAAAATAGCTCGCTCTTCATTTTTGTACTCGAGGTCCGTCGTCCGAAAAATGGGCCAAAATCGTGCAAGTTTGCAACACTCGTGGCACCTCCAGTCCTCGGCCGTTGTCAACGCCAATTAAAAAAAGGCTATGCTCGGCTCAGCTGAATGCTATGGCGAGGAAACACATTTCCGAACGTTCTGGCGGGGAGAAACCTCCAGGAGCACCTTCGGACCTCGGCCCTTGTCAACGCCAATTTTTCCTCGAGCAGGGTTTCTTCTCCCCTTCCTAATGCGACCTCGAGTAGCCCCGTAGCTCTCAAATTGACCGAGATATGAATTTTCGAACACGACGATGGATTTCGGTCATTTACGAACGAAAAAATGAGAAAAAAGCGAATCACAATGCTCGATTCGGGCGAGTGTCCTGACGAAGAAAAGACTAAGAAAGATAATAAAAATTAAAAAAATAATAATAAAGATTAAAAAGGTAAAAAAGACGAACTCTCCTCGAGTGCGTCAATTCGGGCTTAAACGCGCTGTGAGTGTGGCGACCGAGGTATGCGGGAAGAGGAAGTATGGGTGATAAAATTGTACTTACGCGATGTTGACAAGGACGGGGACGATAACCCAGGGCATCCTCGCGACGGCTAGTGTTCCGGCCTTCAATGGAATTCGCTGACTCTGCCGATCGCGGGTTGAGAGTCGGCGCGGCTGTCGGTGCACTGTCGCTTCACCAGCTTGCTGGTGTCCGGAGCACTTGAAGCGATTGTTGTTTTGTTTGGTTACACTCACTTTCACTCGTTGAGTTTTTTTAAATTTTGTTTGTTCACTCGTCGCACAGGTAGAAAACGGGCGCGGATGAGGATCCTCGTGAAATCGGAGAAAATTTGACGTAAATGGGGGTGTTTGAACCTTCGCTATTCAAACACTCGTTAATTGTTCGGTGGGATGCGAAGTTTTTAGGGATCGCTCAGGGAAAATAAATTGTTCCGACACAACAGTAATTCGACTTAGTCGTCACACACGATGTATTTTCTTTTTTTCACTTTTTGCTCGAGACTTAAAGATACAGAAAGTTGCTGAAGATCGGGTAAACTGCTCGTGGTGAAATACTAGCGCGGGTTGAGACGCGGTAAGTAGACCCGATGATGCGCACCGCGTGTGCTCTCGTTAGTCATTGCGGCCGAAGTGACGAGAGCCCCGTTCCAATATTCGGCGTGGTCCCGTGCGGAGACAATTGGGGTTTACAACGCTAAAATCACGGTAGCGTTAACCTCGACCCCGGGCCTTTCGAGGTGCGTTACACTCGAGCCCAGGTGTCGATTACGTATTTTGGAGCGCAACCGCCGCCTCTACGGTCGTGCACGAACATTCCACCCGCCGTCGTTCGACCGGACGACTGATTGACACGATTTAGTACATGGTGTGTGGGAACGACATTAGTCCGCCCGCCGTGAACGTGCGGGGATATCAAGCCGACAAGTTTTCTGCTTACAATGAAGAATAATACTTATACTAACTTACTTACTAACTATTTACATTTATACAAGGTCGTTTGTCACGCTGGCGAATGATGTGCTGAAACGCTGTGTGGTTTCGGACGCGATATCGCAATATAATCCTCCCCATTCTTTTTTTACGCATTAGTTCGCTAGGGTTTTTTTTTACTGAACCTTGACGCATCAATGTCTCAATCGTTGTTCATGGTAGAGCACGGAGCCGATTTCGGAGTCTCGCACTCATTAGATGAGCCACTGCTATGTGGCGCAGGTATGTTGGACGAGTCTGGAGGAGGGGCACTGACTGGGAGAAGGCACAGTTGCGCGATCCGTCTCTTCAACTCAGAGTGCGCGGTCTTAATCGTGACTACGCGAACCAATGCGTCAGGTCCCGGATGGCATTCCGTGATTCGCCCGAGTAACCATTTCGCCGGAGGGAGGTTGTTGTTTCGGATTAAAACTAAATCTCCGACCTGTACATTCGGGTGCGTTTTGTCCCATTTATTGCGTAGTTGGAGCGAGTGAATGTATTCGGTGGACCATAATTTCCAAAAACTTTCGAGTAGTTGACGAACGAGCTGCCACCTCGATTGTCGGTTTTCGTTCAATGAGAGGACCGAGGGTTCCGGGATCATAGTGAGCGGAGCTCCGACTAAAAATGTCCGGTAGTTAGCTCTTCAAAAGTGAGCGTTCGTGCTCCAAGGACTCGTCGCAAGTGGTGCTTGGTGCATTTCACTCCCGCCTCCCAAAGTCCTCCGAAATGGGGAGCTCCGGGGGGGATGAAATGCCACGTGACATTGTCGCTCGCGATAGTGTTTGCGATGTCAGTATCGCGTAGTACCTTCTGGTATGATTGTTGTAATTCTTTGTCTGCGCCTTGAAAAGTCGTCCCGTTGTCGCTGTAGAGGTCGGATGGAAACCCGCGACGAGACACGAACCGACGATACGCGGCTAAGAGCGCATCCGAGGAATAATCGGAAACTAGTTCTAAATGCACCGCACGTGTGGCCAAGCAAACAAACAGAGCTAAGTACGCCTTGTGCGCTTTAATTCCTCGTCCTTTGCCAGTGCGCACGAAGAATGGGCCCGCATAATCTAACCCGGTGTGAAGAAAGGGGCGCGATTGTGTTGCGCGGGCCGCCGGGAGGTTCCCCATTAGTTGCCGAGGAATTAGTGCACGTTGCCGCGCGCATTTGACACATTTACGGATGATGTTTCGCACGAATGACCTATGTCCGAGGATCCACACGTTTTGTCTCAGCAGGCTCGTGGTCAGCTGAGGACCTCCATGAAGGGACCTCGTGTGAGCATCTTCCACTATGAGGGTACTCAGACGGTGCTGCGGTAGGATAATCGGGTGTTTCTCTCCGTTCGACAGAGACGTTCGTTCGAGGCGGCCCCCGACTCGTAAAAGCTGGTCCTCATCAATAAACGGATTTAGCGCTCGTAATGGTGAGTTCCGAAAAACGGGAGTCTGAGATTTTATTGCGCGGAGTTCTTCGGGAAATGCGTCACCTTGGACAACACGGATCCAATATTTCTTCGCCTCGAGAATCTCGCCGCCGGCCGTTAAGCGGAGATCGGTGGCTACATTGGTTCATCGGAAGGGCGCTGCAGCTCTCTTACAGTATGCTGTGACGCGCACGAGCTTAGACCATGAGGACACGTCATTATATAGTTCCTACTTCGGTGGAGTCGTGACCGCGACATGAACGTGCGACTGATTCTTTTCAGTTAATACCTCGCGCGCAGTCAGTACCGCGGTAAATTTCGGCCACGAGTGGGCATCGTTTTGGAGCCACTGTGGCCCTTTCCACCACAATGAATGGTTGCAGAGATCAGTGGCGGTGAGACCCCGCGACGCACAGTCTGCAGGATTTTCGGCAGTCGGGACGTGTCGTCAAGTAACGTTAGGGAGCCGAAGCTGGATTGTTGCTACCCGGTTAGCGACGAAAGTCGGCCATTCGCTCGGGTGCTGCTTGAGCCACGCGAGTACAACCGTCGAATCTGTCCATGCAAAGGTGGTGTACGAGTTTAGATTCATGGTTGTTTGCACGAATTCAATTAATTTGGCCAATAACACCGCGGCGCATATCTCAAGGCGCGGGACGCTTACAGTTTTAATTGGAACCACTTTAGATTTTGCGGTCAGAATATTAACTCGAACTTCCCGATTCAATCCTACTGTTCGGAGGTACACGCCCGCTGCGTACGCGCACGTTGACGCATCGGCAAACCCGTGCAGTTGACACGGAGTCTCACGTGATTCGAGAGAGTTCCATCGCGGAATCGTTACAGCTTGCAGCTCCGTAATACCCGCGCAATAGTCTACCCATTTTTCTCCAACATTACGGGGTACCGGATCGTCCCAATCGGCCGACGCAATCCACAGCTCTTGAATTATAATTTTCGCGTAAATTATGACTAGTGGGTCGTATAATTTTGCGGTGGTTAAGAGGATGGATCGTTTTGTGATTTTTGCGGGCTCTGGTACAAAGACTTTATAACAGAATGAGTCCGTTGCCGGAACCCAACCGATTCCGAGGATTTTTATAGATTCTGTAGAGTCGAAAACTCGTAGCTTTGTATCATCTTGATCAGCAATAGAGATCGTTTCGAGAAGTGAGGGGTGGCTAGCCATCCATTTACGAAGAGTAAACCCTCCGCGAACGAGTAGCTGGTCGAGTTCGGTACGTAATTTGAGCGCCGTTTGTGCATCATTGGCGCCGAAGAGAACATCATCGACATAAAAACAGTCCCGAATGAGCGGCGCCGCGAGGGGAAAATCCGAGCCTTCATCATCGGCCAGCTGCTTTAACACGCGCATCGCTAGATACGGCGCTGCGGCCGTACCGTCAACCGATAAGGAGTGATTGGCTCGCTGGGCGTCGCGCGCCACAGGATCTGTTGATATCGTGTCTCGTCGGGATGTACCAAAATTTGCCTATACATTTTTGTAATATCCGCGGTGAATGCGAATTGGTCAATACGCCACCGAAGGATCGTCGCCGGCAAATCGGCTTGTAGCTTAGGGCTACCATCAAGTGGTCGTTCAGAGAAGTGCCATCCGATGTATGACTCGATGCATTAAAGACTACGCGAAGTGTCGTGGTACTACTATCCTTGAACACGGGATGATGAGGTAGGAACACAGAGGGACCGAAATCTGGAGCGACGTACGTAGTAGGAGTCATGTGCTTGAGTGCGAGATACTTGTCCATGAATTTACAATACGGCCCGGCTAAAGATGGGTCACGTTTGAATTTTCGCTCGAGTCTTAGCAACCATTTCTCGGCCATGTAGTTTGACGATCCGATTTTAATTGGCAACGGCTCTTTGAATGGTAGCCTGACGCTGTAGCGTCCGTCTGGTAGACGTTGATGCGTCGCGGCGAAGTGCGCGTCGCATTTTTATTCCTCGTCTGAGAGAGGGGAACACGAGGGTATTTCATCGAGTTCCCAAAAACGACGTATCTCGCGAAACAATGCTATATCGTGCGAGGCAAGGTGAGCGTTGAGCGAGCTCACGTTGTTTACGTCGCCGCGTTCAGTGGGTCCCGAGAGGACCCACCCTAGGGTCGTCTGTTGCGCGATTGGACAGCCCGGTGGCCCTCGTTTGAGTCCTTCTCGGATGATATTCGCGTATACCTCCGCTCCTAAAATTAATTGTATCGGCGCGGTGCTGCTGGGGCCAGGGTCAGCCAGTTCGAGATTATCGAGGTGACTCCATGAAGCATAGCAGCTTGTGGGCCGTGGCACGTACGAAGTTAAGTTTTGGAATACCAACGCGTTGCATTGAACCGACGGACCGTTACCAGCACACGGTATGAGTATTAGTTTAACTAACGAGCGACCAACCCCAACTGCACTGCCTCCGATTCCAGAGATCGGCGCTTGCACTTTAATCCGTGGTGCTCGTAATATTTGCGTAATTTTTTCAGTAACGAACGACGATTGCGAACCCTGGTCCAGCAGCGCTTGGAACTTGACAGCGCGTCCATTCGACGACTCCAGCATTACCCAAGCAGTAGCAAGCATTACCGTGCACGGGGCGCTTCTAGGCTCAAACGCGTGAAGTGTTTCGACAGTCTGAGACGTGGTTGAGGGCTGACTTTTGTTTTCTGCCTGTTTGGCACCGGCCGACTCGGTTGGTCGATTCTTTGAGGCTGAACTTCCCGATTGATTCGGCCCTGTCGACGTGTCGTGTTTCCCTTTCTTTTGATGGTCGGGGTTGTGTAATAATGTGTGATGTTTTGCTTTGTAGTGTTCACAGGTGTACTTGCTTGGGCATTGCGGAGGTTTATGGTTAGGCGACAAGCAGTTAAAACAAATGATGCTCACGTACCAGCTTCTGACGCTGCTCGACCGGTTTAGCCTTAAATTGCTCGCATTTATGGAGAGAGTGCTCTTCACCGCAGTCACAACACTGCGACGTAGTAGAGAGGTGGGACTTTACCTGTTGACTGCTCGCTTTTCCGGACGTCGACTGCTTACCCGATTTGTTGGATTTGAGAGACGCTGTACATTCGAGGAAATCAACAACTTCCGAAAAAGCAGGGTACGCTGTTTTGTTTCCAGTAACCATTTCCCATTCGAGACGCGAAACAGGATCGAGTTTGCAGATTGTCATTGTAACACGGGAAAATCCCGCGCCTTCAAACCAACGCCCAGCTCAGCCGCTCGACGACTCCACGACCGATCCGCAGGGCCATAATTTATTAAATATTTATTTTTCCTAATATTCTATTTCATTTTCCCGCTTATTCACGTCATTTCGCCGGGAATTGACGCCGTCGCCGGGGTGAACCCCTACCGACGAGACTGCGCGGGAGAGAGAACGACGCTGGAACGCCGCAGCAGCCTTGTCGCTACGTCCCTGGACGCTCGGCGTAGTCGAACTTCCGGCCGCCGCCTAGAGAAGCGGAGTCGTCCGTATCTCGCGCCACTCAAGCCAACTGTGGCGCGAGCGATCTTCGTCGCCGAGATCGAACGGCTGCCCGGCAGCGCAGAGTTGGCCGCCTGCTTGCCGGTCAGCGTAATTAGGCGGAAAGGGGATTATTCGCCCCGTGCGTGCGTGCGAGCGAGACCTCGAGGCACTTCCCGAGGAATCGTCGAGCGACGAGCTGGAGCGAGCACGCGTGAAGCCCGAGCGTAGCGACAGGAGCCCGAAATTGGACCAACGACATCGATTTTCCGCCGAACATCCCGCGGATGTTGGACTCGACGCCGGAAGATTTTGTAGCGACGGGTGAGCCCCGCCGCGCGGCGTCACGTTAATATTTATTTGTTTGTCGTCCCTTTTCCGGTCCTTCTGACCAACCGCCCCCGCGGGTCTTGCAAAGCCTGCGGTAAATAATAATATAAAAACGTAGCGAAGGTACGCGACGGCCGTGTCGACAGGTCTCTCGCACGTCGTCCGCCGCGCTGAGACCCTCGCGCCCGGGCGCCGATTTCCCGCATCCCGCCCACGAGGTTCAGGATGGGAAAATTAGACAGCCGGGACAGCGCGAGACACGCCGGGAGAGGCCTGCGCGACCGGGCGGTCCTGCGGTAAATCGCGCGCGTGAAAACGACCACGCGAACGGTCGTACGGTCGCGGGAAGTCGACCGTCTCGGCTGGTATATTTTGTTACCGGTCGGGACGTAAAACAGTAGAATCGGTGTGCGAGAACGGGGACGATGCGCCTTTATATTTTTTGTAACACGTGCACGAATCGCGGCACTTTCCATGGCAGTCTTGCGAGCCGAAAGTGGCCGTTTCCCTGTCAGTCGCGAACCTGTGGTGAAATGACAGAGTCACGCATGCGCAGTTCGCATTTCGTTCACTTTCGTGCCTTGGGAGTTTCTGTCATTCACTTTCGTCCCTTCAATCACAACCTCACTTTTCAGTATTCGTCTCGCGCGACTGCCATTCCAAGTGCCGCAGATTCGTGCACTCGTTACAAAAAGTATGATGTGCAACACGGGTCGAAATGGCAATTGCGACTCGTGTGATTGCAGCCCTCGCTTCGCTCGGGCAGCAAACCTCACACTCGCCGCAATTGCCAACTTTCGACCCTTGTTGCACAATATACTATTTCGGTTCTATGTTCTATCTGTTTGTTTCACTTATCCGTTTTTCACGATCGTCTCCCGTTCCGCCGCGAGTGTGAGCGTGTGAGTGTGTGTGTGTGGCGAGGGCCGCGGCGTGCGCGGTGACTCGCGACCTTGCGAGGTCCGGCGTGTTTGACGCCGAGCGACGGACACGGGAAATAATTTATGTTTTGTTCAACCACATGCAGTTGCGGGAATCCTAACTTAATTGATCTTCTTTGTTTGTTAATGTCTTAAATAAATCGCATTGTTAATTCCCGCAAATTTGAATCCTAAGTGAATTATTATTTATTATTTGACCATCCCGAGATCGCCGACTCATGAATCCCGCCACTCTACAATCTTGACGGCTGCGGCTAGTCTGGCAAACGCAGCTTGGTCCGTCAATAACGCGAGTTCTTCCCGGCGCGAAAGCGCCTGGCGCCCATGGGAAAATAAAGGGAAGGGCTCGCCGGACTTTAGCTTTGTAGAGCTTGTTTTTTTTAATTACTTGGGAAAAGCTACTACATCATAAACGCGAGAATGTCGTCCCAAGTCTCTACTAAGCGTTCCATGTTTTTGAGTGCCTCGACGCATTCGGTCGTCATATCGCACAAACGTATCAAATCGCGTAAAGATTCGTTGGTCGCAGCGGGCACGTCGAATAATCGCGCTACATGAGCATCAATAATGTGACGCGGTCTGTCATAGCGTTTCTTGAGAGCTGCCCAAGCTCGCGCAAAATTCGTATCGGTAACGGTAATATTTTTGAGAAGTAAACTAGCTTCACCTTGAACAGCGGCCTTGAGATAATGTAATTTCTGAACCTCGGTTATGCGTTCGCGATGAAGAACGATTGATTGAAATTGATCGCGAAACGAAATCCATTCGGGCGCATCGCCGGAGAATATAGGCATCGGTATGTATGGCAAAGGGAAATCGCGGTTGTGATCTGGATCTGGTATTTGCGGGTTGACGATCAGCGAGTTCTTGCGTCACGAAGTCGAGAAGTTCCCAGTAGTCTTCTTCCGCGCTGATGAGTCGTTTCTCCGTGAAGTACTCGTAGTCCTTCCGTTCTCTGGTGGGTACGTCCGCCGACTCCATCGTGGCTGCTGTGATCGCTTCGTTATGTGTGAATCACAATACGGTCCCGACCGCGTGGGTACCGTAGCTTTATTTCGTTATTTGTTTTGGTTGTGCGTCAAAGCGTACACGCGGGTGCGAGTGAGCGCGACTCATAACTCCGCGAGGGAAGACGCACAGTAGACCATGCAAGCCCGAGAAGTCGCGTCGCGCTGCGTTCCGTGCGAGAGACAAACACCACGACACTCCGTAGCGCGCGGCACGTTGCGCGAGGGGGGTCGCGAGAGACCGAGAGTTCGTAACGCGCTAGCGGGGCGCCTAATACCGACGGATTCGTTACTTCGCGAGTCAATGTCTGCGAGTACGTGAAACGGCGCTGAGCCTGTGTATGCATTAAAACGATACGGTGTACTGCTTGCTCGCGAGTGACCGGTACACTGTCTGCAGCATCTCGGTTCTCGTTATCTTTGCACTGAGCATTGTTTCACACACTTTGTCGAGAGATGCTTGCCACTTTGCATTTGATGCTTCACTCAATTCTTTTAGCCGAACGAGCGAGAAAGAGAAAGAAAGAGTAACTGAAGCGCGGAATTCCTCGTTGCACTGTTTGTTGAGGCGCGTTCGTTTCCCGATCGTGTGGAACACGACACACCGCGTGTCCCCCTGAGCGATCCGGCTCGAAGGACCAGAAAATGTTTGAACCTTCGCTATTCAAATACTCGTTAATTGTTCAGTGGGATACGAAGTTTTTATTGATCGCTCAGGGAAAATAAATTGTTCCGACACAACAATAATTCGGCTTAGTCGTCACACACGATGTATTTTCTTTTTTTTTTCACTTTTTGCTCGAGACTCTTATAGATACAGAAAGTTGCTGAAGATCGGGTAAACTGCTCGTGGTGAAATACTAGCGCGGGTTGAGACGTGGTAAGTAGACACGATGATGCGCACCGCGTGTGCTCTCGTTAGTCATTACGGCCGAAGTGACGAGAGCCCCGTTCCAATATTCGGCGTGGTCCCATGCGGAGACAATTGGGGTGTTATGTCGTGAATTGCAATTTTTCGAGACACAAATGATATAAAGGTAAAGGGAAGAAGATCTCCCCCTATTACACTGTGGTATCACTGTGACTCGACAAGACACGAAAGTGTTCCGTTTAGAGCCTACCCTTTCAGGCAAAAGCTCGGGAAGGAACTTGAAAAAGTAATTCTGACTTGAAAATATTTTCAACACACTAAATAAAATAAAGAAAGTTCACTTACCCCTGTGCTTTCAATCGACACAAATGAAAACTAATTGGATGTTCCCGAAAAACCGTTGAAATACCAGTGGAAATTGACGAAAATCCACTATCGGTGACGTCCGCTCTCCAAATTTCCCCGACAGGTCGTTGGAAGAAGGGAACAGCGACGAAGGATACCGATGGAAGTGTACGACAGACGATTTTGATGTTTGTTGAATGAATGTTTATTCTTCCTCACTTATTTAAGCGGGAAAACGTTGTAAAAATTAAAGTTGTTCAAGGTTCACAAATTTTTGCTTAAATTATTCACAGAGTTTTTCAATTAAATGTTCACAGATTTATGGTTAAAATATTCACAGAGTTTTTCAATTAAATGTTCACAGATTTATGGTTAAAATATTCACAGAGTTTTTCAATTAAATGTTCACAAGTTAATGCTTAAAATATTCACAGAGTTTTTCAATTAAATGTTCACGGATTAATGCTTAAAATATTCACAGAGTTTTTCAATTAAATGTTCACGGATTCTTTTTCACAGAGTTTCTCGATTAAACGTTCACAATTTTAAACTCAATCTATTCACGGAGTTTCTCGATTAAATGTTCACAGATTTTTATATTCAAAATGTTCGTAAAGGTTTTAACTGTTTCTTTTTTTCTTTTCTGAACGAATTGCCCGGTAAACTAGCGATTCGAAATCAAATTCGACGCTCGATATTACGGAATTCTGTTTTTTAGTAATTTAATTTGTATAATGTTCCAGGTTTACAGATTTCTCTGAGTTCTGATATTTTTCAAAAATTCGGACGAAATGACAAAGAGTTTTATTCACGATGATAACTCTGGTCCGGAATATTAATGAGCTCCGTCGCTTTTTGCGGCCCCTTAAATAACCTAGTCAGCATTTCCCCGCTGTCGCCTTGAGGAAGGGGCGAGGGTTGGATAGTGCGTTGAGCGTCTTCCGATTCCCTCGCTCTTCACACCTGACGGCTTCTCCTACCGGCTTTTACTATAGCGTTTGGGCGAAGCGTCGCAGCCACTGTCCCTTCGCGCCTCATTCCTCGCAGTCTACTCTTGCCTCTTTCTCTCTCTCTCGTACTACCGTGATAGCGGCCAGGCAGTGTGTCGCCCGCGCTACCGTCCTCTCACGCTTCATACCTCGCGGCCCACTCTCATCTATCTCTTTCGCACTACCGTGATAGCGGCCAGGCAGTGTGTCGCCCGTACTACCGTCCCCTCACGCCTCGTTCCTATCAGCCTGTTTGCGTTGCTCACTCCCACACTTTCGCTTATTTTCGGCACTCTGCACTCTCTTATATTTAAACCAAATTATTTTTACTTTACATTAATCCTTTTACAAATATTTTTACACAATTAGCTTCCTTATTATTTAAATAATCACTATTTTCTGTTCTTGAACAATTCTTTCAAAAATAATATTCCAATAAACGTATTGTTCCCCTAACTATTAATAGTTATAAAAATCATTTCAGCTTAATAATAATGGATTATAATATTGTCCAAATCGCCGATGATCCCTTCCATCCGGTCTGTCTGCTTCCATCCCTCCGTCCTTCTTCCTGATTTGACGGTTGTGACTTTGCGTAACTTTATTTCTCCTCCTTCGATCTGGAGGGGATGTTGCTAAGCGAAGTGCTTTCCTTTGTTCTTTTGATGCTCCTGGGTGGTAATTCTACGTCGCGGACTGGTATTTTCCTGCACCGGATGGTGTGTTGTTTCACACCGCTGGTCGATTTCTGACCGGTCGATTCCATCTTATCTCTCTACTGCATATTGTAATTACATTACCCTAGCGGCTACTGGGTGATCAATTTGAAAATTATTATAAATTATCCGCCATAATCAACTTGAAACGCTTAAGTCTGTGTTCCATTAATTAATCCTACCTTCCTATTTTTATTTAAAAATTGTCTTAACCTGATTCATAAAAGAGTTACTTCCATTCATTAAAATTTATCCTTGCCTTCTATTATCGAACCCTCGCCGTTATTCTTTTACTTAGATGTAATTATGAAAATTTTACCCTCAATTCCTCATTCAGAAATAAATACCAAGAAAATATTAAGCTTCCTTCTTTTGAATCACTTAGTATATTCGCACTGTATGATTCTTCCAAACAATCACTTGCTCGCGCGTGCCTTAACCATTCTTCGGGCCTCCGAGCGTTTGGACACCTGACCCTATCGGATAAGATAAGCTACGGTAGCCCGCGGTAGCCTGCGCTCGGACTCCTTTGCCCATGGTAATCAGGCTACACATTATACCACGCATACACGGGCTTTGTTGGTGTGCATATGTGCGCGCTCGACTGTACTCATCCTTGCTTTCTTCATTTCCCCATCCATTCACATGAGAAATTTAGGTAAAATTTTTAATCGTGTAGTCCCGAAAATCTCGGGACGTAACACCTCCCCCCTCAGACAAGCGATGCTTCGAAGAACGGCGCTTGGTCTCGGTAGAGACAATCACAATTATACCAATAATTTGTAACCTCATGAATCAGCTCATTGCAATTTTAATAATTACTTATTTGTATATTTCTATTTATGAATATTACTCCGAGAATATTATTAATACGCCTACATTTTATTTTTATTTTTATTTGTATGTATCCTTGTTTTACCTCTGACTAAATTAATCGCCCTGTCTCTTGCCTTCTCCTTCTCCCGGTTGTTCCTATAGCGCGATTCGACTACGCTGCTTTGCCTCTTGCCTGCCCTTATCGCACCGAGGAATTCACAGTCTAAACATCACCTCACAGGTAATGGTTGTGAATCCTTCTTGACAGGCTCACTCTTCATTCAACCGCGCATTCGTACGCATCGTTCCGTGACACTTCTCGCCCAAGTGAATTAACTATTGTCCGGTAAGTTTTTACTCGTTTCTCTCCTACTTATCCTTTTAATCGTACATTGGCTCAATTCATTTCTTTCTTTTCTCATTTTTTTTTTTTTTTTTTTTTTTACATCCTAATTCATGTTATTATTTATTTTCTTCATTTTATTTTATTATTATTATTATTATTATTATTGTTATATATGTATTTTTTTTTTTTTTTTTTTTTCTCATAAGTACCAATGTTTTCTAATTATTTTATCCTACATTTATGTATTTAATTGTTTATTTGTTCAATTTAGTTCATCGATCATGGGTTCGGCTCTGTTCACCTGCTGGCGCGTTGCACAACGCATATGGGGCGTTCCGGAACCGGCCGACCCCAATTTCATCGGGATCCGGTGGGACCCGACGGTAGAACGGCTGGCTTGGGAGGACCCCCGCTTTGCCCGTCTCATCCGCCCGCACGAGTGGGTTTACCCTGAATATTGCGAAGAGTGTTGGTCGCTCCTCACTCAATGTAAATGTTGAATTTATATATATATATATATATGCATATATATATATAATTTTTGTAGTACTTTGTAGATTTTTTTCCTTTTTATTCTTCATTATATATATAAAATAAAAAAAACATTGTCATAATTGATGGGTAATCATTATTTTCTTCCTTCCCTGACGAGATAGTCATCCTGCTACCCAAATTTAATTCCCTTTAATATATACACAGAACGGAATATAACAAGTATTTATTAATGTTATTTTATTATTATCTTTATTGATACTTGTTTTCTATTATTTATTTATTTATTTATTTACTTCAATTAATTTATTATTATTGTTTTTTTTTTTTTTTTTTTTTTTTTTTTTTTTTTTTTTTTTTTACGAATGGTATACGAATGGTTTTCACATCCGGGATTCATTTTGCTGTACCCCCTCTCCCGATGGCAAAAACGGGTAAATCCCACCTTTCTTTTGTTTCTTACCAGATTTCCTTTCCGTATCCTTTTCTCCTTCTATTTCTTTTAAATCAATCGATTCATTTTCATATTTTAAATTTTCTTCCGATATCTCCACTTTGGATTCATTAGCATTCTTTTGTTTTTTGTCCTTTTTATTGTTACTCAACTGCTTTTGTTCAGATGGTTTCCCTGTTCCCCGTTGTAGATGTAATAGCAGTCCTGTTACTGAATCCCAAATTGCTCCCAACAAATATAGGGACCATCCGTATACACTAAAAGCATAACCGTGAATTATTGTGTCAACTGCCATTTTCACTCCTTTTAATACCATCATTACTCCAATCAACCCAGCGCTTATGTGACCAAACATCATAAATTTATCCCAAGTCTTTGCCCATGCTGTTTCTACAATTTTCATCACCTCCGGTCCTTTTAATAAATTGGCAATTGATCCCCCTTGATTTACCGTGGCTTTACCCATTATTTCCCTTGCTAAGCTATTTATTACTGCTGGTTGCTCAACTGGAAACATCACATATTCTCTTAACTTGTCTAGATCTGCCGCCGTATAAATTCCACTGGTCGCCAAAGCTTGAGTGTCTTTGTACTTCCAGGTAGTTTTTGTCATTGGTTTAATTGTCTCGGGTGCAAATACACGTGTTGGCTCAGGGCTCATTGCATACCATTCTTCTCCAATATAATAAGTGGGAGGCACCATTTTATTACAAGTTATCTGTATTCCGGTTTTTAACAATATGTGCGTCTTAGGGGACATGAAATATGTTTTGTTGTCAAGAGTCACCGGTAATTCCTTATAGCATTCTTTTAATTGTTGCATACGCACTTCGACTGGTATGCATTTTATGATATGTACTACCTCTCCTGCAAGTACAGCCATATATCCAGGACCTTTCATAAGGTAGTATGCAAACTCATCTGGAGATTGTGAAGCTATTGCCAACCTGTTTCGCAACATCTCTTTTTCTAAATTACATTTATGCATCATTACGTCATGGTAAAGTCTTTGTATTTCTGTTTGGATATGCCTTTCTACAAACACAAATTTTGAATTTACATACGCGAACATATCCATATTACTAATGTCTAATGGTTCGACCCGTAGATATCCTTCCCCTTGATTGATCTCATGTATCAAGAGCCTCGGGTGTTCTGTCCGTATTAATGTTCGTCCACACACCTTGATGGATGGCAATGTTGTAAGAGCAAAGGTAATATCTGATTGAACTAAAGAGTACAAGGTCCTGGAATTCTCTCCTACAGCTTTTTGGGCAATTCCCTCATATAACACACTATACTGACGGGTTCCACAATCCTGTATTGGTATGACATCCCAGAAACTTGGCTCACCATCCATATCTACGCAATTCCCCACATTTAGTTCACAATGCATTCCAGAATTTAAATATATTTTGCTATTTTCAAGACCTACCCGAGCACGGTAGTCCCTAAGGGTAATAATTACATTTCCCACTACAGCAACTGAGCCCCAACCACCAAAAGGATCTGTTGTGTCGCCCAAAATCCGCTCCGCGGAGTTTGAGGATATTTCCACGTAAATGACGGGAATTTCTGGGTTGTGGGTTATCTGACCGGTGAAGGGTTGGAACCCAAACTCACGAACACACCGTTTGATTTATCACGTTTATTAACAAAGTTTAGTAATAAATTACAGTCACTCACACTTAGATAGTTTTACACTCAAATTGTTTACAATAATTATTTATTGCTGAGATTCTCCGCATGAATCTCAGCCGAACCAACCGCACAGTCCCGTGCTTAAATCAAGTCTGCCTGATTAACTGTTCTCAACTCCTTTTATACGGTTTGAGATCAGTTACTTCAGCGCAATTTTGTTTATTTATTAATTCACATGTTTATCTCTGGTGCCTTACTGCCCCACATTAGGGGTAAACAGTGCACCGGGCCCCCGCATGCAGCGACATGCGCCGGGCCCCGAAAGCGCTGACGCGCTATTGCGACGCCTCGGCCGTCGCAATGGCCAGCGGTGGCCGCATTCTTGTGGATTGCCGCAAGCGCAAGGCGCTGCGGCGGCTATTCGCGTATTCAAACCAAATTCTTCATAATTTCTTCATCGCGAGCGTGAAGCGCCGCGATGGACGCGTGTGCGCCGCGCGTAACCCGCGAGCACACGACCGGGGTACAACATCCCTCCCCCCTTAAAAGAAAAGAAATTCGACCCCGGATTTCTTTTCACTCGTCTCCGGCGAGTTTTAAAAATATTAACCTACCCCGCAACTAATTATTACCTCGGTTTCCCAAAAAATAAAAATTCGTTAAATTACCGGTAATGTTACCCGTCGCGGAGTTCAACGACCCTGGTCGCAATATTGCCCACTAATTTCCGCTGATGCGGAACTGCCACGATATAAAAGTGGTCTTCCGCGTTTTGTGCGTTCAGAACGTGAATTACAATCAGCGCGACATGGGTAAAATCACAGAGGTAAGTTTTCTCTATCTTATGAAGTTGATTCACACTACGGTTTTCATATACTAATGTTCGTTTTTTCTTCTTTTTCAGCAGTCCGCAGACCCACACACCACTGCCACGGGCACCGTCTGCCGAATCCCTGGGGTCCGGACGAAGGATGCCGCGACCTCCCTTCCGAGGATCGTGGTACTGGACCCGCACGCGCTCAACTACCGCGCGGTCCATGGTTGTTTACCGCTGAGCTGCGCGTTGCGGATGCGCTCCAAATGCGCTACTGGGGCCTGGCTGCGTCTGCTGGCTGCTGCAACGGTGCTTCCACCGGCCGATGAGGGGATTGGCCATAGATAGCCCTCCTTGCAGCTTATTGTTGTTGTTGTACAACTTTTTTGTATTTGGTTTTTTTTTTTTTTTTTTATAATAGCAATAAATTTTTTCCCTTGGATTTTCCTTGTGTGGGCTCCTTATTTCCTCTTATATTATGCCCGCCTCCGTGACCGGCGGGGTGACCTCCGGCTTCCAACGACGGATCGCGCGCACAACCAGGTATACAGCGCAACCGGTAACTACCAGCAGTACGAGAGCGCCTGCTCCGTATTGTCCGATGGTAAAGTAGAGGCGCGTTCTGCCTGTCTGCACTGCGTCTAAGTCATGATCCAGATTGCGTAACCGCGTCCCGAGCTCGTTCAATTCACGTGGATTGCTGACCACGTTCCGAAGTCCGGGGCTCCTTGCCTCGGTCACTTTTGGGATAGTTTTCCCTTCTTGCTCCGATAGGGTAAGGTTGTACGTAGGGACAAACCCTCCGTCGCGGATATCTTGGGTAATCCGCTTCACGGTGCTCACCTTAAAATCCTGGGCCGTAGCAGTGCATTTCCCGGTCATCGTCAGCATGCCGGCGTCTATTAATGTTTCCTGCTTTGCTGGTTGGCCGTCACAAATGATGTTGACAGCTTCCTCGCTGGGGGCTACGTATAACCAACGGCCGGGCTGCTCCAAACTCATGATTACGGGGCGCGTAAGCTTGATAGCCCGCTTCGTGCATTGATGTTTCACGGCCATGGTGTTGGTGGTGAACATGACGACCTCACATGGTGCGTCATCGTTGATCGCCAGTGTTGGATGCTGCGAATCGCAATAATATTTATTTCCGTCGGCTTTACATGCGTCCAAATCTTTTCCCGACATCCGTAGGTAGCTCCGGCTTTCCCGATTCACAACGACGAGATCCTCGGTTGTCTCTAGGTAGTAGTACGTGTTATTCGCCGCCCTCGTAGGTAATGGATATACCCGATTGATGCTGAACTCGGCTTGGCTCACGAGAGGTATTTCCAGCAAAATTACTACCATGCTCCCTTTTCGGAATGCCTTCACAGTGGACAGCCTCAGGAGATGCGCCGCATTTGACCGGGTAACCTGCCGAGGGAAGCTGTGTCCGCGTGGTACGTGCGGTAACGCTTCCGTCAGATACTCGGTCATTTTCTCGGGACTGAGCATTGCCGGACTTATGGTTCCCATGGAAATTCCTGAGAACATTTCCACGAGCTCTTTCACGTTTCCCAGCATCGTTTCTACGTAGGCTTCGATGGCGGCGATATTTTCGTCCAATCGTTGCCGCGTTTCCAGACTATTTCCCCGGACCTCAAAATCGAAATTTGCCTTGGTAATCAGGCCCCATAAGGCGTCCTCGTTCTCCTGGGTTACCCGGGCTGTCCGGTTGAATAACTCGATGGCCGACTCCACGATCTGGACCTGCTCCTTCATACCCTTTTTCAAGGTTTCCTCGTTCTGCCGTACATTTTCCAGCTCAGCAGCGATTCGCTCGGCGTCAGAAGCATCCATATTTCCCGTAAGGGCTTTTATTATCGAACCCAATCCATCCAATAGCCCTCGGCGTTTCCGGCGGTGCTCGGCTCCCACTAGGTCATGGATTATCCCGATCTCCTTCCGTATTTTTTCGTTGACCCGGGCGACGGTGTCGGATAACGCCTGGCATTGGCTGTTGTCCTCTAATTCCCGTTTGCAGGTATCCTGGAGTCTGTGTAGCTGTATTAGGATGTTTTCCTCCTGTTGGGCCAGTAGTCCGATATCTACATGGATCGCGAGGTTCCAAGTGTCCGAAAAAATATTCAATTTGCCCACTTCCTCGTAGTAGAGGCCGGGCGTGTCCCGGAATTTCCGGACTTCGTACGGTGCGCCTGCACCTGTGGCAATCGCCAGCTGACTCAGCAGCGACAGCCTGTAACAGTGTGCCCAATATTTCAGCTCGTGCGTAATTCTCATGCACGGCTCTTGTACCGGTGATATATAATGACCGGCTACGCATGGTATCGTCACTTCGCTCTTCTTCGTAACCGCGAGACGTAACGTTACCGGAAAAATTTTCGCCATGGACCCCGCCATGATTGCCCATCTGTTTCCCGGCCAGGAATTCAACCACGAGGTCTACCGGGTGCTGGTGAGGGTCAACCCTTTTCAAGGGCTTCACCTCGGGTATTTCCGTTCTGTTTCTGATTTTTCCTGTTTCTTCTGATTTTTCCCAGGAAGCGTTGTTCTCCGCCCCGAGGCCGCGTCGCCCCGCGTACCTCGAGACATTTATCCATGAGGCGGAGAAAATTCGGTATCAGCGTCGACTTCTTACTTGGGGAGTGAACAAGCTGTGGGCCGAAAATCCGACGGAGGGAGCATCAGTCGACCCCCTGGGCCTGCGACGGCTTTTCGGTGTTGAATCTTCGCCGTGCCCTCATTGCGGCTGTACCAGATAAATAAAAATCGAATTTTCATGTATTTTTGTTCTTTCATAATTTTCGCCCTTTTCCCACGTTGTTCCTCCCGTCGCGCTGTACCGCCGAGCCCCGACTAGTGCTCGATGTAGTTTTTAAGGCGGTTCACATGTACTTTGAGTATTTTCCGCCCTTTCTGGATGGAATAGTTTTGGGCGGAATGAACCTCCACGATGGTATATGGCCCGATCCACTTGGGCGTTAATTTCGCTGCTCTTCCGCGTCGCACCGTCTCATCATGTAAGAGTACCTTATCGCCGGTGTGGAATTCCTGGATCTTCGTCTTCTTATCGAACTGCTGCTTGGCTCGTTCCTTCGACGTTTTCAGGTTTTCTCTAGCGGTAGTCCAGGCGGCGCGTAACCGCTCTCGCAGCTCCCCTGCGTAGTCATCGTACGAATATGTTGCCCTTGGTTCCCTTCGAAGGGCGGTCGGCAGCTCTGCCTCCTCCCCGAACACCAAGCTGTGCGGGGTATGACCTGTGGAAGTATGCGGGGTCGTGTTGTATGTAAACATGGCGTATGGCAGCCATTGATCCCAATTTCCCTGGTCTTCATCCACATAGTTTTTCAGGTATTCGGCCAAAGTTCGGTGTGAGCGCTCCAGGGCGCCATTTGACTCCGGGTGGTAAGCCGTGGTTTGGATTTTCTCGATTTGCAATAATTTACAAACGCCCTTAAAGGTGGCGCTGAGAAAATTCGTACCCTGATCCGTGAGTACGGTTTCCGGTGTACCATATCGGCAAATTATTTCTTCAGCGAATGCCTTGGCCACCTCATTTGCTGACTGATTTTGCAGCGGGATCGCCACACTGTATTTGGTCAACAAATCCTGGAATGTGAGGATATATTTATTACCTCTTTCCGTATCTGGTAACGGACCGACTATGTCCATTGCGCATTTTTCGAACGCTTTGGTCGGCGTATCTGTAATCGCCATAGGCGCTTTATTGAGAGGGCGAATCTTATTTTTCTGACATTTGTCGCATTTATTAACATATTTTTCCACGTCTCCTCGAAGGCCGGGCCAGGTATATTTCATTTGAATTCTTTTATACATTCTAGCAATGCCCTGGTGTCCGCCAAACGGAGTATCGTGGTATTCACGTAATATTGCCTGTCTCTCTTCCTCTCCCGGGCTGGAGTCGTCCGTGCTGCTGCTATCTTCCTCACACGCTGGCTTGCCCGCTGCCTCCTTCGCCGTCCTTGTCGGTTGCACGGCGGCTGGCACGCTGGCCGTCTCACTCGGCGGCACGCTGCTTGACTCACCCGGTGGCGCGCGCTCGGGGTATTGCGGGTCGCTTGCTGTCTCGCTCGGCGGCGCGCTAGCTGTCTCACTCGGCGGCGCGCGCTCGGGGTATTGCGGGTCGCCTGCTGTCTCGCTCGGCGGCGCGCTAGCTGTCTCACTCGGCGGCGCGCTCGCGGGGCAATGAGGGTCAGCGCGCGGGTGACGCGCGACGCGGCGGCCATTAAGTCGGCCGCGGTCGTCTGTCTCTGTCGCACTCCCGTCGCCTGGCGCCTTACTCGCCTCCGCTCTGGCCTGTGAGCGTGTGGCCACACAGATGCGGCTTAAAGCGTCTGCGTTTGTGTTGCGCTTACCTGCCTTGTATTCGACATTGAACTCATGTTCCGCCAATTTTATTTTCCAACGCATGAGTCTCGAGCCTGGGTCCTGGACGCCGAATAGCCATGTCAGAGGCTTGTGATCGGTGACGACTATGAATTTCGTTCCGTACACATATGGTCGGAACTGAGATATTCCCCAGACGATCGCCAGTAGTTCCCTCTCGATGGTGGAATAATTCTGCTCAGCTTTGTTCAACGTTCGGCTGGCGTAGCAGATCGGCAGGTCTTCTCCAATTTTCCCTTGCGACAGGATTGCCCCGATGGCCTTGTCGGACGCGTCTGTCGTCACGATGAAGGGCTGCTCGAAATCCGGATACTGTAGTACCGGAGCCGTTGTAAGGGCCGTCCTAAGGTCCTCGAAAGCTTGCTCCTGCTTCGGCGTCCAAACGAAAGGGACGTCCTTTTTCGTTAACTCACTAAGAGGTTTAGCAATTTTCGAAAAATCCTGAATAAATTTCCTGTAATAGCCCGCTAGTCCCAGAAAGGACTGTACCTCTTTTACACTTCTTGGGACAGGAAAATTCTTTACTGCGACAATTTTCTCTGGATCTGGTCGTACTCCTTCCTCGGAGATCACATGCCCCAGATATTGAGTTTCCTTCCGGAGGAATCTACATTTCCCGGGTTGCAGTGACAACTTGGCCTCCCGCAGTCGCTGGAAAACCTCTTCCAACCTTTTATTGTGTTCCTTCAGGTTAGCGCCGAATATTACGATATCATCCAAATAGACGTAGCATTTTAGTCCGGCGAGCCCGGCCAGCACTGAATTCATCAGTCTCTGGAAGGTTGGTGGAGCGTTTTTTAACCCGAATGGCATCCGGGTGTACTCGAAATGTCCTTGCGGTGTTGAAAATGCCGTTTTTTCCCTGTCCTTTTCAGCCATGGGGATTTGATGAAAACCTGACGCCAAATCGAGCGTCGTAAAATATTGCGCTCGACCGAGTTGGTCGAGTATTTCATTAATATGTGGTAGCGGGTATGAATCCCCGATGGTGACCTCGTTTAACTTACGAAAGTCGACCACAACGCGCATTTTCCTGATGCCCGCTGCGTCAGGTTTTTTGGCCACTACGAGCAGTGGTGCGTTCCACTGACTCCGACTGGGCCGGATGATCCCGTCCTTCAGCATCTCCGCCATTTGTTGCTGTACTTCCTTTTTGTGGGCCTCTGGTAGCCTATATGGGTTTACTTTGATGGGTAGAACCCCCTCCTTAAGCGGGATGTGATGCTCCACCATATCTGTGCAGGGCAGTTTGTCGCCCTCCAGGTGGAATATGTCCGCGTAATTCTCGCAGATTTCGAGGAGATGTTTTTTCTCCTCCTTATTTAGGTGGTCCACGACGATCTCTTTTCGTATTTTTTCGAGTCGCGTGCCTCCCCCCTTCGCGCTGACGGTTCCTACCTCCAGCGTGGTAGTATCGGTCTCGCCGTCGCGTGATTTTTCTGCTGACGCGAGTGGTTCGAGCGTCACGATCGGTCGGTCGACCTCGATTTCCTCGGCTGTGGTATTCGCCAGACTTACCACACAGCTGCTTCCTTGGGGTGTTGTAACACACGCCCCGAGCACCACTCCGTCGGCAATCTCGCGTTTTTCGACCATCCCGACGAATTGACTGCCGGTTGATGCGTACGTAATGTTTTCGCTACGCGGTGGCAGTTTTACCTTCAAACTTCCGTTGATCAGGGGCATGCTATGCCCGTACATTTTTACTGTGGTTCCGCCAAGGATATCCACACTGTGTTTGATAATAAAATCCATGCCCAAAAATCCGTGTACCCCGAGTGGTACGTCATCGGGTATTACATGAAACAAGTGTGTTATACTGACCGCTGGCGTCTTTACGGTGATCCGGGCTGCGCAGAGGGCTTTAATCCTTTTCCCCCCTACGCCCTCGATGTAGACATCCGATTTTTCAGCCGCTGTTTCTGGTTTCAGCGCACTTTTGTTTATTATGCTCAACTGAGCCCCGGTATCCGCTTTTAGGGTGAGCATACCGGTGACGCCCATCGGCGACTTGATGTGAAAATCGTTTGCCGCCCGGTCCGACGCGGTCGCTGGGATCACGCACACTTGGTAGGCTTCTTCAGGCTCGTCCACGATGGTGATCGCGTTCACTTGGAAAGTTCCTACGGTTGCTCCATTGTTCCCGGTTTTGGTTTTCTGGTCGGATTTCTCATTCTCACCTTGCTTGTCCTTTTTTGCCTTTTCCCGTTTCCGGCATACTTTCCACTCGTGCCCGGGTTTCTTGCAAAATGTACAGGTGACCACGTTAATGTCCTTGGCAGGCCCTGGACCAGGGAGGCTGGGTCGTCCCGATTTCCGGCAATCCCGTGCCAAATGGCCGGGTTTTTTGCAATTGAAGCATTTGGCCTGAGTGGGCCCTGCTGCCGGTAAAGATTGGCGCGAGTTTCCACCCCCGTTGTTGTCCTTGTTGGGCCTGGTTCCGGTCATCCTCTCGACCTCAATCGCCCCTACCACCGAGTCATGGAGGCTCTGGTAGTTTCTCGAGCGAACGATGGTTTGCACCTCCTTGCATAGCCCATTTTCAAAGTTCATCTGGGCACTTTTCCTTGTGGCTTCCTCGATGTAACGGGCGCCCTCTGGTGCTATGCTTTCGCACAGTTTCTCTATTACCTCCACCGTTAGCCGTTCCGCCCTTGTGGCGTAAGATGACACGGACTCCTTTGGTCCTTGTCGTAATAGGCAAAATTCGTATTGTAAGGACGCGAGAGATTTTCGTTTTCCGTATAGGGCCTCCAGTTCCACCCTTAATTCCTCGAGGTTGGTAATGGTCTTATGCTTCATTTCTTTTATGGCCCGGTCTTCCAGCTTGCCACTAAGTATTAAGGCGAGCAGGGTTGAACGCTGTCCGGGACGTACCCGAGACCAAACTGCGTCACATGACAGCATGAATCCGTCCAATTTCCCGGGGTCATTACCATCGAAGTTTTTTACGTTTCGTAGGGCTAGGCCTAAATCAAGATATTCCGCATCGTCCTCCGACCGTCGTGGTGGTAGTGCCGGGTTCGGATTTCTCGGCTGCGCGAACGGTGGAAGTGGCGGATCCTGGGAGGGACCGGCAGGGCCTCCGAGCGCGGCATTTCGCTGGAGTAATTCCCGTATTTGCCGTTCCATGGCCTCCACTCTCCTGTGTAGTTCGTCCCTGGAGGGTTCTTCGTGTGTTTCCTCTCCCCCCGAACTGTCACCGTCATTGCCACCGTCATTCCCCTGCGGCGCATTGCCCGCCGGTAATGTTCCCGCATCCAGGGGAATATTACCGAACAGGGTTCGCCGCACCTGGGGCAGGCCGAATCTTGGCATATGACTTATCCTTCTCTGTAAACTGAAGTTGGTGGTCCTGTCCAGGTCCCAATCCAGCACATTTTGCCTCTGGCCCCCGTACAGGGCTCTCATGGCGTCGATTTCTGCGTCAACCATGCCCGGCGTGATTGGTTCAGCAGGCCTTGGCTGCGCCATGATTTGTCGGGGTTCAAAAAGACTGTCGTCAATATCCCCTAAATCGTCCTCGTCGTCAAAACCCGTACCGCGCTGCAGATTTACCCCGAACAGAGGGTTGGGGCTTTCTTGTCCTTCCGCTTGGTTACTTCGCGGGGTTAAATTTCTGAGCGTTTCTCGAGCCCGATCGGATATTTCCACGAGCGCGGCGGCTAGACCGGTGGCGACGGGTGCTGACTCTCCCGGCAAGGTAGTCTCGAGTGAATTACCTCGACGTTCTATTTGCGTCAAGTTCACTGGAGTTACCGGGGCACTCATGTATCTCGCGTTTCTTGTCGATACCGTGCGTAGCGGTCCGCGAGGAATTTATTTTTGCGATCAGAAAAATAAATAAAAAATTATGTGGAGCCACTTACAGTGCGCTTCTTATCCACATCCTGGGAGGCCTTCTCTTCCTGGAGATTTTGTGGCTCCCGCGGAACTGTTCGGCGCTGTTACGCCCTTCGAAGGTTGCTGCAGGCCCTTCGGGTTGCGTTGGTTGGTTCACGGATCCCCTGGATCGCAGTCGATTCCTCACTCGACTTCCGTGTGCCCCCGTTACCTGGTGGGTCTTGTCCTTATCGGCTGGCGATAGCTTCCGCGTGGTAAGTTACCGACCGCGGGTATTAGCGTGTAAGTTTTTCCGTTGGCGTAGTCCGTTCGCTCCGGTGGAATCCCACCGCTGCCACCAATGTTGTGTCGCCCAAAATCCGCTCCGCGGAGTTTGAGGATATTTCCACGTAAATGACGGGAATTTCTGGGTTGTGGGTTATCTGACCGGTGAAGGGTTGGAACCCAAACTCACGAACACACCGTTTGATTTATCACGTTTATTAACAAAGTTTAGTAATAAATTACAGTCACTCACACTTAGATAGTTTTACACTCAAATTGTTTACAATAATTATTTATTGCTGAGATTCTCCGCATGAATCTCAGCCGAACCAACCGCACAGTCCCGTGCTTAAATCAAGTCTGCCTGATTAACTGTTCTCAACTCCTTTTATACGGTTTGAGATCAGTTACTTCAGCGCAATTTTGTTTATTTATTAATTCACATGTTTATCTCTGGTGCCTTACTGCCCCACATTAGGGGTAAACAGTGCACCGGGCCCCCGCATGCAGCGACATGCGCCGGGCCCCGAAAGCGCTGACGCGCTATTGCGACGCCTCGGCCGTCGCAATGGCCAGCGGTGGCCGCATTCTTGTGGATTGCCGCAAGCGCAAGGCGCTGCGGCGGCTATTCGCGTATTCAAACCAAATTCTTCATAATTTCTTCATCGCGAGCGTGAAGCGCCGCGATGGACGCGTGTGCGCCGCGCGTAACCCGCGAGCACACGACCGGGGTACAACAGATCCGAATACCATATTCCCTCACATTTCCCATCGGTCTCAACCCGTCCTGCCAAGGTTACTGAATGAGATCTGGTATGATTTGCCTTTAATCCTGATATCTGTACTTTTTCTAATTCCAAGGTCCCATAATCCTGCATTCGATTGCAAGATTCTCTAGTTGTTTCAAGTATATATGACCCCACGGAGACAATGCTACTATGTGAATGCATTCCACAATGAAATACTGTCCGATCGATTCTAACTTTACATTGCCGCACATGAATCGAGGTAAACTTATTTAATTGTAAAAACTGGATCTGCACGTTGCTCACGTTCAAGATGGGAATATGAATTTCACATTCATCAACGTCCAGTAATGATACAGTGGTGAGGTTGGATGCAGATGAACCACACTCGTAACCCATAATCCCGTTGCAGAGTTGGGGTATGACCCGCAGCCATACCCCCATCACGACCATCATCCTTCTTAGCCACATCCTTCGTCTTCCTTCTTGCAAGAACAAAAATTCTTTCAAATTAGCGTTATTATAATTACACATTTTTTTGTTTTGTTTGTTTTTTTGTTTTTCTCTTGTTTATCACTAAAGAAAAATTCATCATTAGTTTTTTTATTTCTATCATATCCACCGTTAATACACAAAATCCCAAGTCTAAAAAAACTAGAGCCATGCAACAAATACACGCTAATACATGTGTATATATATAAGCACTACTCGTCTTTCAACTCGTCTATCTTCTTCTGTTTTATCGCTATGTTTGGGTTTCCGTCGTCAGGATAGCCTTCTGTCGGCTCAGGATAGGTTACTGAATTACGGATCCTCGTCAAACTTAATACCCAACTTCCTTATATTTATTATTATCAACGATTACTACATTCAATTGAAAATTCCCAGTTATCATAGCATATCCGTTAAATGAATCAAATTATACAAAATCATCTTTGGTGTATAATCAAAAAAAATAAATAAAATACCAAATAAAAATAGAATAAATTCTTAAAATTAATATTCTTAGGTGAATATAATGAAAGGAATAATTTTTTTTTTTTTTTTTTTTTTTTTTTTTTTTAGACATAGCAAAATGTTATCTTATCTCAAAATTACTCCAACAGGAATCTAGATTCATATAATCTTTGCGAATTTTTCATGACGTTCCAGTAGTTATTCCGTGTGATTTAGTTTGGTTTCACTTTCTTCCTTCAGTCGAGTTCCCAGGTCACTCTTAAGTATTGGAGCACCTCTACCAAGATTGACATGAGAACACCGCTCATGGTTCCGCCCAAACATCTTTGTGCCCCTAACATGCGTATCTGAGGTCTGGTTTCCATAGTTAGTAGCATCCTGTATTCCCGTTCTCCTCTGGTCCACGTTCCATCCAATGATATTCCGAATTCGCTCAAGGTTTCTTGAGCAGTTTTGAATAATTCGAAGATTCTTTGTCCCTGCCGGTACTCTTCTTTGCTTTCCATTCGCCAAATTATGTGTTTGATTGTTTCCAAACCCATCTTCTGAGCAATCCTGGTGAAATCCTTCTGCCCTATGTTTCTGGCGGGAACGATCATTCGGTCAAATTCTGTATTGTCTTCCATGGAACCAAATCCCTCGGAGCTGCTGACCCAAGTCCTGGTCAGACAGGCTCTGGTGTCCTGAATGGCTCGAACCATAGCAACTCGCAGGGCTTCCTCCAAGTCCTTGCTTACGGCATACCCTCTTATCTCCGGTTCCGTGGTGATGATAACCAGGGCGCTGATTCCACTCATCTTTTCCACCAAGGAATATTCTGCGATGATTCCAAAATTTTGCAAGGAAGTCTGTACGTCTCGAAAATTCCTTAGTATCTCCACAATTTGACAGCTCATAGATTCGTTTCCCAATTCCTTAATTAGGGTATCCAACGTCCGCAAACAAAGCCGTCTTGAAGGAACCAGCATGTCAACCTTAGTTGAATTTATCCAAGTGTTAAAACCCGGTGTCCAACGTCCTGGATTCACGGTTCCATCGTAAGGTCCAGACAGGAATCCATAAGGTATCTCATTGGCCTGTTGACGCAACATCCTCCTTAAGATTGATGCCGATAGAACTGACCCGTTGTTCATATGGAATCTGTAATTGATTTCCCTCATTGTTGAAGACCCTTAATGACATTATTTTTATACTAAATGGCACTTATGGAGCATTATTGAGACTCTTGTTCAAGAATTGATTCTACTCTGAGTTCGTACAATACTCTTTTTAACACTGTTAATTCTGTTCCGATTGTCGAACCCCCACGTTGATACACATGACAAAATATATTTGGCCCACCCCGGAGTTGCATTGAAATCCTAGTGAACTCTCCTTCAGTGAAGGCTTCTTGAATATCTTGTTCCACTGATATTCCTATTGCTCCTAGGATTACTCCCAATTCCTCTCGATATTCCTCCAATTGTTTTGATGTTATCTCATTCGGATTCCTGTTAAGTCGATTCTCCAAATTTATCACCGCAGAGCAAATTTGTACAATCGCGGGCCCCCTTGGTACAGCAGCTGTCATTCCAATCTCTGCTTTGGTAGGTTCGAATACGGATATATTTCCTGCTGATGGTTGACTTTTCTCAACTGAATTTCTAGTGCTTTCTTCTTTAATTTTCCTCCACTTGTTTAACCCTTCCTCCGCTGTTTTCTGCTTTGCCACCCTTCGCGTTGGTCCTACCCCGAATGCAGTTATGGATCCAAAATTGACTCGAAACATATATCGCTGATGTATAGTTGGATATCTTATGCCGATTTCCGTGTAAACTGGAATTCCTTGGTTATCTCTCTCGGATTCTTCTTGCAACTGCGTTACCATAGTTTTCCCCAGCAGTATCATAATTTCCAACCTATAAATTTTTATTTCCATTAATATTTTCATTTGAACAATATCCATCCGCCTCTTTGTTTTGCTTAATTATTTCAGGAAGGACCTTATTCTATTCTTCACATTCCTCATCTATAAGACCTCCAACGGCAGATATTTCAATTTCCTCTATTATTTGCCTAATCATTTCCCTCAATCCCCTTATTGCAGCACAATTCAAGGTTTTTCCCGTTCCAATCGTCATTAACGCTGGTTCAGTCTTGGTGGTCAATATATATCCTTTTCCAACAGTGGTGAAGTATGATTCGTGTGAGATTCTAGTTCCAATCCTTTGAAGATAATATCCCACTTCCAGATAATATTCATAGACTTCCCGCGAAGATGCAGTTCTCTCCTTTCCTTCCATTTTTTGTGAAACATGACATAATGCTCTTCCGGCTGCCTCCCGAAGTTGGTAGTTTACCCGTCGAGGCCAGTCTCTGTTGAGGTACTCAATTATCTCCATGCTAGCGGCTTCTATGGCTTCTTCTGAAGTTCGTCCCTCTCTTTCGTATTGTAGATCACCGGTTGTTACTTCCGCCCAATACATGGTTCCTGAATTCTGTCCCGTTCTAACTATAATATGATGATCTGGGCGTAAAAGTTGGACTCTATCCACACTTTTCATGTTATCTGTAATGCATAAAGATCACACAACCGACTTATTGGGTTTTCCTTCATTTTCCTTTCTTCTGGCAAGGTGTCCGTGAAATAACTGCCATTTATTATTTATTTGTATTGTTACCGCGACCCGGGTTACGAGCCATACCCGGGGGGTTCCAAAATCCCACCCTCAGCTGGCTTTTATTCTTACAAAATTATCCGGGGCGCCAGCCACGCGCAAAGCGTGACCCAGCTGGGGAAAGATGTTGAGCGAAAAAGGTGGGAGGGGGTGTTGGCCGGCTAGCTGCAGCCACCACACGGGTAGAGGGGCGGTTCGGGGGACCTTGGACGATGTTTCGGATACGGCTCGATTTACCGAATAAAAAAACAAAACAAAAATTCAGGTCATCCAACAAAAACTTTAATTTTTCCGCGCGATTTTACATTCAATTACCCTACTAAAATCGGGAAGCGGTTACTCAGTTCGCCGCCTCCGATTTCCTAAACGCGTCGGTTCACCAAAAATAATTACAACAAAAAAAACAAATTACTCGCGACCGCGAACTACAAGATAACCGGGAATCAATCCCGCGCTGTGGAGACCCTACTAGCAGTCGCACGCCGCGACCGGCCAAGCGCACGCAAGACGACAATAATAAAAAAAACAAATACGCCGCACAACAAAACATACGCAACTAAAACTAACGCACGCACCGGGGAAATGGCCCATCGAAAATCGACGAGCGAGCACGCGGGACCGATCACCGGTCGTATCACAAGGCGGGTCGGCTGAAGGCCACCCGCGAACTCTCCAACGTACCGGAGAGCGGTCACGCGCACGTTATTTCCCGGGGATTGTGTTGGCCACGGCGTTCCTAAACCAAAACGGTGGTTCCCGGCGACGTCGGGAACCGATCGCGCCTGGACCGAGGGCACCCTTCACCGCGATCTCGGAGGTTGGCCTCCCGCTCGAGTCCACGAACAACGGGAAGCAGATACCGTCCGCACTCCGGGAGGACACCAACACGGCCGTGGAACGATCGCAAATAACGGACGCACGAGCTCACCCGGACACTTGTCACCAAAAAACCCACCGGAGGGATCCTACCTTTCTCCGCGTGTCTCGAAATTCCTCAAAGGCCGGGAATGCGCCGCCTTTGTTCCCCGCGACAGCAGCCACCAACCTCACGCGACACCGCGCCAACGAACAATGACGAGAAGGCGTTACGATTACGCGCTTCTCGTCCACCGGTCCTTTCTCCCACTTTCCCTCAAACTGCCGAAATCGGCAGGGCGCGGACAGGTAATTGGCCCGCCCCCGTGGACTATCGTTTCGCGCGACGCGCGGACGGCAAGACGCGACCAACGGATTTGAATGTCCCAGGAACGCGCTCGCCCGCTCTTCGATATTACCATTGCGAACGATACAATTTCCGTGACGGCCGGCGAAGGAAAACGGACCGGGAAATCGAATAATTTCGGCGGCTCTAACATCTGCGTGCCGGGTATTATTTTCGGCTGAAACGAGTACGGCGCGAAACAGGCGGAAAAATCGAGATGGGAAAAACAGAATAATCGACGCGAGAAACATTAGCGAAAATCGTAGCGCTCGGTCGCGATGCACGCCGAGGCGCTCGGATACGCGCGATGACGAGTCGATATTCGCTCGCCCGCTGTTGTCGCTGTGTCTCTCTCTTCATCTCGGCGACATCGTCCGTCTCTCTCGTGCGTGTGCGCTGCCTCACTGGCTCCCTGGAAGCGAGAATTCGGAAGCGGAGACGGAGTTATTCGGCAACGCCGCGCTCTCTGCAGGATCTCGGGCTCGGCGACGAATTACATAAAAAAAACAAAAATAGAAGACTAATTAGTCGTCTTCGCGTTATAAAATTAAGAGAGTGCCCCACGGAATCGCTCTAAAACAAGGTGGAGCGAGGCTGGCGGCCACAGCGCCGAAAACAAAGCGGCTATCCGAGCCTGTTTGTAACGCTCATCAAAAATGGGCGTTACAGTATATATTTCGTTTGTTTCATTAACAATGTTAATTTTTAATTTTACGAAATCTTCTTAATTTAATTTTGCAAGATCGATCACTACTTTGGACTTTGGTATGATTTCCGTTTGAACATTGATCCTCCAGATTCGAACTAGATGACTCCTGACGAGATAAAGTGTCTGGACCAATGCGCTCGCCAATGCGAAGCTCACGCAATTTTTCCGCATTGTCACTCGAGTCACTGGCTTGGTGAAGGTTGTCATTGTTACGCTCCATGTGGGTCCTTCCATTTCCATTGTATGATCCACTTGAATTCCGAACTCAGCCATCGTTACTCTGACCGCTCCTAGCGCTTGAGCCACGTCGCCCATCTCAAGATATTCCTCATTCCCCCTCATATACCACATGAGGCTGTCAATCATTCGCAGACTTAACCGTTTTGTAACGAGTTCCGTATTTGCCGCTCCGTTCGAGATGAGACCTTTTCCCCATTGCAGGTAACCAATCGTTTCTTTGTTTGCCTCGATCCACCAATTCTCAACCAAGTTGGATAAGATTTCCTTTATTGCATCTAATAACCCCATAGTCAGACTTAGTTCCAGGTTTTCCATTCGTTTTTCGATGAGAATTTCCGGTTCCGTTCGTACGCCTATTCGTACACTATAAATGCTTCCCGATTGGATACAGGAGTATCCCATCTCAATCCCCAAACTCATCACTGTAGCTTTCACATCCTCAATAGCACGTATGATATCATTCCATTCCACTTTTCGTTCCCGCCCAGTCATATCCTGAAGGGTCTGACTCAAGATCCTTAGGCACATACGCCTTGCCGGAATATCCATGTTCAATTGATTGTTGGGCCCTCGACAGGTGTATCTTATCCCAATATGTCTGAATTCCTGAGGAGATTCCTTTGTAACCTCCATTGGTAATGGTTCCGCTCGATAATCGTTTCTTGATCTTACACTTGTCTTCTGTTTCCACATCTGTAACCGAGGGATCATTGGAACTATAACCTCGTTCATTTTTTTTTTTTTTTTTTTTTTTAAGTCTTTGCTTCTTTAGGTATAATATAGGAATGTTTCAACCGATTTGCATGTACCACTTGGGTAGTATTATTTTTTATTTCGATCCTGATATTTTGAGCACTCATTATCTCAACAATTTTGAACGGACCTGAATAATGATTTCCCAACTTTTTGGGTTTTGGACCTTGTCGCAAAAATACATAATCTCCCACTTTGAACTCTTTTGGATTAGCCTTTTTGTCATAATTTTTTTTTGATTTTTCTTTGGACGCTATCAAATTGGCCTTTGCTACTTCTCGTATTTCATGTAATTGAGTTACGAGTTTTATTAAATAATCGTCATATGTGGGCAGTTTGTCTTCAACATGTAAAGGTTCACTGGAAGGGGTTCTCGCAATTTTTCCGAATACTAACTCAAACGGTGTATGTTTAGTTCCCTCGTGGACACAGGTATTATAATTGAATATAGCCAATTCGACCCACTCATCCCAGTCAAACTCTCGATCTACATATTGTTTAAGATATTCTCCCAATGCGTGATGTGATCGTTCCAATGATCCATTGGACTGAGGGTGAAAAGCCGTTGTCCTTAATCTTTTTATTCGGAATCGTTTTGCTACTCGTCTGATCAATCCACTCAAAAAGTTTCTGCCCTGATCAGTAAGGATTGCCTTAGGTGGTCCAAATATGCTAATAAAATGTTTTACTAAAGCATCTGCTATAGTTGCTGAAGTTGCATTCTCCAAAGGAATTGCTAAACAAAATTTCGTTAACTGATCTTGAATGGTCAAAATATACTCATTTCCCCGCTTTGTTTTTGGAATTGGTCCAACAATATCCAGTGCTACCTTATCAAAGGCTACTCCGGGGGTATCGGTTATTACCATTGGTTGTTTAGTTTTCAGACGCACACACTTCTTTAATTGACAGGGCAAACACTGTTGAATGAAATATTGAATATCCGATTTCATGCTCTCCCAATAATAATTATGTCGAATTCTATTATATGTTTTTGAAACTCCTCTATGACCTCCGACTGCAGTGCTATGCATTTCCCGAATTATTTCTTCTCGATCTTCTTTCTTTGGATATCGGATTATTCCATGGCAAACAATTACCTTGACCGGGCTTCTAGCAAAATTCACCCGCAATTTGGACAATACGTTTTCCCATGGAACGTTATTAACGAACTCACTACGTGCTATGCTCACACTTTGTGAATTTGACGACTCCATATATTCTCTTAGTCCTCGGATCACGTCTTGTATGTGGTCGAGTGTCGTGGTGGGACCTTCCCCGGAACTTTCACTTATCGGCAAAGCAACATGATAGCGACTTCCTTTTTTGACAATGTTAACCTTGCCTATCTCCAAATTGGGAAAATATGGAAGATTATTTTTCTCTATTAGTTTTCGCGATCCCTGATCTAGGGGTTCTCCTTTTATATCCAAAAAATAAGCCAAAGTATCCTTCCGGGTGAAAAACAAATCCCTAGACTGAATGATATTACTCTGTTCTTGATGCGTTTGTCTGTTGGTAACTATTTCTTCTTTTGAGTGGTTATCTTTTGGTTCTTCATCTGCAGTTTCCTGGTCTGAGTCTTCATCTTGATCATTGATGGCTGGAAATCGCTTCTTTCCTCGTCCTGGTATTTTTATTTCATCTTCGAACTGTGAATCTCCTTCATCGGAAAGTTCAGAATCCCCGAATTGTTCAATTCGTCGATTGTTGGAACATCCCGGTTGTGGAGATAATCTTCTTAATGGTTGAGGCTTTTTCAGTGGTTGTTTAGATTCCTCCTGTTGTTTTTTAATTTTCCTGGGTTGTTGCCTTGTTTCCTTCTGTGTTGGTAGATCAGTTTTTGACTCCATCAACGCTTTTGCTTGTCCTCGAGTCATCATCCTGTTTGGTGGTTGTGCGACATCTTTTTGAGTATTTACAACAGCTGACCTGGTTATTGCTACGCTTTCATTGGCCACCAACGTTTCTGGCTCCTCCCTAACTGCTTCAATCTTTTCCTCAGTCGTCAATGAATCCCACCATTGTTTTTCGTAATCCGTTTCTTCTTCCAGTTCAATTTCTTCATCGCTTTCCCCATCATATTCATCATCTTCCAACAGGGCCATAATTTGAGCATCGGTAAGGTCTGCGGTAATGGATGCATTGGTTATGTAAATTTCTCCATCACTCACGAGAGGCTCCGAATCCACTGGATTTCGAGAAAGAGCGTCTGCATTAACATTTGATACCCCAGCCTTATACACAACCTCGTACTCATATTCTGCTAATTTCAATCTCCATCTCAACACACGTGCATTTCCATCCTTACAACTTCGGAACCACGTCAAAGGTTTATGATCGGTTACCAGGGTAAAAATCCTACCATACAGATACGGACGATAATGTAGCACACTATATACGATCGCCAGGGCTTCTTTTTCATAGGTATCATACCGCGTCTCAGCCTCATTTAATGTACGTGAAGCGTATGCTATTGGTCTGTCTTCTCCGATTTTTCCCTGTGATAATATCCCCCCAATGGCATAACCAGACGCATCGGTTGTTACAATAAAACTTTTTGAGAAATCCGGAAAAATAAGAACTGGTTCTGTACATAAGCAATGTTTAAGTTTTTCGAAACTTTCTTCTTGGATCTCCCCCCACATAAATGGCGTATCTGATTTTAAAAGAGTGGTCAAAGGCTTGGCTAATTTTGCATATCCCTCAATAAATCTACGATAATATCCGGTTAATCCCAAAAACTGTCTAATATTTTTCACATTTCGTGGTCGAGGAAATTCTTTTACTGCTTTTACTTTCTTAGGATCAGGTTTTAATCCATCTTCCCCAATTAAATGGCCCAAATAACCGACTTCCTTTTTCAAAAACTCACACTTGTCTGGTTGTAAAGTCAAATTCGCCCTTTTTAGCCTATCAAATAATTTTTTACACTTTTCATTATGTTCCTCTAAACTTCGTGCATACACCACAATATCATCCAAGTAGACAAATAATTCTTGACCCTGTAAACCGATCAATGCCATATCCATGGCTCTTTGAAACGTAGGTGGAGCATTCTTCAAACCCATAGGCATACGAATATACTCATAATGCCCGTAAGGTGTGGTGAATGCTGTCTTATGACAATCATCCGGATGCATCTTAATCTGATAAAACCCAGATGCAAGGTCGAAAACCGAGAAATATTTCGCACCACCCAACTGATCCAAAATCCCGTCAATATTCGGCAACGGATAAGCATCTCCAATAGTCTTTTCATTCAATTGTCTGAAGTCAAGCACCACACGCCATCGTTTATTCCCTTGCGAATCTGGTTTCTTTGGCACTACCCATAAAGGAGTATTATACGGTGAATTTGAGGGCCTGATCAATCCTGTTTCTAACAATTCTCCTATTTGTTTACGGATTTCTTCTTTATGAATCTCCGGGAAGCGATATTGTTTGGAATTAACTGGAAATTCATCTGTAGTGGGTATTCTATGCATTACTACATCGGTGGCGCCTAGTGTTTCTCCCCCCAAATGGAATATTTCGGCACTATCTCGTACCAATTTTTCCACCGCGGTCACTTCATCTCCAACCAAATGTTCTAATCTTAGTAGCTTCCTAACTTGTTCATACCTATCATTCCGTTTTTCATCTGTTATTTCATTTTCAAAAGTAAAGCACTGTTCATCCGTCATAAATTTCAATCCCACCAACGGCCCTGAATATTCATAAGCAACTTCTGATTTTCTTTCCTTATTCCACGCAATTCCCCGCTTTACTGGTACAAACTCGTCATTAATTTCTTTTTCTTTTGAGGATTCCACTCGTAGGACTTTTGAATTAATTAATTTATTAAATGACTGACAGAGAAACAATACTACAAGAATGATAATCGAATAAAATTTCTTATCAATATTTCCCGATTCTATTGGTACATCCTTGGATTCCAGCGATTCTGCCCGGGGAATCGAACGTCGAAGAGAGCTTCTTTCTTCCTCTTCAAGTTCCGCCTGACTACCTTTAACTACAGCAACTCTTTCTATTTTTTTAGATTTCTTTTTAACAGTTTTACTCGATTCTTTAAGATTCACATCACCTTCCATAAAATGGTTACGACTATCTGGTTCGTTTGATACCGGAAGATCCCTTCCGAATCTAACAGTTATTCTTGATCGAACCTTTTTATTAATTTTTGATTGATTTTCACCGCTCTGATTCTCCTTCACATCTGGATTCTCGACTTCTCTGACAACAACACTATCAATATCTTTGACAACAGGAATATCAATACTTTTCACAACAGGACTCTCAATATTTTCGACAACAGGAATATCAATACTTTTCACAACAGGACTCTCAATATTTTCGACAACAGGAATATCAATACTTTTCACAACAGGACTCTCAATATTTTCGACAACAGGAATATCAATACTTTTCACAACAGGACTCTCAATATTTTTGACAACAGGAATATCAATACTTTTCACAACAGGACTCTCAATATCTTTGACAACAGGAATATCAATACTTTTCACAACAGGACTCTCAATATTTTTGACAACAGGAATATCAATACTTTTCACAACAGGACTCTCAATATTTTCGACAACAGGAATACCAATTTTTTTTACAACAGGACTCTCGATAATAGGAATACCAATATTTCTCACAGCAGAGCTCTCAATATCTTGGACAACAGGACTTTTATTAGTACCATCAACTGGATTCTGGATTTTATTATTAATGAAATCCCCCAAATTTCTATTATCTGTTTCCTTTGAACAGTTCACCCAGTCATCCCTTGAAACAGGATTTGTTCCCATTGGTGATTGAGTGAGATTGGGTGATAATTCTGGAATCAAATCTAATACCGGTATTTCCACCGTAACTTTACTATGGTGATGATTAGTTATATAGACATATGCTTTACCTTTACAACTTTGTACCTTTCCTTGGTGAATCACAATTTTATCCCCAGCTTTTAAAGTAGGTAAATATCCTTCTTTCACGTCATCATTTCGAATTCGTACGAAGAATAATTGAGTGGTTTTGGGAGGGATTATCATACTTTCTCGGGTGTGAAAAGGAATAATACGCTTTCGAATCTCAAGTTGGCTATCCTCATAATTTATTTTTGCCAGATTATCACGGAAATATTCTGTCGATAAGATTCCCGACTGTTGTATTGGAAAATCATCATCAACAATATGAAAAATGGTTTCTCTCCCCAAAGTAATTATTTCAACATAACCCATCGTATAAACCGTATTCTTGGTAATTCCACTCAATCTCAGAATTTCATCGCGATAAATCGGTATACCCGGGTGAACAAACTTTCTTTTTATCACATTCTTACTTGCTCCAGAATCCAGCTTTAATAACAGGCCCTCCGATTCTCCTGCACTTTTTAATAAGATAGTTGGTGATACAAGCTCTGTATAATTTTTAGCAATATAGACATTTGTTATTCGTGGCTCTAAACGGAATCTATTGAAAAATTGAGTGTATGAGTAGGGTGCACATTGGGATTGCCCTCTACCTGAGCACCCAATACAGGCGGGACTGGACCGTTTCCCGATACATTCATTGGGCCGTATCTGGACGCGCGTACTTGACATTCAGCAATTACATGACCCGGTTGCTTACAATAATTACATGTGACTGATGGCTGTCCCGAGCCTCCCATCATTGGTGGACGACCGGGACAATCTCTTGAAATATGACCCCAATTTCGACAAACATAACATTGTTTTGGTGGCGAAAAACCTCCCGGAGCATTCGACCCAGTGAGTCCTCCAGTCTGATAGCAGCTTTCAGCTAAGTGTCCCTTCCGACCACAATTTTTACATGGAATAGAAAAACATCTATCTGCCTGATGACCTCGTTTATTACATATTTGGCACACCGTTAACTGATCCATACCAATCGGAGGCAAGGATCTACATTGATCAGACATGTGCCCGAATGCACCACACTTTTGACATCTCATAGGTCCATTATTATTACTCTGGATGGATCCGACCCGACATCTCTCAGCCGTGTGACCCATTCTCCCACATATCTGACACTGCAATTGTATAGGTTTTCCATGTACACTCCAACAGGTCTCTCCCGTGTGACCAATTTTTTTACATAGAGAGCAAATTGGAGCATTATCACTCGTTGATTTTTCTTTGACTTTCTCATTGGGTTTGGATTCATTATCAACGACATTTATACTCGTTTTCTTTTCTATTTTTTCCTGATCTTTATTTTTTGTCGTATCATTTTTTCGAAGTTTTTCAATATCAATTAATTCCCTTTCAATGGCTTTAGCTTTATTTATAGCACTGGTAATATTATCATGTTCTCCGATGCTCCTCCGGATTTCATCTTTTAAGCCCCGTTGAAAGCATTTAACCGCCATTTCTTCTAACCTGAGTTTTTCATTTGGAGTTATTCCAGCGTGCTGACTCGCATGGGCACTTATTATCTGATTAATTAATGACCGCACTCTATCACCAAAATCGTCCACTGAATCTGTTTGTCGTTGATAACTTCCCCCCATTTCTCCAATTAATTGATACATATCTCGCGGAGGGTCGTAGGTTTTATTTAAATGATCAATTAATTCACTTGTATTTGCAAAAGGAATTTTTGAGATTCTATTCCAAACCTTGGAGGACAGTTTGGTTTTTGCAAGGCGTAATAATTGTTCATCATGTTGTTCATCAATCATAGCTTTTGCATCTTCTAATCCTGCTATGAAACGATGTAGATGATCGCGATGCCCATCAAAATCAGGGACCAATTTTAATGCCTCTCTCAAAAGTGTTAAAGTGACGGTATCCAATACTGGTCGGACTGGTACAGACATTTTTGCGTCTTTTGTTTTTACTTCCTCTACTTCACTGTCACTGGAATATCCCACGAATGGAACTTTTCCTATTTTTTTCAAAAAGTCTTTTTCGAATCCGCTAGGCTTTACTGTACAATTCCCGTCAAAACTGTTGTCACTAGTGTTTCCCGATTCTTCACCACTTTCTTTTTTTTTGTTAGATTTTTCTGCACCCCGCCGTAATGCCCTTTCGTCTAAATATTCACTGACAATTTTATCATCTATTTTCTGTTGAGAACGCGTATTCATTACCACTTTTTACCAATTGGGATTATTATAATTATTAATCACACACAATGTTAGCATAATAAAATATCAATTCACTAATCCACTGATAATAACACCAAAATACACGACCAGGTGTCAGAAGTACTCTTTGCTGATCCCGGACGAGCCCCCAATTTTGTTATGTCGTGAATTGCAATTTTTCGAGACACAAATGATATAAAGGTAAAGGGAAGAAGATCTCCCCCTATTACACTGTGGTATCACTGTGACTCGACAAGACACGAAAGTGTTCCGTTTAGAGCCTACCCTTTCAGGCAAAAGCTCGGGAAGGAACTTGAAAAAGTAATTCTGACTTGAAAATATTTTCAACACACTAAATAAAATAAAGAAAGTTCACTTACCCCTGTGCTTTCAATCGACACAAATGAAAACTAATTGGATGTTCCCGAAAAACCGTTGAAATACCAGTGGAAATTGACGAAAATCCACTATCGGTGACGTCCGCTCTCCAAATTTCCCCGACAGGTCGTTGGAAGAAGGGAACAGCGACGAAGGATACCGATGGAAGTGTACGACAGACGATTTTGATGTTTGTTGAATGAATGTTTATTCTTCCTCACTTATTTAAGCGGGAAAACGTTGTAAAAATTAAAGTTGTTCAAGGTTCACAAATTTTTGCTTAAATTATTCACAGAGTTTTTCAATTAAATGTTCACAAATTTATGGTTAAAATATTCACAGAGTTTTTCAATTAAATGTTCACAGATTTATGGTTAAAATATTCACAGAGTTTTTCAATTAAATGTTCACAAGTTAATGCTTAAAATATTCACAGAGTTTTTCAATTAAATGTTCACGGATTAATGCTTAAAATATTCACAGAGTTTTTCAATTAAATGTTCACGGATTCTTTTTCACAGAGTTTCTCGATTAAACGTTCACAATTTTAAACTCAATCTATTCACGGAGTTTCTCGATTAAATGTTCACAGATTTTTATATTCAAAATGTTCGTAAAGGTTTTAACTGTTTCTTTTTTTCTTTTCTGAACGAATTGCCCGGTAAACTAGCGATTCGAAATCAAATTCGACGCTCGATATTACGGAATTCTGTTTTTTAGTAATTTAATTTGTATAATGTTCCAGGTTTACAGATTTCTCTGAGTTCTGATATTTTTCAAAAATTCGGACGAAATGACAAAGAGTTTTATTCACGATGATAACTCTGGTCCGGAATATTAATGAGCTCCGTCGCTTTTTGCGGCCCCTTAAATAACCTAGTCAGCATTTCCCCGCTGTCGCCTTGAGGAAGGGGCGAGGGTTGGATAGTGCGTTGAGCGTCTTCCGATTCCCTCGCTCTTCACACCTGACGGCTTCTCCTACCGGCTTTTACTATAGCGTTTGGGCGAAGCGTCGCAGCCACTGTCCCTTCGCGCCTCATTCCTCGCAGTCTACTCTTGCCTCTTTCTCTCTCTCTCGTACTACCGTGATAGCGGCCAGGCAGTGTGTCGCCCGCGCTACCGTCCTCTCACGCTTCATACCTCGCGGCCCACTCTCATCTATCTCTTTCGCACTACCGTGATAGCGGCCAGGCAGTGTGTCGCCCGTACTACCGTCCCCTCACGCCTCGTTCCTATCAGCCTGTTTGCGTTGCTCACTCCCACACTTTCGCTTATTTTCGGCACTCTGCACTCTCTTATATTTAAACCAAATTATTTTTACTTTACATTAATCCTTTTACAAATATTTTTACACAATTAGCTTCCTTATTATTTAAATAATCACTATTTTCTGTTCTTGAACAATTCTTTAAAAAATAATATTCCAATAAACGTATTGTTCCCCTAACTATTAATAGTTATAAAAATCATTTCAGCTTAATAATAATGGATTATAATATTGTCCAAATCGCCGATGATCCCTTCCATCCGGTCTGTCTGCTTCCATCCCTCCGTCCTTCTTCCTGATTTGACGGTTGTGACTTTGCGTAACTTTATTTCTCCTCCTTCGATCTGGAGGGGATGTTGCTAAGCGAAGTGCTTTCCTTTGTTCTTTTGATGCTCCTGGGTGGTAATTCTACGTCGCGGACTGGTATTTTCCTGCACCGGATGGTGTGTTGTTTCACACCGCTGGTCGATTTCTGACCGGTCGATTCCATCTTATCTCTCTACTGCATATTGTAATTACATTACCCTAGCGGCTACTGGGTGATCAATTTGAAAATTATTATAAATTATCCGCCATAATCAACTTGAAACGCTTAAGTCTGTGTTCCATTAATTAATCCTACCTTCCTATTTTTATTTAAAAATTGTCTTAACCTGATTCATAAAAGAGTTACTTCCATTCATTAAAATTTATCCTTGCCTTCTATTATCGAACCCTCGCCGTTATTCTTTTACTTAGATGTAATTATGAAAATTTTACCCTCAATTCCTCATTCAGAAATAAATACCAAGAAAATATTAAGCTTCCTTCTTTTGAATCACTTAGTATATTCGCACTGTATGATTCTTCCAAACAATCACTTGCTCGCGCGTGCCTTAACCATTCTTCGGGCCTCCGAGCGTTTGGACACCTGACCCTATCGGATAAGATAAGCTACGGTAGCCCGCGGTAGTCAGGCTACACTTTGCCCATGGTAATCAGGCTACACATTATACCACGCATACACGGGCTTTGTTGGTGTGCATATGTGCGCGCTCGACTGTACTCATCCTTGCTTTCTTCATTTCCCCATCCATTCACATAAGAAATTTAGGTAAAATTTTTAATCGTGTAGTCCCGAAAATCTCGGGACGTAACAGGGGTTTACAACGCTAAAATACGGGGTAACGCACCTCGAGACCCCGGGCGTCTCGAGGTGCGTTACACTCGAGCCCAGGTGTCGATTACGTATTTTGGAGCGCAACCGCCGCCTCTACGGTCGTGCGCGAACAGGGGGAAACACGTAAATTTGAAAAGTCTAAAATTAATTAAAGTTAGAAAAATCGAAAATTGATTAAAATTAGAAAGAATTACAAGTTGATTTTGAAATTATAAATTTAAAAATTAATTAAATTTGAAAATAATTAGAATTAAAAAATTGAAAATTAACTAAAATACAAAATATTAAAATTAGAAAAAATGTAAAATTGACAAAAATTAGAAATTAGTAATTATACAAATTTAAAATCAACCAAGATTACAAACTAAAATTATAAAAATTGCAAGTTAATTGAAATTGTATAAGAATTGAGAAGTTGATTAAAAATGAGAAAAAATTGAGAATTGATTTTTAAAGAAATTGGAAAAACTGAGTTAGTTGAACTTCGAAAAATTGGAAATTATTGAGGTCTCGATGAACTTGTGCACCCCACACTTAGCACCAAAAATGTATGTTACGAATTAACCGTTATTTTGGCTGGGGTTCGTACTCATAAACTGTTGAAACAGAAGGTCATCGAGACAGAGTAATTTATTTATATGGATGTAAATGAAGATACATATAATTTGAAATTGATTAACAGAGATATTTGAACAGAATAGATAGACAAAGTGACAATTGAGGAAATAATACGAAATCTTACGGTATATACAGTGAAGATATGCTTATAATTAACGCGACACTTAAAACACTACTTAAACTTTAGATTCGAACCGATTAGAATTTGAATGAAGACTAAATCAATTAGCTCGCCGGGCGCGCCAGGTAAACGATAGCGCGTCGGGTGAGGGCCGTGGCGTGATTGCCAAAAGCGCTGACAATTGATGCCCTTGCTCGGTCGTCGAGCTGCGGCGAGACTTAGATGTTTGAAAGGAGCAGTTTGTATTACAGGAATGTGCGGACTTCCTGTCTTGAATATCCGCGAATTAATATTTTAGCGAACGGTCGGACAGTCACGCACTTGGAGTCGGGTGACGTTCGGTGTCGATTTACTATGGCAAATTTTTATTGTTTCGAAAAGTGGCTTAAACTATAATGTCGAGGAAAATGGCCAGTTCGTAACATTGAATACTCTGCGATGCAAACTGATCACAACATATACTAATAACTAAAATATGTGGTGTAAAATTTCTAAGTCTAAAGGACCGCTTTCAGCCTAACCCGGAGACACGAACGAGGACGTGGTTTCGTTTTTTTATTTTGTGTTTTTTTGTTTTTTTGTTGTTGTGTTTTTTATGTTTTTGTATGTTATGTTTTTTCTTATTTCTATATAATTTGAATGTAATCCCCCATCTTTTTGTTTTGTTTTTTTATTATTATGTATACTGAAATTGTCACAGTTATAACTAATTGTGGTAAGTGAAGCAACAGTTTTTGGTCGTTGATATACATAATAGTATATTGTGCAACAAGGGTCGAAAGTTGGCAATTGCGGCGAGTGTGAGGTTTGCTGCCCGAGCGAAGCGAGGGCTGCAATCACACGAGTCGCAATTGCCAATTCGACCCGTGTTGCACATCATACTTTTTGTAACGAGTGCACGAATCTGCGGCACTTGGAATGGCAGTCGCGCGAGACGAACACTGAAAAGTGAGGTTGTGATTCAAGGGACGAAAGTGAATGACAGAAACTCCCAAGGGACGAAAGTGAACGAAATGCGAACTGCGCATGCGCGACTCTGTCATTTCACCACAGGTTCGCGACTGACAGGGAAACGGCCACTTTCGGCTCGCAAGACTGCCATGGAAAGTGCCGCGATTCATGCACGTGTTACAAAATGGTACATTACACATATTACAAATCCATGTACTTCTGTTTTCAGCAGCTTTCGTGCTGCAAAAAGCACACCGTCTGAGTTTTCCAGTATGTACCCTGATGTGGGAAGATTCAGACCGTCTTTTCTGAATAGGCACTTGAAGCTTGTGATGACCGATGTCTATAGACTAACGCTTTCTTCCTTTCAACTTAGCATGTTGGTGTCCAACTAGTCCGTCTACCAATCCCAGTCTGAATTTTTTCAGAGAAAGAGCATTTTTTTCGTCTTTTTTGGAATGTATGATGAAAGCATTCGTAACAGACAGGTCAACAAAATGCCAAAATATCCTCAACCACCACCTTTTGGACTTACGATCAATTTTATATGTTGATAAATAACGATCCGCATTATCAACGAAACCCATGTACTTATTGTAGTCAGAACACATTACTGGACAGTCTACCTGCTTTAGTGCCATCTTTCTGTCTTCGATTTACAGTTGTGACATCCCGTGGATCATGATAATTGGATAGGAAAAACACAGCTTTCTTGTCCATCCATTTTACCCAACGAATACCAGTGCTTGATGTTTGAAATTCGAATTGTTCATGATTCATCTGTTTATCTGATATTTTGGCTTTTGGTCATCTTGTACGATTTGAACGTACATGTGTACGTTCAAATCGTACAAATCGTCAATATTTTTGCATGTGTTCCACATGCAAAAATATTGTCTTGTTTCAGTGAAATCATGAGTTCAACGCCAGTGAAAAAGTTGTCAAAATAAACATGGTGATTTCCACCAACAAGCTCCCTTGTTAGGTCCTTCACAACTCTTGCTCCTAATTGTTTTTTGATACTCTCTATCTTACCAGTATAAATTTGTAATTCGCAAACGTAACTTGATTCATCCGCGCGTACCCAAACCTTGTATCCTCTTTTTATTGGTTTAGCCGGCATATACTGCTTCAAACTACTTCGACCCTTGGATTTTAACATAGATTAATCGATGGACTGATATTTACTTGGTTTCCAACAGCTTTTAAATGTTTCGCCAAGCCTCGTCAATAATGGTCTCAATTTATACAATTTGTCGTAATTTGGTGTACCCTTTTTAGCTTCTTTGGTATTATCCGAAAGATGTAAATGATTCAGAAAAAATCCAAAACGATTACCTGTCATCAAAAAACTTATATATGGATCATTCAATTTCTGATCTGTAGACCAATAGTCACGGTATGGAGGTAACTTTTTCAGTCCCATTAGAATATTCATACCCAAAAACGTAATCAATTCGTCTTTTGTTATAAAGTCGTTTTTTTCCTTTTGATCAATGTAGAGATTTGTTTGGTAAACTATCAAATCTACCAGATCATCAGGATAAAGAATCATGAATATCTCATGTGGAGATATTGCATTTTCGGGGATATTTGGCCCAAAGCCCTTTGTGAATGGTAAATCACTTCACTTCTTCCCATAACTCTTCCATACTTCATCTCCTGAATCTTCTGCAACGTCTTCATCGTCAGAAGAGTCGTCATTAGAACAATTTGGAATTTCGTCAGTTGGTGTTTCTGCAAAATTTTCATCGTCTGATGAACCGCAAAGTCCATCATTAGACTCAGTGTCACTAGGAATATTCGTTTGCACTATTTTCCTTGGTATTTCGGCGACGTAAAAACAACAGATAAATAGAATGATCTAAATGAGAATTGTCAGCCCTTCGCAACTTTTCTCCTCAATTCGAATGTTGCAAAAACACCGGCGTAAGTTCTCTTCTGTACCGTACCCTAAAAATCCTGTATGCACCATTAGAAATGAATTTTTTTTACATTTTCAACTCTGATTTTAAATAAAAGACAGTATTCGAAACAGCAAGACAGAGGAAGGGCAAGTAAGATGCCGTTGGAAGTTGGAGTGAACTGCGCGGCGCAGAATGAAATGATGGGAGACGAACGCGCGGAGACGGGAATGAGATGGAGAGGTAAAGTGTATGAGCATGGTACACATTAGAAAAAAAAACATCTTCAGATATATCGCTGTCGACTCTGTTTCATATTGAAAACACCTGTACTCGGTGAATCAAGTGTATATCTAACCTATAATAGTAAAAATCAACTTCACAAATATGGTACGGCATTATAGATCAGCATTTTTTATTTCGAAATCTGAGTACAAATTCGACATTAGGAACCCTGAAAGCGCACATACACTTATATATAGGAAAATCAAAATTGATTTCTTAATTTATTCCGCCGTCTTGGATCTGCCAACATGGGTTTTTTTGTTCGAAAGTCTGATATGGCGGCCATATTGGATCCGCCATTTTGAATTTCGGAATTTCGAGCTCGGATTCGTAATCACCAACATCGAAAACTCCCGAGTATCGAATTTTATCCCAATCAAAAAACTTTTTGCGTTTCGGTCCGCCATATTGGATCCGCCATTTTTAATTTCGAAATTCTGAGCTCGGATTCGTAATCAGCGACCCCAAAAACCCCCGAGTTACAAATTTCAAGTCAGTAGAACCCAAACAAAAATGTATGCATGTAAGGGTTAAAGCAGCAGCTCATTATTGAATGCGGTAATTGTGTTACAAAGTGAGTTACTGTGTTATCGGGATAATACTTCATACTACTATTACTGGGTAAGATTAGATAAAACTGATCACGCATTTTCAAAAATATTTCAATCTAACGAAATTTACTTATTCAAGATATTTGATGCTGGGATAAAAGAGTTAAGTTTTTCTGGGTAACCGCGCCAGCTAACAAAAACTTGTTTATTACAACCACGTCCCTTTGTGCGTAAAATTTGATAAATTATAAATTCCTCTTCGTTAATATCTTTTTTTCACAACACTTATTTCCTTCTCGTAGAAGAAATCGTCAATCACTTCACCCTCCAAGTCTGACAATTCATATACAGGCGGTTGTCTATACGTGAGAATTCGATGTATTTTAAATATTTCTTCGCTCCAACGTTCTTCGTAACCTTTCTCGAACGCAGTCTTGGCTTTACTGATGCGAACATACTCACCAACCTTGTATTTAGCTATTCGATAACCGTGTTTGTAGCTGCTCTCAATATTTGAACGAGCTATTTCTGCATTGTCCAGAGTCAACGCTGCGGGTTGCATTTTTCTGCTTGAATGTTTCGTATCGTTGTAAGCCTTGTGACGCGTCAATATTACTCGCGCCGCGCCGGGATGCGCGACGCGTATTGCCGGTCGACAAATGCGCCCAATTCGATGCTCCAGGCGCCAGGCCCTTGTTTTTATCTCGACCCGGAGGGCCAACGGTCGAATTTTCCCGATCCCAACGGTTACCTCCCGGCTAAGGGGGTCGCGGGGGCGAAGGAGAGAGTTTCGGGGCAAATGATTCGCCGAGTCCACAATTCGTTGCACTGTTTTTAATATAATTCGAAAGATTATCCAAACATTACACTTGAATTCGTCGCCTGAAGGGCGACCGAGGCTCGGTGGCCCCAACTGCTTCTACACAATGTGGGAAAAATTAGCGCTTGGCCCGCGGCGACGCTCCTCGGGGCCGATAGGCGACCCCGACAATGTAAGGCGAAAATACGAAGAGCGAGCCGGCCGACTCGCTCGGGCACGATCAAAAATTCGAGGGGATATTCCCTTGATTGCGCGGGTCGGCAACGGCCGACCGCGACTACTCAAAAAACTAACACGCTTTTCCGCGCTCCAGGGAGGGACACAATGTCCTCCCGCAACGTGGTCGGCAGAAGGCCGAACACGCGCTCGAATTTACAAAAATACTAAACTACGCACGGCACCAAATAACCACCAGAAATGGCTAAAGCCCACCTCGCTGTTCTCCGCGATGTCGAATGACGGTATTTTCGGCGGCCTTCCTTCCTTCCTTCCTTCCTACCATTTTTCCAACCAAAATTCTCACGGGTCCGAATTCCCAAATTTGCGAGCGATCGCGTTCGCGTCCAACCAACAAGTCCCCGGTCCGTGGCACGCTCGCGGAGACAATCGGTCGAGCGGGGCGGGGAAGCGGGGAGAAAAGCAGTGCCTTCTTCTCGCTTCCGCGCTGGTCTCGGCGGTGCGCGCTCGGCCGGCTCGAGGTCCTACGCCGCAGCAAGGTAGCGCGCGTACTAATTACGCGCGCCGTGTTAATTTCTCAGCCCGGGGGCCGATTGAGTTCGGGAAGGGCCCAAAAAACTCGCCCTCATCGCGGGCGTCCCTTCCTCACGTCGTTTGCGGGGGAGGACGGGTGGCCCTCCCGATCTCGGGCGTTGAATTTGGGGTGGTGAATCCGCCACCTCACGTGCGGTAGTCCCGTCGTGCGCGCGGCGCCGGCGCGCGCCGGCGCTGCCTCCTCGATCCTTCGTTTCTCCTCGACGGGCCGCTCAAAACCGGGAATAAAGTTTTTCTCCGAATTAATAAAGATTCGAGAAAATCCGGGTTCGAGCCCCGCCGACCTGTCCGTCTGCTGCCCGTCTCGTTGCCGTCCGTCCGTCCGTCTGTGGACTTGCCGGTTGGAGGCGAGTTTCACGAGCGCGGGCAACGTCGAGGGAGAGGGAGCGACGATCGTGGCGGTGCATTGAAAAATGCACTGTCACAGCCTTTACTATTCATTGTAGTACATCCGTGTAGCGTCGTGTATTTTTGTGTGTAAAGTAACGCCACATGCGTTCTTTCAATGTTCTATTAAATCTCTCAACGATAGCGGCTTTTACGTCAGGACTACGGGAAACACGAAAATGGATGCTGCGACTTTTTAAGAATTGTTGCAGAACGATTCCGACAAATTCTTTGCCGCGATCTGTCTGCAGCCATACCGGTATTCGTCCGTTGCTTCTATCCAATAATCGTTTGAAGGCTTCCATAACTGCTGAACACGTTTTATCTCGAAGCAACTCGACCCATGCGTATTTACTCAGGACATCTATTACAACTAAAATATAGGAATACCCATCATTGTGATCTTTGAGGGCTCGGAGATCTACAAGATCAGCTTCCCATACATCATCAATATTGTTCACCACGTAATGTCGTCTTGGGAATCTTCGACGTATTGGTTTGTGTAGCGTGAAAGCATTTTGGGCTTGCAGCCAGTCCACAACATCAGTCCGTGGGATTGATTCTTTTTTGGCGGTACGAATTAGATTAGGAGCTCCAGCGTAGCCGGCCGCATGCTCCGGGTCGTAATAGAATTTTCCTAACGTAGCCATTATATATTTAATGTCTTCCTAGTTTTGGCTTGTGCTTCAGTCTGCTGACGTCTGGGTGAAGTACTTTGGCTGCTATTCGGTGTGCTTTGATTGCTTCTTGTTGCGTAAAAGCTGGGTTGTGGGGTGGCCGTTGGATGTGGAGGTGACAACGATAGATTTTCATACAGCAAACTATGATTACCAACAAATTCGCGAGGAACACCAACACGTCGGACTTCGACACCAAACTGAGTGCGTCCAATAGCTCTCACTGTTTTTCTAGATCGCATGGCGTCGTTCACAAGATCTATAATATTAGCGTCTTTGACAAGCTCACCATTTATGGTAACAGCGCCAATTTTATCTCACTTTATTTGGCTTCGGACAGACGAACTTTTCAGAAATTGCAATAATTGCTCAGCTTGTTTTCTCTATTTTGAGGGCACACTAGCTATTATAGTCTGGTCGTCGATGCGCTCTTCTTCTTCCGCTTCTGCTGCTGCTTCCTCTGGCTTGTTTACTTTACTATCTCTCACGCTCGTATTACTACGATTTTCGTCCGTGAAGAACTGATAGCGTTGTAAGACTTGTTGGTAAAGTTTCCACTTTTCACGTTCGTTAGCAGGAGTCACTGAGCGAAGTATTTCATCCATTTCCGCGTCGAGACGACTAAGTATGTTACCCGGCGTTTGAACCGTTTGTGATTGTTCGAAAGGGATGCTTGTGGTACGTTGACATTTTTCAACAACATCTTGAGGCATTAAAATAATTTTCTTGGCGTGCTGCATTTTTACTTTTTATTTGTTGGTGAAATAGTTGGATAAGACGGTGCCGATAATGGGTAAAAGAAGTGGTAATAAAAATCCACCTCCCTTTTGTACAACTAGGGGAACAATAACGCGCGCTCACGCGCGCGGACAGGTTGGCCGCGATGCAGCGTTTATGTCAAATTGCAACAAACTGTTAAATTTCGCGCTATTAAACAACGACTGCTGGTCATCACGGACCTCGACCAATCAGAGGCCGAGTTATATCGCTAACAATGGTGGCCCATGCACTTTTTAATACGGGATTACACGCTTCTTACTTTTCCAGCAGCCTCTGTTATTTCCAAGACGTCGTAGAATATTTTTGTATTTCGCCAAGCGTAGTCTTTCGTTCTTTTTTAATGGCACAACACCGTAGAGAGTGTTTAAAGCACATTCACAAATACACTTTACACTATTTTTATCGATGGTGCGTAGTAACGACGTTCGCTGCTGTTTGTCCAAGTGACACAAGGCGTGCAACAAAATTATATTTTTCTTCCCAATAGAAGCTTTAGCGGATGTTGACGGTGCCATAGTACGAAGACAAATGATACGATTATGACTCGCAAGCAGTTATTTATACTTACATTTTTAACGAGCTCCACTACCGCGCTTTGGGATGTACACGTAATAGTGAGGATCGTCGGGAAATATACATGTTCGGAAACGACAATTATCCGGTGTCGATTGTTTAAGGTCTAAGAGTAAATAGCCGTGGGGCTTTGACGTTGCGTCACAATAAGCTTCTTGCAGAAACTTTGGATCTTCTGGATACACCTGTCGCGCGAAATGAGAAATCTGTGCGCGGTCTCGCGGATTCTTGAACGCTACGATGTAGTTTGTGTTTAGAGAAATATCGTGTTGACCGTGTCCTTGGTGGAAGATTTTTTGAGAAATGAAAATAACACTTATATTTTTGTGGTGACTGCCCTTTGTAAACAAATCGACTATTGTATTATTAGACGATTCGCGCATTAAGTCGTCGATAATTAAAAGTTTTGGTCGCGGATCACTAGCGAAATCTGAATTTTGTGGCAGACCTTCTAAAAATTCCACTTTATCACCGTACTCTTTGTAGCCGTCTTGCCACTCTGAATGATAAAATAGTATTCGCGCAAACTCTACATCGGCCATCTGTGCAATATATTTTAAAAACTTTTTCACAAAACATGTTTTTCCCCAACCGGTCGGGCCACCGATCATGGAAGTTCATGGATGTTTCCACCGTGGATCCATCTCAACTAATGAGAATAGAAAAGATGTGAAGCTAGTAATATATACATATATATTGAAACGTTTCGCGATTTCAATGAAATTGAATTTTATTGAAATCGCGAGTTAGGATACTCGAAATCCTAATTTTCTAGTGATTTCCACTATCGGGAAGCGACAGGGATCGTGTACTGGACCCGAGAATAAATTAATGTGTTTTGGAGGCGTCCTCAGCAGTCATTCGCCTCGTTCTTCGGAATAAGAAAATTAATTCCCTCCGGTCTACGAGTGCGATTGACTTATCATCAGGGGAAAAGGAGAGGAAATAGGTGAACAGATCACAAAAGACATTTTACGGTTGTTGTTGAGGAGCAAGGCTCAAGGATCGAATCACTTAGGACTCAACAACAATAAACAGGAACAAAACGGAAATCTGGGCTATTCCCAGTAGGACAGTGTGGCTGGCGGGGCGATCACGCGGGCCACACAGGACTTATTGCTAGGTGGGGGCACATCTGTGCGGTAAGGAAGGTAGTAAATCAGTGAAGTGACGCTCGCTGCCTCCGATGATCGAGGCGTCGCGCGAAGCGAGGAGTGGGGAGCGCTCGAACACTCGGCTCCGCGACGAGATTCCCCGAATAGTGACGACTTTTCGGAGAAACTCGTCGGGGGTATAGCCGTTCCGTTACAATATGTATACATTTCAAGGGAAGACCTACTCTATCGCTAGTTTTCTTTTTGGGCTTGCTTGTTCCCGCCGCCGCCGCCGCGCCCGGGCCGCCGCGGTTGTACATACCAATAAGCTTCTCTGGTATGTACTGCGGATCTACACTGTGAAAATTAGCTTATGGCCACAGTGTGAAGAAAAAGCTAATAACCGCGGTTATAAGCACTGCAGTCGAGCCAATAATACAGTGTGTAGGGAGAGCAGGGTATATAGGCTTAACATAAAACACAAACAATTTCAATTCAATTAAAATTTTAACAAAAATATTTATTGCTAAATCTAAATATACATAAATCATCCTAATGTCCATAGAAAAAAAAATTTATTTAAAATTTGGAAAACGTCATAATAACTTAAAACTAAAACTCATATACAAATATACAAATACATTCAGCGGTGAAATAAAAAGGAAGCCTCCTTATTTTTTGAGGACTCGAAGCTTCCGTTTGCTCCCGAGTACATCGTATCCTAAAACATACGCGATCGTAACAAATATTTAAAAAATATTAAAGACTAACAATTTTTTTTCTTAAAATCTATAGCCGTACGGCAGTGAGTCGTGCTCCCCATGCTTACGTCTTTTCACGAGCACCGGTTTGCATATTTTACTTTCGGAGCGCGTTATAACCTGATGAAGGTGCGGTCGGCGGATGGCCCTATATGTCACGCTAAGGACGCTGTCGGGGTCTTTTATCAGTTGGCAAATTGACTCAAAGTTAATGATTTGAGTGTTTGCCCAATTCAGCGTAATCCCCTTGACCTTGCACTCGGAGGCACCGTCGCCATCGGGGCGCTTGACCAATGACCCGTAGAATTTCGGCCCGCCTGATACGAAAGATGTATTAAAACTGCCTTCGCCGTACTTTGTCAGTTCGTCCGTCATTTCGCCCAAAAGACTACCCAACGGTGGGTAGTTCTCGGCCTCGCTACCGCTGCTAATATAGATACAGGAGTCCGTATCATAGTACAAAACGCGCCTGTCTAATTTCTCGAGATACGAATAGAGTTTTAACCGCGCCTGTGCTGTGGTGTACGCCGCGATGACTACGTTTGTATTCGCGTTTACGCTGACGCTTTCTGATGTGCTGTTATAACAGACGTACATCGCGTCATCGTTGACGTGTACAATCTTGTGAACTTCGTACGATTCGTCGGACAAAAGTTCCAAGACCCTTTGACGCGTCGTCACGATTTCGGTTTTCGGAAGTTTTTCCCGCTGACCGAATTTACCCCAGAAAGAATTTAAACACAACTTCGCTACAGACCGCAAACCCGGATTGGCGGCGATATTATCTTTTTCTAGTGCGATACCCTCGTTTTCAAGATAGCGTGCAATATACGCGTCCTGCTCTGCAGGGGACGGACTTTTAGTGGGCCATCCACTAGCCTCCTGCTTCATTTTTAACCATAGACTTATGTAGCCTCCGAAGAGACCACCCGTTTTTGTGGTTCGATCATACTGCTCCGTGTCGTACTGCCAAATTTCGTAAATTCTGAGCACCTTATAACCCATTTCTACGGCTTTCTGCAGTTCACACGAGACCCAGGTCCCCTCGAAAGCTCGATTTTCCACGTTGTCATGACAGCACTCAGTCTGGCACATCTCCTCACCGCATTTGCGACATAACGCGAAAATTAATCGGTTATGTATGCGTACGGGGAGCACGGGATGATAAAGGTTTCGAGGGGGCAGAACTCGACAACGGACGATCCCTTCGACTCTACTCAAATCGTTGGTCGAGCCTGTCAGCGCACTGCACGTGTCCTCCGTGTACACGCGAGGGTGCCCTATCGAAAATTTACCTGTTTTCGAAATGTACGAATACAGCAAGCACACATCGACATAGTGAATTTTCTCGCTACCTGTGGTCTCGCAAAACGTTCGCGTGTTGCCTGTGCGACCACCGAAAAACGCGTCGCGTGGATCTAGCGGTGACGAAGTGAGAATCGGATGGCCCTGCAAATGCGCTTTAATCGCAGGGTCTGCGTTCTTCAATTCTCGAAACTCACATTCCCACATCTCGTACAGCGTGTAACCACACGCCCTGATGCGTTCAGAAATTATGAGTGTCTGATTAAGGCGGTCGTTCATTGTCACACCGTGCCACTCTTTATCGCGCGTCGTAGAGTCGGTGTAGCAACGATCGCAGCCGTGAAAAAAGCACCCGTGAAATTGCAGCGCTACTTTGCCGTGCTCTGCCGATTCAAAATATCCGTCTATCCGCGTACCATCTACCGTGCGATGTTCCCTACCACGACCTGCATGTGTAATCTCGGAGTTGAACAATTTCTCGCACCACAGCAACCACTCGATTCCTACCTCGGACTGTCTATCGGCGCGTCGGTAGCCGTTCCTAGGGATTACACTTATCGTGTCGGGCTCTAGGAATTTCCTGCGGTACACCTTGTTGCACGCAGACGCTAATGTCGTTGCCTCCGTGAACGGACGTACCTCACCCGATTCCAGAAAAATCTGGCGAAACGCCACACAGGCTCTGCGGAGAATGCTGACGTCGCTTTAACAATATTCGACCAGCTCCGCTGCAAAGTCAAATCTTTGACCAGCACCTGCAGCAGCGTCGTGCCATTGCAAAAATTCGGCACGATTTTTACAACTCATCGCGTCTGGATCCTACGCAGCCTTTTCTGGTAACGCCCCAACGTAATTTCGATTCTCAGTTTTATTGAAGAGGTGCGGAAAAGTACCTTTGAATACGCTCGATCCTAAGCCAAAGGCTTGTTGGAGAGCGCTGAGCGGCATATGAAAATAATTCAAACTATCGATGAATTTAACCGTGCCTGTCTGCATCGACATGATGCTCGTGCCGTTCATGATGAGACTCGGCGGTGTTCTACATTTTTCTTCGACAAGATGTCGCAGAATGAACTGAGCATCGAACCCTTTAGCGTTGTGTGCTATACATATGATTTGCCCGAGTGTGTCGTTCTCCAGTAGCATTACGTGGTCTACAAACGCTGAAACGGGATTGTCGTCAAATATTTTCTCGCTTTCAGCACCTCCGCAGAGTGCACACGCCTCGCTATCTTTTTCCGAACCTAAACAAACCGAACACCGCTGCTGGCTCACGCACAAGTTTACCTCGTGCAAAAATTCATTCGCAATACCAGCGCGCTTCGTTTCTTGCCGCGTTTCGAAATCGCAAAATATAAATATTTCACGTTTTTTCGCCACGGGGCGCGCCTTCGCTGGTGCCATGAAACACTGATGATTGTTCGGGCGCTTCTTCTTGCAGATTCTGCAATAAAAAGTGCCGCAGACGTGTTCGTGCTCATATTGCTTATATACGAGCTTCAGGCATTTGCTGCACACTTTTAAACTACCGCAGAGGGCTGATTTCGGCCCGTGTGAGCCGAGGCTCTTGTGGTGCCGATAGCAATCAACCCCGCGAAAATAACGCCCGCAATCGTCACACTTGACTTCGGCGGTAGTTTTGTGCTGTTACCGCGCTCGCGAGTTACGAGCCTGTACCCCGGGCGGGCTACAAAAATTCCCGTCAGCGGGTTTCTTTTTTTTACATTAAGTCCGGGGCGCCATCCACGCTCTTAGCGTGGCCCAGCTGCAAAGTTGTTGCAATCGGACGGGGACGAGATGGTTGGCCGGCTAGCCACAGCCTGCACAACGGTAGAGGGGGTGGTTCGGGGAACCCGGGAACGAACGATTCGGTCCGGCTCGATTTCACAAGGAAACAATCACGCGACTCAAAAATATTCGCACCGGTTCGGGCCCAGAAAAAAAAATTTATTGTCCACAAGGATACTCTACATTTGTCGCGATACAAAAAGACGGCGCCCTACTAAAATCGGGGGACGGTTACTTAATTCGCCGTTCCCGATGTCCTACCCGGCACGAGCAAACAAAAATATTACACAACAAAAAATGATTTTAAGCGCGACCGCGAACTAAATTCCGTGACCGGGGACGAAGCCCCGCGCGACAAAGGCCCTACTGCGGTCGACCGCTCGACCGACGCAATTTACAATACAAAAAAACAACACGAAACGCGACAGAAAACGAATAGAAAATAACGATGCAATTCGCACGCACCCGGGATGACCGCGCACAGGCCGGCAGCCTCGCGCGCGTGCGACCGATCGCCGGTCGTCTCACGAGGCGGCGACAGAAGGTCGCCCGCGAAACTCTCCAACGCCCCCGCAATCGCTCGCACGCACACTTTTCCCGGGGATTGTTCCGCCCCGGTACGCTTACCACAACGGCGACGATCGTCCGCCCTTGAGAGCGACCGCTCGCGAGCCGAGGGCACGCTCACCACGATCTCGGAAAATAATATTTCGCGCACACTACACTGGTCCTCGCGCAATTAATTCCGCATGCGACGGATACCCCGCGGTCGTCGGGCGGTCGCGAAGAACCAACACCCGCGCACCCGGAAACTGTCACCAAAATCGTGAGGAAACCTCCGAGAGGGACCCTACCTCCAAATTCCTCGTCACGTAATCCCAAACGTTCCGGAAAGGCCCTGGTCTCTGTCTCCGCGACGTCGACGCCAACCTCGCATTACACCGGCTAAACGAACAATGCTGTGTAGCGACGCGCTCGTCTGTCCGTCCCCTCCCCTCGTCACCCGAAATTCCCCAAGTTCGCGCGAAATACCGGTCGCGTAACGCGACACGCGGAACGACGACGGGAGGGGGCGGGAGGGGGGGGCGCTTCCGCGCGCGAATCTCTCATCGGCAACGCGAGGCGGCGGCGCCGCTGACCCTAGAAAGAAAATAAGGCGCTCGTCCGCAACGGCTGGAAACCTTGTGGAAAAAGAAGGAAGCCCGCGAAGAATTCGGCGACGCCTTAACTAATTAATTCCCCGCAAAGCGCCGAGCCGGCACGCGGCCGAGCAGCAGTAGCCCGCCGCGTTGGGGGTGGGGGGGACGACGACGACGGCGACGAGGCGCGAAGTCTCGCGCGACAGCAGCTGATCGGCGGCTGCTCGCAGGCTGCCGTAGGGCTCCCCGCTCCCCTCGTCCCTCCCAGCAGTGGCTCGTCGCTGGCTCCTCGCGAGCGGCAGGGTCTCTCCGTCTCCCTATTTCACGTAGCAACGGCGTGACCCGGGAATTACCAACTCCCGGGGAATCGGTGACAGTAGCCAACGGCGCTCTCCCTCTCGTCGCGGCGCATCTCGTCAGCGTCGGGGTACATTAAAAAAGACAATAAAAAAAACAGTCGTATCAGTGAGTCTCTTATCCGTTCGGTGAGAGTGCCCCGGGGAGGATTGTTCGTCGGGTGGCCCGCGAGGTCGGCGATCGACGCAAAGAAGGCCGTAGTACCGTGCCCTCTTTGTAACGCCCGCAAAAAGCGCGTTACAACTGGCCCCCTCCTCAAAACCGGGCTGTCCTCAGCCGTAGCGTCCCTCTCGGGGCTTTAACTCGCGGGTGTTCGACACGACCAGCGGGGCAACCGCCGGCACAAATCGTCCCCGGCACTCTCACGTCTTAGGCATTGTCAGGTATCAGGGACGTGAAGTCCCGCCTCCGGCGACACGCACCCAGCACCCTTCAGCTCGCGAGCAGGCCGAACCGCGATCTCGTACACCCGTCACCATACCACCCAACACATGCTCCCTAGCTGAAACGAGGAACAGGGCAGTAAAACAATCACAGTACAAATATAATGACCGCTCGGCCTTTAATGACTCGCCGGCGAATACTTATCGCCCTTCCGTCAGGAACTGTTACCGGGTAATACTGGCGCGGCGCGCTAATACAAAACAAGAGATTCGGTTGCTTCCGGGATACAAAAATAAAGCTTCTCGGCGGCCGACGAGCTCCTCAGAGCCGTAAACGAAACAAAGTAGACTTCGCTGGCACGCACATATATAAAAAAACCAACAAGGGAAAGTTAGCTTACGCCCGGGAACACCACATAACCCGGTCCGCGGCGGGGTTAATAAACCAAAAGAAAAATCGTTTTTTTTCTTTTTTTCCCAGCCGTTGACTCGACGGATCGCGGCGGGGTCCTTCGTTCCCGGAACAGCGTCTCTTCGGCCCTTCGCACGGCGGCCAACTAGTCGCGGGGTCGCGAGTCTCGGGTGGGGGCTGCGTTCGGTCCTCCCTCCGCCCAGTACGTCTCCGCGCAGTCGGGGCAGGTCGCCAGCGAGTATCCCTCCCAGCCGCACCAGCGGCAGAACTTCACGCACCCGCGCGGCCTCGGACAGGCAGGGAACCGATGCCCGTACTCCCGGCAATTCCAACAAACCCCCTCGGGTCCGCGGTGACGCGAGCGACCGATCAGCGCCGACACCGGCGGAACCGCGGGGCGCTCCGACCCGCCCACGCGTTCCACCGGCTCGGCCACGACCGGCACCACTCGTACCAGCGGCGGGTCCGGCTGACTCTCACGTGGCACGTCCTCCGTCCTCGGCGTCACTCTCCTCGGCAGGGGTTCCGGGAAGTAGGTGTCGCAGTTGAACGACGCGTCCGGCTCGTCCTCCCCGTCTCGCACATAGCGCGCCGCGAGCAGTGCCTCGGCCACGCTCACCCCGACGTCCTCGCTTGCCAGGGACTCGGCCACCTCTTCCTCCTCGGTCTCGGCCCACTCGACCTCAGCCAACGTATCGGTGACGCTGGCGGTCTCGACGAGCTCGGCCACTTCAGCACCAACGCCCTCGTCCTCTTCTGGCAGATCCGACCCCACCAGGGTTGACGACGGCGAAGGGCGGCGGCTGCTCGTTAGGGCCTGGGAGTCTGGCCTCTCGATCTCGATGATCCACCGAGCCTGCAGGTCACGGGCCGCCTCCAAGGCGTAGATCTGCCGCCCCTGCGGTCCCGCGACCTCCAGCTCCTCGATCGTGGCCACCAACCGTCCGATCACGGCTCGCGCCAGCTCCTCCAACAGGTTCCCCTGTCCGGCGTCCACCGCATCCAACGCCGGCCGCAGCAGACGCCCCAGGTAACCCAGCTCGGCGGCTAGTTGATCCGGATCCATCTAAACGTCGAGCATTCAAAGCGGTGCGTGATAAGGCTTAAGTGACTTTACACACGCGTTTCCCGGTATCGTCGGCTAACTCGTAAACGACCGGCGACAGCACACGCGCAACCGTGAATGGGCCATGATAGTTCGGGGCCAGTTTCGCCGCCACGTGTTGAGCCGCCGACGACAATACTCTCTGTCGCTTCAATACCCGATCGCCGACGTGGAACGCCGCGATCGCTCGGCGCTTGTTGAATTGCCGAGCGCTTCTCTGGTACGCCTCCTCCAGCTCGTGCTGGACCTTCTCGTTCAGCGGCTGCAAGCGCCGCACGTGCTCTGGCCACTTGTCCGGGGATAAGGGAGTAACTTCTCTCGCCCCGTCGACCTTACCGAAAAATTGATGGGGCCGCGGGGACCTCCCGAGATTCAAATACGCGGGACTGCAGTTAATGGATGAGTGATGCGCGCTATGGTAGGCAAACCGGAACTCGGGGAGATGTTCGTGCCAGGCACGGTGATCGTTCTCAAGGAACGCCACAATCATCGTCTTAAGGACTCGATTCACTCGTTCTACCGGGTTAGCCTGCGGGTGATAGGGAGGCGTCGTGGTGTGATAAATCCCATACGCCTCGGCTATTCGTCTAAACGTTTTATCAATTCCCAGGTGACCTGCTTGCGGGGTGTCATGATTTTCCCGCAATACCCTCGGTCTTTCGGGTTTCGGTACGACCAGCTTCCATTCGGAATTCGCCGACGGGGTCGCGAGTCTTCGGGTAATTCGTCGGCGAATGAACAACTGCTCGTCCGCAATTTTCCATTCAGGATAGCGCCTGGGATCTGACGCGACTTCCGCGTAACGCAATGAATACCATCCGTCCGCGGGCACCCGCGGTGGCGTTTGATCGGGAATCGGCAACGTGCGAGGGAGAATCGCCATCATTCGCGACGCAATCTCTTCTCCCGGTTCGCCCGACAATGGTGCAGGCTCCTCCGACGTCGAAATCGTATAGCATCATAGCATACGACCATCTCGCCTAGCGCCCTTTCGGGTCCTTCAGGGATCGCAACCAACAGAGACTGCTGTGGTCCGTAATCACCATAAAGTGATAACCCGCCAGGTACGCCCGGAATTTGTCAATGGACCAAAGAATGGCCAAGCATTCTTGCTCCGAGACGGTATAGTTCCGTTCGGCCGGGGAAAGCGTACGACTCGCGTACGAAACTGGATGTTCGATGCCGTCGATCGTTTGCATCAAAACAGCGCCCAGGCCATACGAGCTCGCATCGGTTTGCAGCACGAACGGCACGGCGAAGTCAGGTCGTGCGAGCGTAGGCGGATTCGCCAAGGCCCGCTTCAATTCCTCGAACGCCACCCTTTGCGCTTCCCCCCACTCCCACACGCTGGTCTTTTTGGTCAGTCGGGTAAGGGGCTCCGCGATAGTGGCAAACCCGTCTATGAAGCGGCGATACCAGGACGCCATGCCCAAAAATCGGCGCAGTTCCGGTACTTTCCGGGGCGCCGGGAATTTCAAGATAGTGTAACGGCCCGTCTTCATATAAGAAGACGATTCGAATGAGAGAAAAGCATAGGTGACATTAGCGCAGTGGTTAGCGCTCTGACTAAGGAATGAACATTCCGGGTTCGAGTCCCGGAGATCACCATATCTTTTCTCTCTTCGAAACTTCGCCAATTCATCCGCACGACCATCCTACACACATCCCCGAATTCTCGGCCCAGCCGTTACATGGTGTCAGAAGTTTTCGGGCCCACGATCCCCAATTGCGCCTTTGTACCGACGGAGGCGTACAGATGACCCCGGCCTGGCACTGAAGAGCTGCACCGCGGGACTCAACACGGCCGAGGGAAGAGGTCCGACGATGGAGATAGGCTTCGCGAGATCTACGACGCTCCACTGCAATCGCGTAACAGGCTACCTGCTCTGCGCCTTGTACCGATGGAGCGCAGCGTCTCCCCTGCAATCGCGTAATCGGACACCCGCTCTGCCCAGTCGACGAGGACGTCGAGTTCACTAAGGGGGAGTGTGTAACGGCCCGTCTTCATATAAGAAGACGATTCGAATGAGAGAAAAGCATAGGTGACATTAGCGCAGTGGTTAGCGCTCTGACTAAGGAATGAACATTCCGGGTTCGAGTCCCGGAGATCACCATATCTTTTCTCTCTTCGAAACTTCGCCAATTCATCCGCACGACCATCCTACACACATCCCCGAATTCTCGGCCCAGCCGTTACAATAGGTTCTGATTTTTCCGGGTCCACCTGCAGCCCGTGCTGATTTACAAGAAAGCCGAGATACCGCGCTTCGTGGCAGCAAAACTCGCACTTTTCCGGGTTGATGCGTAACCCGGCAGCGAAGATCTTGTCCATGACTTTCCTGAGCCAGTCCAAGTGGTCTTCGAATGTTTCAGCCACGATAATAATGTCGTCCAGGTAGGCAAACGCATGCGGCTCCATATCGCTAATTAGCGAATTCATCAAGCGCTGGAAAGTGGCTGGAGCACTCGAGAGGCCGTAAGGCATCCGCTTAAACTGAAACAAGCCCCTTCCCGGGGCTGTAAACGCGGTGACAGGTCTTGAATTTTCCTCGAGGGGCATCTGATGATACGCCTGTCGCAAATCGAGCGTTGAGATGTACTTCGCGAGACGCAGCTTGTCCAGTAACTCATCCATATATGGAAGAGGATACGCGTCCTTCTTTGCGACATCGTTCACCTTCCGAAAATCCAAGCAAAACCGATAGGTGTTATTTGGTTTCTTAATCATTACTACCGGGGTACTCCAGTCACTCGCCGAACGCTCGACGACATCGTCCGCCAGCATGCGATCGAGCTCTTTATACATCGCGTCGCGCACGATCGGGGTAACCGGGTAATATCGCTGCTTGATTGGGGGTCCCTCCATGCAAATACGATGCGACACCAGGTGGGTAAGCCCGGGGGCAGCCTGCAACTTCGGGATCTCCCGCTCGAGAAAGTCTTGTAACCGGGAGGCTTCGCTCTCGGTCAGCGTAGAGATGGCTGCGCAGATGTCTAAGCAGTCCCGTCCCTGCACCCTCTCGAACGCGAATGGCTCCTCGGGCGTTCCCGAAAAATACCAGACCGATTGAAGGTGATCTACAACAATGCCGAAGTTTTGCAGCGAATCTCTACCGAGCAGCAGCGGCACTGGTAAATCCGGGAACACCCGCGTAACCAGCGTCGCGTTACGATCTTTTAACAGCGCGTCGAACTCGATCTCTTCCTGGCCCGTTATTCTTTGACTGTTCGCGATAGTGATAGGGCGGTGCGGCGTCGGTCGGCGCACTAACCCGACTTTCGTTGCTAACAATAGCCCCTCGGGCCCGATGAAAGTACTCGTCGACCCGCTGTCCACCATGGCCGGTAGCCGATGGCCTCGGACGTCCAGCAACACGACGAGAGTCGTTTGAAGACGATCCTCGCCGAGCGGACCGCAGAGGTACGGCGGCACGATGGCCAGCAGGTCCGACAGCGGTTCCCGGGACCCAGCGGGCGCAGGCGGTCCTCCAGACGCTCGTTGCGGAACCAATGGAGCGCGATACCGGACAAAAAAACGGCAGACCGTTGAGAATGTCGGCGTCCGAAATCGCGACGAGTGCGCGCCCTTCCGTGATGCGAATTAGAAAATCTTCCGCGCCTTCCCCGCGCGCTCCCGAAAAAGCCAAGTTCCACTTACACATGATATGATACGCGGTCGCGGATGTCACGCGCTGATACCCCCATCGTTCGAGTATGCCGGCGCGGCGGACGGTCCCGGGTAGCCATTCGCCGGGTAACTATTCCTCGCGTACCCGTTTCCCCAATAATTATTCCCCGGACAGTTGTTCCCCGTGTACTCGTTTCCCGCACCGGCCGGCGGCGGCATCGGCGACGAATGGCCATGCAGGGCCCCTGCCCTCGGATAACTCACGGTATTTGGCTGCGCGCACGGCGGCGGTCGATCACAAAGATCAGGGAACACCGCCGAATGCGGAATATCGTACCCTGGGCGCGAATCGAACATACCCGTGCAGTTCGAGGGAGGCTCGGCCGGTTGGGCCCAATATGACGATTGGATCGGGGGTGGGGGTGGCGCAACTGAGGGTGGCGCAAATGGGGGTGGCCGGTCGAGGTTCTGCGGCGCGTGCCAGCGCGAAGCCGACGCGGGCGGGAGGCTCGAAGCTAAAGGGCGCGGCGCGGCACGCGAATTCCCATCCCGGGCAATCCGTAAGTCGATCGGAACCGCTTCTTGCGGGGTAATGCCTCCCGGGACCCTGACGGGGAGTCCGCGGCCCGGAGGGAGCGGAACCAACGGTTCCTCTAGACTGCGGGACCGATTCTCCGCGAAGGACACACGATTGCTCAGGGCAGGCGCAGAAGGCGCCGCCCTCGGACCCTCCGGTTGGGCCCCCTCGGTCACGTTCAGCGGTCCGCTCGCGCGTCGCGAACCCTCCCGCGTGTCATAACCCGTATCGGCGCGCAAAGGTTGTTCAGGTGTTGCGCTCGACTCCTCGTGTACCCGGGACGCGTCGCAGGGAAAACCCAGCTCGGTCGCGTCGCCGAACATCGGCTGATCGACTTCGACATGTAGGGCCGGCCCGTGCGTCGCCCTCAACAGTCGGCTAACCAGGGTGCTACGCGCTCCCTCGACAGGCAGGCCCAGGCGCTCGCATTCGTCCTGGAGCTGGTCGAAGGACAATTCGGCTATGGCCGCCGAAAATCGCGAAAACGCGTACATGACGGTTGCAAATGGCTCCCGAGGTCACCTGGGAATGCGGGCACGGCTGTAGGCGAACGCGGCCGCCGGTCGTCTCAGAACAAGCAAAAAAACAAAAAAAACTACGAACAGCTCGATATACCGGGGATACAAGAAATATTACACAAATATATAACAGGCAATAATAACGCAACTCCTTAACGTAAAAATAGCAATTATAAAAATCTAGAACGATCGTCAGTAATATACAAGAAATAATAAACGCAAAATTACTCCCTGGTACCAGCCGTCCTTCGCTCGAATAACGCCGCGACCGGCGCGTGGCCCGCGATACCCCGCCCGAGATCCGCAACCAATTTATTGAGCCTCAAAACTTCGAAATGCTGCTTCGCAACTTACACAAAAAAAACAACCAGAACCGACTCTACACGGCTGAGGTAATCCCCACCGGACGCGCAAAGCTCGACAATGATTAATTTGATCTTTAACTCCCGGGTAATCAGTAAACGGCCATAAAATAACAAGCCAAAAAAAAGAAATATTCCCCCGGGAGTGCAAAGCGCGGTGGCTCAAAACCCCACACGAAACGCTACTAGCGGTCTCTCGAAACGGGGTACGGCGGCTGGAGACTGTAAAGCGGTATTAAAAAAAACAAAAATAACCGGTAAAAAAAAGAAATCTAATCATCAGGGAGCATGCACGGCTAATCGATTCAGCGCGAAAAAAACACACACAATTAAACACGCACTTAACCTACGAAATTCGTCAACTAAATAAATACCGGACGAACGCAAGTCAGATCAAAAATTAAAAAAACAGGTCAGATCAATAAATAAAACAAATCGAGTCAATCACTAAAACGGACGAAACACGCAACTTAATTCTACGAAACGCGATACCGTCGTCACCCCGCGAACGAGGCTCGAGTCGACCGTATCCCGGAACAAAGCGCGCCGATCTTTCCCGACTACCCGGGCGAGGAGAGCTCGTAAGGTGTCACTCGAAATAAAAAAAACGAAGTCTCGAAAATAAAACGCAAGTGTCTCAAAACGAAAATTTACTACTCGTCCTCCGATAAAAAAACGAGAATGTAAAAAAGAAGTAAAATCAACTGCCAAAAAAAACAAGAACAAAGTCAATAAGTAAATTCAAAATAAAATGAAAAACGTCCGACCGACCCAAACAACCGGGTACTGTCAACTATGCCCACCCACCCCAGCACGCATGCCGAGGGTTCAAGGAATAAAAAGAAGTACCCCCACTTGCAACCCGGGAACCGTAACAGAAGCAACAATTTCGAGACTCGAAGTCCCGGAATCGCCACCTCTGCGCTCCCAAGCCGGTGTCAATCGGTAAAAAAAACAAAAACTAAAAAAAACAGAAATCCCAAAGCACAAAAATCCAAAAATCGACAATTCGAAGTCCAAAAATAAATAATAAAATGATTCGGAGTCGAGCACTATCTCTCCCGGTACCGGTCGCGCTCTACGTCACCGCGGCTCGGCGACCCTTATTTCCCCGAGGGTCAGCTTCACCAAACCGATCGGGCGCGGTCGCGACGAAATATTATTTCGCCTCGAAATTCCTCCCGTGTTAAATTATTCGCGGCCTGGAAAGCGACGATCTCGGACCCGAGCACTCGAACGCGAGGCGACGACGACACCGAAAAAAAACGTAAACATAAACAAGGTCGAGCGGCAGCGCGATATACGCGCGCGCGGCCGTTACTCGCCGCGCAACTCGAAAAATCAGGGCTCTTTTCGCGCAATTTTACCGAAGTTCCTTATCCACCTCTCGAAATTGCAATTAATTCTGTCACGGAATTCACAATAAAACTATGAAAAATGCTCCGTTAATTCTCAGCCAGGTATAAAAAAACGACTCAATAAATTCTCCATTATTCGTTATCTCAAAACAATTCTCGCTGATAAATTTCCCGGAAAAAACGAAGACTCGAATCGCAAAACTCTAATTTCCCGGGATAAAAAAAAACTAAAAAAAAGAAGAAAACGACCGAAAATTTCTGTCCCAAGGTTCAATGGTGGGGGGCCCCACGTTGGGCGCCAATTTGTTACCGCGCTCGCGAGTTACGAGCCTGTACCCCGGGCGGGCTACAAAAATTCCCGTCAGCTGGTTTCTTTTTTTTTCGTTAAGTCCGGGGAGCCATCCACGCTCTCAGCGTGGCCCAGCTGCAAAGTTATTGCAATCGGACGGGGACGAGATGGTTGGCCGGCTAGCCACAGCCTGCACAACGGTAGAAGGGGCATTTCGGGGAACCCGGGAATGAACGATTCGGTCCGGCTCGATTTCACACGGCAACAATTACGCGACTCAAAAATATTCACACCGGTTCGGGCTCAAAAAAAAAACAATTTATTGTCCACAAGGATACTCTACATTTTTCGCGATACAAAAAGACGGCGCCCTACTAAAATCGGGGGACGGTTACTTAATTCGCCGTTCCCGATTTCCTACCCGGCACGAGCAAACAAAAATATTACACAACAAAAAATGATTTTAAACGCGACCGCGAACTAAATTCCGTGACCGGGGACGAAGCCCCGCGCGACAAAGGCCCTACTGCGGTCGACCGCTCGACCGACGCAATTTACAATACAAAAAAAACAACACGAAACGCGACAGAAAACGAATAAAAAATAACGATGCAACTCGCACGCACCCGGGATGGCCGCGCACAGGCCGGCAGCCTCGCGCGCGTACGACCGATCGCCGGTCGTCTCACGAGGTGGCGACAGAAGGTCGCCCGCGAAACTCTCCAACGCCCCTGCAATCGCTCGCACGCACTCTTTTCCCGGGGATTGTTCCGCCCCGGTACGCTTACCACAACGGCGACGATCGTCCGCCCTTGAGAGCGACCGCTCGCGAGCCGAGGGCACGCTCACCACGATCTCGGAAAATAATATTTCGCGCACACTACACGGGTCCTCGTGCAATTAATTCCGCATGCGACAGATACCCCGCGGTCGTCGGGCGGTCGCGAAGAACCAACACCCGCGCACCCGGAAACTGTCACCAAAATCGTGAGGAAATCTCCGAGAGGGACCCTACCTCCAAATTCCTCGTCACGTAATCCCAAACGTTCCGGAAAGGCCCTGGTCTCTGTGTCCACGACGTCGACGCCAACCTCGCGTTACACCGGCTAGACGAACAATGCCGTGTCGCGACGCGCTCGTCTGTCAGTCCCCTCCCCTCGTCACCCGAAATTCCCCAAGTTCGCGCGAAATACCGGTCGCGTAACGCGACACGCGGAACGACGACGCTGTCGACGCGTGGGCGGGGGGGCGGTTCCGCGCGCGAATCTCGAATCGGCCACGCGAGGCGGCGGCGCCGCTGACCCGAGAAAGAAAATAAGGCGCTCGTCCGCAACGGCCGGAAACCTTGGGGAAAAAGAAGGAAGCCCGCGAAGAATTCGGCGACGCCTTAACTAATTAATTCCCCGCAAAGCGCCGAGCCGGCACGCGGCCGAGCAGCAGTAGCCCGCCGCGGTGGGGGGGAAACGACGACGGCGACGATGCGCGAAGTCTCGCGCGACAGCAGCTGATCGGCGGCTGCTCGCAGGCTGCCGTAGGGCTCCCCGCTCCCCTCGTCCCTCCCAGCAGTGGCTCGTCACTGGCTCCTCGCGAGCGGCAGGGTCTCTCCGTCTCCCTCTCTCACGTAGCAACGGCGTGACCCGGGAATTACCAACTCCCGCGGAATCGGTGAAGTAGCCAACGGCGCTCTCCCTCTCGTCGCGGTGCATCTCGTCAGCGTCGGGGTACATTAAAAAAGACAATAAAAAAAACAGTCGTATCAGTGAGACTCTTATCCGTTCGGTGAGAGTGCCCCGGGGAGGATTGTTCGCCGGGTGGCCCGCGAGGTCGACGATCTACGCAAAGAAGGCCGTACTACCGTGGCCTCTTTGTAACGCCCGCAAAAAGCGCGTTACAGTGCAGTATGCACAGATCGCCGTGCAGTTGTGCGCGACGACGTCTGTGTGTTCTTGGCCACACGACGCGCAAAAGAATTTGAAGCCTGCAGCGGCGGTGAGCTCCTTTATCATGTTGAAGTGCCGTGTTTCGCGATAGTGTAATAGATTTACACGACGCACGACTTCAACAGCAGCGCCCGCCACTATACTCGATCCGTCAAAAACTGGTGGCACTCCGCTGCCAAAGGACCCGAATTCGTATACTCTAAGGGCTACTCCGGACGGCGCAAGAAACCCCTGAAATTTTTTTACTCCGGACATACCGCAGCCCTCCTGCGGAATCCTTACACCGCTAGTCGTGACGAGTTTTCTAGCTGCGTCAGTCTGCGTGCTCGAATTACCACTGGAGATGTTCCTCCAACGCTTTTGCAGCTCGCCCTTGCGTAATTCTCCACGCTCCGAGTACACTAGTCCTACAGCTATTGCCCGTGGAAGACACCTATTGTCGTTGTTATTTATGTAACATATCGATTTTTTAGAGAAATCGTCTCTCTCTAGACGTTTCGCGCCTTTGCCACCGACCGGCATCTCTACTACCGTTGCCGAGATATCAAACGAGCTGTCTATACGGAAGCCTGTTTGATGATATCTCGTAAATACAATGACGAAATATTGCATTTATTGATTATTCGATGCACAGAAAAAAAACAGCCGTCATTATTCGAGAGAGAGAGAGAGACGTAACCAACTAAACAAAGACAGATGAACGCGCGAACATTTGGTTGCAGCCTGTATCAAGCGAACATCGCACATTTATCAACAGTCCCACTCGATGTTAACTTGATATTAGTTATGATCATAGGGATGTAAACGTATTTTCAACTTGTTTGCCATCAACTTCTCCCTTGTCAACGGTTTTGTGAACATGTCTGAAAGTTGATCATTCGTTGGGACAAAATTAACACTGATCACATTATTTTTGTACGCTTCTCGGATAAAATGTAGTTTGACGTCAACGTGATTTGTTCTGCTATGAAATTCAGGGTTTTTTATCAGTCTTATAGCACTTTGATTATCAACCATCATCGGAATGGATGATATAGATTCTTCACCGATTTCTCGAAGCAGTTGTCGTAACCATATTGCCTCCTTTGTACCATCACAACTTGCAATATACTCTGCTTCGGCTGTTGATAGCGCAACTACTTTCTGCCGATGACTGCGCCAACTAATAGGTCCTCCTCCCATTAGAAAAACGAATCCTGTCGTTGATTTTCTGGTTTCGGTGTCTCGTGCAAAATCGGCACCTGTGTAGCCTTTTAACTTTCCTCCATCAGACGTAAACAGAATACCGAGATTCGGTTCACTTTGCAAGTATTTGAATATTCTTTTAATCGCTGTAAGGTGGCTGACTTTTGGGTTTTCCATAAAACGGCTTACTTCGCCAACGGCATAGGCTATATCTGGACGAGATATTGTAGCGGCATACAACAACGATCCAACTGCCTCACGGTAAGGAAAGTCAATTACCTCTTCGTCTTCTGATTTCGTAAGAATTACGTTTGGATCAGATGGAACTAAGACTGGATGAGATTTCGACATATTGAAGCGCTCAAGAATTCGTTTCACGTAGGCTTCTTGTCCTAGAAAAGTCGTTTTCTGTTGACGATCTCTCTTAATTTCGAAGCCAACGAAATAATTGCCAGCTTCACGTCGAATATCAAAATTGTCTTGGAGATATTTCAAAACCTTTTCAAGAACTTCGGTACTCGAGGATATTATTAATCCGTCGTCGACGTATAACAACAAATAAACTACATTATTGTCGATTTTTCCGTAGAAAACACACGGGTCAGCTTGGCATTGATTAAGGTTCAAGTTTACTAAGCTTTCAGTGAATCTTTCATTCCATGCTCTCGGGGACTGCTTTAATCCGTAAAGACTTTTCTTCAGTTTGCAAACCAGGTTTTTATTTTCAACTTCGTATCCTTCCGGGATGTCCATGTAAATTTCTTCACTGAGAAATCCATTCAAAAAAGCGGTTTTTACGTCAAACTGGGCCATTTCCAAATCATGGATGGTGGCAAGTGCGATCAAGGTCCTTATTGAATCATATCACACAACAGGTGAGAAAGTTTCGTTGTAATCCAATCCGTGTTTTTGGGAGTATTCCTTGGCAACCAATCTCGCCTTTGCTCGATAATTGTCACTACCTGGAGTAGACTTCATCTTGAACACCCATTTGCAGCCTACAGTCGCACGGTCTTTCGGAGGTATGACAAGATCCCAGGTTTCGTTCTTACTCAGAGAGTCCAATTCCTCTTGTATCGCTTCGCGCCAAAGTTTTTGTTCTCTTGAATTTATTGCTTCTTCGTATGAACAAGGTTCAATAACTATCGCTGCATTAGCCTTATATCGATCCGGAGGCTTCACGTTCTGACGAAGATAGTAACGCGGGCCTGTGGGTAACTGCGCCATTTCTCGTTCTGTCGCCGCAAACCACGCGTCATCTGGATTTTCCTCGTGCAAATGATCGATTTGCACTTTTTCTTGATGAGAACCTTCTTCTTGAGTTTCTCGCTCTTCGATTCTTTCTTCATTTTCTCGCTCTTCGATTCTTTCTTCTTCATTTTCTCGCTCTTCGATTCTTTCTTCTCCATTTTGTTGATCTTGAGGTGCTTGCTCTTGTTCTCTCCGACTTTCTTGATTCTCTATCGTAACAACCTCTTCGAAATTTTCATCTAAAAACTTCAACTGCAGCCTTTCCTTATCCTGTTTGTTCTTGGGTTCCAAATTTGCTTAGTCAAATGTCACGTCACAGCTAACAAAGATCTTCTCGGATAGCGGATCGAATAAACGAAAATTCTTCGAGTTTGATTCGTATCCCACGAGATACATCTTTTTCGCTTTGGAGTCCCACTTTTTCCGTACTTCTTTTGGGACGTGTACATATGATGTCGTTCCAAACACACGCATATGACCGACTGATGGTTTCGTTTTAAACCACTGCTCGTACGGAGTAGTCGTTGGATCACGCCATCGGGGAGATCGGTTCAGAATATATACAGCAGTCTTCACGGCTTCTCCCCAAAGACTCCTTTTTAATCCACTGGCTATTAACATCGTTCTCGCTAACTCTTGGATTGTACGATTCTCTCGTTCCGATCTTCCATTTTGCTCTGGCGTGTATACAGACGTACGTTCATGCACAATTCCTTTATTTTTCAAATATTCTTGCATATTTTTGTTAACATACTCAGTTCCATTATCCGAACGAATTGCTTTTATCCGATTTCCGGTAGCCGTTTGCGCCAGCTCCACGAATTCTTTACATTTCTGGAAAACTTCGCTTTTGTGAGCCAATAAGTATAGATACCGAAATCCCGTGTTACTTCGTCTTTGAATACGAGAAAGAATCGGTACCCTCCTACGGCGATCACGGGCATTGGACCACTGACGTCAGTATGAAAGTATTCTCCTGGTAATGCTGAGCGCTGAGAAGTCGTCGGATGAGAGGTACGATGCATTTTACCGTACTGACAGTCTTCGCAAAAGAATTCAGATTCATCTGTGACTGTAATTCCATGTACAAGATCGTTTCGAATCATATTCTTTATAGTACTTACTCCGAGATGTCCCAGACGATCGTGCCATTGTTGCAACGAGTGAGTTTTGACAACGTTTGCTCTTAAATCCATGCGAGGCCTGAAGAACATGCGATAGAGATTATTGTCCTCTTTTACTCCAGCAGCAATCTTCGCATTTGATTTATCTCGAATCTCGCAGTGATTCGATTTGCCTATCATCGTGTGACCATTATTGGTAGCAGCTCCTGTTGAAAAAAGATTCATTCCCAAGTCAGGTACGAACAGAACATTCTTCAATGTACACGATTCCCATCGGTTGTCTATCCACGCATCGATGGGAATGTCTCCGCTTCCGCAGATAGGTAGACTTTGGTTATTTGCGATCGTCACACGCTTCCCAGTATTCTGCTCGACCAGATTAATGAACCATTAGTTCGAAAAGTCATATGTTGAGAAGTCCCACTGTCGGCTAGCCAGACGTCTTCGTAACTTCCTTTCCTTATTTCGTCAAGGGTCGCAATAAATGCAACTCCACCAGATTCTCGGTTTTTCTCTGACCTTTTTGGGCACTCTCTCTCCCAATGTCCGCGTTCATTGCAGATGTGACATCGGGTGATTTTCTTCAGCTCCGGAATGGAGAGTTTCTTTTTGTCGCCGGTTTTAGCAGCATACGCAGCGACAGACGTGTTTTCTGACTCTTCTATTTTGTTCAGCTGATCTTCTTCCAATCTTAAACGAGCTAGCATATTATTCATGTCTCTACCCTCCTTAATATTGTACCAAACAGTTCGAAAATTCTTGAATCTTGGTGTGAGACTACTGATAATGCGAACCATTTTGATAATATCAGATAATATTTCGCCCTGATCCTCTATATCTGCTGCAAGTTTTCTGACTCGTGCAACGTGAGCCGTAACAGAGTCGGTTTCGCTCATCCTGAGTTGAAAATACTCTTCGTATAATTGCATTACACTTACTTCGCTCTTCTCGCCGTGAATCGATACCAGGGTATCGAAAACTTCTTTGGCGGTTTTACATGTTAGTACTAACATCGCTTGCTCGACTTCCAATGACGAAACAAGTATCGCCATGGCCTTTCCATCTCGTTTTGTCCACTCGGTTCTTGAGTCTGGTTCAACTGGAATTCTATCGTCGCCCGTGACGATTTCCAATAATCCCTGACTGCGAAGGACAGCTCTCATTTGAAAATTCCATAACTTCCAGTTTTGACCATCAAAACGATGCACTAGAGACGACAATTCTGCTGCTTTCGGACAACTCATCTTATCGAACACGGCGGCTCGACGGCAGAAGCTTCAGCAATCTCAGAAATATTTTTCTTCGCGTGGCAGATTCGGCGATCCTCTCTCACGGCGAAAACTTTCAATTATTCATTCAGAAAAAAATCTTCGCGTACTCTTCTCGTTATCAGAGTTCCCTGGGCCCATAACCTGATGATATTTCGTAAATACAATGACGAAATATTGCACTTATTGATTATTCGATGCACAGAAAAAAACAGCCGTCATTATTCGAGAGAGAGACGTAACCAACTAAACAAAGACAGATGAACGCGCGAACATTTGGTTGCAGCCTGTATCAAGCGAACATCGCACATTTATAAACACTGTTGCGCTCTGCGAGACCGACGTGATTAAGCTAACCAGATCGTGTAGCGTGAATTGGTGGACGTATCGAAAAGACAAACCGGCGGGGCCTTTACTAAACGCGTCGGACTGAAATTCAACGCCGATTTTATCGGTAGGTTGGCAAGCACTAACGATTAAAACGAAGAGCTCTTCGAGAGCTTCCTCGAGCCATTGCACTTAATTGGCACCTTCTTCAGGTTCGCGGATTTTCAGTGAAAGCTGGACCCCTGACGTACGAAAACGCGAGATATAACGCCGGCTTTCGCTTAAAATTAATAAGTTCGTCTCACAGTTTTGCGCCGAGACCTCGATGTCACCCTCTGCTGGCTCCGTCGCTGGACGCTTACGCGAGCCTCCATGTTGCGTCGGCGCTGGCGGTTGCGGTGATGCACTCTGCGATGGAACACAGCAACACTCCGAATACGATGTAGCAAAACGGCACACACACGACACATTGCACTTGCGAGTGCGCAGAGGCTGCGTAGCACAACATTGGTTTTGTTGTTGCGGTGAAGATGCATGCGCGTCGCTTGTCGTCGCGATCTGCGAGCGGGAAGGCACCGCGACTTCTTCTTCTGGCTCGGCGTCCACGTCCATAGCCTCGCCTGCTGGTACACCGGGGTGACTTCCTTCAACGTGAGTCTCCTGGACCGACAAATTTAACAGCGACTCAACAGTCGCGTTAAGCGCATCCTCGGCGTCAGCCTTCAGAAGCTCGGAAACTGCGAAAAGACATTAAAAACTTAAATATATATTTAGCCGTTCATATGTGTATATATAAGTAATAAAAAGAAAATGCCTACTGTCTAACGGTCCCAGATCGAATTCCCTGGACACCTCTTCCTGGGTCAACGCTGCAAAAATCTGTGTCAACGCTGCAAAAAATTGCAGCGTTGACACAGATTTTATTGCCAGCCCTTAGCAGCCGAACACGGCGCGCCTAATCCTTCGGTAGTGCACGCCCGATAGCACGGGTATATAATTGAGAGTATTGCAGACCGCCTGGCGTTTCATACGCAGCCGTAAAGACATTCTCTAAATACGTCGAGCCTATATGGAAAAAATACGCGAGCGTTTCTGCGCCAAAACTTTCATTTTCTCGGAAATTCTTACGGTATGTGTACTAGGCAGAAGAATTTTTTTTATTTATTTTTATTACGGTGGCCCTTTTCTTTTCTTTCGGTTTCCCCAACGAGTAACAGCCAAGGTGCAGCTGTGAGACGGTCCCGAAAAGACAGGTCGAGACAAGTCGAGACAAGTCGAGAAAAGTCGAGACACGTCGAGACAAGTCTACAGCTGTAAAAGTCTTTAGAGAAAAAAAGGTCGCTGCCTCTACAGTTTTCTCATTCTCGGAAATTCGTACAGCTTGTGCACGTCGTAGTGCCATTATTTTTTCTATTATTTTTTTATTTATAACCAGTGATCTTTTTTTTTCACGCTTCCGGCGAGAATCTTCTTCGACATATTTACGTGGCACGTGCAACACAATGCTCGCTCACGTTCTACAAACAAACTTTTTTTTTTGTTAGCTGGGGGTTGTAAGATCCGTATCGCTAGGCATCTTTGACTTTCTCTTTTGACTCTCGCCCTAAGTGGCGACGCCTGTTCATCCCTACTTCTTAGAGTATTTTTTTTATTCTCCTTTAACCTCTGATGCTGCGAGTTAAGACAGGTTCATCCCTTCTACTTCTTGCATCAAAAGTTACGCCCACGCTTACCATAATATAAAAACCCCCAGAAATCTCCTGAATTTATTCTGACAAGAACGCTACAACAGTTCACACTTCGCACCATCATTTAAAGCATTCAAAATGGAGAACTCAACGGCCAACAAATCCAACGCATCGGCGCCGGCAAAGCGCCCTCGTGAACCAGAGCACGAGAAATCGAGAAAACCCGCAACACAACTACTGATGGCGACTACATACAGCCTCAACGCATCGCAGAGCAAAATGGTGTCGATCGGCATGAATTTTGCGGATGATTTGAAGGACACCGTGCCGGTTGTAAAGTTCGGTGGACGAGCGGGCTCTGCGATCACCATGAACGAGGACGAGTGGACGTCGTTCAAGAACGAGATGATTGCAATCGACTCCTGGTTCGACGCAGACTTGGAGCTTTTGGATCTTACCCTGAAGCCATTCGGACAGAAGAAAATATCATGCATAAAGACGTATAAGAAAAAATCTATTCTTCTGGAGAATACGGAGGACGAGCATCAGCCAAAGAAGTCAAGGAACTCGCATTCACCCGCAGTGGTCTTTAAAAAAACTACGTACGAAGGACTCAAAAATCTCGTACCACTCATCGACCACCAGATACACATCCTTCGCAGCGAGGGACCACTATTCGCAGGCTGCGTAGAATCGCTTCTTCAGGTTGTACGCCGAGTGGAGACAGAAGAAGAAGACTGGGACTCTACGAGGGATGACATGGACAAAAAAATTCGAAATGCGTGTTTTAAATACGGGCAGAGAAACGAATTCTTCGACAACGCTGAAGGTGGAGGCTGGCAATATTACATCGACGAGCAAAATATGATTCACCGAAGAAAACAACTGTTCATCACTGAGCTCGGCTGTCAACATTTTAAATATATAAAGAGAAAATCCGGCACGCCTTAAAAATTCGATACGGCAATGTTAGAATATTTTTAAACGTTAAGAAAAAATGTATGTATAGATTATCAGAATAAAATGAAAATATTCTCGTAAATCGTTTTACAATTATTTCTCTACCTATAATGTAGTTAGCGTGGCGCGAGGCACTGTTCAGGTAGCGCTGAAAAAAAAAGGTCGCCGCTTCCTCGGGCTCGCGTACTACCGAAGCGCTGGCCCTTTTTTCACGAGCGCACGTTTACCTGCTTGGCTTCGCCGACGCGTCAACGCACGGTCGCTGCAGACGGGTCACCGCTCGATTTGCTACATTTGCTACATTCGCCTGCTACATTTTGAAACGCAAGGAATCGCTGGGCGGTGGGTGGGTTGGTGGGTGGGCGGTTGGGCGCATGCGTTTGGGTAGGTGAATTGTGGGGACTCATGGGGGTAGATGGGGTAGATAGGTGACGGGCCGGTGGGGTGTTGTGGGTGTATAAACAGTGTGGATGTTTGGGTGGTGGGTGGATATGCAGTGGGTGGCTGGTGGGTAGTGGGGTGGCCAGGTGAGGGGGATTTTCATATCCGCGGTCTTTTTTTCCACGCAGCCCGCCCCATGAAAGAGCGAGCGAGAAAGCTATAGCGCGAGGGGAGAGAGAGAGAGAGAGAGAGAGAGAGAGAGAGAGAGAGAGAGAGAGAGAGAGAGAGAGAGAGAGAGAGAGAGAGAGAGAGAGAGAGAGAGAGAGAGAGAGAGAGAGAGAGAGAGAGAGAGAGAGAGAGAGAGAGAGAGAGAGAGAGAGAGAGAGAGAGAGAGAGAGAGAGAGGAGAGGGAGGGAGGGAGGGAGGGAGGGAGGCAGGGAGGGAGGGAGGGAGGGAGGGAGGGATTAGATGCTTTATTGCACTAAGACCGATACGGTCCTGTAGGCAACCCCCACAGGGGGAAGAAATAACAAACCGACGGAAACGCCACATTCCGGCGCCCATCACTAACAACAACAGAAATACAAAAATTAATAACAATCCATCAGTAACAATCCGTAACACGCAGCGCAACGACACTATACAATGCAAAAACGCCGCAAATGTAGTGCCACCGCATCAACACCGCCTCGCCGCTCAGCAGCCTCGCGTAGATCGCCGCTCGAAACGCACCTTTCGGAATCCCAACTACCTCCGGAGGCAGGGAATTCCACCCCCCCGCCGCCGCAATACAGAATGCGTGTCTCCTCATCTCCGTCCTAAACGACTGAACGGCCAACCGCCGCCTACACCCCTCCCTAGTAGCAACACGAGTGACAGCCCGCCGAAAGAGATCCTTTATGTATCCTGGCCTGCCGCTGGTAATCACAGAGTGAGCCAGACACATTATCGAGAGCTCCCTCCTTCCCGCAACCCTAAGCCAACCCAAACGCTCGTAAAACGGTGAGACGTGATCAAACGGAGACAAATCAAATATAAACCGCACGCACGAGTTGAACGCTACGTCAATGATTTTACTGGCCTCCTCCGAAATACCACCAAAAACCGCACTACAATAGTCCACTGCAGGCATAACAAGGGCCCTGACCAAAGCCACCCTCGCCTTAAGGGGCAGCACCGCACGACACACCTTGAGCCGATAAAGGCATGAGTTAATACTCTTTGCCGTCACCAGAGCCTGTTCACGCCAACGAAGGTCATCGCACAGCGTCACCCCCAGCACTCTCACAGACCTCTCGAAGGGCACGACCGACAGCCCGTTCCAGAGAACCGGCAAGTCCTCCTCATCTAATCTCCGCACGTAGGCACCGCTCCCGAACATTATCGCGTGGGATTTGTCACTGTTGAGTGCCAGCCCGTTTAGCGCCGCCCAGATCCTAACGAGCAAAATATCTCTATTAAGAGTCTTCCCTATTCTCTCGAGCTCATGTATCGTTCCCCTACAAAAAATCTGTAGGTCATCGGCATACATGCTATGGTGACAATCGCTCAGCGCAAACCTAATGTCCTGCGTATATAGCGTGAAAAGTAGCGGACCAAGCACCGAGCCCTGCGGCACGCCCATAGAGGTGGCCACAAACCGCGATCTCTCCGCGCCCTTCCCAAGAACCGCCTGCGAGCGCCCAGACAAATACGTCGCAAACCACAAAATCACCGACTCCGAGAAACCCAACTCTCGCAAATTCTCTAACAGAAGATTGTGCCGCACTCGATCAAACGCCTTTGAAAAATCAAATAAGACTACCCCAGTGAGTTGACGCCGATCCACTCCCTCGCTAATGTAGTCCGAGATGCGAACCAGCGCCGTCTGCGTCCCGTGGTCCTTCCTATACGCCGACTGGAACGGGTCGAGCAACCCACCCGCCTCCACAAACTCGGTAACCTGATCCGCCACAATTCTCTCCAACACCTTCGACAGAGAACACAGTAGAGATATAGGCCTATACTCTGATGCGACCGAAGGCGATTTGACCTTCGGTATCGGCCTAACAAGAGAATGCCTCCAAATCTCTGGGAACGTCGACGACTGAATCGAAAAGTTAAATAAATGCAATAGTTGCTCAAAGATAGCCGGCAGCGCAACCTTAATCAATCTCATCGGAAGTCCATCCGCACCTGGCGAGCAGCACCTAGCCGCCGAAACAGCCTTCGCCAATACCTGCCCAGTAATCGGCTTGAAAAAGAAGCACGCATCATCAAAAGCCCTTAGTCGCCAAGACCCGTCGCACAAATCACCAGACGAGCAAATCGACGCAAAGTGGTCACTTAAATCCTCCACCGATACGGCAAGGTCATGGCCTCCGCCTACACTCTTCAACAGCCCTAGCTGCCTCAACCTGTCCCAGGCCGACTTCGCGTCCCTCAGTTGCGCAAAAGCCTCCCCGTAAAACTTCCGCTTGGCATCCCGCACCATGAGCTTGACCCGATTGTGCAACAATTTAAAACTTCGTCGCTTTTCCGCCTCGCGCTCATCTAGAATTGCAAGCTTCTCCTCTAATCGCTCACACTCACCACCCACTAGCTTCGCTCTCGCCCGCTCACAATTTCTCAATGCCCGCCTAGCCCGATCTCTGTGCCGCATGCACTCCCTAATCGCCTCAGTCAACCACGGCATCATCGCCTGCTGTCTGCACTTGAAGCGACGAAGAGGCGCGTGCGCATCAAAGGCTGCAATAAGCGCCGTATTCAGTAACCGAACTTTCGCGTCCACCGTAGCACACATATAAAACTCGCGCCAATCGTAACGCCGCAAATCCTCCAAAAAAGCCTCCTCCACAAAGTTGCGAAAATCCCTCGTAACTCTCTCCCCACCCACATCCACCGCTACCTCGAGATTATACGTAATTCTCACGTAATCGTGACCTGAGAATGGTGTAGGGCCCTGCTCAACCACACCGACATTTTCCTCACTGTCAAGTATGCACAAATCGATCAGCGTCCGAGAGTTCCCACCCCGAAACGTAGGCTCCAGCCCCACAAGAAATAAATCATTCGCTCTCACAAAATCGCATATAACATTACTGTCATAACTCTCCCTTAACATATTCGAATTAAAGTCCCCTAATATCGCAAGACTACTATAGCGCGGATATGCCCGCATCACGCTTTCAAAAAAAGTATTAATACCGCCAACAGCACCGAATAGAAGCTTTTCCTGTGCACAGCAAATCTCCAACAACAGATAATCCACGCAATTCCTATCACCATCCGGCGACGAGGCAATAACTCGAGCCTTCAGCGATTTGCGGACGTAAACAATAACACCCCCACCGTGCCCAACAGCACGATCCCTCCGAAAGTGGTCATAGCCCGATAAACTATACGCGGATTCATAAATCGCCACATTGAGCCAGGACTCCACTACGCAAATTACGTCAGCAGGCCGCTCCGAAAAAAAAACATTGGAAATCCGCAAAATGAGAGCCAGACTTCAGATCCTGACAGTTGACGTGGGCCAGCGTCAGACTCCTCACTCCGCCCCCCATTACGAGTACGTAATCAACCCAACAAACTCCTCAACACGACGCTTCAAAATCCCACACTTCCTACCATCTAACGCCGAGTGCCGGTCATCACGCCGCGCATCCTTACAATTCGCGCAGCACGGATTTCCCGTCTTGCTGGGACAATCGCGCATCTCGTGCCCACCCGCACAATGCCCGCAACGCGCCGCATTCTTGCAGGCCCCCGCGATGTGGTCGAAACCCATGCAGCGGTAGCACTGTCGCACTCTAATGTAGTCCTCGATCGGACACGAATTCCATGGGATAAACACCCGCCCACTCGCCAACAGCGCACTCCTCACCCTCGCCGACACCTCAATAACAATGCCTCGAGACGCCCTCTCCCCCGCCGGGAGCTCACGTACAACCTTAGCCTCATCTTCAAAATCCTCATCAAAATCCTTCAAATTCATATCCACGAGAGCCGCTGAAAAAACCTCCACAGAGATACTCGTCGGCACGAATTTTACCAGCATCCTTGGACGCAGCCCGTAGTCCGATTTCACCTCAAGACCCGCCTCTTTGAGAGCCGAAGGACCCTTCAACTTCTCAAGATTCGCCGACTGCACCTCAAGCCGCACCGCCTTATCCCTCGCCCACCGAAAATTCAAAACCTTAAGTTCGGCCTCAGCCGGGTTAACCGCCATTACAACCGCCTGCTTCGTCGCCTCGGAATTCACGAACACACTCGAATTTCCATCAATCGGACCGATGTAAATATTTTTATTCTTCGGGACCGGTATCGTCCTCCCCCCCGCTACCCGAACTCTGCTAACCGCCGACGCCGCCGCACCCGCCGAGGGTCCACCCACCGAGGGTCCGCCCGCCACCACCTCCACGAAGGTACGCTTCCCCTTTGCCGCTCGCTGCTTCTCCCCGACCGGCTGAACACCCCCCCGAACCGCATCTGGAACCCCGCTCCTAACACTCTCACGAACCGCATCTCGAACCTCGTGCTTAACAGCCCTGACCAAACCGCCAGCCGAGGAAAGAACCGCCACTACCTGCGTGTACGCAGCCGCGATCGAGTCAAACGCATCCATGTACTCGTGCAACACATCCATCGTCAACTTACGTCGCTCCGCACTAGTCTTCGAAGAAAATAACTCCGACGTCAACTCGCTCGATCCCCGCCTAAGCGTCGACTTAAGGGTTGAGATGTCCTGAGCAGAGAACGGCGCCGTGTAGCCCAAGGGCCCCTTCGCCTCCTCATACAGCGATTCCGCATCGCTTACGTCCAAGCACGGTGGCTCCACAAGCGGCGACAGCGCCCGCCTCCTCACGTCCCGCGGCGAAAAATCCGCATCTCCAAACAGCTCAGTAGCCGATTTCGGCACGCCAGATGCCTCCGACTCCGCCAGCGCGCGACTCATACCGACAGAGCCGCCGACAGCAGTAGCCGCCTAGGCCAACAGATAGCAGCAGCCGTCCCAGCCGGGACATAGGCCCTCCGGTCCCCAATGTGGCGAACAGCAAGCGATGACACAGCAGTGACAGGTAAACAAACGACGATAGAACCACAGCGCGTAGCCGGAAAGTAATTCCCGGTGACGAGACAGATGGTTCAGTGAAATAGGCAACTGAAAATCTGCAAGTGAAAACGCCCGAAGGCAAACCGCAGCAGTAAACAGCCCAAAAAGCCAGAGCTCGAAACGAACGTGACAGCTGTACTTACAGTGGCGCCGCCAAGAGAGAGAAAGAGAGAGAGAGAGAGAGACCGCAGCGCCGCTGCGAAGCCTGACGGCCGGACGCCGAACTATGCTTGCACAAACACCCACTGTAGCGCCAAGTGAAATTCAAGATGGCGACTCCGGGACTTATGTGCAAGGCGGCCATCTTGGACTTGCACAAACACCGGGGTACCTACTCTCCCAACTTACAGGACAAGTCACGCCAAACTGGAGACATTAATAGCAGGGATCGTGTTCGACTGCAATGACATTCGATGCAGGCGAATGATTTATTTATTTGTCGTATTGAAGGGTGACGTGTCAAAGGGTTCGTTAGATCAGCGAATATCTCCGTCAAAGTATAATTTGTACAGTGGCTTTGCATCACTCCACTTGATCTCAACTTTCCCCCAACTTACGCTCAACTTACTCTGAACTTACGATAAACTCGAAAAATGCAATCTAGAGATCCTGCCCGACTTGAATAACATTAAATGCAGTATAATTACCAACTTATTCTCTTATGGAATTAGTTTGCACAAGGTAAGTAATAGAGACTGATTGTGCAACGTGCTGTAGATCATTCCGCACTGGCGGACTTGCAAGTACCGAAGCTTCATCCTTTTTGCTCGTTATGCAACGCTCTACGCTTATTTCCAACTTACGTTCAATGTACCTTCAACTTAAAAGATAAATCATGCCGAACTGGAGAAATTCATTTTCAATTTAATCCTGGTAGTATCGCAGACGTCGAAAATTGATTCAACAATGGTTTTGCATCGCTCCACTTGATTTAAACTTTCTCTCAACTTACTCTCAACTTACTCTCAACTTACGCTCAACTTACGCTCAACTTACGCTCAACTTACGCTCAACTTACGCTCAACTTAACCTCAATGTACAATCAATTCGAAAAATTCAATCTGAAGTTCCTGTCCGACGTGATCAACATGCATTGTAGGTTAAATACCGACCGGCTCTCTTACAGAATGAGTTTGCACAACGTCAGTCGATTCATACAAACAGAGGCTCTAACGGTACAATATGTTTCAGAATTGTGTACGCTGTAAGGCTTTCATCTACCAGAGATTCATCCTTCTTCTTCGTTCTGCATCACTCAGCTTGCTCTCGACTTATGCTCAACTTGCACTCAATACACTCTCAACTCACTGGACAACTCACGCCCAACTGGAGAAATTAATACCAAGGAACGAAATGAATTTAATTACGAATCATGGTTTTAGTTTCACCAAGTGAACGTGAGTTGTCCTTTAAGTTGAGGGTAAGTTGAATGTAAGTTGAACGTAAGTTAAGACCAAGCTGAGCGGTGGAGAATGAAGAAAAATATGAAGATCCGTTACTTGCAAATCTGCCGGTTTGCAAGATCCCGAAGCATCTTGTACGTTAGTTAGCGCCTCTGTTTGTTTGAATCGACTGACGTTGTGTGAAATCATTCTATCAGAGAACCGATCGATAATTAACCTTCAATGCTTGTTGATCGCGTCGAGCAGAATCGCCAGTTTTGAATTTTTCGAATTGATTGTACGTTGAGGGTAAGTTGAGCGTAAGTTGTGAGAAAGTTGAGATCAAGTAGAGCGATGCAAAACCATTATTTAATCACTTTTCACGTTCGCGACACTGCCGGCATTAAATTGAAAATGAATTTCTCCAGTTTGACATGATTTATCTTTTAAGATGAAGGTATGTTGAACGTAAGTTGGGAGTAAGCGTAGAGCGATGCATAACGAGCAAAAAGAATGAAGCTTGGGGACTTGCAAGTCCGCCAGAGCGGAATAATTTAAATCACGTTGTACAATCGGAGTCTCTATTACTTACGTTGCGCAAACTAAGTTCATAAGAGAACAAGTTGGTAATTATTCTACATTTACTGTTATTCAAGTCGGGCAGGATCTCCAGATTGCATTTTTCGAGTTTATCGTACGTTCAGAGTAAGTTGAGCTTAAGTTGAAGGAAAGTTGAGATCAAGTGGAGTGATGCAAAGCCACTGCACAAATTACACTTTCGTGGTTGCAATTCCGCCAGCATCAAATTCGAAGCATTTAGTGAAGCTTGAGTCACATTTGACGTGAAACACCCTCTGACCCGTCACCCCCCCCCCCCCCCCAATACTACAAATAAATCCATCATTCGCCTACATCGAATGTCTTTGTCGTGAATCACGATCCCTACGATTCATTTCTCCAGTTTGGCTTGACTTGTCCTGTAAGTTGGGAGTATGTTGAACGTAAGTTGAGCATAAGTTGAGAGCAAGCAGAGCGATTCAGAATGAACAAAAAGCATGAAGCTCTAGTAGTTGCAGGTTTGCCAGTGTGCAGAATTCTGGATACTCTTGTACAGTTACAACCTCAGCTTGTATGATCGACTTATCCGATGCAAACCCATATTCCATACGAGAACCAATCGCGGTAATTAACCTATAATGAACGCTAATCAATTTAGTCAGGATATCTCTTGAACTTTTCGAATTGAGCGTACGTTGAGAGTAAGTCGAGCGGAAGGTACGAGCTCAGGTTTCTCGCCCGAAGTGACGATGCATTAAACGTCTAATTGGCGGGGCTGGTGTTTTACCGTCTGAGTCACGTACTTGTTTGGAAATTGACAACCTTATGACTATCCTATCGAGGACAAAGCAGTCGGACAAGAACGATCTGTGATGAAACGACAGAGAACGAAGACAAGCAATCATGAAGAAAAGACAAAGGATCCAATAGCCGGACTAAATGACATACACCGCTCGTGGTACTTACATTTTTATGATATTCAAATTTATGTTACACGTTCAGATACGAGTTTTTCAGATACATGAAACATTTTTATCTCACAAAACTCGTCTCTAACCCCTCACATAACCCCTCACATAACCCCACGATCACCGTTGCACTGAACATTCACGTACGCTTGGTCACTGTCATGCACTCGTTTATCGCGAGAATCGCTCCGAAATATCGAATTGTCGGCTCTCAGCTCACACATCTTTTTCCCGGATTGACCCGATCATCGTCGAAATTCCACCAGCTGACACGAGCTCTCATCGACCGACTGGCTCGAATCGCCGTGATAGCAGAATTTCCTCGTGACAGGAACCGTCCGACGTTGCCAAGTTTATTCCTCGCGTTCTCGCGCCGCCATGGCACGAAGATCCATCGCTCCCATTGGTCGATTTTTTTCAAATTTTCAATCCTTATAAATAAATAAATATTGTGAATTTCGAAAAACGGCTAAGTAACTTTACTCCTGAGGTGGTAAGCTACCATTCCTCAACGGCTGACAAAAACATTCTGAATCACCCTGTATAATGGCTACGTTAGGAAAATTCTATTACGACCCGGAGCATGCGGCCGGCTACGCTGGAGCTCCTAATCTAATTCGTACCGCCGAAAAAGAATCAATCCCGCGGACTGATGTTGTGGACTGGCTGCAAGCCCAAAATGCTTACACGCTACACAAACCAATACGTCGAAGATTCCCAAGACGTCATTACGTGGTGAACAATATAGATGATGTATGGGAAGCTGATCTTATAGATCTTCGAGCCCTCAAAGATCACAATGATGGGTATTCCTATATTTTATTTGTAATAGATGTCCTGAGTAAATACGCATGGGTCGAGTTGCTTCGAGATAAAACGTATTCAGCAGTTACGGAAGCCTTCAAACGATCATTGGATAGAAGCAATGGCCAAATACCGGTATGGCTGCAGACAGATCGCGGCAAAGAATTTATCGGAATCGTCCTGCAACAATTCTTAAAAAGTCGCAGCATCCATTTTCGTGTGGCCCGTAGTCCTGACGTAAAAACCGCAGTCGTCAAGAGATTTAATAGAACATTGAAAGAACGCATGTGGCGTTACTTTACACAAAAATACACGACGCTACACGGATGTACTACAATCAATAGTAAAGGCTTACAACGATACGAAACATTCAAGCACAAAAATGCAACCCGCAGCGGTGATTCTAGACAATGCAGAAATAGCTCGTTCAAATATTGAGTGCCGCTACAAACACGGTTATCGAATAGCTAAATACAAGGTTGGTGAGTATGTACGCATCAGTAAAGCCAAGACTGCGTTCGAGAAAGGGTACGAAGAACGTTGGAGCGAAGAAATATTTAAAATACATCGAATTCTCAGGTATAGACAATCGCCTGTATACGAATTGTCAGACTTGGAGGGTGAAGTGATTGCCGGTTTCTTCTACGAGGAGGAAATAAGTGTTGTAAAAAAAAAAAAACGAACGAAGAGGAATTTATAATTGATCAAATTTTACGCACAAAGGGACGTGGTCGTAATAAACATGTTTTTGTTAGCTGGCGCGGTTACCCAGAAAAACTTAACTCTTGGATCCCAGCATCAAATATCTTGAATAAGTAAATTTCGTTAGATTGAAATATTTTTGAAAATGCGTGATCAGTTTTATCTAATCTTACCCAGTAATAGTAGTATGAAGTATTATCCCGATAACACAATAACTCACTTTGTAACACAATTACTGCATTCAATAATGAGCTGCTGCTTTAACCCTTACATGCATACATTTTTGTTTGGGTTCTATTGACTTGAAATTTGTAACTCGGGGGTTTTTGGGGTCGCTGATTACAAATCCGAGCTCAGAATTTCGAAATTAAAAATGGCGGATCCAATATGGCGGACCGAAACGCAAAAAGTTTCTTGATTGGGATAAAATTCGATACTCGGGAGTTTCCGATGTTGCAGATTACGAATCCGAGATCGAAATTCCGAAATTCAAAATGGCGGATCCAATATGGCCGCCATATCAGACTTTCGAACAAAAAAATCCATGTTGGCAGATCCAAGACGGCGGAATAAATTAAAAAATCAATTTTGATTTTCCTATATATAAGTGTATGTGCGCTTTCAGGGTTGCTAATGTCGAATTTGTACTCAGATTTCGAAATAAAAAATGCGGATCTATAATGCCGTACCATATTTGTGAAGTTGATTTTTACTATTATAGGTTAGATATACACTTGATTCACCGAGTACAGGTGTTTTCAATATGAAACAGAGTCGACAGCGATATATCTGAAGATGTTTTTTTTCTAATGTGTAACATGCTCATACAATTTACCTCTCCATCTCATTCCCGTCTCCGCGCGTTCGTCTCCCATCTTTTCATTCTGCGCCGCGCCGTTCACTCCAACTTCCAACGGCATCTTACTTGCCCTTCCTCTGTCTTGCTGTTTCGAATACTGTCTTTTATTTAAAATCAGAGTTGAAAATGTAAAAAAAATTAATTTCTAATGGTGCATACAGGATGTTTAGGGTACGGTACAGAAGAGAACTTACGCCGGTGTTTTTGCAACATTCGAATTGAGGAGAAAAGTTGCGAAGGGCTGACAATTCTCATTTAGATCATTCTATTTATCTGTTGTTTTTACGTCGCCGAAATACCAAGGAAAATAGTGCAAACGAATATTCCTAGTGACACTGAGTCTAATGATGGACTTTGCGGTGCATCAGACGATGAAAATTTTGCAGAAACACCAACTGGCGAAATTCCAAATTGTTCTGATGACGACTCTTCTGACGATGAAGACGTTGCAGAAGATTCAGGAGATGAAGTATGGAAGAGTTATGGGAAGAAGAGAAGTGATTTACCATTCACAAAGGGCTTTGGGCCAAATATCCCCGAAAATGCAATATCTCCACATGAGATATTCATGATTCTTTATCCTGATGATCTGGTAGATTTGATAGTTTACCAAACAAATCTCTACATTGATCAAAAGGAAAAAAAATACTTTATAACAAAAGACGAATTGATTACGTTTTTGGGTATGAATATTCTAATGGGACTGAAAAAGTTACCTCCATACCGTGACTATTGGTCTACAGATCCGAAATTGAATGATCCATATATAAGTTTTTTGATGACAGGTAATCGTTTTGGATTTTTCTGAATCATTTAGATCTTTCGGATAATACCAAAGAAGCTAAAAAGGGTACACCAAATTACGACAAATTGTATAAATTGAGACCATTATTGACGAGGCTTGGCGAAACATTTAAGGGGGGAAACCGGTTTAGGAGGCCGAAATTTAGGTGTTTTTCGTGAATTTTTTAAATAGGGAAAGAATAATCTGAAATTGTTTAAACTTGGAGGGTATTTTATTTATGGTTTGAAGTACACTTTAGAATTTTTTCAAGTAATTTCCCCCGGAAATAGTGGCGTTAGAACGTGCTGTCCATGGACGATTGCCACCCAAGTATTTTGCTGGCGGGAACTCCTGAAATCGTAATTTTTATCTGTAATCATTCAAATTTTTTTTTCTCGTTAACAACATATTTTCTAAGAATATGAACCTAAATCTGGTAAAAAAAAATGTCATGTTTTTGAAGAGTTTGAACACGATATCATTGTTTTACACTATATTTTTTCACCTTTTTTGCATAATTTTTTTTTTTTAATAACAATATAATCTCAGATTTAGGTTCATATAGATTGGAATCGAATAAAGAATATTCACAAAAAATTTCAGAACGATTGGTCAATAACTTTTTTAGCTAGAACGCCCACCAGTTGAAAAAAAGTCGTTTCGAGAAAAACGCGTTTGAAATAAAATGAAGCGAAAACAAGACATTCATGGCAGTAATTAATTATATAAAATGATCAGCGGTTAATCGGCTATGCCAGCACCATATAGCAGTCCCTCTTCTTGTTCGTACGCGTCATTAGGTTGAGATTTCAAGGAAATTTTATTGAATCAAGGAAACTTTTTCTCTCGGTGTACCGCGCGCTTCGGCGCCGAACCGACGGGCGGTCACTCAAGTGCTCATAACATCGGAAATAATGCGAATTTTGGTTTCAAATTTTTACCACATATTCTTGAGGAGTTATACTAACAATTTCTGCAATAAAAAAGTCGATTTTTTGATCGGTCTAAACTGGTTTCCCCCCTTAAGAAATTCAGTTCGAATTTAATATCGGATTTTCAACCGACCGCGAACTTAAGAAATTCAATTCGAATTTAATATCGAATTTTCATCCGACCACGGACTTAAGAAATTCAGTTCGAATTTAATATCGAATTTTCTTCCAACCGCGGACTTAAAAGAATTCAATCCTTCGCAAACGATTCTGCCACATATAATCGCATTCTTTGTCCTAACTGGGGATTAAAGAAATTATTGAGCGAACAGAAATTTTATAATTTTGTACGTTTCGGACTCGATTCGGTCATTTTTTTGTATTCATCGGATTTTTATAATTTTTGTGCGCTGCGGATTGTGAGAACTTTTGTACACAAGAGCCTCGAATTTTGTACGATACGACCGGAGATCTTTGTGCGACGACTCGTTTATCTTACGTTAACATTTGTCCATTGAGAGAATTCAGTTTATCATTTTTCCACGTTTTACGAATAAATTTCGACGTTTGTACATTAAATTCGGTGTGTCGAGTTTCTTTTCGAACGTGCCCATCCATCTGCATCCTCATCGCCCACAGCAATACAAAAGGGTAAGTGAAATTTTCAATGATATTATAAAACCATAGAACGCGCCTCGTCTCAATTCATCATCGCGTCATAACTCCGTCAAATTCCCTTTAGAGAAGCATTCGCAGCTCGTCCCCGAGTAATTTTCCGAAAGGTTAGACTCGAAACAAGAGCTTGCGCGTTTAGTGTACTACATCAGGTGTGGTATAGGGAGGATCAATTCTCCTTGACCAGAGTACGGGTAAATCACGCTGAACCGCACTAATGCGTGTAAAATTGGCGTTCGAGTAAAATCAACGACACTTTTGACGTAACAACACCAAACGAAATCGGTATAGAGTCTGTTCAATCGGATTACATTGCTCACTGGATTGTGTCAGAGCCTCATCCGTATAAAGCTCTACCACTTAGTGTAAAGAGGCAGAATTCCTGGCTAGTTGATTATCATCACGGGCTAGAGCGGTCCGACGGCGAAACGACGTTTCGAGCGGTCGAGGCTGCTTTGAAGGAAATTGCAGTGTAATCTGAACGTATTTTTACGAGGGGCGCCGAAAAAGCATCTTATTTGGCTCATATCACCAACTGTTATATTATAAATCTCGAAGAAGCCGAGGATCCATCTTTTCGCCAACTGCTGTCGTGTGAAACGTTGTGTATCCGTCACTGTTTCTTGCGCAAGAAACAGCCTAAATATAAGTGCGCTCTAAATAACGCTGCGCGCATTAAAGAGTGGCTTCGTCATAGCAGTCGCATCGGTTATTTGTGGGAATATAGAACCACGACAACTTGGCGCGTTGGATTGTCAGAGCTCAGCGGAGACGAAAAAGCCTCCGACGTTTGTTATGAACAGCCTGCAAATCTTACAGGCTCTTCAGAACATACAGAATCACACTGTAGGGGTGTATCCGGCCGATCGAATCCCTAAGGTGAGGACGAAACCGACGGCAATTGTTGCTAATACCGATGGACACAAGCAGCCAGGAAGTCACTGGCTCGCCATGTACGTCGGTTGAGATGGACACGGGTGGTACTTCGATAGCTACGGACTCCCGCCGATCATCCCGCAGCATCTCCAGCGTCTCCAACGAAATTGTAGACTCGGTCGCTACAGCACATCGCAACTTCAAAGTCCCGAATCACATATTTGCGGTCATTATTGTGTTATGTTTCTTCATTTTATGTCTGCAGGCCTTGGTATTCAACGGTTTATCAGCATATTTTCAAATAATTTGTCAGAGAATGATAAGATAATATGTAGCTATTATAAATCATACATCGATAAACGCGGTGTGTCTAAACTGCAAGACAAGGAATTCCACACAAACGTGCAGGGTTGCTGTTCGCGCTCTTGTTAACCTTGAGCACCAAGCTCTGATTTCGTCGTGGTATGACGATACATCCGTCACAGTTGCAGAGGTGTCTCGTTACACGGACGCGTGATGCTACGTCAGCAGTCTGTTTCTTTGTAGACAGTCGTTTGATACCTCTCAGAGTGGAGGGGGTAGAGACTGTTACGCAATGGTCTTGTCTCAAGTGCACCGTCACTTACGTTCGAACTATCTTAGCTGCCGAATAAAACAGCGCGAATTAAAGACGCGAATAGAAAGGCATTTACAAGATATTGCGTCGATCATGGGTCTAATTCAAACGAGAACGGAATTATATTATTTGACGACCAGATTGAAAGTGCTCAATTTACGTAATGGATTTATCGTCAATCAACAAAGTGGGAAGACCAGAAGTGTTTCTACCTGTGAAAAAATGAGTGGATCTGGAAGTCGGGAGAGAGTACACCGTTACAAGCATGAAGAGCAACCGGAGTGCCAAATGGGGACTCGTATTACCGTTGATCTGGAAAATGAATTTACGTGTTTCCTGCCGTCAAGATTCACCACGGCTTTTGAGGAGCAACAAGCTCTTTTTGAGCAAATGGCTGCCGCCGCAAGTAAAAGAAAGTTGCGTATGATCTATTACGAAACAAAATACAACCACCTGGAGTTTAAAGAGGCTGCGGTATAGCCTTCGTTCGATGTACGTCCATTCAGCTCGTGGTTCTCGATAATCGAACATCGCACCAATGGATCAAGACACTAAATCGGGGCGATTTCTACTACTGTCTGTGGACGCAGATTTGGATTCAGCAACAGCGAAAATTGTTCGACTTGGCCTAGACCTTCACGACAGCGGCTCTTTAATACCCACGGTCAGGCTCATCCAGAAGAAGACATCGTAAGTGCCGCCGTTAATCAAAGTTCGGCCGATACGCCAGACAGTGGGTTAATACTAGAGTGTAACGTACATGAAAACAAACCCATTTTAATTATTCGAAATTTGCATGAATGCAATTGCGGTGGCTCAAACATCGATTCAATCTATCGTCTCGCAATAGAAGACTTTGCCGAATTGACGGTACTGCCATTGTGCACCACTTACTACTGACATGTCTCTTTGCCTGCTTTGCTCACAGAACATGCTATTTTGCTTCCTGATTTTTGTTTTCAATTTCTGATTCGAATATTTGTTTTTTTTCTTCGTTTCTTCAGCAATTTATTTTTTTTATGAGATAATTTTTTATCATTAATCTATCGTAATTATGAAGACTAAGTTAAAATTCAATTTTTTTTCGATCAAAGTTTTTTTACAATTTAAATTCATATGTCGAACAATTGCTGGCATATTTGTTCATTTTCTCATCTCGTCGACGCAATAATAATCACGTAGTTTGAATCAAATGGGCGGAAGGTGAGCAAAAATACTGAAAAAAGTTCAATGATTCGTCCTCGCGATTTGCAAGAGAGCGCTCGAGGCGAGAAGTTCGCTCTGCTGTTGCAGAGTGTTCTCTCTCTCTCTCTCTCGCACGCGCATTATTCCTTATTACTGGCTTTCTCGCACCCCTGCGTCTTCTGACGGCGTGGCAGTCGCGAGCGTATATTGCCGTCAGCGGCAGTCATCGGAGAAATAATCTCGATCGTTGCTCGGTCTTTATTCGCTTTGCTCACAGTTTATACGAATGAAGATCCCGATTTTTGTTTTCAGATTTCGATCGGTTTCACTAATTGTTGTACTTTTACAGCTATTTATTATTTTAAGTGGGGTAATTTTTTGGAATTATTCTGACGTAATTGCCGAGGTAACGTAAAAATCTTTTCTTTGTAATGGAAGATTCTTTTTAATTGAAATTCAGTTATACATTTATTATTTGGTAATTTTGCCATCTAGTGGACGCAACAATAATCGAAAATTGATATGAAAAAATCCTGAAAAAAATTATTCGCCTTCGCGATTTGTAAGGCAGCGCACAATGCGGGAAGTTCACTCTACTGTTGCAGTCTGTCCTCTCTCTCTCCCTCTCTCTCCCTCTCTCTCTCTCTCGAGTTAGACGTGAGCGGGATCAGCTCACGAAAAAAAAGTATATAAATAAGTGAAAACGTGCTCCTATACATCTTACGATGCATTTATGTGTTAAAGAAAACCGAAAGCTATACAAAGTAGTAAAAAGTTAGGAAATAAGTACGGTGTTTAATAAAAATGAAGTGAAATAAAATTGATGTGTCGGTGCTGTGTCATTTACGCCAACGGCCTCGTGACGTGACCATCATTACCCCACACACGGCTGTCATCTTGTGTGACAGAATTTTTTGAATATTCTGTCCCCCGGTCTGCAGAGTCGCGAATCTGCAAGTTTTTAGCGTTCCTTCCGACCCCCGGTTGGTACTTTTCCGGTTTTAGGGTAATGTTACCTAATATGTTATCTGACGGTCAATTATAGTGGTCAGTGCACCGAGATTACCGCGGTTCAGGGCCGAATTACTGTGCCACCCGGGATATCTCGGTGATAACGCTCAGGGTGTATCGGTAGGAGAGGATAAAGGACCGGTGAAATTCCGGCGCTCCCCTGAGGAAGTGACGTTCGGGGGAAAGATTGGTTAAGTTTCAGGTATGTTTGGAAGGCCGCAGCGGAGGTGCCTACGACCACACCGATGCTCGGATCGCCAGGTCGTTTTTCGGTTCGGTTTTCCGTTATCTCTACGTTTACGTTTGTTCAGACTCCCGCGTCACAAGGAGATTCCCTCGTTATCGATCATCACCACGATAGGTTGTCATATGTCGGTCAGTTTCGGTTACGTTTCAGGTATCTTTCGGTTATCTTTCGTTATCTGTGTCATCTTTACTGAATTTCGGCGTCGCGTCCGCCTTTAGGTTCGCTCGGACGCTCGCAGTTGCGCGCGCATCACCGCCGCAGCATCGCCGCGCGTCGATGAGAGTGGGACCGCGGTTAGAGTGGGGCGCGCGGATCTCGCGGCCCTGCTGGGTGATGAGCCGCCGATCTCTAGTCGGCCAGCCTTCGGCCGGCAAGCAGCTCTCTCTTGTTCTCTGATGTTACCTCCTATTAGCTAATGTTACCTAATGCTATCGAATGTTACCGAATGTTACCTAAAATTACCTTTTTAGTGTTAGAATTTCCTAGTCTTAGTTATGTTATCGCATTACCTTCTTGTAAGTTATCTATTAGTTTTATATTCTTCTATTTTCTCGGCGATACCTGTCATTAGTTTTCCGGCGTTCTCGTTAATTAATTTTGAGTTTAGTTATCTTCTCGGCGTCATCGCTAAGTTTCCCGGCGTTGTCCGTAATTATTTTTTGAGTTCTTATTTAATTTTAGATTACCGTTTCGCCCGGTACGGGTAAATTAATGCGTCGACTGGCGAACCAACAGTTTAATATCAGTGCAACGACTAGCGAACCCATGGTTTAATATTAGGGCAAATACCCAGTGTTCTCTGATTCGTTCGCGTTCGTTCTCTAGTGTTCTCTGATTAGTTCGCGTTCGTTTTCTAGTGTTCTCTATTATATTCGTGCGCGTTCGCTGGTGTTCTCTGGGTAGTTTGTGCACGTTACCTTTTAATTTACCGATTTATTAAGTGCAAGGTTTCGTTCTCTTATTTTCTGTTTTTTTTTGAGTGGGTGGCCACGACGTGTCGCGCTCTCGCGCTACCTGGCCCCGGTTATCTCTAGTTAGTTTTAATGAGAAATTCGCTTTTCCTTTTCTTTTGAGACATTTTCGTTTTACGCGCAATTTTGGAGCGTCCATGTTATCTCGTTACCTCGTTCTCTCGGTTTTGTCATTTCTGTTACGTGAAGTAATGTAAAAGTTCCCGGTATTTGATTAATAAACCGACCGAATTGTTTCAATAATATTGCGTTACGTTTTCGCCGTTATTCAGTGCCACTAAGGATCCATGCCCTCTCTCCACAACCTAGCACACTGAGCGACCCCGAGGTTCCGTGAACCGCTCCTCCGAGTCCGTCGCCGGTTACGTTTCGGTTAAGTTTACGTTTTGAGTTAGGGCGGTTTGCCGATTCCGCCCGCGGTATAAAATAAAAATTGGCTGGCGCCCACCGGCATTTGGCGACGGGCGAGGAGGGCGCACGAAGGTGGCGCGGAAATAATTCCCATATTAATTCCCATGCTCACACTTGATGCCGTAAATACGGAAACAATATTACACTTACAACAAAAGGAATGTTCCAATCGCTTCCCAAATTCACCGAAACCGACGAGCGAGCGAGACGACTCACCGGCCGATGCTCGCAAAAACATTCACACTCGCAGACACACACACAATCACACATCCACATCAAAACAAGACACACCTGAGTCGCAAGGAGAGACCCTCGCAACGGCAGTAACACCTCAATTTCGCTTGAACGAGGAACTCTCAGCTCGCTTGTTCTGAACCCGCTTTCTTTTGTTTGAATAAAGTATAGAATTTATTATTGTTAACCGGCCGTGTTTTCATTCTAAAACCCTCCTCCGATCCGCGCTGCTACATCTTCGCTAAGCTCTGAACATTTGGTCCTTCGAGCCGGATTGGAGTGAGTTCGAGTTCGGTTAATAATAATTTGCCCCGTTTTCGGCCGACACGCGCCGGCGTCACGCAGCCATTCCACAGTAAGATCGCGCTATCTCGGCGAAGTGCATCGTGCGTGTTACAGTGTGCCGGTGCAGTTGATGACTCTCAGTGGTTCTAAAAACATTAAACTCTATCTTGAACGCTAATCAAACGTGAGAACATTAAAAGTGATACGCGTGTTTGAGATCGAGAAGGTTTTCGTTCGATTCGCACACATACAAGCGACGCGTAAGTGACTAAGTGTGTCCGTGAAGCGTTCTCAGCGGGGGTCTCTCTCTCGGGTATCGAGGTGCGCGCGCCGCGCGTCGCTGCTGGTCAAGCTCGAGATCACGCTGCATACAGGCTCGCGGTAACGTTCCATCTCTCTCCCCCGTTCACTTTACGAGCTCTTCAGCCTTCTCTCTCTGGTCGTGCTAAGCACGCCTTCCAACTCGGCTCTCGTTCACGCGAATGTCAATACATGCAAATCGCAATATCAGCTGACGCGCCTAACTCTCGCTCTACTCTCAACGGGGTACCTTCTCTCACTCTCTCTCTCTCGACTCTATGAGTCTAAAGCTCCCCTTCTCTCTTAAATCCGCGTTCACCTGTCAGTCCTGCTCGATTCATTCCGAGATTTCCTATCTCAAACGAATTAATTCAACGCGTTTGTCTCCTCGAAACGATGAAGCCTCGTCTTGAGAAGCAAGCCACCCTTTCCGGGCACATCTCGCGCACATGCGAGAATCTAAAGAAGACCGGGACAGCGAATATTACTCGGGGAACCGTGCAAGCTCGAATCGAAAACCTCGACTCGAAATGGAAGAAGTTTTGCGACGATCACGATCAAATCGAAGCTGACGCAACAGCTGAGGATCGAAAAATGAAGTATTTCACAGAAGATTTCTTCACAATCACCGAAGAGAATTATCTAACACAGAAAGGGAAGCTACTCAATACCCTCCGTAGTTTCGACAGTTCGAGACCAGCACCAGCCGCTTCGACAGCCGAACCGGAAGTCTCAGCTCGAACATTTCTGCCAAAAATCAATATTTCAAAATTCTCGGGAAATTACGCAGATTGGCTAAACTTCCGCGACCTTTTCACATCAATGGTAATCGAACAACCTATCTCAACGATCGAGAAAATGTTTCATCTGAAATCGAACCTTATAAATGAAGCTGCGGCGGTGCTTGCTTCCATCCCGTCGACCGCTGACAATTTTGCAGCTGCCTGGGCCGCGCTCACGGCACGGTACGACAACATTCGCCTTCTCACCTCAGCTCAAATCTCGAACATTTTTGCGCTCCCACCGATGACTACCGAGTCTTCGGCGGACCTCAAAACTCTGTATAACGGAACAGTCAATGCAGTCGGGGCTCTAAATGCACTGAAACGACCCATCGCACAGTGTGACGACATTCTAGTCCATATGACGGTGCTAAAGCTCGACAAGCAGTCGCGTCGCGAGTGGGAAGCCTCAGTCGGCTCCAAAAAGGTCCCTTCGACATTCGCTGAGCTCAAAAGTTTCGTCGAAGCTCGCGTCTGCTCGATGGAAGCGCTCGAGAATTCAGCCAACCCGCGTGAGAGCTCAGCTTCGCAAAAAGGCGGCTCAGCTAACTCAGCTCGTCAACCGAAAAAACAACAAACCTCATCGCAACAGGGCATCAAATCGCACGTATCTACGAACACTCCGTCTAATCAGAAATGCGCCCTTTGCGAGCAAGGTCATTTCGTGCTCTTTTGCGAAGCCTTTCGCAAAAAATCTCCTGAGGATCGAAAATCCTTTGTCGTGTCAAGCAAACTCTGCCTCAATTGTCTAGGGCGTCACTACGTACGCGATTGCAGATCTCAAAAGGTGTGCCAAACGTGCAAGGGGAAACACCACACAACGCTGCATGAGTCGTATGCATCGCCATCGTCGGGCTCGGCGAACCAAAACACGGGAAACGAATCCTCTTCAGCGACTACCTTGCAGACTACCACTCACAGTGCTCGTGCGCCAGGAGCTACATCAACTCGGGTACTTCTGGCGACCGCTTTAGTGCATGTGGGTACTCGCAGCAACGGCAAACTTCTCGTGCGAGCTCTTATCGATCAAGGATCTGAAGCTACGTTCGTCTCCGAGTCTCTCGTTCAGCGACTCATCCTTCAGCGATCATCCGTGTCGGTCCTCGTTTCAGGCATTAGAGCTAGCAACGCAACGACATCGCGTGGAACCGTTGCTCTCTGCCTCTCGCCGCGTTTAAAGTCCGCATTCGAATGTCGCATGCGAGCACTCATCTTGCCGAAACTCACAGTCTACAAGCCCCCGTGCATTACGCCTGCATCGACGTGGGAGCATCTAGACGGACTTTCCTTGGCTGACCCGGACTTTAATTCAGTACGCCCAATCGAGCTCCTAATCGGAGCGGACATCTACGCGCAATTGATTCTCGATGGGATCCGAAAGGGAGCTGTTGGATCTCCAGTTGCCCAGGAGACCCACCTCGGCTGGGTTTTATCGGGACCGACCGGTTCTCGCACTGCTGAGAGCTCGGCACTGTCGAGCTTCCAAGTGTCTATCGACTCCTCACTCTCTCTCTATCTCTCCAACGCTTCTGGGAACAAGAGGAGATGAGGTCGCTGAAACCACCTCCTTCACAAGAGGAAGGTGAATGCGAGCAACATTTCCTTGATACACACTTCCGAAGAGACGACGGTAAGTACGTTGTGCGCCTACCGCTACGTAAGCCTATCACGGACCTCGGCGACTCACTTACACCGGCTACCTGTATGCTTCAAAGAATGGAGCGCCGCTTCTCTAGCGACACAGGCTTCCACAAGGCGTACTCAGACTTTTTGGAAGAATACGAAGGTCTTAACCACATGAAGCTCATCCCATAGCCACAATACGACTGGAAAACCTGCTTCTACCTCCCTCATCACGGAGTTATGCGAGAGTCGAGCTCGACGACCAAGCTCCGTGTCGTCTTCAATGGATCGCAAAGGTCCGCTGTCGGAATTTCACTCAACGAACACCTTCATGTCGGTCCGAAGCTCCTCCCGGAACTCACCGATGTACTACTTCGTTGGCGATCTCATGAAATAGTTTTTTCCGCCGACATGGAAAAGATGTACCGGCAAGTCCTGGTCCACGATGATGACTGCGACCTCCAACGAATCGTTTGGCGAGAGCATCCGTCAACAAACTTCAGCACCTACCAGCTTCGCACGGTGACGTATGGTCTCACGTGCGCTCCCTTCTTGGCAATACGGGTAATCCGCCAACACGCGAGCGACGAGGGAGCTCGTTTCCCAATCGGAGCGGCTGCACTCCGCACTGACGTGTACGTCGACGACGTCTTGTCGGGTGCTGACGACATCTCTACTGCCTTATCAAAACGCGACGAAATAATCGAGTTGCTCAGGGCGGGCGGCTTCACGCTCCGAAAATGGACATCGAACTCACCTGACCTTCTCGTCGGCCTTGCAAGCGGAGCTACGGCTTCAGCCGCGTCGATCGAGTGGCAGCCCGACACCTTCCACATGTTGGGATTATCGTGGCAAGCTGGCAGCGACAGCTTCGTGTTCCAGCTGAAACCGAATGGCAGCCCAACCTCTCTCACAAAAAGGAACGTCCTATCCCAGATCGCACAACTCTTTGATCCTCTCGGGTGGCTCGCCCCAGTGACAATCCTTGCAAAAATATTCATGCAATCGCTATGGTTGCTGAAACTCGATTGGGATGACCTTCTCCCAGCTGAGCCAGCTCAGCGATGGGAACGAATTCACTCAGATCTGTTTGCTATCTCCGACTATCGCATTCCGAGGTAGCTCGGAACGCACACGACCACTAGAAGCCTCGAGTTGCACGGGTTTGCTGACGCCTCGGAGCGAGCGTATGCAGCCGTGCTCTATCTCCGCGTCAGCCAGGAAGGAAGAACCTCAGTCGTCCTCGTCAACGCCAAGACGAAAGTTGCTACCGTTAAACAGGTCTCCCTGCCTCGACTCGAGCTCTGTGCAGCGAACCTAGTAACCAGGCTCGCGAAAGTTACCACCGAAACACTCTCTCTGAACTGCCCTGTCCACCTCTGGTCAGACTCCACTATCGCTCCCGCGTGGATCCGCGACCACCCGACGAGGTGGAAGACATACGTCGCAAATCGCGTAGCCGATATTCAGCTCACCCTTCCGGACGCTATGTGGCATCACGTTGACTCCAAAAGCATCCCTGCGGACTGCGCTTCGCGGGGAGTTCTCGCTTCAGAACTCCTGCATCATCCACTCTGGTGGAACGGCCCGGATTGGCTCAAACAGAGTCTTGACAAGTGGCCATCACACCCAATCACTCCTTCCGCTGATTTGCCTGAAAAGCGTTTAGTATCTCTAGCCGTCGCTGACGCTAGAGACGAGCCAATCGACATCCTAACCCGATACTCTGAATTGACAAAGCTGCTCAGCATTTCAGCGTGGTGCTGCCGAGTTCTCACACGGCAACCTGGAGAGCCGAGTCGACCCTCAACTCTGACGCCATCGGAAATCAACGAATCACTGCTGCGCCTTATCCGCGTCGAACAACTACGATGTTTCGGGGATGAAATCCGAACGCTTCGGACTCGCGGCTCGCCTGCTAGAGGTCCACTACTGCCGCTGAACGCCTTTCTCGATAACAAGGGCCTACTTCGCGTAGGCAGGCGGCTCAAGCACGCTATCCTCGACCCTGACGAGAAACACCCCTACATTCTTTCCCGAGACTCTCCTCTGACTACCCTGATCATCAGACATTTTCACCAGAAAACGCTACACGGTGGAGCGCAGCTCACCCTCTCGACTCTACGCCAGCGCTACTGGCCTCTCGGGGGTCGTAGCGCAGTGAAGGCCGTCATACACAAATGCCTAAAGTGCGCGCGATTCCGAGCGTCAACACCAACTCAACTAATGGGAGATCTCCCAAAACTCCGAGTGACGAAGGCCAGGCCCTTCCTGCACTCTGGGGTGGACTACGCAGGCCCAGTTCTCCTCCGCACTACCAAAGGACGTGGCCACAAGGCGTATAAAGCCTATATTTCGGTTTTCGTTTGCTTCTCGACACGTGCGGTGCACCTCGAGACGATGTCCGATTATACTGCAGCCGGCTTCTTGGCGGCTTACCGAAGATTCGTGTCCCGAAGAGGGAAATGCTCAGTCATGACAAGCGATTGCGGCACAAACCTCACAGGCACTGACGCCGAGCTCCGAGCTCTTTTCAATAGTTCCTCTTCCGAGTCCGACGAGATAGCAAGAATCCTCGCCAACGACGGAACACTATGGAGATTCAACCCTCCGGCAGCGCCGCACTTCGGTGGCCTATGGGAGGCAGCGGTGAAATCCGTAAAGCATCACCTCCGACGAGTCACCGGCGAATGCACTCTGACCTTCGAGGAAATGTCAACGCTACTCACACAGGTGGAAGCGTGCCTAAACTCCCGGCCGCTCCAAGCCATGTCGGACGACCCGGAGGATATGACAGCGTTAACGCCTGCTCATTTCCTAATCGGTGAGCCCCTCACCGCCATCCCTGAACCATCACTAGTCGAAGTGCGAACGTCTCGACTTTCAAGGTGGCAGCTGATTCAGCAAATGCAGCGTCAATTTTGGAACCGGTGGTCAGCAGAGTATCTTCTGCAACTCCAAGCTAGAAAAAAATGGCAGAAACCTCAAGTCCCTGTCAAGGTCGGTGACCTCGTCCTAATCAAGAACGAGCTCCTTCCGCCCACCAAGTGGCCTCTTGCTCGCGTGGAAGACGTCCACCCGGGAGCCGATGACAAGATTCGCGTAGCGACAGTCAAAACTGCGACGTCTTCGTTCAAACGTCCCATCGTGAAGCTCTGTCCGCTTCTCACCAACGAGGAGCTGCAATGACCCCAAGGCAAGACCACAAAGAGCCGTCTTGGCCAGGAGTCCTTTCGTCATCCGACGAGGCGGGCGGAATGTTCCAATCGCTTCCCAAATTCACCGAAACCGACGAGCGAGCGAGACGACTCACCGGCCGATGCTCGCAAAAACATTCACACTCGCAGACACACAGACAATCACACATCCACATCCAAAACAAGACACACCTGAGACGCAAGGAGAGACCCTCTGTTTCGGCAAAGGAATCGCTCTCGCGGCATAAAACTCGAGCGTGCAAAATATTCCGTCCACGAGCTCTCAGCTGACCAAGTTCATCAACCTCTCGCATTTAATATTCTCGGAAACATTCGCTCCGACAGCTGAGCAGCGGTTTCGATGCGCTGTTTACATCCGCGCGACAATAGTCACCTTGCGATCGCCGCGTTCGCACCTATACACGCACACATACACAACATACCATGCACACACCCACACAGTTATACTCGCTCTCGCCGAATAACGAGAGCGCTTGACCTACGGTCAGTGGCTTCAAGCGAGGCTTACAGTTCGCACGCATTTTCGAAATAAAAGGGAGTCTCGATTTCTTAAACGTGTCCTCGGTTATTTCTCGAAGCCTCAGCAGCCGCACCTTTTCCATCTCTCTTCCACTCTCTCCGCAGTATCCTTTTGAGTTCTCCAAACACCCTCGCAACGGCAGCAACACCTCAGTTTCGCTTGAACGAGGAACTCTCAGCTCGCTTGTTCTGAACCCGCTTTCTTTTGTTTGAATAAAGTATAGAATTTATTATTGTTAACCGGCCGTGTTTTCATTCTAAAACCCTCCTCCGATCCGCGCTGCTACATCTTCGCTAAGCTCTGAACACTAAGCAGTGTTCGAAAATGTACTTAACATCGCCTTGTACTGACTAGAACAAGCGGTACGAAGTCGAAAACGGACTTTTTTAAGAAATAAAAATATACAGAGAGACATAAGGTAGGACAGTGGACTCGTGTATACTGTAGCCAATTGTGTGGCGTTGTGACACCGTGCTCGGGCAGTCGAACAAGTGGATAGTGGCTAACATGCTAGAACACCATATAATATCATCAGGACAATATAAAAATACAGGATAGCATAATTAAGTACAAAATTCCGTAGCATTAATTCTGGCAAAAAGTGGATGCGCGGTGGAGTATGCGCAGTGGGCGAAGAGGGCAGCACTTGTCGACAAGCGAAGCTTGTCAATAGCGAAGCGTACGTAGTACAGCCTCACGGCTAATACGCGAGTTCTATCAGGGTGCCGGACTAAGTCCCGAGAAGTCCCTCCCCCACGAGGCGTGCGTCTGCGAAGACGGAAATTGCTCCACCCATCTGGAAACGCCTTCAGTAAGATCAGCTGACGGCCGTACAAAATTAGGCCTACTTGTAGCGGAACCTAGTAAAATAAGAAGACATGCAATAAGTGAAAATGAGTGCAGTAATTTGTCCGAAATGCAAGGGTAATATTGGCAAGATAATCTACGAATGTAAACAGTGTCTGAAAGGATTCCATAATGGCTGCGCAGATGTTCATAAAGTATATAACAGTGAAAACGTACTAGTGAAGTGTACGGGATTTATCGAGGAAAAGGTGAATCACAAGTGGGTACGTAGCTCGGCAGAGCGTAACCCGGGAGTGCATAGCCCGGCGATGAGTGTCGAAGCGATAAACAGCCCGACCATAATGAATGAGAACAGTAGTGATAAGAATAAAAAAAGGACAGACAAGAGAGCGAGAACAAATTTGGAAAAAGAAGGTGAAGAAGAAGGGGAAGAAGTAGAGGAACAAACCTTGGACAAAAAACTGGACAGCATACTGGCAGGAATAAAATAATGTACGGCAAGAAATGAAGAAAACACGAAGAGAGTGATAAGCGAAATTATGGAGAAGCCGGTGAAACAAGTAAAACAGGATATCAAGGACATGGTGGTAGGAGAGGTGTCAACAACGCCGTAAAAAGTTTAATAACCGAGATAAAAAATCTTCGAAAGAGTGTAGAATTAATACAAAAACCGAATACGGAAGCGCAACAGAAAAAGTGGAGTGAAGAGAAGAATAACGTAAAAGACACATATGCGGAGAGAGTGAGGAAGTGTTCAATGAAATGTATTGTAATCGAACCAACGGATGTACAAACGAGCGACAAAACTGAGGGGGCCATAAAAAGTGAAGTTAATGTACTCCAATTAGGAGTAGGAATCGATAGAGTAATGAAGGGATCGAAGGGAAAGATTATTTTGGATGTAGAAAAAAAGCAGGATACAGGAAAATTGTCGGTAGAATTGAAAAAAAATCTAGGTGAAAAATACAAGATAAATGAACCAAAGAAGAAGATGCCAAAATTGAAAGTAATCGGGGTAGAAGAGGAAATAGACAAGATCGAAGATAAAGAGCTGATAAAAAAATAAGTGTTCAAAATATGTTGGACAAAAAAGAGAATTTTAGTATGAATATCGTAAAAAGGGTGGTAAAAAGAAAAGAAAGAACACTTATCATAGAGTTGGATGTAAACACGTATACAGAACTTGCGGCGAAGGGGAGAATGAAAATAGGATTTAAAAATTGTAAAATATACGATTATGTAAGTGTTCTGAGATGCTATAACTTTTGTGGGTACAACCACTTCGCGAGAGATTGTGAGGACAAAAAGCGTTGCTGGTGGTGTGCAGAAGAACATGACGAAGAAGACTGCGAGGAAAGCGAAAGAAAGTGCGTAAACAGTGTGAAAATGGGTAAAAAATATAACGTGACGGATATGGACGTAGATCACGTCGCAACGGACTATAGGTGCCCCGTATATAAGAGGGTCGTAGAAAAAGCTAGCAGGAATGTAAAATATGTGAACGAATAGTAATTACAAGGAAAACGAAAGACCACGGAAAATGTAAAGAATGACAAGTGTTTTATATTGCTTTTAAATGCGCAGGGATTTATTAGACACAAAGATGAAATAGAAATAATGATGAAGTAAAAAAAACCCGATGTATTATGTCTAACAAAAACGCATGTGACAGATGAAATAGATGATTTGTAATTAAAGATTAATAATTACGAGTTGGTGAGGACAAATACAAAAAATAAAAGGACGGGTGGGGTAATGACGTATATAAAATATCGAATTAGTTATAAGATAATAGTGGCAAAATGTATAGAGGACAATATGTGGATAAATACTATACAACTACGAAGAGAGTCTGAAGCAATTACAATTGCGAATGTCTATCACTCGCCCAGCGCGAGTGATGGGCGATTCATTGAATTAATAATAAAGGAATGTGAAGAAACGATAGATATGGGAAAACTACTTTTGATAGGAGATTTCAATGTTGACATAAGTAAAGTAAATCATTACGTCACTAGACTACTAAATAATCTGGTCAACTAGGACTAAAACAGTATGTACAAAAACCGACACGGACTACAAAAAATTCAGAAACAATTATTGACTTGGTTTTTTTCAAATTTCGTGGTAAAAGCAGAGGTGATTCAAACGCCCAAAATTACAGACCATAGTATGATTAGAATAGAACAAAACAAGGATTATACAAGGAGAAATGAAAACATCAAATTTTATAAACGGGACTACAGCAAATTTAATGAGAATCAAATTAATCTAATATTAATGAGTAAAATGAATGTAACGAACGAAAGAAAAAATATAAGTGTAAATAAACTAGCTGATAACATGGTGACAGATATTGTGGAAACACTAGACGAATTAACACCAATGATGAAGAAAGCAATGCCGGTAAAATGGTTTAATAAACCTTGGATTGATGAAATAATTAGAAAAAAGAGTGGTGATAGAGATCAAGCCTACACGGTGGCCAAAGAATCTAGAATTCAAAGAGACTGGGATAAGTATAGAAATTTAAGAAAGGACGTGGCAAATGCCATAAGAGTTAATAAGAGACGATACTATGAAGAAAACATAGATAAACAAAAACATAATTCAAAGAAAATGTGGAAAACGCTGAAAAAAATCATCAAACTTTTTACGGCAGACAAAAATAAAAGTAATGGATCGAGAGATATAGATTTTAATGGTGTAATATATACAGAACCAATTGTGATAGCAAATAAATTTAATAGATTTTTTATAGAAAGTGTAGAAGAAATAGTAAGTGATATCGTGACACCAATAGATAACATTAGGTATAGGACGGAGAGTGATACAACACGCGATGAGAATGATGAACTTGAAAAATTTGATGATATAACAACGGAGGAATTAGACAAAATAATAAATAAACTCGATGACAAAAAGGGATCAAAGGTGGAGATAACGGCGGAAATTATAAAAATGGTTTGGAAATGTAACAGTAATATAGTAAAACAGGTAATAAATAGATCGATGCAAGATGGAATTGTTCCAAATACATGGAAAACGTCGGTAATTACACCGATACCGAAGATAAATGGTAGTAAAAAAGCAGAAGAGTACAGGCCCATAAACACACTTCCAGTGTATGAAAAAATATTGGAGGATGTAGTGAAAAAACAACTCCTTGCATACTTGGAAAAAAATAATGTACTGAGGAACGAACAATCGGGTTTCAGAATAGGGTTCTCGTGCGAAACAGCACTGCAAGATACACTCATCGAGTGGAGAATACAATTTGATGAAAGTAAGATAATAGGAGTCGTTTTTATTGATTTTAAAAGGGCATTCGAGACTATAAACAGAGACTTATTGATTACAAAACTGGGAAAATATGGTATTAAAGGGACGGCATTACAGTGGTTCACATCGTATTTAAAGGATAGGAAACAAATAGTAAAAGATAATAATAAATTATCTGAGGAGGAGGTAGTGAGATTTGGAGTGCCCCAGGGCTCGAAGCTAGGACCATTATTATTTATTGTTTATATAAATGATGCAATTGACGAATAAAAGAAAGTGGGTGTACGTGTAAATTATTTGCAGCTGACATGATGTTATATGTAGCTAGTGATGATTTAAAGTTAATAGAAGTTGTGTTGAATACCGGGTTAGACAGACTGAACAAATGGTTGAAACGAAACTCATTAAAAATAAATGTAAAAAAACTTTATTTATGCCTGTTCATGACCCATTCATGAGGATAATTACATGTCTCGTACTCTACGCGATTTCAGTGACTCGCTCGCACTATTTCCTATCTTCGAAAACGTGACTTTTCACGCAGCGACCTCTGACTCGCTTTTAGATTAGTTCATTGCGAATAGTAAAGATAAAGTGGCTATTTTCTTTAAGTCTGATGCGCCCTTTATTGCAGGACATGATTTGCTCGAGCTCGAGATAACGCTTCATGCCCCACGCTGTGACCCTGTCAAACTAATTCGTAGAAATCACAAAAATTTCGACGACGTACAATATTGTCAAACTATTCGAACCAAAGTGTCTTCCGTCGATCTAGCTTCGTTTTGCGCCTGCTCTTCTCAAAGTGACATTGACACCCTGGCCTCTCTTATCTCTGGCACTATTATTTCCGCGCTTGACATTCATGCTCCTCTGAGTTTTTTCAAAGCAACCAGGTCCCCCGCGCCGTGGCTTACAAAATCGCTAGAATTACGAATGAAACAGCGCGACATTCTCTACCGAACAGCGAAACGATCACAGGATGCTCTCAGGCTAGCGATATATCGAGACGTGCGAGACAGAATAACTGAAGATGTAAAAAATGCAAAGAGTGCTTACTATGTAAGTTATTTAAACAGTATTACCGATCCCGCTAAAATTTGGAAAGAACTCGCTCGTCTAGGACTTGTTAAATCAAATCTCACCTTGCCAATCCAATTTTTCACACCTGACCAGCTTAATAGCTTTTTCTCTCGACTCCGCTAAAATAACCCCATTTCGTGTCCGCAACGCGGGCGGAAAATCGCTCATTTTTTTACAACTGACTCACGCATGCGCAGTCCGGTTTCATTTCCTCCCTAGGGAGGAAATCAGCTCATTCCTGCCCGCGCGGGAGTAATGGAAACCGTACTACGCATGCGTGACATCATTTGTCAAAAATGATCTTATTTTTCGTCCTCGTTGCACACACGAAATGTGGTTATTTTTTAGCGAAATCGGGAGAAAAGTATAGTACGTTACATGGGAGAACTGCAACTTTTCACCCTTGTAACGTAATGTACTATTACGTCACTATTTCGACTAAAAATCCACCATGCACTTACGAGGACCTTACACGTATCACGATTCAACCGTCTTTTGCGGAACTATTGTTCGAACTCTCACCGGTTTCTTCGCACACGATTGCTCTGCACATTAATTCGATGCCACTTCATTCTTATGCATCGGGTTACGACGGCGTCCCTCTCTTTGGCATACGAGCAGCCTTCAATGAAATCGCGCCCTTTCTAGCTTCACTTTTCAATAAGTCGATCGAGCTTTCTCTTTTTCCGAGTTCTTGGAAGATGGCCATTATACCTCCTCTATTCAAAATTCTATCGCCTCTCTCGCCGTCTGACACTCGCCCGATAGCTAACCTAACTGAAACATCTAAAATTTTCGAAAAAATTGTGCATCATCAACTAGTAAAATTCATTGAAGACAACAACATCCCCGATCCTTATCAATCTGGCTACCGGAAGACGTATAGTACCCAAACGGCGTTACTAAGAGTCTGCGACGACATACGGAGAAATATTGACGATAGAAAACTCACGATCTTAATTCTATTCGACTTTAGTAAAGCATTTGATATGGAATCTTAATCACGGCTTCTCTCTAAACTGCACTGCACATCTAGGTATTGACTCTCCTACACTCGTCTGGTTTTTCTCCTATTTAACAGCTCAAACACAGACTGTCATTGACGAGACGAACACCAAATCCCCTCTTCTACAAACTCATTCAGGTGTTCCGCAGGGGTCTGTTCTCGGACCATTATTATTCTCGTTGTTTATCAATGATATCTTCAGGTCCCTCTCACACTCGAAGCATATGGTATTTGCTGATGACACCCAAATTTATCAAAGTTGCTATGCCGCTCAGCTAGATAATGCGCATAGGTTGATTTCTCAAGACGCTAAGGCAATTTATAATTACGTGACCGAGAATGGACTTGCTCTTAACCTCGCGAAATCGAAAGTCACGATCCTAGGGAGCACTCCGTTTGTTGCGTCCATTGATCTCGACTCACTTACTCCAGTGTCGGTAAATGGAGTGGATCTACGATATGTCTCCGAAGTGCGTAACCTTGGAGTTATTATGAGCTCAAATTTGTCGTGGAGAGGTCATGTCCAAAGTGTATCTCAGAAAGTGCATCACGCATTATTTAGACTTAAGCACCACAAGAATTCTATATCGCGTCAGTTAAAGATCAAACTTATCACTGTTCTCGTATTCCCAATAATTGATTACTGTTGCCTCGTGTATCACAACCTCACTGATCAACTCAACACTAAACTTCAGAGGCTGTTAAACTGCTGCGTCAGGTTTATTTTCGATTTGCGACGTGACGATCACATTTCTCCTTACCGCCACCAGCTGAAATGGCTCTCTGTAAAAAATCGACGTCACTACTTCCTTGTGTGCTACACCTACCGAATAAAAAATCTCAAAACACCTGCGTACATTTCTCGTGACTTCGTATCACACACGAGTCTCAGACCTACTCGCGCTACAGTGGCATCCGAGGATTTTCAAATCCCTCCTCATCGTACAGTAACGTACCGAAATTCTTTCTACTCTTCTATTTACTTTTGACACTCTCTACCGTCTACTATAACCACACTTCCATCCCTTCCGATATTTAAATAAGCTCTCTTTTCTCATCTACTGTCTTTAGAAATCGCCGAGCACCAGCCATTCTCTGTAAATTAGTTTCATCTACGTCGGGCGGAAGGTCAAAATTTTATATCAAAATGCATATCTCACATGTACTTCAAATAATTATGCGAGCAAGGGAAATGAACCCGAGGAGATGATGGAGCACCGAGTGTCATGATTAATTCTAATTTTATTTTGTTTCTATTATTATAAGTTTTATTTGTTACGTATTCTTATATCCTCATTCTTTAGTATTAAGTTATAGTTTTAAGTAATTTTTGTTATTCTTGAAATGTACACTCTAGCCCCAACATTTTCTAGGGCTTAAATAAATGTAAATCAATCAATCAATCTCTCTCTCCCTCTCTCTCTTCCTCTCTCCCTCTCTCTCTCCCTCTCTCCCTCTCTCTCTCTCTCTCTCTCCCCCTCCGTCCCTCTCTCTCTCCCTCTCTCTTTCTCCCTTTCTCTCTCTCCCTCTCTCTCTCTCTCTCTCTCTCTCTGTGAGTACTGTTGCGTGTGTTGTTCTGTCACTCCTGTTTTCTACTGGATATTCTCTGCTGTAGTCTGCCTACGGGCGTTTTGTTACAGACAAGAGCGAGCATTTTTAACGCTTTTTCATCCTATCAATGACGTGGGCCGCTAACATTTCTACTTTGAGCGTTATTGAAGGATGGAAAAACGACTTTTGGAGCTAACCTAAATCTACTTTGGTGGGCCATTTTACCCTCTGTTCCTGGCACCTGTACGCTGCGCATGCGCTTCTCCCTCTCTTCGCTACATGTGCGCACCCAGGTGGGCGGCCTAGCAGCTTATCATTTCTACGCTTGCGCTCTGAATCACGTCTGAGACTGCGCATACATTACAACGCACGATCCACGCCGATTTGCGTCGTACGTCATCGCAGTCACTGCCGACGTTACCGGTGTCACTCGTCTATTGCTCCGTCGAGCATAGCCGTATCGTCGCTGATCTACCGCCTCACACGATCCTTGCCGAGTCTCGCCGAGCACCGCCGAAGCCGCTCCACTGTCACACCGCCGACGGCCGCCAGCGACTATTCCCGAGGTTCACCGAATGCCGCCGAACGCGCACAGCTGACGCTACACTACGGGCTGTCACCGCAAGTTGACTGCAAAGGCTTTTTCTTGCTTTTGGCTTAATTAATTTGCATGTCTTTTGTAAAGTGTGGTAAATGCACCAAACCGATAGCTACTCAGTCAGTCTCGTGTCCTATCTGCAACAAATATTTTCATCCGGGCTGTGCTAAAACTTATGTATCATATAAATCGGCGAGTGAATGCTGTGTCTCGAGTTTAATACCGCCCGTAGTCTCAATACTTACCGCGTCGCGTGAGTTATCTCAAGTCATGCCGAATTTGCAGCGTAGTCCCCCGGGGACACCGGTCACCTCGCAATCTTTAAGTACTCAAGCGTTACTCCTGAGCATCTCTCAAAAGCTAGACAAAATCGAGCAATCCAATGTAATCTCGGGCGCGAGGCTAAATAGCTTCATTGATCAACAGACCGAAACGAACGAAGAACTCAAAGCGAGTCTCGCATGCATCCCGGAAATGCAGGCTCAGCTAAACAGACACGATAATGATATTCAAGAATTAAAAGAAGGAGTACGCTCGATAAATGAAAAACTTGAGGCACGTGGTAACCCGACCAGTCATCTTACACGTTCCGTTGCAGCTGAGATCATTCTCGCGGGAATCCCGAGTGGTATTGATAGCTCTCCTCGTGAAATCGCGGAAATGATTTTTAACGCGTTAGACATTAGGGATCTCGTTACCGACATATTAGGTGTTCGTGTGCTCCCGAAAAAAACGGATTCTCGCGTGAGAGCCGGTAGCTCGCGTGAAACACAACCTAAGGATGGAAAAATCTCCTTTATTGTCACTCTAAAGTCGACTCAAATCCGCGATTATATTATCGAGAAAAAACGCTCAAAACCTCAGCTGAAAGCTTGCGATGTTTTTTCAAATGATGCGCCCGGTCTCGTCTACGTCAACGAAGTACTTCCCGCGGATATTTACAATCTGTTTAAACTGGCTAAGGCGCGTGCTGCGAATTCCAAATTTAAGTATGTCTGGACAAGATCGGGTTGCATCTTCGCGCGTCAAGACGATGGAAAGCAAATCATTTCGATTCAATCTGAAGCTGATCTTTCGAAATTGATTTGACAGAATACGCCCCCCTCTTCCGACGTAGTGGAACAGCGCGATATAGGAACGGCTAAAATATCTCACTTGCGTATTGCACAATTAAATGTGAATTCCTTACTGGGCCATATCGAGCAAGTGAGACTTTATTTTGAGAGTCATGCTTGTCACTTAATTGCCATCTCTGAAACATGGCTCCACTCAAAAATTCCTGACGATCTCGTTCACATTCCTGGCTATTTTCTAATTAGAAATGACCGAGAGGGTAAAGTTGGAGGGGGGGTAGCGTGCTACATACACAACACTATGACGGTAAAGATTATTGCCATGTCGCCGAATGCATTTGACAACCACTTAGAGTTTATGCTATTAGATATTCGCCAACCGAACAAAGACGTCCTTCTTTTTGCGTCGGTTTATCGTCGGCCTGAAGGTCGGTTCTTCGATGAATTTGCCGCCGTATTATCGATGCACCTTCACGCATATCAAAATATAGTCCTAGCGGGTGATTTCAACTGCAATCTCCTCCAAGATTGTTATAAGTCCCGTAATCTACGTGGTTTCATCGACTCATTTGCATTGCACCTGGTACAAACAGAAGCAACCTATCATACGGCCACCTCAGACTCGGTTCTTGATATCTTTGTTGTTGATAGTAAGGACAAAGTTCATTCGTTTTGTAAATCCGAGGCACCCTTTATTGCAGGTCATGACTTACTTGAGCTAGTTTACAAATTTGATGCCCCGATATGTGATACTAGCATTGTCACTCGCAGAAAATACAAAGACTTCAATCACGAAGGATTCTTATCAACTGTGCGTGACATGCTCTCACGGATTGATCTTGAATTTTATTTAGACTGCACTTCACGTAATGTTGTCGATTCTCTCGCCTCACTCATCACTAGTTCTCTCTTATCGGCACTAGATATCCATGCTCCACTTAGCACGTTTAAAGTGACTCGACCCCCAGCGCCGTGGCTTACGGCAAGTCTCAAGACTAGGATGTCGTATCGAGACAGCCTATACAAACGTGCGAAGCGAACGAACAATCCTGCGACATTAGCGCTCTACAGAAACACAAGGGACTTGCTTACTATAGACATTAGACAGGCTAAAAGTGCGTACCATTTTGACTGTCTCATCCATATTACTGACCCCGACAAAATGTGGAAGGAACTCTCGCGTCTAGGTCTTATAAAACCAATTTCGACTTCTCCACTAAATTTCTTTTCGGCAGAGCAGCTAAATTCTTACTACTGCTCGATTTCGAATAAGTGTCCACCTTGCTCATATAGAGAATTTTTGAGCATTACTGAATCACCCTCGACAGCACTGTTCGTTTTTGCTATTGAGCCCGTTGAAGTGAACACAGTACTCGAACTTATAACCTCGATGCCGCTGAACTCTTATGCCTCTGGTATGGACGGTATTCCTCTCTTCGCGATCCGAGCAGCATTTCCGGCAATAGCACAGCACCTTACTTCACTGTACAACAAGTCTATTGAGCTCTCCATTTTCCCAAATGAGTGGAAAATTGCTGTTATACGCCCATTGTCGAAAATTCCCGCTCCTCTATCTCCATCGGACACTCGACCTATTGCGAACCTTGTGGAACCCTCGAAGATTTTTGAGAAAATAATTCACAAACAAGTCGTCAAGTTCATCGAAGAAAATGGCATTCTTGACCAATTTCAATCGGGGTATAGAAAAGCTCACAGCACACAGACAGCTCTACTTAGAGTGTGTGACGACATAAGGAAGAGCATAGACGAACGCAAGCTCACGATTTTGATACTTTTCGATTTCAGTAAAGCATTCGACACTGTTTCGCATCATCGTTTACTTGCTAAGTTGCATGGATTGGGTTTTGCTTCCAACACTCTTGCATGGTTCTTCTCCTATCTAACTGGGCGATCGCAGACAGTAGTGGATGGTAACAACCGAAAATCGTCGCTGCAACCAATTTTCGCTGGAGTTCCTCAGGGTTCGGTACTAGGTCCTTTGTTATTCTCCCTCTTTATCAATGACATCTCGAGATGTTTAAAACATACTAAGCATATGATCTTTGCCGATGACACGCAAATATATTTAAACTGCTACCCGTCCCAGCTCATGCAATCTCTCAAACAGATCACTCAAGATGCAGAAGCAATTTTCAGATATGCTTCCATGAATGGACTCTCCCTCAACCTGTCTAAATCCAAAGTCCTAATAATTGGTAGTACACCATTTGTAGCTTCGATAAACCTTAACTCACTAGAACCGATAAGAGTAAATGGGGTGAGCCTTCCCTACGTTACAGAAGCACGGAACTTAGGTGTTATCCTTAGTTCCAACCTGTCTTGGAAAAGTCATGTTTTGTCGATTTCTAAAAAGGTCCACTTTTCATTATACAGGCTAAAGTATCATCGAAATTCGCTATCACGTGAGTTGAGGATTAAGCTGATTTCGGCTCTGATTTTTCCGATACTCGATTACTGTTGCCTTGTCTATCACAACCTGACTGATGAATTGAACACAAGACTCCAGAGACTTATAAATTGTTGCATACGATTCATTTTCGATCTTCGACGCGACGTACATATCACTCCCTACCGGCACCAACTACGCTGGCTCTCTGTAAAAAATCGCAGATTGTACTTCCTTGCATGCTACACTTATCGTATTGCGAACGGTGATGCGCCAGGGTACATCTCTAGCTGGTTCGTGCGATCTACCAGCCACCGTCCGCAGCGCTTGGCGACTTCGTCCCATGAGTTTGTTGTACCAGCTTTCCGCACTGTCACGTATCAAAAGTCCTTTCTCATCTCTGCAATAAATCTTTGGCATTCTCTTCCGGCGTCCATAAAGTTGTCACCGTCATTGGAAGTGTTTAAGAAATCGATTTTTTCGCATCTTCTTTCACTTGAAATTGTCGAGTACGAGCAGTAAACGGTAGACTTGATGGTGTGTTTTTAGTTGCTAGTTTTTAGTGCGTAATTATAATGCTTTCTAGTATTTTAAGTTGATCTACAAATCCCTAGTGAGATCCATTTATTGTTATTTTTATTTTGTTTATGTTTATATTATTTCATCTCATTACAATTTACTGGGAATCTTTTGTTAAAATTGCGAATTTCTTAGCTATATTCTGCGTATTTTTATAATATTATAGCGTTAAGCCAGATTTGTTGTGAGTACTTAATTGAGAGAGAGCTCGGCTTTTTCTTTATTCATGCGATTGCTCTGTTTTTTTCCTAAATTACCCACCTTAACTCGAATCTTTTCTTTATTTGTATATTTTGTATTATTACTTATGTATTCTTATGTTATGTCAACTCTTGCCCAATAGTTAACTGGGGCATAAATAAATCAAATCAAATCAAATCTCTCTCTGTCTCCCTCTCTGTCTCTTTACCAGCACTGGTGGCCTAGCGGTAACGCATTGGGTACAGTCACTGGGACGCTCGGGTTCGATTCCCGCTGAGGGCAAAAATGTTTTTCTCGAGCAGCAGCGCGCTGGGTATACAGTGTATAGTGCCGTAAGACACGCCATGCTGTCCGAGTAAACATTGGAGCTCTGGGGGTCAGCCTGTAGCCGGCTACACTCGGCGTAGGTTTTACTGTGGTTTCCCTGCGCTCTTAGGCAAATGCGAGTGTTTCTATATCTTCCATCATAAGTCGGTCCACAGCCGCAATTGGGATAGTAACTGCTTCGACTACCGGGCCTCTTAGGAGCCGTAGGCCCAGAGGCTGTTTTCGAAGAAGAACCCCCTCTCCGCATCCCTATTTATCCCTATTTATTTATTTATCCCTCTCTCTCTCTCCCTCTCTCTCCCTCTCCCTCTCTCTCATCCTTATCAGCGCCTCTACCAGCCACCACGGGTACTGCTAACTACGCTACATCTCTCTACATTACCGACCGCCCGCAACGTAGATCTCTCTACATTACCAACCGCCCGCTTCACCTTCGCTGTTGACAGCCACGTCTCCGGATGCCGCTTCCGAAGTGTCATAAGTGCAGCAAAAACATTGCGAGCGAAAAATCGGTGTGCGCAGTTTGCTTGAAAAGTTTTCACCCGGATTGCAGCGTGACGTATATTACGTACAAAACCGCTAGTCAGTGTTGCGTCTCTAGTTTCGGTGATTCGTCTGTCTCTCTCGCTCCAGTTGCCACTATGAGTGTTACGCCGCGCGGTACGTCGGCCAAGCCTATTAGTTCGAGCGCTGCTTCTCGCTCAGAGGATTTATTCCGCCAAATCATGGCGAAGCTTGACGCGTCAGACTTGAAAATGACTAAATTTATAAAAGAACAGACCGAAAGAAATCAGGAAATCGCAGATAAAGTCAGCGGGCTCCCGAAGCTAATGGAAAAAGTTGAGGAACACGACGTGTTGCTTAAGCAGTTTTCAGAACAAAACGTTAGTCTCAAGCGCGAGATCGAATTGCTTCGTTCATCCAGTCAAGCGCCGCAAGCGATGACAGCTACGGCGTGCGATCTTATTGTCTCCGGCGTCCCGAATAGCGCAGGCGAAAATTTACAACACGTGATTTCCGAAGTTTTTGCGGCGCTCGATGTCGGTAATCTTCATTCCGACGTTCTCGGAGTGCGTAAAATGACACGTAAAGCGGGGTCAAACAGCAGTCGCGCGGGCAGCACCGTGAGTGCCCCCACGTCTTTCTCGCTCGTTGTATCGCTGAAATCCCCGCAAACTCGCGACTTTATTATTGGCAAAAAGCGTGCGAAGGGCAATCTTCCCGCGAAAGACGTCTTCGGCACTGACCAGCCCGGCAACGTATACATTAACGAGCTTTCGCCCACTGACACATATAATCGTCTTGCGCACGAAACAGAAGGCCAAAGCCAAGGGCTTCAAGCACGTATGGGTTAGGTCGGGATGCATCTCGGTTCGGCGTGATAACGGAACTCAGGTTATGCATATCAACTCCGACGTCGATCTGGCTCAGCTCGAGTGACTGCCCCCGGTGCCGCGTGCCCCTCGTTGTTCCTCTCTTCACGGATCGAGTCGGCAGAGAGCACCTATACCGATAAATATTGCGCTTTTCAATGCTAATTTTCTGCTCGCTCATATCGATTTTGTGCGCGTGCACTGTCAATCTAGTTTCTATCATATCATATCAATCTCCGAGACCTGGTTACATGCGCACATCTCAGACGAGCTCATCGGTATTGACAATTATTTTGTTATCGTAATGATTGCGAGGGCAAAGAGGGAGGTGGTGTTGCGTGTTTTATTCACCGCTCTCTGAAAGTAAAAGTAAAACTAGCATCGTCACCGAGTCTCTTCTCGAACTCGCCCGAATTCTTACTGCTCGATATTCGCTCCGCCACCTCCCCCCCGCTTCTGTTTGCGTCGATGTATCGCCGTCCCAAAGGACTCTTATTAGATAATTTCACGGAATCATTTAATAGTTTTTCCCACGCTTACAATAATATCATTATCGCTGGTGATCTGAATTGCAACCTTGCCCGTGATAATTTTAAGTCTACCTAATTACGAAATTGGGCGCGCTCTCTCTCTCTCTACACATTGTTAACACCGAGCCCACTTTCCACACGGCGTCGTCGGATTCTTGTCTCGATGTTGTCATCATTGATGATAGTGACAAATTGTTGTCCGTCAACAAGACAGATGGACCGTTCATCGCCGGCCACGATCTCATTGCGATTTCGTACACGTTTGATGAGTCTCCGATTGAGCCGCGCGTTATTATGAGACGATGTATCCGAGATTTTTCTCCCGATCAATTTCTCGCTACCCTACGCGGCGGTTTACAACAAACATCGAGCGTCGACTCGATATCGTCAGCGGACGATGTCGATCTAAGTATCAGCTTGCTATCTGAATCCCTTACTAAGGCCTTCGACGCCCACGCTCCTATGCGCTCGCTCGTCGCGTCTAAACCGCCCGTCCCCTGGCTGTCACCGGAATTATTAACTCGTATTCGCAACCGCAACGTGCAGTACAGCCAAGCTAAACGTGCTAACTGCCTGCTGGGCTTCGAGATGTACAGGCATTTTCGCGACGAACTCGACCTAGACATCAAGAGGGCGAAGAGCGATTATCAATATAATCTTCTCAACGCGATCCGCGATCCTAACGCCATGTGGAAGGAGCTGGCTCGACTCGGGTTAGTTAAAAACAATCTTGCCTCTCCTCTACAATTCTTTAGTGCAGACGAACTAAATCAATTCTACGCTTCCGTGGTTAACTCCACGCCGCAGTGCTCGCTACAAGATCTGCGTGAGGCCCTTATTCTCGTTCCAGAAGTCGAGCCAGCGTTCGAGTTTCATGAAATTACGCCGAGTGATTTTTCTAACGCTTTCGCGCTCGCTCCTAGTACTTCACTCGCGTGTGGTTCTGACGGCATCTCTCTTTTTTGCATCAAACACAGCCTGCCTTGCATTTCCTCTGATCTTCTCTCCCTCTTCAACTGCTCATTCAAGTTTTCTTATTTTCCCACTATAAGGAAGCAAGCCTATATTCGTCCCCTCTCCAAGATCAGGACGCCACTCTCTCCCTCTGACACGCGACCGATTGCAAACCTGCCCGAATTGTCTATGATTCTAGAGCGTTTAGACCACAAGTAAATCTCACGTTTCATCTCTGCCAACAACCTCCTCGATCCCCGACAATCGGGCTACAGACCGGGCTACAGCACACAGTCGGCATTGCTCAGGGTACGTGACGAGATTCGCAAGGGCATCGAAGCCAAACAGGTCACTATTTTAGTCCTCTTCGACTTCCGTAAGGCCTTTGACACCATCTCTCATACGCGACTTTTAGTGAGGCTAAAAGCGCTTGGATTCACCGACCAGACAGTCACCTGGTTTCACTCCTACCTCACTGGTCGCACCCAGGCTGTAGTCGACGAGAAAAATCATCATTCTTGGTGGCAACCGGTCACCTCGGGAGTTCCGAAGGGCTCGGTTCACGGTCCCCTACTCTTCTCATTGTTCATCAACGACATCGGTGCGAGCCTTCGCTTCTCTGATCACATGATCTTCGCTGATGACACGCAGATATACCTTCGCTGTCCCCCGCGGTTATTGCAACAAGGTCTCGCGAAAATCTCCACCGATGCTGCTGCCATCTTCGAGTACGCGACTTCGAACGGCCTCACACTAAATGTAACTAAGTCGAAAGTCATGATTCTCGGAAGGGATGCATATGTTCGTTCCTTCAATTCCGAGGAATTACCGTCAGTTATGGTGAACGCGGCTGCACTTCCCTACGTTTCGGAGGTGCGAAATCTCGGCGTGACCATGAGTGCGAACCTTTCCTGGGCTAGTTACGTTTCGTCCATCTCCCAGAAGGTCCACTTTACAATTCACAAGCTCAAATATCATAGGCATTCTCTCTCACGTCAGCTCAGAATAAAACTCGTCTCTACGTTAGTCTTTCCCCATATAGACTATTGTTGTTTGGTGTATCACGACCTCACGAAAGAGCTTAACACCAAGATACAAAGGCTTCTGAATTGTGCGATTCGGTTCATCTTCGATCTTCGACGGGACGATCACATAACGCCCTTAAGACACCAGCTCGGTTGGGTCTCGGTCCCAAATCGCAGACGGTACTTTCTCGGGGTCTACATGCACGGTATTCGCTATGGCAATGGCGTAAGCTATCTAGAGGAACTTTTGACGGAGATAGATTCTGACATGCGGCGGTCCGCAAGACTGCCCCCCGCGAGATCTTTCATATACCGATTCACCGAACAGAGACCGACCGGAACTCGTTCCACTTGTCGGCGGTGTACTTGTGGCACTCTCTCCCGCGCAATATCTCCTCCGAAACGTCTCTGCCTATATTTAAGAATCTCCTCCACGCTCACCTTCTTTCGATGGAAATTGCCGCAGATGCCGGCCCAGCTTTCGTAGTACTAGTTCTATTTAGAACTAGTACTACACTCGTAGTACTAGTTCTATTTAGCTTGTAATTACAATATTTCTTTCAGTTGTTCGTTTAAATCTCACGGTGCGTTATTTAGTATTTAGTATTTAGTTTATACTCACAACATGATGTTATATATTTCTGTTCTTTTCTCTATAAGCTCAAATTTTGGAAAAAACTGTGCATTCAGCGGTTCTGTGTGATGTTTCGGTGATCTAAACAGACGAATAGATTGCTTAGATGGGAGAAAAAGACAAAGTTGATATTGCAATAGATAAAGTACAGTGTGGGAATCGGTGGAAAATGTTATTTAGGGACATATAAACTAAGATTCTGTGGATAACGGGAATAGATGCGCTATACAGATGCGCAGTGGTCGTAGAGGGCGACACAATCAGAGTCGATTGTGGAAACACGGGACTGTCGAAAACGAAAACACCTGAGTGTGCGACAAGTGCCACCCAGTTCGACGTCTGCGGGTCAGAGAACGCCCTGACGCGCAATAGGCTCCACCCACAGGACACTGACCGTAAGGTTTACAGGCTATGAGAACCGTTTGCGTTACAGCTGGGTCCTACCTCTGGGCACGCCGCGCAAAGCTTATGTGCAGCCCTCGAAGATCAGGGGCACCCATCAACGCGTGCCGACGGTGATAGAGTGTCAAGTAAAGAGAATTTAGGCCTACCGCCTCTCTTGCGACACTGGCTAAACGCCAAAAATAAGTATGCCACCGAAAAATCGAGGAGAAAAATGCGCAAAATGCAAGAAGATTCCGATGACAAAAGTAGTCGAATGCAAAAAATGTCTCAAGTTTTACCACCCAGGATGCGCTAAGATTCACGTGAGCTACGTCAGAAACAACGAGATAGTTCCATGTGATGGGAAAATTGAGGTAGTTCCGGGGACTGAAGAACTATTGGACGATGAAGATAGGCAGGAGACGGAGAAGAAAAGTCCGAGGACCGGAAATAGGAAGCGAAAAGAGACAGGCAGGGACAGCGAAGAATTAACAGGAGATATGGAAGACTCCGCGGACGGAGTAAAAAGAAAGCGAAAGAACACTGAGGAGATAGCAGCAGAGGACGCGAGGGAGAGTAGCAGGGATAGAGGACTGGAAAAAATACTAAGCTGGTTCGACGACAGTGAAAAAAGGAGAGATATCAAAAATTGCGTAGAAGAGATAATCAGACAAGCGATAAACGAAGATGTGGGAAAAATGAAAGAGGAAATAAACAAAAATTTTAACGAAGAACTCATGGGACTCCAGAAATCGATGCAGGAACTGAAGGAAATGATGGAAGCCATGGGAAAAACTCGAAGCAGCGGATCAACATGAGAAACCACGGGCAACGAGGCAGAGCAGAAGAATTCGTATGCATCGGCAGTGAAGAGACGCGAGAAAGAGAGAGAAGCAGTAGTGATAGTTGAACCGAATGAAAAACAAAGCAGTGAAATCACGATGCGGGCGGTCAAGGGAAAAGTAGATATTGTAAAGGAGGGGATAAACGTCAACGGAATCAGTGTGGGACAGAATGGAAGGGTGACTGTGAAATGTCAGAAACAGGAGGATCGCGAAAGATTAAGACAAGTGATGAATAGTAGATTAGAGGGAAAGTACCGAATAAACGCACCGGTATTAAATAGGCGCAAGGTCAAAATAATGGGTATAGATATAGAAGAGACCGAGCAGACGGACGATGAATTTATAAACAAGCTATGCGTATAAAACAAGATAAATCAGGACAGAGAAAACTCCTACGTAACAATTGTAAAGAAATCGGAATCAGAACAATACCGAAATGTAACAATTGCAATCGAGCTGGACACGGAGTCATATAGTCTGATTATGGACAAAGAACGAGTAAAAGTAGGGTGGAAAATACGCACAATATATGACTTCGTCTCGGTTACACAGTGTTACAATTGCTGGGGTCATTATCACGTGGCCAGGGTATGTAAGAAACAAGCAACCCGGCGCCCCTTCGGGGCGCAGGGTTTCCTGTTGGGGAGCTTCGCCCCCCAAGCCCCCGATTGGAGGGCTCTGCCCCCCAAGCCTCACGAAAATGACCCTGCGGAACACCCTAAAATGACACCCATTACGCATTAAACGCATTAAAATGAGTGCCTTAAAATGACACCCTGGTGTCATTTTAAGGCACTCCCTTGGACGTCGCGCTCCGTATGGTTTGGACGTCTCGCTTCGCGCTCCGTATCGTTTGGACGTCGCGCTTCGCGCTCCGTATGGTTTGAACGTCGCGCTTCGCGCTCCGAACGGTTTGATCGTCGCGCTTCGCGCTCCGAACGGTTTGGACGTCGCGCTTCGCGCTCCGTATGGTTTGAACGTCGCGCTTCGCGCTCTGACCGGTTTGGAGGTCGTGCTTCGTGCTCCGAAAGGTTTAAATATGATTTACAAAATAATCCTAACAAAATACCGATGCCATATAATCATTTAGGAGTACGCAGCAACTTTCAGAAAAATTGTTTTATTGACTGCGTAGATTGAGACATATACATATATTTCGATGTTGAGAATTCAGCTGGCGTCGCGAAAGCGAAGTTCGACGTGTAATATTTAGAGCGACCCGGAGAATCGTTTGTGTTGCTATGCCGAGCAATTCGGGAGCGATCCCCGAGAGGTAAACACGCGACGCGGCCTTACAAGCGTTCTCGCTTGTCCCCACTCCCCCCGCGGATTACCTGCGCGGCCGAAAATGCGAGCGCGGAGTTTAGTTTTTCGCTCACAGAGCGAGCCGTTAGGTCGACGTGTGACCCACTCAATAATCGCCAATTAAAACTAACTACCACAACCACGCTTCTGTTCATTTTGTTACGTCAAAAGTGTCGTGGATTTTACTCGAGCGACAATTTTACACGTATTAGTGCGGTTCAGCGTGATATACCCGTGCTCTGGTCAAGAAGGAAGGCTCCTCCCTATACCACATCTGACGAAGTACACTAAACGCGCAAGCTCTGTTTCGAGTCTAACCTTTCGGAAAATTACTCGGGGACGAGCTGCGAATGCTTCTCCAAAGGGAATTTGACTGAGGTCTGAGATGATGATGATGTGATGATGGCTCGAGACAATGCGCGGATGATATTTCACCGATATAATTAAAAATTTCAATTACCCTTTTTGTATTGAACTGGATGCTGATGCTGCAGATGGAAAGGACACGATCGTAAAGAAACGGTGACACTGAATTTAAGAATGCAACCGTCGAATTTTATTCGTAAAACGAGGAAATTAAATAAACCGATTTTTCTCAACAAAAAATGTTAACATGTAATTAATCGTGATGATGTTCACAAAAATCGGCACCTCGTGGTGTAACAAAATTCAGGGTTCGGATGTACAAATTTCTCAAAATACGAAGCGTGCGAAATTATAAAATAAAATACAAAATTGGTCGATGCCCGAGAATACAAAACTGTAGAGTCTTATTTAAGTCTATAACTCCTAAGTCCCCGTTTAGGACAAAGGTTCGAATTACGGAAAATGAAAATCTTGGCGAAGAACGGAATGAATCTAAGTCCGCGGTCGGATTAAAATTCGATGATGATTGGAGCTCGAAATTTTCTAAGTCCCTGTTATGATTTTAAATTCGGAGCTGATTTTCTTCTAAGTCCGCGTTACGATTTAAATTCGGAGCTGATTTTCTTCAAAGTCCGCGATATGATTTAAATTCGAAGCTGATTTTTTTCAAAGTCCGCGGTCGGTTTAAATGATTTTTTTCTAAGTCCGCGGTCGATTTAAATGATTTTTTTCTAAGTCCGCGGTCGGGCAGAAATTCGTCGTTAATTCGATTTTAAAGTTTCGGTCTATGCTCGGGCAGAGATTCGACGTGGGTAGATCTAATTTTCGGGGCGCACTGTGTACTTGTCGATACCCTTTTGTCTTTTTATATGATTGGGTCCCTTGTCTTTTGATTGAGCGATGGTAGGGGTAGTACCCACGTGATCTTCGACTCCCTAGCTCATGTTAGAGGAGGACACCGCACTTTTCAGGTCGCGCGTGGCTCCCGTCCCCCGCGCCTGTCCCTTGCCCTGGCTCCACATTTACGACTTCCTCTTTCGTCAATGTCTTCTCGATGTTTCGACCAGGTGTTCACGCTTTTCGTTGGAACTATTTCGTTGTTGCCTTATTTGGACTTCTTCGCTTATAAGTTTATAAGTTTGCTATAGAGTACATTATCTGAGTCCTTGAATTTTTAACAAGATCGCATTGACCCGGATTTGAATTTACAGACTGTAATTCTCGAATTTGTTGAAAGTTCATCTTCGCTTGTCGTTGCTAATACGCGTTGTTATAAATTTTGTATAAAATTGCAGTTCCATATTCTCGTGGGGACGTATCTTGACTTTCTTAATTATTCTAATTGTGTAAATCCCAATTTATAAATTGTTGAACCTTCCACCATTTTGTTTATATTAACAAGTATCCTACCGAATGTTCAAAAGTTATTCGTATCTAGATGTATGAATCCCGATTTTATGAACTATTAATCCTTTTACCATTTTCTTATGTTAACAAATTATCCTACCGAATGTTACAACTTTTAAAAGTTATCCGTATTTAAATGTATGAATCCCAATTTTATAAACTATTAATCCTTTTACCATTTTCTTATGTTAACAAATTATCCTACCGAATGTTATAACTTTTAAAAGTTATCCGTATTTAAATGTATGAATCCCGATTTTATAAACTATTAATCCTTTTACCATTTTCTTATGTTAACAAATTATCATGGTGAGTTATATAATTCTTAACAATTGTTCGTGGGCAATTTAGTCGTTTTTGCCTCTTTATCTTACGGGGCTCCGTCTTTTGAATTCCAAAGGTTCCTTGAGACATTGATTATTTCGTCTTGTTGCATTCTCTTATTCTTTGATCTGTGCATTTACAGGGGTCTTCAAGAAAAGCGGAAGAATAGTTTTAGTTATCTGGCCAGACTATAACTCCATTGCGCACAAATCATGATTTCCGAGACGAAAAATAAAACAACGATTTTGGTAGAACGTAGGGCATTCACCCGGTGTTCTCATAATCTTCTAGCTATCAGGGCTAGGTAGATTTTTTTTATTTCCCTTTTTTGTAACCACAGGCGGGTTCGGCTGCAACGAGTGATCGAGGATCGTTAAGAGGCGTGGTAACGCAAGGCCAGCGGCTGACGGTCGATAACCGACCCGCCCAGTTGCTTCTAGTTTCGTCTATCGCCGCTCGCTCGAGTGGCGTAGGTGACTTTTTCTAGAGAGCTTAGTCTTTTACTTCGACTGGCCCAGCGCTATCTGTTAACAGATATTGTAGTTTCCAGGGCCTGCAGGGACCGTTGCTCGTATAATTGCTTACCGAATGCCCCCCTTTCGCCAGGAGTCTCGAAACCCATGACTGAACTAGGAGTTCGTTTGTGCGAATAGCGCGAAGTTACGGCCTGACGTAACAATTTTGTGACCCGCCCCCGCAGCAACGTCTGGATCAGACACCGACGCCGATGCACCAGAACCGAGGACCGGCATAAAAGAAAAAATTAATTAATAAATGTGGCTCCGCGTAGTAACGAAGGATACGCGCGAACATATTTTGGTCCTTCGAGCCGGATCTCCGTAAGACTCAGAAAAAATCGCGTCGCGCTTAAGTCTGCGCGCTTAGCTTAGTGCGGACAATCGGTCGGGTAGAAGTCGCCTTGCATTATTCCCGCGTCGAACAATAATAGTGGGAGTTCATGTGAAGCATACTGTGACTCATCGCGGACACACAAATAACGGAAGGTGCATACTCGCGCGCAGTGGGGAGTGATCGGTGCTCGACAATGTCGTGCCGAAAGAAAGCGTGAAGGCACGTGAGCCAACGACAGCGCTCTGCCTCGCTCGGGCTACCAGCGACGAGAGCTCTCGAGACGCTTCGTGGTCGTTACCAGGCCACCGAAGGTGAGAAGACTCGCACCGCCACCCGTCAAGGTTGACGGACATTCGAATAATACGCAGAATTATTCGGCGGTGCCGAGAGACGAACGCCATGGCTTCGTTTGACTCGCTCCTCGTCGAGCAGAGCGCAAACTTCGAAATGCTCCGACGGATTCTGCCAAATTACCGCAAAATCGGTAAGGACAAGTTCACGGCGTGTAAGACGCGCCTACGTATTCAAGCGCTTCAGGAGAGATGGGCTCAGAGCCGGACCCTGGACGTGCAGCTTCGCCAACGGGCGGCCGAAGCGGACCTCAAGCACGAGTACTTTGAGAAGAGCGCTTTCCTCCGAGTGGAGGCCGACTACGAATCCATCCTGGACCAATTGACGGAGCTGCTGGAGACACAGGAACGAGCCCAACCGCCTCCCCAGAAGTCCGGATCCTCTTGGGTCGGGGAGACGCAAGGACCAGAAGCGTTCGCCCTTCCCCGCATCACGATTCCGAAGTTCACCGGCGACCCAACGAAGTGGGAAAGTTTTCGGGATGCGTTCAAGGCCTTGGTCGGTGAGACTTCTACGCTAAAAGCGGCGCAAAAATTATATTTCCTAAAATCGTTTCTCGACGGAGACGCTGCGCTCATGATCGAACACGTGCCAGTTGCCGACGTCAATTATGAAGGCGCGTGGCAAACACTCTGCGATGAGTACGATAACCCGCGCGCGTTAGTCCAAGCGTATATTCACGCGTTCGCGGATTTCCCGTGCATGAAATCCGAACAAGCCGCCGAACTTAAACACCTGCGCGACACAGTTAACGCGTCATTAGCGGCATTGAAAAATATGAATCGTCCGGTAGATCACTGGGACGACTTGCTAGTTTACCTAATTTCGCAAAAATTTAGTCCGCGAACCCGAATCGAATGGAACCTGAGCCTCGGGGCGTCCAATGCCGTTCCCTCTTTTCAGACGCTGAGAAATTTCCTGACCGAAAGAATCCGCGGTATCGCCGGGCCCGTTCGAGTCGAGAACTCCGACACGTCGGGGAAAAGTCAACAAAACAAACCGAAAAATAAAGCGTCCGTAAATAACGCGGCCGCGCATCAATGTCTCGACTGCTCGGGAAATCACAGTCTCGCCTCGTGCCCTGCGTGGTCTAAGCGATCGCAAGAGGAACGGTTGACCCTCGCGAAAAACAAACATCTCTGTTTCATTTGCTTAAAGTCCGGTCACTTTCCGAAAGAATGCCCGAGCCAAAATCGCTGCAAACATTGCAAACGACTGCATCAGACGCTGCTGCACCGCGCGGGGTCTAGTAGCTCCGAGATCACCGCGACTCCGCCTGGCGATCAGCCCGCCGACGCTCCGAATAACGCTGCGAGCGTCAATTTACTACAGTCAAGGTCAATCGGACTGCCAGGCGCTGTGTCTGAGAAAAAAGGAGAATTATCGAATCGCGCGACGAACCGAACCGCAGAAAATTGCGCCGCGCACGTGTTACTCGCTACGGCCTGGGTACGGTTGCGAACCCCAGAGGATCGCGTCGTCGAAGCGCGCGCTTTAATCGACCAGGGCTCGTCTCATAGCTTCATCACGGAGTCGCTCGCGCAAAAACTGCGGACACCGCGACGTCGTGCCGATCTCGACATAACCGTTTTCGGCAATGGATATTCAGCTCGCGCGTCCTCATACGTGCAGCTCGCGCTCGAATCCTGTCTCGAGAACCGCGGAACGTCATTAAAAATGATCGCCTACATTTTCAAACATTTGACGGATTACTCCGCGACCCCTTCGCGCGCGCCGAAGATTTGGGCCCATCTACAGGGACTAGCTCTCGCTGATCCCTATCCAGCCCGTAAGGAACCGATTAGCGTATTAATCGGAGCGGATCTCTATGGTCAGCTATTACTCGGGCCGATAAAAAAGGGTCCGCTCGGTTCGCCCACAGCGCAACTCACGACGTTGGGATGGGTAATCTCCGGTCCCTCCGAATCTTCACGCGATCCGCGAACCTCGTCTGCTTCCATAATGCACTGCGCGGTCGCGCCGAGCAGTGACGCGCTAATTCGTAGATTTTGGGAAATCGAAGAAGTTCCCGCTCAAGAGTTCCTCACTCCTGACGAAGAGAAATGCGAGAGGCACTTCGTCGAGACGTACGCTCGCGATCCCGCCGGCCGGTATATTGTACGCCTCCCCTTTCGTCGCGAAGCTCCCGACCTCGGCAGGAGCCACAAAGTCGCGCTCCTGCGATACTCACAGCAAGAAAATCGTTTAGAAAAAAACCCGGAGCTCGCGCGCGCCTATTCCGAATTTTTGCGAGAATACGAGTCTCTGGGGCACATGGAAAAGGCGACGGGGCCCGCCGCGATCGCAGAACCACTGTATGTTCCGCATCACTGCGTAATTAAAGAAAGCAGCGTAACTACTCGCGTGCGCGTAGTCTTGAACGCATCGAGTCCGACGTCGAACGGAACCTCGCTCAACGAGCATTTACTCACGGGGCCGAAGTTGCAACGAGATCTCGGAAGCGTACTCTCCCGTTGGCGTCAGCACCGGTTCGTCTATATTGCAGACATCGAGAAGATGTTCCGACAAATCGTCGTACACCGCGAAGATACTGACTATCAGCGGATAGTTTGGCGACCGGAACCGACCGGTCCCATTGAAAATTACCGCCTCCTCACCGTGACCTACGGTACAGCGTCCGCGCCGTTTCTGGCAAATCGCGTTCTGCTGCAGTTAGCCGACGACGAAGGCAATTCGTTTCCCGAAGCGGCCGAAATAATTCGGCACTCAACGTACGTCGATGACGTACTGTTCGGAGCAGATGAGCTCGAACGGGTGCGAAGTCGCCGTGCCCAACTCGTGGCCCTATTGCGAAGCGGCGGATTCACGCTCCGCAAGTGGGCGGCAAACGACCCCTCTCTATTATCCGACTTAAAGTCCGTCGGACAGGATCGAGCGATCACCCTCTCAGAAGAGGACTCAGCCGTATTAAAAGTCCCCGGCATAACTTGGATTCCTCGGGAAGACGCGTTCAGTTTCCAAGTCGGAGAAATCCCCAAGGCCGAACGCACGAAGCGCTCCGTGCTCTCAGTCATCGCCCGACTGTTCGACCCGCTCGGCTGGGCCTCGCCAGTTATCATTCAAGCCAAAATTCTCATGCAAGATCTCTGGCTCGCAAAAATTGACTGGGACGACGCAGTCCCTCCGACCCTGCTCGAGTGCTGGGAGAATTATTGCCAAACTTTGCCTAAACTCTCCGGAGTGAGAATACCACGCTGGACGGGCCTCACGCTCTCTCACAGCGTGCTGGAAATCCACTGTTTCGCGGACGCGTCGCAGCGGGCTTACTCCGCAGTCGTTTACCTTCGAATCTTACATTCACCGACCGACAGTTCGGTTTCGCTAATCGCAGCAAAAGCCAAAGTCGCTCCCCTAAAAACCGTCGCGATTCCGCGCCTCGAGTTAAACGGCGTGGTGCTACTCGTACGCCTCATCGAGTACATCAAGGGGGTTTTCCATTTCAACTCAGTTCCCGTACACGGCTGGACGGACTCTACTGTGGCCCTCGCGTGGATTACTCAGCATCCGTCGCGCTGGAAGCCATATGTAGCAAATCGGGTCTCCGAGATCCAAACCAAGATGCCGGAAATTAAGTGGCATCACGTCCCCACGCGCGACAATCCCGCGGACTGCGCGTCCCGCGGGATAACGGCCGCCGAATTAATAAGCCACCCGCTCTGGTGGTCCGGGCCGCCGTGGCTCAGACAAAATTCGGCGTTCTGGCCGCACTCGCGGTCCGGCCCGCCAAACGAACGCGACGTCGAGCAGCAATCCGTGCTGAGCGAAGAGAAAGTAAAAGCGACGATACTCGTCGCCCCAAGTAAAGAAGAGTGGAGCTTCCCGCTTCGATTTTCGAGTTGGGGAAAACTCCTTCGAGTTACCGCCCTAATCTTCCGTTGGCTGCGAACATTCCGCGAACGGAAGTCCAGGAAGCCTCCGCCTAACTTCGCTGACGGGATCCAAGAAGCTCGCGACTTCTGGATACGACAAATTCAATGCGAAAAATTCGAGGCCGAAATCAACTCCCTCCGATCGAGCAAAACGCTTCCGCGCTCGAGTGTACTGAAATCGCTCAACCCCTTTCTCGATGGAAAGGGCCAGTTGCGTCTTGGCGGGCGGTTGCGCCACTCCTTCCTATCTTACGACGAGCGCTTCCCGCTAATCTTGCCACGACATCACGTGAGCGAACTCATCGTCGATCAAGCCCATCTCCGGTCGTTGCACGGAGGGGCTCAGCTGACTCTCCGCCTGTTGCGACAAAATTACTGGATCCCAGGCGCGAGATCACTGGTAAAATCGCGAATAAATCGGTGCGTGTCATGCGCTCGAGAACGCGCAGTAACGGCCAGCCAACTCATGGGAGACCTCCCGTCCCCTCGCGTCAACCCGTCGGCACCGTTTTCGCACTGCGGCGTCGACTACGGCGGTCCACTCCAGGTGACCCCTTACCGAGGTCGGGGGGTAAGAACTCGCAAATACTACATCGCGCTTTTCGTATGTCTCGCGACCCGAGCAATTCACCTCGAATCCGTAGAAGACTACTCAACCGCAGGGTTTATCACTGCCTTCCAGCGGTTCGTGAGTCGACGCGGTCTACCCTCGGACATGTATAGTGACAACGGTACGACGTTTCAAGGCGCGGATAACGAACTTCGTCGCACGTTCATCGCCGCGATAAAGGATCCCGCCGTGCGCGACAAATTCGCCACTGAAGGAATTCGTTGGCACTTCATCCCAGTATCAGCTCCTCATTTCGGAGGGCTCTGGGAAGCCGGCGTTAAAAGCTTCAAATTCCACCTGAAACGAGTAATCGGTTCCCATACTCTGTCGGACCGCGAACTCTCGACGCTCCTATGCGAAATCGAAGCGTGCCTGAACTCGCGTCCGCTCGCTCCACTCCGTGACGACCCGGAAAGTTTCGACGCACTAACGCCGGGACATTTTTTGATAGGCCGTGCGCTGCTCAGCATTCCCGAACCGTCTCTACTCGACGTAAACGAGAACCGGCTGTCTCGCTGGCAAAGGGTTCAGGCTATGCGCGAGCACATTTGGAAGGGCTGGGCCCGAGACTATCTACACACGTTGCAACAGCGCGCAAAGTGGCACACCGCGTCACGCAGCCTCGCAATTGGAGCACTAGTTCTCCTTAAAAACGAGCTACTCCCTCCGTCAAAGTGGGAGCTCGCCCGAATCCTCGAGACGCATCCAGGTCCCGATGGTCTCGTACGGGTCGTTACGCTGAGAACCGCCAAAACAACGTTGAAGCGCCCCGTCGCGAAAATCTGCCCGCTCCCGTGCGCGGCGTCCTCAGATCGCCAGTGACACTCCCTCACGACGTCATACTCAAATCACGCCGCACCGATAATGTTAAAAGTCTCGTTAACTAATGTCGGGATTAAATTTGTTGCTAGTATTAAGCTCGTCACTAATGTCGGGATTAAATTTGTTGCTAGTATTAAGCTCGTCACTAATGTCGGGATTGAGTCTGTTAGTGTAAGCGCGTTGATCTGTAAAAAAAAAGCTTTGTTATCTACGGGGTCACACGTCAGGCGTACTGTAGGTCTTGTGATCGTTTCGTCCCATAGGGTACGAGGCGAGCGGTATGTTGAGATTTCAGCTGGCGTCGCGAAAGCGAAGTTCGACGTGTAATATTTAGAGCGACCCGCAGAATCGTTTGTGTTGCTATGCCGAGCAATTCGGCCTGAAAAACTGTATTGTGATAGGTTAACACAATTTAAAAATAATCTAAAAAAGTTGCAAAGTAGAACTTTGCACATTGGTTCCTCATTAATTTCCCTTTTTTACAAAGCCACCTCTATGAAGAAGCTTATTTATTAACTTCGGCTTCCTCATAGAAGAAGCTTTGTGAAAAAGAGAAATTAATAAGGAAGCAATGTGCAAAGTTCTACTTTGCAACTTTTTTGTATTCGAACAAAAGAAAACTCCGTTACAAACACCGTTACATCTAATTTCGATTATCTCGAAATTTTTGTGTTACTTTCCTAACTTTTGAGGAAGTAATAGCGGAAACCTATATTTTTTTATTCAAAATGTCGTAAAATCCCAACGACTTTACCGATCATTGCAGTTCATTTGTTTGTTTCAAGTGGAACATTTCAGTTCATTTGTTTATATTCAACGTGATTTAGGGCAAAATGCATTTTTTTCGTAAAATTCAAAATTCAATCAAATCCGAACCGCTTTAAGGATTTCGTTGAAATGCAATAGCGAACTCTATTGAAAGTGTGTTTAGTTATGAAGAACTATTTAACTTAATCGTTGATTTTTTACGAAAGTTAGAGAGTGTACGACATTTTTTCGAAAAATTAAATATTTTATATATTCTGTATTCATGTAAACATTTTTTCAAAAATCACAACACTTGAAGAGCAGTTACCACTCTACTTGCATGCCAAATTTGACGCACGCACTCAAATTTCGCGCACGCACGCACGCACGCACGCACGCACACACACACACACACATACGGCCATTTTTTCTAAACCATTTTTCTGGGCGTTTTAGGTGATTCTGAACATATTGACATGAAAATCTCGAAAAAAAAAATTTCACGGAAACAAAGCTTCCTCAATGAGGAAGCAAAAATAATGTAAAAAAGTGCCTTTGCGTTAGAGGAATTTAGGAGTATGCAGCAAGTATCAGAATAATTGTTCTGACGACTGTAAAGCTTGCGAAAGTTGCATACATTTCGGTCTGAAAATCTATATCGTGGTAGTTTAAAATTGTTTTTAAAAAATAGAGTACGCAGCAAGTTTCAGAAAAATTGTTCCATTGACTGCGAAGAATGTGACCAATACATACATTGCAACCTGAAGAATGTTATCGTGGTATGTTAACACTATTCTAAAAAGTACCTCTGCGTTCAATTAATTTAGGAGTACGCAGCAAGTATAAGAAAAATGGTTCTGACGACTGCGAAGATTGATACCTGTACATACAACTCAACCTAACAAGCTATATTGTGGTAGGTTAAACTATTTGATAAAAATACCTTTTCGCTAAAGTAAATTAGGAGTACGCAGCAAGTTTCAGAAAAATTGTTCTTGCGACTGCGAAGATTGAGACCTGTACCTGTATTTTGACCTCAAATACTGTATCGTGGTAGGTTAACACTATTAAAAAATGATCTGAAAAATAATCTAAAAAAGTGTTTCAGAATTAAGGTAATTCAGAATTATTTAGCAATTTTCAGCCAAATTCATCTGTTGACTGCGAAGAATGTGAGCCGGACACAATTTTAGACTCCAAAATGCCAATTTTCTTGAAATAAACACCTCTATAAAAATAGAGAATAATTTCCATACTTCATGGGCATACTTCACAATGCTAGATTAAGAAATATTCCAAATTTCAACTTGTTCGGTCCATTCAGTCCAGACCCCCTGAGTGATACGGACGTCCGAATAACACAAAATCTAGTCTACGCAGCCAATCATATTTAGTAATGAAATTTCTATCAAGAGACGCGGTAGCGTCTCGAGACAAGTACATTTACGGCCGATTACCGACGGCGATCGATTTACCGACCGAACCGACCGATGACGACGAGACGCGACAAGACTCTTATACGCGAAACAACTCGTTTTCGGACACTCTCGAAAACTTTTCTTTTCTTTTTTTAATATTCAGTAAACGAATATGTTTTAGAGCAACACGTAAATTATGTTCTTTTTACGGTCTATCGATTGCAACCAAAATCGTATTTATAGAGAGGCGCACAAGATAGATATTCGAGCTTAATTTTCTCAGCCTCGCCAGAACTGATGTTCAGTGGTCGTCGTCATCGCACACAACATGGCGGCGTCCACAAGCGGACGCCGCCATGTTGTGTGCGATGACGACGACCACTGAACATCAGTTCTGGCGAGGCTGAGAAAATTAAGCTCGAATATCTATCTTGTGCGCCACAAGCGGACGCCGCCATGTTGTGTGCGATTTTGTAAGCAGACGTCGCTATAGCAGATGACGTGCATCTAACTTCACGGCAGTCACGCTCCATCTTTGTCTCTCTCTTTCTCTATGTATATCTCTCAAATCTCTTCTCGCACATCAATTATCTTGTAATTGGTTCGAACGAATTTCGTGAAATTTTGTACTCGAGGGTTTTCGAGGTCACTGATTAAGAATCTGACCTCAAAATTCAAAAACTAAGAATGTCAATCCAGTATAGCACACCAAAATACAATAATTAACTAATTGATGCTCATACAAACTGGTATATGGGGGTTTTCGAGGTCGCATTTAGAAATTCAAAGTCGCGGATCCAACATGGCGGATGGAAATTTAAAATTGATTTAACTGGAATGAAATTCGGCACTCGGGGGTTTATGAGATCGCTGATTACGAATCTGTCCTTAAAATTTAAAAAAATCGAAAATGGTGAATCAAATATGGCAGTTCAAAATTCAGAATTGATTGCATCCGGATGACAATTGGCAATCGAGGATTTCAAAGTCAAATTTGAATTTGATCCGAGTAGTAAGGTACAGGTATAGGGAGAGAGAGGTTACCCCCTCCCTACCTCCCGTCTGGACCGTTGGCGCCAGTGCTAGACAGGGGGAGGGGGAAGAGTGGGGGTAAATTCCCCGAGCTATGATTGGTCTAAAAAATCCCCTCTCCTCCCCCACTCCTTCGGAAAAATTTTCCCTGTAATGTTTGAGAGGAGTGGGAGTAATTAGCATAATTCCCCGAGTTCTGATTGGTCTGAAAAAATCCCCTCTCTTCTCCCACTCCTTCGAGAAAATTTTCCCTGTAATGTTTGAGCGGAGGTGGGGTTGATTAGCATAATTCCCCGAGCGTGGGTTGGTTGCTAGGTCCCCTCTCCTCCGCCCCCGCCAATCCTTTGAATTTTCAATGTGTCGTCTCGTCCGAGCGCTGCGGTGGCGTCCCCTCTCCTCCGCCCCCACCACTCCGGCTTTTCTCTGTGTCGCAGCGGCCGAGCATCTCGGCGGTGAGTGGGGGTCGGTTGGCGTGGGCCTTGATTCCCCGAGCGCTGGTTGGCTGTTAAGCACGTGGAGATGATTTCCCGCGCGCTGATTGGTCGGTTGAGATTTTGTCCACTGCGTCAGATTTTCGAGGTAAAATCGCGAGCGCGATCGTGCAGCAGCAGCCGTCGGTATTGTCACGCAAACCCGTACACAGCTGATATACGCGCTTAAACATAGAATTTTTTGTTTTCCCCACAACACCTTGTGACGAATCTCGCAGATTTACACGCTCGCGCAAACCCATACACATCTAAAAAAATTTATGTTTATACGTATATTAGATGTGTATGGGTTTGCGCGAGCGTGTAAATCTGGAGATTAGACACAAAGGTGTTGTGGGGCAAACACAAAAATTCTATGTTTAAACGTATATTAGATGTGTGCGGGGTAAAATCGAGCGCGATCGTGCAGCAGCAGCCGTCGGTATTGTAGATTTTTAGCCTACGATCGGTAACTAGCGATTTTCGATGGTAAGTTTTCCAGGTGGGTAAGTATTACAAATGGTGAAACAGAATTTTCCTGCCGGTTTTCGCTGGGCGGATGATGGTAATTTTGTTCGGGAAGGTAAGCCGTGAAATAAAAATAAGATTTTCACATAAGTAGTTTTATTAGACCGTTGTACACGAAGACAGAGAAGTTTACAGTGTAGTGGCTTTTGGTCAATTCCTCCAAACCGCCCCACAAACTGCCAAGGTCCCTCGAGTTCTTCCCTTTTTACCCAGGGCGCCAGGCGCTTTCGCGCCGGGAAGAACTCTCGTGCTGACAGGACCCGGCTGCTTTGGCCAGGCTAGCCGCAGCCGTCAATTTTGTAGAGTGGCGGGATGCGATGTGTTGACGATCTCGGAGAGGACAAGAAATAATGTGACAACCGGACAACGGTCAAACTGCGGGAGCTCACAAAACCGTTTATTAAACAGAACAAGTCAATGATAACGAAAATAATTCGAATAGAATCTCCCGCAATGCTGTCTCGCAGAAACGAAACACTTCTTCGTTTCTCGCAGTTTCGCCGGTCTACCGCTCGGCAACAAAATTCGCCCTCGCAAGGTCGCGAGTCACCGCACGCGCCGCGGTCCTCGACACACGCTCACATTCGCTCTCTCTCACACGCGGCGGGAGAGATAACGGTCGCGCGGGTTTTCCTCCGGATAAAACAAACGAACTCAAAAATACCGCCGGGGAAAAGCCGCAAATGAAACGCAACAAGAAAATTAAGAAAAATGCGTACCGTTTCCCTTCCCGCACACTGACTCTAATTTTACGTCGCGGGATGCGCAAAAAAAACAATGAACACTCTACGTTAAGATCCTCGGCGCGACGGCCAACTTCCCGCGACCGAACGACCGTTAGCTAGGACGAACTCGCGCTCGGGTTTTCCGCAGGACCGCCCGGACGATCAGGTCTCTCCCGCTGCACCCGGCGCTGGCCCTGTTTTTCCGATAATCTCGGCGCGGAGGCCTCGCGGGCGCGTCGCCGAGATCTAGCGCTCGTGCGCAAGGGTCACAGCGTCGCGGGATGCTCGCAAGAGCCCTGTCGACACGGCCGTCTCGCGCAAAGGCGGCGAGTGCGCGATGTTGCGCAGAAAGAGATAACAAAATAAAACAATTGAAACGGACGAAATACAAGAATTGATACTGACGCCGCGCGGCGAGGCTCACCCGATGTCCTCGTCAATTATCCTCTCGAAAACTACGCTCGCGGGAGGCGTGTTGCAGCGGCTGGATTCTCGTCCCCGTCGTTCCGGCTGTCTCGGTCTCCCGTATCCTCTCGCCGATCTCGCTCGCTCGCTCGCTCTGCCGTTCGCTCGACGGCTCCTCGGGAAGTGCCTGGAGTGTTGCGTCGCTCGCACGCTCGGGGAAATGATCCCCTCTCCGTCTCGTAGTGCTGGCCGGCAGGCAGGCGGCCAACTCTGCCGTGCCGCGCAGCGTTTCGATTTCTCCAGCTGAAATCGCTCGCGCCACAGTTGGCTGACGTGGCGCGAGAAATAGACGGCAGAAGTCTCTCCGGCGACGGCGACGGCGGGAGGCTCAAACAACCGAGCGGTCGGCGGCGTAGCGACGAGGCGACGGCGAAATCCCAACGTTGTCTCTCTCTCTCTCCCGCGCAGTTTCGTCGATCCGGGCTCACCCCGGCGACGGCGTCAGCGCAGATAAATTGCGTAAAGCGAGAAAAATTAATAAAATAAAATTAATAATAATAATAAGAATTATCTATGGCCCTGCGGATCGGTCTAGGCGTCGTCGACCGGACGAGCAGAGCGGCGGTTTGGCAGCACGGAATTTTCCCGTGTTACAACAGATACACGATTGTCACGAAAAGAGCCAAAGTATTAAAATTAAAGTACATCTTATAGGTAATTACAATATGATACGATGATGATGATTATGACTGCCGTCGTTGTATGATACAAATGAGAAATTATATAGATTGTCGCGGGGACTTCGCTTATAAACAGACACAGAACACTCATATTTACAGGGTTTGTCTTCATTGGGTTGTCTCCTGATTTTTCACCGCAAGTACTTTCCGCAGCTCGTGTGTGATAAACGCGGTGCACAATACGGTGAGCTCGAGGAACACGATGCCGAACGTGAGTTCGACAAATTCAGCATCCATTCGGTGCTGTACGGCGTCTTTCAAAGATTTGAAATTATTTTTTATGAATTCTTTGACGCGCTGTTCGTTGATTTTTTCGTGTGTTTCGTTTGCCGGAATATGCAGCAGTAATTCGGAGCAAAGTACTTCGGCGCACTTCTGAACATGTGCGGTGTTCCTTTGAAGTCGTCTGAAGCGCTCGTCGGTGCACACCATTATCTGCAGCAGCCCGTCGTACGATGGTTTTTGCATCACAACAGCGGGTGAATAATTCTTGCGTTTCTTCTTCGCTGGTTGCTCGGCTTCCAGCTGACTCTCGGTCACCTCATCAGCGGGTGTTTCTTCAACACGGCGATCAAACACTATAGATTTCGACCCATAGCTAGTGGTGAAGAGAATCTCGCAGTCGGCGATGTATATCGGCGCTGGAGTGCGCCAGCCCGATCCCCAGGCGATCTTTTGCCCATCGGTAAAATACTTCGATAAATCGGGAAGATGCGCTTGCAGTAGAGTCCAATCCTTAGCCTCGAAAACAATACCACCAGTCGTGTTATTGTTCTGCAGTTTTACGACCGGATGTATACTTCCATCGGCTCGAGGTTGTAGACCGACGCTCACCCTCTTCGTCTCGGACTGGTTAAGTCCGTACGTAGTCCCGAGAATTAGGGGTCGTTCGAGGCGTTTCTTTTCGATGTCCGACAAGACGCGGTACATGCTTGAAGGCTGCAGATCGCTGACGCGCTGATCTTCGGATGTGATAGTCTGACTCATGTTGAACAATAGGCCGTGCGATGAAGCGTCGAGGATAAAAGGTTGCGTAATATCACGTAAACGGTCTTTAGTGAAGTCACGGGCCCGACTGCCGTTTTCTAGTACTGTAGGGGTGCTTATATATACGCTTCACGGTGGCCCAGACCCGCGACCCTCGAAATATCACACGTGTTGTCAAAAGGTGGTGGTGGTGGGGTGAAACCGGTTAACTGGACGTCTACAGCGCCGAATTCGCCGGATGTGTGTGTGTGTGTGTAAGAAGCGGTAGATTGCTTGTTAACAGATATTTCAGGGTGGTCCGGTGGGTGTGTGTGTGTATGTGTGACACCTGTTAAGATTTTCCTTCTTAGTCGTAGGAATTTCGAACGGTGGAAAATCGTTGTCTGTCGATCGGCGCGATAGATATCATTTTCTGTCGCGCTGAGACAGTGGTGTATTGCCCCGTAGACCTGCTGTTGTATAAATTAAAGATAAAATCGTTTTGGTCCAGAGGTAATAAAGATTGTAATATATGGGTATCGTTGTGAAACACCTTTACGGTGGTCTGTTTAAGGGGTGATGGTGTCGCTAACCGGCTGTCGCGGGCCGTGTCATTGTCTATGTCGAGGTGCCGGTGTTTTCCACGGCTACCTGTATAGACGGTCGGGTGGCGAAGGGATTTTCGGCGTGTAGTACGAGGGTGACCATAAGGGAAGTATCGATGGCCAGGTCGAGGGTCACTGTCGATCTTTTTAGGAGATCTCCGCGAGATGTGGCATTGTTTTTATGCTTATTGGGCGTGCAACGCCATGGTCATCACGGTGTTTTACTGACCGTCAGTCTCGCCGATTCCGATGCGTCAAAAGATCCTTCAATTGCATTGGCTTACAACTTTGACCAGTGTTTGAACGCCAAAGACAGTTCCAGCCTCCCTCCACCTCATTGTGGGGGTTAAATCTTTTTGTAGTGGGTGTGGTTAAAATTATATGGAATTTGGAAAGCTAGACTTTGTTTATTCTGTCTTCGGAAGTCACTAGTGACACTTCACCGCTCCACGTGCTCACCGCTGTTCGTCTTGATTCGTTCAGTGTGTCGAAGTGTCTGTCTTTGCAGAATTCGCGTATTACCACGGCTTCGTCAAAACTCCCGTGTGTGTGTCGGTGTCTGTGGTGCCTATAGCGACAACAGCGAGCTTTGTGTTTTTGTTTTGTTTCGTGTGTGTGTGCGTGTAAGCCGAAAAAAATAAAAATGCAGTGTGAGCGCGCGCGTGACCTAATTAAGGCCATCCTTAAAACGGTTAGTTTAGTGAAAATTCGCAGTGCTGTGATTGCACGTCGGTGTACTATGCGCTGGGCTACGGCTCTACGCGCCATGAACCTTAAAGATGCACAGCATCAATTGAAGGGAGTGCTTCGTCGATTGCCCTTAAGGGTTATCGCTCGAGCATACGAGCATAAAGCCTTCGAAGCGTCGGCATACGCTATTGCTATAGCGTGTGACATTGTGCGTGAACGCAATATGGAAGGATTGCCAATCGCCAGAGCGCTGATGAGCTGCGAGTTCAACGCTCGGCAGTCTCTTTACTCTCCTGCGTACGAGTTCTCGGAGGCCGAGGAGGAGAAAGAGGAGGACAATGAGAGCGACGGCCGCGAGGACAACGACGCAGACAACGAGAACGAGGATAGCGACGATGTCGCGGAGAGTATGGCGGTCGACGTCGCACCCGCGGCTGTGTTGGAGGGCCCCGCGTCTCCCGAGCCGGTGCACGTTGAGGCCGTCGTGCGCATCGACGAGGATGCTCCGGTCCACAGAGGGCTCGTCGTGGCGATCAGGGGCGGCCCAGCTTTTGATAGCCCTGCATCGCCTGATCCCGAGCCGATCGAGATCGACGATGAGCCGCCGAGGGACCGTGAACATCATCAAGTCCATCTGCAATTTGACGCTGAGAACCCGGACGGTATCTGGGTACAGGACGAAATCGACACCGACACCGACAGCGATGTGACGCAGACGTTCGTCGATTCGGGGATCGAGAGCGCGGATGTCACCGACGAAATCGTCGACGTCGATGACGAGGAACAGCGTGTCCCGGGTGACCATCAGCTCATCGTCCCGGAACCATTGGTGATTCACCAGATGGTCCCACACGCACACGCCGAGGTCGTTGTGCCCGCGCCAAGGGACGAGCATAGGGTTCCGGTCGCTGCGGCTGGCTCTGCGAGGGACTCGGCGGTCGTGCAGTGCGTGCCCACCGTGGACGACAACGACGACGACGACGACGACAACACGACGGAGTTCAGCGGTCGGTCCTCCAACCCCGAAAACGAGGACGACGGCGACGACGACGACGACGACGACGGCGGCGAGGGAAGCTCGGACAACAATAGGCGAATGGATTACCTGCCTCAAGAACAGCCGAGTCGCGAACAACGTAAGTTTTTTATTTTCATACATAATAAACATATGTATATATATATATATATATATTGTAGCGTTTATTCCTATACTTTCCCAAAACCCCACAAAGCTAAGGCCCTGAGTATTTTCCCCTTTATTTTATTTCGGGCGCCAGGCGCTTGCGCGCCGGGGAAAATACTCGATCTGATGGGCCAAGCTGCTGTGCCGGGCTAGCCGCAGCCTTTGAAATGGCAGAGTGGCGGGATAAGGAATCGGGGCTCTTGACACTGGGTTTCTCTCTCCTTTGTAACGGTTCAACGAATAAATAAACTCCGTTCAATTACTATTATTGCGGGAATTGACAATTCTGCAATTTATTCAAAACACAAGGAAATTATTTGACTCGAGGTCATTTAAACAGTAAAAGAAAGAAAATTAATATTCCCGCAGCTAAATATTTCCCTTTCAAAACGGGGAAGAAATAATACAAAATATAAGCAGGCTCGTTTCTCGGCGCGGATGCAGCCTGTCCTCGCAAGGACGCGAGTTCCCGCGCGCGCGGCGGCTCTCGCCACACTCACACTCACTCTAGCACTCAATCCGCGGGAGAAGGGAAAATTCGAGATGACCCAACGGAAAATTGCTTGCCGAATACGCGATCCGGCCACGCGGAACTCAAGCCGCGATATTTTTGTCGATGTTGCTACTTTTCCCGCAGGGTCTCTCTCCTTTTTCTCTCCCGCGGACACACACACACGGCGAGGCGGGACACGACGACGACAAACGACTCTGAACTACGAAACGAACGAAAAACAAATCACCCGTGCCCTCTCGGCGGCGCTGACAATTTCCGCGGTCACACACGCTCTCTGCGGCGCAAAATCCGGCTACTTCGTCCACCGGCTATAAAACAAAACTATCCGCGAATCTCACTCTCACGCCCCTGCACCCGCGTCGCCCCCGCACTCGCACACTGACTCGACCGTTAATTTTATAATTAGAAACGAACAAACAAAAAGTAAGACGACTTCCCGCGACCGTACGACCGCGGATCGGTCTCTCGCACGCGTGTTCTCACGCAGGGCCGCCCGGTCGTCCGGGCCTTCCGCGACACGCCTGTCCGGCTTTTACAAAATTTCCTCGGCCCGTTGCCGCGTGGGCGGGAATCCGAGGAAAAGGGCGCTCAAGCGCGTGGACAATGGCGCGACCGGCGATCTCGCGGGAAACCCGTCGACTCGGCCGTCGCGTGCCCTCGTCGAGCCAAAGGCAAATTGCCTAACAGCGGCTGGTCAGAAGGACCAAACGCTAAGCGGAAAAAAAAACAAGAAAACAATGCAAAAGAAAAATACGGAATCAAACGCCGCGCGACGTGGCTCACCCGTCGACCGTTTCCAAGACGCTCGTCCTTCTTTGGCACGCGGGACTGGCTCGTGCGTTTCTCTCTCTCGATTTTCCTCGCTATCTCTCGACGGAGGGCTGCGTGCTCGATGTTGTTCTCGCTCGCTCGACTCGTCCTCGGGAAGTGCCTCGAGGTCTCGCTCGCTCTCACGCACCGGGGTTCTGATCCCCTCTCTCTCCGTTCGACGGACAGGCGGCCAACTCTGTTTCGTCGAACGGCTGATCGATCGCGGACAGCGACGATCATCCGCGCCACGGTTGGCAGGCGTGGCGCGAGGTGCATGCGGCGGCGCTCCTCCAGTCGGCGGTGACGGCGGGAGAACCAAATGCGTCCAGCGCGCAGTGGCGTAGCGGCGAGGTCGCAGCTACAGTCCCGCGTCCGTCCCTCGTCGCATTCCCACGCTGACCTGTCGTCGTGGGTTCGCCCCGGCGCACGGCGCCAATTCTCGTCGAAAAATGCGGGAAAAAATTATAAAAAAAACAAGCATTAATAATAAATAAATAATATATTAACTATGGCCCTGCGGATCGGTCCAGGATCGGTCGAGCGAGCGGGAAGCGATGTCCCGAGCACGGCCAGATATTTTCCCGTGCTACAATATATATATATATTAGGCAGAGCGACTCGGTTTAACAAACGATTGCGTTAAACCGTAGGTGTTCTGTCGTGGATTGAGAGTCAGGGTGGCGCTGTCGAACACCAGCAGCAGCAGCAACAACAAGAACAACGGCAAGGGCGTGGAGATCGCAACGTGGATGACCAGTTGGTAATTAACTTGGTCGTGTCTCACCATCTAGACAATCCCGTTATAGCCGCTCCAAACAACCCCGAAAACCCTGACTCCCTCGCAGAATCCGTCGACGATGAGAGCGAGCGTAGAAGCATCGACGAGTCTGTAGATCTCGTACCCGACTGGCGACCGTACATGGTCTATGATCGCTTAGTCTGGTACGATTCCTACGGACAAGTCGGCGAGGAGTCCGATTCGTACGACGAAGACGACGACCTCGTCGCTTTACGTTTCACCGAATCGATCCGCGGAGGGATTTCAGAGGAGTAAATTTTTATAATTTTGAATAGGCACGGTTCCCTCGAGTAGCTGTGGAGCAGCAGCAGCAGGCACCGGAGGGTCATGTGCAGCGGGAGACTCTTCATCTGTACTCACTCATTCGACAACTTCAACGGGGACCTCAATAGAGTCGTGGGTCGCCGAGGCAGAAGAAGCAGTTCGCCAACTGGTGAGCGACCGGCGAAATTTTCAGATCGGCGGAGGCTACGCGCGGCCTCGTGATTTAGATGTAGGAAATGCGTGCGATAGCGACGACAACGACGGCGACGACGACGACGCGATGGTAGTTGATCAACCGATCGGTCGAGAAAATGAGCGTACCGTGGACGATAACGAGGATGTCGCGGCCGTTGGAGTTAGGTTTAAAATTCTAGGTGAGCCCAGAGTTTGTGTTACGCCGCGGTTCAAAACGACGTGCGTTCAAACGGACGTAGCGCTGGCTTCACCACCGCCCGGTGTTAATCCTGTCTCGTGGATCCAAAACGCAATTCGTGATATACACGCGCACTTTATTTCGGGTCGCTCGCCAAACGATATGATCGGTATAGGGTTCGTGGCTGAAGGTATGACCGAGGGTACCGCGGGACTGTCGCTGAGGCCGATATGGCGTTTCGAATACCAGCAATTATGGGATCTGCTTTGTAGCGTCAATCAAAGCGCGAGAATCCTATCGGTGTGCGATACACTTGTGTTCACGGTGACGTACGTTGATATGGTTTCAGGCGCTGGTAGTTTGGAGGAAAAATTGCAGAAGACGCGTTCGGTTCTGCTAATCGACAACACCGACAATTTGTGTTTTCCTCGCTCGATCGTCGTGGCTCTTGCGAATTCTCGATGCAAACGAGAACGCACGACTGAGGCTAAGACTTTTTATGAACGAATGCGTCATAAAAAATCGAAGCTTCAGCGAGTCGAGGCAAACAAACTTGTCAGTGAGGCTGGTGTAGTAATCCCCGCGGAGGGTTGCGGGCTACCTGAGATCGAGATGTTTCAGCGGCACTTTATGGCGACGCACGTCGCTATAGTAGTGTACGACTGGACATCTCTGGGTAGCGGAGCAGAGCCGATTTTCGACGGACAAACGCGTTTCCAAAACATACAGGCACGTACGATTTTGTATATCAATTATTTTAACGAGGAGCAGCACTACAGTCCGATAACGAATTTGATGGCTGCCGGTGGTGCGAGGAATTATTGTATTCCCTGTAATTCCTCGTACAATCATTTGTATCAGCACAAATGTAGAAGCTCGTGCCCGCGCTGCTACTCGTCGCCACCGTGTGCCGTCGCCTCTACAGACGAGACCGAAGGCAGCGACAACGGCGGCGGCGACGAGTGGGAGTGCGAAGATTGTAATAGATTTTTTCACAGTGCTGTGTGTTTTGCAAATCATTTGAAGCCGCGCGAAAGTCGGCTAAAAACGCCGCACCTCGAGCGGAAATCAATATGTCAATCGATGCGTTTTTGCAAAAAATGCTCCAGGCTGGTTGACACGTCAAGGCGAGCCCACGATTGCGGTAAATCGTTCTGTCAGCTCTGCCGTAGTCTACACGGTTACAACGAGCAGTGCTACATGCAGCCTCTAGCCCCTCGGCAAGACACATCAGACGCGAAGCCACGAACGCTGTTCATCTTTTACGATTTCGAGACACGCCAGGACGAGTCGTACAGTGCAGCACCGGGTGACGAGAGGCGTGAGCATGTTGCTACGCTCTGTGTTGCACAGCAGCTCTGTGAAGTGTGTCTCGAGAGCGTGGAGGATGTAGGGTTTGCTGACACCTGCGAATGGTGTGGTGTTCGAAAACATATTTTTCGAAGATCACCCGTTGAGGAGTTGATAAATCTTGCCGTACGTCGTTCGACAGCGTTTCGAAAGATTGTGTGCATCGCGCATAACGCGAAGGGCTTCGACGCGCAATTCATACTGCGTCATGTAGTCGAGAATTGCAGTGATCTCGGGCTCCCGCAATTAATTCTTACGGGAAACTCAATTATTTCCATGCGGCTCGGGCGCACTGTCTTTATAGACAGCTTAAATTATTTCCACATGCGTCTGAGTGCTCTTCCGCAAGCTTTTGGGTTCGCGGATAAAATGGGTAATGGTTACTTCCCTCACCTATTCAATACGCGGGACATCCAGGACTACCGAGGCGCGCTACCTGCCTCGGAGTTCTACTCGCCCGACACGATGAGTCCGGTTGAGCGAGAGGAATTTTACGCGTGGTATACAGCGAGAGCCGAGACCGAGGCGGATTTCAATTTTCACTCGGAAATCACGAAATATTGCTCGCTTGATGTAGATATTCTGCGGCGCGCCTGCAAAGAATTTCGACGAATATTCATCGAAGCGGGCAATGTTTGTCCATTTACCGAGGCGGCGACAATTGCATCGGCTTGCTCGAAGGTATATCGGCGTAATTACCTCAAACCCAAAACAATCGGGCTCATTCCGAACGGTGGGTATAGGCTCGCGGAACAGCACTCAAGGGAGGCCAACGCGTGGCTTCTCTGGGTCGTAAATTGTCTGGGGCACGAGATCATTCACGCCTCTCGAGATCGAGAATTCCGGCTACCTGAAGGCCCGCTCGTTGACGGCTTCCTGCAGCTTGATGAGGATCGCTTTGTGTTTCAATTTCACGGGTGCTACTGGCATGGCTGTCCTCGCTGTTTTCCCGACAATCGCACGCAAAAGTCACGTGCCACTGTCGAGACATACGAGGCCCGCTATGAGCGAACCCTTGCAAGCGACGCAAAGATTCGATCATCAGGTTTTTAGCTTGAAACGATGTGGGAGTGTGAATTCGCGGAGATGCGTCGGTCGAATCCGGCAATAAACGCGTATCTTCATAACCACCCTCGCTTGCAATCCGAGACATTGAACCCTCGCGATGGATTTTACGGTGGTCGTACAGGTAATACTGTCACCGTGTACGATGTGGCACCAAACGAGAAAATCAACTACATCGATATTTGCTCGTTATATCCATATATTTCAAAGGTTGGCCGCTTCCCGAGAGGCCACCCTAAGATATACGTGGACACCGAGTGCGAACGTTTGTTGAATGGCTCGTTTGACGCCTTGGGTACAACGGTCAATGGGATGATCAGGTGTACAGTGTTACCGCCTCGGGATCTCTTCCACCCTGTGTTACCTGTCCGCATGCACGGCAAGCTGTTGTTTCCTCTGTACCGTACCTGCACCGAGGAAAGAGCGCAGATAGAGTGCTCTCACGAGGACCTGGCTGCCCGTGTGTTTACAGGTACATGGGTCGTGGACGAGGATAAAAAGGCAATTGAGATGGGGTACAGCGTGAAGAAAATCTCAATTATCTGGGCGTACGAGATGACGCAATACGATCCTGTAACACGCGACGGAGGGCTCTTTGTCGAGTATATCAACAGCTTTTTACGGATCAAGCAGGAGGCTAGCGGCTGGCCCGCAGAATGTACGGATTCGGAATCCAAAGCGCGCTACATCGAGGAGTACGAGCGTGCCGAGGGTATTCGGCTAGATGGCGAAAAAATAGAGAAGAATCCGGGACTGCGGGCCGTGGCAAAACTCTGTCTAAACTCCTTTTGGGGTAAATTCGGACAGAGATCAAATCTGACGCAAACAACGGTCGTCAATAGTCGCGAAAAGCTGTTGCTGCTTCTCAGTGACAACGACAAAGAAGTACACCGTTTATTGCCGGTGAACGATCAAGTGATGTACGCGAATTGGTCGTGTATCGACGAGGCCGTGGTTCCATCGGCGCAAACCAGCGTAGTTATCGCGGCGTACACTACGGCTCAGGCTCGGCTGAAGCTTTATTCCTATCTCGGACGGTTGGGACGCCGAGTTTTGTATTACGACACAGACTCGGTGATTTTCGTCAGCACCGGTGAAGAAGGTGAATGGGTGCCACCGCTCGGAAACCTTCTCGGGGACATGACCAGCGAGCTAAAGGAACCAAGCGACTATATCAAGTCGTTTGTATCTGGAGGCCCGAAGTTCTACGGTTATGAAGTCGTAAACGAGGCCGACCCCGAGAAGGTTATAAAAACCGAGTGCAAGGTGAAGGGCTTGTCTTTAAATTATCAAAATTCGAAAAAAAAAAATTTCCACTCGATTCGCGAGATGATCGAATCTGATTTGCCGGAGGAAAATCGGGAGGCGATAAAAATCAATTTCAGCTCAATTCAAAGAACAGCTCTTCATCATGTGATAACCCGCAAAGAGTCGAAAACCTGTCGGGTTGTGTGTCGTAAGCGGCGTCACGTCACACACACACATTATCTCTGCCGTTCGGTTACAAAACGCCATAGAAGTTTTTAAACTACACCGCGTCACTACAGCCGTCGTCGTCGTCGTCCTCGTCGTTGTCGTCGCTTGATTTAACTATTAAGTTAATTTTAAGTTAAATATTAATCTATTCATTCCTGTGTTGTGTGATGTGTGTGTGTGTGTGTGTGTGTGTGTGTGTGTGTGTGTGTGTGTGTGTGTGTGTGCAAATGAGCAAATATTGTTAGTGTATGTGTGTATGTGTGTGTCTGTGTTTAGTAATAAGGCAAATTTGAAAACCACAAAATTATAAAATGTTTAGAATTTATTTTTGGTTGTATTTTCTATATTGTTAAAAATTCGATGTATACGCGTGTTAGATTTAATTTTTATACAGATTATTTTCTATATATATATATATATCACCGTTCGGAAATTCGAAAAATGAAAAATGTTAAAAATAGTTCCGTTTCACATGTTTATTTAAATAAAAAACAGACATTTTTTTACATCCAACATATTTTCTCAACTTTTCCTCGATCACCACTACCATCACCAGTATGAAAAAAACGCTACGACTAATAAAAAACATAAAACCTATTTTACATGTGTCCTTGGTGTACGATTTACTCTCTCTCCTAACCCAGCGTATAAAAATATATCGCGGCTGCGCAACAGCGAGACTGCAGCGATAGCGGTAGCAGCAGCAGCAGCAGCAGCAGCAGCAGCAGAGTAGCACCATCCAGAGGGTACCGGGCGTGAGAGAGAGAGAGCGTGAGCGAGAGCAAGAGGTGGGTATGCGTGAGCGCGTGGGGGACCCGCGTATAAAAGCTGATCGCCACGGTCGCTCGCTCATAAGGCTTATTGGAGCGATCGTGGGCCCCGCGTCCGCTATATAAGCTAGACCACCGCGCCCGGCCGCGCACACGGCGTATAAGCTTATAACGACGTGTGTCCGTCGCGCCGCCGCCGCCGCCGCCGCCGCCGCCGCCGCCGCCGAGGAACAGCTTGTCGTTAGGGGCCCCAAGAGTTGCAGTGTAGCAGGCAATAGTGACCGTCTGTCGGTAAATCGCACGCGCGCGCTCGATCGATCGATCGTCGAAAATGGACGTTCGTTGGAAACATCCATGGACTTCGTTAATCTGTGGCCCAACCGGTTGTGATAAAACAGTTTTCGTTCGACGATTTCTACGTAACCTCGAGGCAATGAGTGACACCCGTTTTGCGCGTATTCTTTTTTATTACGGGGATAATCTTGACCGTGACACCGAGGCATTGTTTAATAGAGGCTCTGCGGCGACCACACCGAAAATCGAATTTCACGAGGGGTTACCGCAACCGGAGGATTATTCTCATGACAATGACGCCGCGAAGCTAGTCATTATCGACGATTTGATGCGTGAGTCATCAAACAACACAATCGTCGATTTATTCACAAAAGGCAGTCATCATAAAAATATTAGTGTTATTTTTATAACACAGAATATTTTCCATCAAGGCCACGGACAACGAGATATTTCGCTAAACGCGAATTATATAGTTATTTTTAAAAATCCCCGAGATCGTGCACAAATACAGCATCTCGCGCGACAAGTTTATCCCGAAGATCCACGATTTCTCTCGGAGGCGTATCATGACGCAACAGCGCAACCGCACGGCTACCTTCTTCTCGATCTGAAGCAGTCGACACCGGATATTTGCCGTTGCCGTACGACAATATTTCCCGACGACGCACAAATACAAGTATACGTGCCGAAAAATAAACGATCACGCAGATGACGACGCGTTATTGACGGCGTATTTAGAGCTTTGCGGTTATGTCTATTGTGGTAGTAGCTCGATCGTCGGCAATGCGCAAACATCGTGTAGACAACATGGCGAGGCAGCAGCAGCAGCATCGAGCGATGGTAAAGAAGCGCGGTGGAAATCGGCAGTGGCCTGCACGGCTGCCGATCGGTCAACGCCACGCGGCCCTACTCAACGCTCTATGCCATGCGAATAGAGCACAACAAAAAGCCCTACTACGCACGTCCGATGAATCGCTAGTCAAGTGTATTTGTGAATGCGCGTTAAACGTACTACATGGTGTGGTGGAGCTGAAACCAGCGGCAAAAAAACGTTTGGGACGATTTAAACATGTGTTGCGACAACTAGCGCCACCACTACGACACGTGGACTCCCGACGACGAAACAGGGAAAATCAGAATGGTGGCGGAAAAAGACGCGTAGATGGCGTTAGTGGCGCTCGTAAACGACGAAGATTTAACTGGCGCTTGAAAAAACGTATTATGATGCAAAAAGTATGTGGCGCATTTTTGCCCCTTTTATTAGCACCCATTATCACGGGCCTGTTTAGTAGACTGTTTGGCCGCAACGGTGGTGGTGGTTGAAGTGGCTAAAAAATTAACAATGGAACACGCAAAGAAAATGGTTTTAGTACCGGCGGAGGAGGTGTTGGTGGCGCCGCCGACAGCGGTGAACGAGCCAATGATCGGTGGTGGCGGCGGCGGCGTTCAAAAATCCGCACAGACTCCGGGCAATCCTATATCACGACTTGATGGTGAACTTGCGAGTATCTTAAACTCCGGAAAATATCCTGATGATGGCGCCAAATGGAAAGCATATCTACAAGTTCTACAACGATATTTGTATCTCGTTGAGACACGGAATGGACCACCAGATCCATCGTTACCTGGAGTAAAAGCAATGGCAGCAGCAGCAGCAGCATCATCATCGCAACCGGAAAATCACGATTTCAACGTGACTAATATTGTGAACAGCGTACCGGCACAACATCAACGTAGAGCTTACGCTTTACTGCTATTGTTCCGGAAAACACGCGTCTGGACACCCTCGCGTTAACCGTCGACAGGAGTCGACGTACACCGATCTCGGGCCTTGCCTCGAACTAGGGCATTGCTCCGAATTAGGGCATTGCTCCGAATTCGGGCATTGCCCCCAGACCCACACTTTGGCAGCGGACCGGTGGCTATTGTCACAGAGGTCATCCGCGAGCTTAGCGAGATCGCCTGCGGTCTCCAGTCAGCGACGACACCTCAGCCAGTTCGCACCGCAAAACTCCAATATCTGAATAACTCGAAAGAACTTACTGTATCAACCATTACTATTACTGTTTTATAGATTAAAATAAATCTATCGAGTTCGCGGTTTTTTTGTTAATTGAGTGCATAGTTATTTTCCCTGCTCCTCCTCCGATCTGGCGCAATGTTCGGCAATTCTCCGCCACAGCTATATGCGTAATTCACCGCGTGTGTCACAACGAGTCACCTGGGACAACGAGGGACGTGTGACTATTGACGGAGTGCTCATTCACAATTCGAACATTCTCGATCTTGTTAATGACGCAACACGTGAGAGAAAAGGTTTCAAAGCCAACGGCAGGCGTCAGTTTATTCGGAGCCTTCGAGAATGTGCAATATGAATGAACATGAATTTGTCGGAAATAATGAACTATGGGCTATTGGTGGCCGGAGTGCTGCTGCTGGTGATGCTGCTACTATTGCCGGTGTAAAACGTCGAAGAAACGATTCAACGCATTATAACAACGATGCCAGCGACGAAGACGACGACGACGACGACGACGACGCTGAAGAGAACTACGAACCCAGTGCAAAAAGATCGAAAAATAAGCGGGTGCGACAGTGGTACGAACCACCGATCAGCCGTAAACACCGTCGAAGAAAAGTGACCATACCTGCTGCTGCTGCTGCTGCTGCCGACCCCGATCCTCGAGAGATACCTGTGGCGAGTTCGACACCGTTTAGGGCAGCAAGGAGGAGGCAGAAACCTGTTACACCTACAGATCGACGAATTACCGCTGGCGCAAAACGTATTCTCGAAACTTCTATCACGGGAAAAAGAACACGATCTCGCCCCGGATTTGATTATTGGCTTCGAGCGTAAATACGCGCGCGCGCTCGTGTGCAATATGAAATTCGAAAACTCGTATTACGATCCCGTGCATCCTGCGAGTTACTCCGGTGCACGGCATCTAATAAGTATTAAAAAAAATAAACCAATCAATGTTTATGACTGGTTGAGCCAACAAGACGCCTATACACTACATAAACCCGTGAGACGACAATTCCCACGACTTCACTATAATGTCGACAATATAGACGATGTTTGGGAAGCCGATCTCGTGGATGTGCGATCGATAAAAAATTATAACGATAATGTCGCTTACCTACTCACGGTCATTGATGTGCTAAGCAAATTTGCATGGGTCGAACCGCTACCGGATAAAACTGTGCACTCTGTCACCGAGGCATTTAAACGAATTTTCGAACGCAGCGAGGGTCGCTTACCCGTATACCTGCAGACCGACAAAGGCAAAGAATTTGTCGGTAAAGAATTACAGACTTTTCTACAAAAAGCCGAAATTGGTTTTCGAGTTACACGTAATCCCGATATAAACGCCGCAATTGTCGAACGATTTAATCGCACACTGAAAGAACGAATGTGGCGCTACTTCACACATCGAAATACACGACGATACATCGATGTATTACAAAAATTTACTTATGCCTATAATCACGCAAGACACTCGTCAATTAAGATGCAACCGGCTGCTGTGACGCTATACAATGCGAATGTCGCACTGGAGAATATGACAAACGCGGCGGTGAAGCAACGAGAAAAAAGACGTCACACTAAGGTTAAATACAACCGCGGCAATTACGTGAGGATTAGTCGAACAAAAGGCACCTTCGAGAAGGGTTACGAGCGAAATTGGAGTGAAGAAATTTTTCAAATCGCGAAAGTCACGACCTGCCAAGGAATACAAATTTACGAACTACGAGATCTCGAGGGAGAATGAATCGATGGATTTTTCTACACCGAGGAAATAACACCTGTGCACGAGAAACGCCTGACTGCAGATCAAGATTTTAAAATCGATCGTATCTTACGGAGCAAAGGACGAGGCGCGAAGAAACAACTTTTCGTCAGCTGGGTTGGCTACCCCTCGAAATTTAACTCTTGGATACCTGCGTCCAACGCCTACACCATCGACACCTGACAAACGGCGGGAGCGCACGCTCTAGGCCGCCAGTCGTCACCCCCGCCGCCGCCGCCGCCGCCGCCGCAACCGTCATTATGTACAACGACGAAAACTTTTTACTCGTGTTACCGAGTAATAGTAGTATGCAATACTATCCCGAGAATACGACAACACATTTTATCACACAACTACCTCGTGAAATACAATTAAATGGTCAATGGGCCGTGGGTTTATCGGAAATACATGTGCCCTGTACAATGATGCATTTACAACGCACGGACACGGATCTTGCATGGAACCCTTGTACTAAAGAGGAAGAAGAAGAACTCGAGACCGGTCAAATACCGCATGGCGTATACAAAAGTCACGAGGAACTTACGACAAAGATAAATAATGTGCCGGGCCTACGGGAGACCGGTATAAAAATTGTCGCTGCTGAAACGGCAAATGGTTACATGGCTATTGAGGGTGCAACCTGGACGGAAAAGTGCAGTTCAAAATTAGTAATGACCAATGCGCTACGCATGAGCGAGAAGGTTCGGCGTATACTGGGCTTCAATATAGACCCAGTGCAATATGACTGGACAGTCGACGAACACTCGTACATACGATTCGTCCGAGGACGTCAACGCGTGGCAGAAATACCCGCGTGCATCTCTAGAGCTCTACCTGAACAGCTCTTTGTCTACACGGATCTCTGTATACCCTATACAGTCGGTGATACTCAGGCCGCTCTATTACGTATAGTAAATTTGGATACAACACATTATACGTATGGTTCGACACAAGTGAAATATTTTTCACCTCCAAATTACATACCACTACTCAACAGCTGTTTTCGCACACTCGAAATAGATATAAGAGATCACCTCGGCAAACCAATCACATTCGAGTACGGGACGCTAACCCTGACGCTTCATTTTAAACGGCTCGCGTAGACTCTTGTGTGAGCGCGTGCTCGCGCCCCGTGCAATGGTGGCCCATTATACGACGTACTACGAAAATCAAGTCGGAGGCGGCAGTCGTATAGGCAACGTGTTTGTCGGCGCACCGTATCAACGAGGGCACGGCATCGGCAGATTCCTCGGCGGACTCTTCAGGAGCGTTCTCCCGCAACTGACACGAGGCGCTAAAGCCATCGGAAAAGAGGTTCTACGCACTGGATTACACGTGATCGAAGATGTGAGCGGCAATCATATACCGTTCAAGGAGTCGTTCAAACGGCGCGCTGCAGAATCGGGAGAAAATTTAGCCCGAAAAGCCAACGAAAAAATCTCTCTACTCATGAACGGCGCGGGGTATAATAGTGCATTCGCGACGCGGACGATGCAGTCGTTAACGGGTCGTGCACGCGCGCGTATCTCGACGAGAAAGCGTGCGACGAAAAGGAAAAGCGGTGCATCATCAACGGCGGCCGCGAAAAAGAAGAGTGACGAAGAAACGAGGGCGAGGCGGGAGTACTAAAAAAAGGAAAAGACCCAGCGATATCTTCGGTTAAACATGTCTTTTCTACTCTCACACTCGTGTGAATGTATGAAGACGGAGCTCGACTTATTCACCATACAACCGACACAAACGTCCATCGAGTCGTCGCAATATGTCCACTATAAACCCGTCTCCTCGCTCTCGGACGACGGGCCCATCGAGTTCGTTATACCTGGCCACGGTGAGGAATACCTTGACCTAGCCCACACAATGCTCTGTGAAAAACTCAAAGTTTTAGCAAACGCTGACTCACCCTACAAAGTAGCACCTGTTAATAACTTTTTACACAGCCTCTTCAATCAGGTCGACGTGTTTTTCAATCAAAAACTCGTTGCACCGCCCAATAATGCTTACGCATACAGGGCTTATATTGAGACATTGTTGAATTACGGGCCTGCTGCTAAACAATCGCATCTCACGACCGCCCTGTGGTTCGCCGACGACGCAGGTGGCTTTGACTCACTGCCCGGCACGAAAACCAATAATGGCCAAGAGCTAAGGGCGAAGTATATTAAAGGTGGTAAAACTCTCGATATGATTGGGCATTTACACTGCGACGTTTTTAATCAGGATAAATTTCTACTAAACGGCGTGGAAGTGCGTCTACGACTCGTACGCTCGAAAGACGATTTTTGTCTTATGGAAGCACCAGTACAGGGAATTACGCACAAAGTTAGAATAAACGATGTGACTCTGATGGTGCGTCGAGCGAAAATTAATCCTGGTGTGCTTATCGCACACGCAAAAACACTGTCCAAGACAACGGCAAAGTACCCTATAACACGAGTGGAGGTTAAATCATTCACCATGCATAGTGGAATTATCGGTGATACACTGGATAATGTGATACTCGGACGACTACCGAAACGAATCATTCTCGGCTTTGTCTACAATAAAGCATTCAACGGCGACAAGACACTCAACCCCTTCAATTTCCAAAACACCTCGATAAATTATCTATCGCTCTACGTGGACGGCCAGCAGATACCGGGAAAACCACTTCAACCCGAGTTTGGCGGTAACGACACATGGGTTCAGAGCTACCACACTCTCTTCTCCGGCACGGGAATACATTTTCAAAACGAAGGATTGGACATTGATCGCGAAGCATACGCTAGAGGCTATTGTCTCTTTGCCTTTGACTTAACACCCGATTTATCGGCAAACTGCTTCACGCACTGGAATCTCGTGAGACACGGCAGCGTACGAATTGAAGTACGCTTCGCTAAGCCCCTCAACTCAACGTTAAACTGCATCGTTTACGCCGAATACGACAACGTTATTGAAATTGATTCAGCCCGTCAAGTCATCACCGATTTTAGTGCCTGAGCACCGGAAAAGATAAAAATCTCGTCCCTACATCGTCGCAGCCGTCGCCGCAACCGCCGACGCCGCCCCCGCCGCTGTCAAGATGTTACAGAGAGGGCGCAGCAATCGACTCGTCTCATGAATGGTATTTAAGAGCCTCTACACGCGTATGCTCGACAACAGTTCATCGCTACTTCTCATCATGGACGCTATAGTGGACATTCAGGCCCTTTACGGAAAACAAGGCGAGTTCCTGCCTAAAGAGATTGCCGTGACAACACTACAAGGCGATAATATCGGCCACTGGGTCGTTGAAGCACCATACGGCTTTGGTGATTTACCAAAAGCAATACGAGGCAGCAATAATCAACTGACTTGCTACCATCATGGACTCGAGTGGGTGGACGGTGATACGCCATTGTGGAAAGTTTACGTTAACCTGAGAGCCATGTGTCGCTACGCCATACGCATCTACACGCGCGGAGCACAAAAAGCCGAAATTCTACAAGATATACTTGGACGAGACATTATCAACCTGGAGAATTTCGAGGGACCGAGTTTCAAGAAAATGCCCCCGTACGACACATGGTGCATTTATCACGGCGTCGCGCGGGAGGATAACGTGAGATGTGCGTTAAATAACGTGGGAAAACTAAAACGTTTTCTTCAAACACAGCTTGTCGATACGGCCAATCCAATTTATTCTGAGCCACTTGGATCGGTGCCCCGGAAGAGCCGACCAGATGACACAGATAAAAAAGCCGTGCGCATCACGATGCCCACCGAGTCGGAGATTGCCGCTGCGGGTCAGGGGTATATATCTCAGGTAGCGGCGAAGGGTGTCAACAGTGTCACGCCAAACACCTGTGATCGTATCCCGAGTCGCTGGTCTAGACCCGCTGCAATCGTCGCCAATACCGACGATCATACCAAACCGGGGACGCACTGGGTTGCCGTGTACGTTGACAACGATGGCCGAGGTATCTTCTTCGACAGCTACGGGCTACCCCCTCTCGTTAACAAACACCATAACCGTATACGTCGAAACACCGCAACCTACGAGTGGAAGACAAGAACTCTACAATCAATCAAGTCTCGAGTGTGTGGAGAGTACTGTGTTATGTTTCTTGATTATATGTCTCGGGGCTATAGCCTGGCTATGTTTCTACGTCTATTTTCGGCAGATAAGCTGAAAAATGATAATATTGTACGACGCTACTACAAAAATCTGAAACATGTAAAACGCGAAAAACGTTATGCGAGAAATAGACGATCCAATGTGCTTGAAGGGGCTGGCAATATGTGTAATACAGCGTGTATACAAACCTGTACAGCCCGTTTCGGGTGCCATCTATAAACACCCGAATAAAAATGAAAAAAATTTACGTGTCGTGACTTATAACAATACCACCGCCGGCGCCACCATCCTTCTCCTCCGTCCCCCACCACCACCACCACCACCACCACCAACATCTGTGGTTCCAGTATAAAAGCAGCCACACATCGCGCTATTAAACACATTTTCGAAAGAACTGTAGTAGCTGTAACACTACAACATGGAGGTCATCAGTGGTATACTCGTCATCGACTGCGGTAAAGATCCATGGGAACTGACGAGAGAGGAACTCGCATACGTGCCCAAACCACTGTTGATACAACACTGGGGCGACTATATCCCCATTCTCTGGGATAAACTACCAACGCATATTCAACTGGATCCCGAGGTTGCATCGTATCAACTCTGTATAGATCACACTGACTTGCCAGATCTATACATGCAAATCGACGGCAATCTTCTTCTTCTTCTTCTCCTTAACGCCTGGCTATCGCCATCTGTAGACGGCATGTGCCACTTCCAATTGGAATTCCGGGTTAAAGAGCTGTCTGTTTTATCATGAGAACCACCGTATGACCATGTATATTTTTATTTTTTTTATTTTTTTTTAAATATATATATTAAAATAAAGCATTTGTCGAAATCTCGATGATAAATATGTTTGTGTTTGTTATTATAGCTTATTCCTGCTATTTGTTATTATTATTTTTGTTATTATAAATTATATAAAAACTTTTTATTTTTATTTTTATTTTTAATTATGATTAATATATATATATATGATATTCAATGATGGGACGGGAAAATATAATACGAGGTATTTCATAGATGTATATTACGATTTTATAATTAAATGTTAATCTTATTTTGTATTATGAAGTCACAAAAAGGTGCAAGCGCATTAAAATCTTTAATGAGAAATAATCTGGTGATGTCAGTGTATTGCAATATATTAAACCTACTTAATTTAAGAATTAGACTCTGCCTCTCACCCGAAAACTCAGGACAATGCCAGAATATATGGTTCAAGTTACAAGAATGATATCCACACTTACAGCTTGCATTTTGAATAATGTTTTTTTTAAAGAGATGAGCGGGGGCAAGTGTGTGTCCTGTTTTTATTCTATTAATCAATGATATTCTGTGACGATTCAAATTACCAGATTTAAACCACGGTTTAAAAGAAAATGGTTGAGATAGTTCGCAATAAAGAGTGCCCTTGAACGTGCCTTGAGTGGAAATGAAAGAATCCGATTCATTTTTTAAAGATATTCTGAATTCAGCCGTCAAATCGGTCGAAACGCACCTCTCATCGCCACCAAGCGGCAACTTACGCGCATGATTAGCCGCTAGATCCACAAACTCATTTCCGCGGATACCCACATGGGATGGGATCCATAAAAAAAAAACTGATTTATTAAGAATGGATAGAGAAAATAGGAGGTCTTTAATTTGGAAAATATAGGGATGGGATTTAGGTTTAATGCCAGACTGAGAAAGGGCCAAGATAGAAGAGAGTGAATCGGTGCATATAAGGGAAAAAGGCCAATCCTGCGTATGAATCAATTTTAAAGCAAGAGTAATAGCTGATAATTCGGCCGCATAAATCGATGCATTATTATTAAGTCTTAAATGTTGGACGCATGCGATTCTAGGACAGTAAACAGCGGAACCGACACAAGATGGAGAAGCAGTCTTGGAACCATCAGTAAAAATAAGAACATGTGTAGGGAAATTAGTATTAATATATGATAAAAAGGCTTGATTTTGAAAACCATTTGCAGTATTCTTAATTTGATAACCAATATCGATATTATATTCAATTGGTAATAATTGTGCCTCCAGAGAAACAGCGAAACAATCTGGAGTACTTGCTGAGTATATAGTATTAAACAAATCTTTATATTTTAACCAGATATGAAACATTTGCGGGTAGAAAGATTTTTTATTATATCGGGGAATTAAATACATTTCATTCATAAGTTTTAATCTGGGAATAATAATGTTATATTTATGGGAATGAATTTTTGATAAAAATTTTTTAATCAGGAGATTCCTCCTTAAATGAAGAGGTGGTTCTGCAGCCAAATGGAGAAGAGTATTGGTAGGAGTGGTAGAGATACAACCTACACAAATTCTGAGTGCAGCGAATTGTATTTTATCTAAGGTTGAGAGAGCAGTGTGAGAAGCATTAGTGTAAAAGTGAGAGCCCCAATCCAATATTGCTCTAATGAGTCCTTTATAGATAGTGAGTAAGGTGTTTGGATGAGCCCCCCAGCTTATGCCGGTTATTGCCTTAATAATTTTTAATGCCTTAGAAGCCTTTTCTTTAGTGTATTTAATATGTTTATTCCATAGAAGTTTGCTATCTAAGTGGACGCCAAGAAATTTAGCGGAGTCTGTTACTGTAATGTTAGTATTATTTAAAGAGGTAGTTGGCAAAGGAACTGGTAGAGTTTTTTTTTGTAAAAATGACTAATTGTGTCTTATGTTGTGAGATATTTAGGCCTCTGAGTTTTAGCCAATTGTCTAATTTAATTAAAGAAGAAGAAATTTCATCGAAGGAGGAATTTAAACATGGAGAAGAGTTATATATAGCTACATCATCAGCAAAAGTAAGGATTTTAGTAAAAGGTGATATATTATTGAGAATTTCTGAAAGGTAAATATTAAAAAGGATAGGACTTAGTATGGATCCTTGCGGTAAACCATTACAAACAAAAGCTGTACCAACATTAGTATTATTGATAGAAAAATACAGATTTCTAGTGGATATAACATTTTTAATGAAAGTAGTGATCATAGTGGGAAATTTAAGGAATTCTAGTTGTTTTATCAGAATATTAGGAATTACGTTATCGAAAGCTCCTTCAATATCTATGAAGCATGCTGATAGAAAGTTGGCTCTAAGAAAATGTATATTAATGTCTGTAGTGAGGGTTGCGATACTATCAGTGCATGATTTATATCTTCTAAAGCCAAAGAACTGTTTAGGTAACAGTAAAGAATTTTCAACAAACCAATGAAGACGTAAGTTAATTACTTTTTCTAATAATTTGAGGAAAGATGAGGAAATAGAAATTGGTCGTAATTTATTTGAACCTGGTTTTGGTATAAGACAAACATAATAATCCGACCACGATGGTGGAATAACACCGAGATTAATGAAAGATTGAAACAGAGAAGTGAGGATATATATTGAAGTCAGAGGGAGATGTGATAACATTTCATTAGAAATCATATCCATGCCAGGAGAGGCCTTTTTATTTATAGTAGCAAGTGCATGAGTTACTTCATTAACGGATATATTAAGTGCTATTTTAGAAGGTGGGTCACATGTATGAGCTATTTTAATTGGATAATAAACTGTAGGTGGTGCGATTTTATTTATTACATCTTGTACGGCTTGTTCATCAACAGAGGACTTAGGGGCAGAGTTAATATTACTATATCTGTTTTTAAACGATTTTATAATGCGCCACGTCTTCGAAATATCTGATTGAGGATTAATGGATGAGCAAAATTTTTTAAAACTTTTACTCTTTTCTTTTTTTAAAATTTTACTGGCATATTTAATTGCATCTAAGTAGTCTTGATAAGTTTTATCAGATGGATGGTGCATGTAGTTTTGTGCACCGAGCCTTCTTTTGTCAATGGCCTGAGTGCATACTTGAGTCCACCACGGAACAGGCGGAGGAGATTTATGATTTTTGTTTGTTTTTGGAGCTTTACCTCCAGCTATAATGAGATTATTTTTAAGTTCTTCAACAAAAAGATTATAACTATTAATAGGATTATCAATATCAATTTCTAAAGATTGAGAGAAATCATTCATTAATGATTTAAATGAGGGCCAGTTAATTTTTGTTAAATTGAATCTGGGTCTGGCTTTAGATGTGCTAAGGATAGGCAAATGAATCTTAATATTTATGGGGAAGTGATCGCTACGCATTGGATCAGGAATAATATTCCATGAGGTAATAGATGCCAATTCGGGAGAAACAATTGTGAGGTCTGGAACGCTTTTTACGCCATGATCTATGTGAATTCTAGTATTAGAGCCATTATTAAGAATAACAAGATTGGAGTTGATTAGAGCAGTCGATAAGGTAGAGCCGGAATGATTTGTGAGATCACTACCCCACAAAGAGTTTTGAGCATTAAAATCGCCCGCTATAATAATATTGTCGTAATACGGATAAATAGAATCAAAAAGACCCGTCCATTCTGTGGTTGAAATATATTCATTAGGGGGAACGTAAATATTTAGAAGATGAAATTGTTTGCCGTAAAATTCGAAATATAAAAATAAACATTCAAATTTAGGATTGAAATGAACATCATCAATAGTTTTATATGGAATGTTTGAATTAATAAGTGTGGCCACGCCTCCACCTAAGGAGCGGGAGGGTCTATCTCTTCTAATAACATTAAAATATCGGAAAAATAAAGAATTACAGTCTTGAAGCCAAGTTTCTGAAATCGAAATTACATCAAATTTAGTTACAAAATTCTGCAAATCGGGAATTTTATTTAAAATACTCCTTGCATTCCATTGGGCTATATCAAGACAATTCTTGGTGCGCGGGCGTCTATTCATCATTACTGACGAATTGCTCCCCCGTAGCAAATATGTTTACTAGTAATTCCTGGGAGGAAGGGAATTCACGAGAAAGCAATTCAAATAGCTTAGCATTGTATTTTTTAATAGTCCTAGCAACCTGGGACTTGACTAGTTCTGAGATGTTGAGAGCGGGCAGCATTGTGCCATTTTTTTCGTTGTTGACAATAGTGATGTTTTCCATTTCCAGTGATCCTGCGGTGGACAAACCGTCCGTTTCATTGAAAATAATTGAAGAAGATTTGTGATGTTCGGTAAACTGATTTATCGAAGGATTCCTGGATAGCCCACGACTACTCTCAGCGAGCTGTCGCTGACCTGTGGTCGAGAGTTGCGATTTTGAATGTGTACGTGAAGCGGAAGGCAAGGCCGGAAATTCAAAATCGTAATTCGATTTGGCGAGATCATGACGATCATTTTCTTTGTTTATTATTAAATGTTTAGCTTCGAGAGTGGAGATGTTTTTCGTGAAACGTAGCTCGTTTATTTTTTTGTATCTAATAAAAGACGGACAGTCATTAGATAGTGGCTCGTGGTCGTGGCTCTTGCAATTACTACAGAAAGGCGTGGATGAATCGCATTGTTGTCTGGTATGGTCGCCAGAGCAGAACGCGCACCTTTGAGAGAGCGATTTGCAGTTTGACGAAATATGTCCCGGTATAAAGCATTTGTAGCACCTTTTGGCTTTGGGAATAAACATAGCTACGTCGCGTCTGACATACCAAATCGAGGTTGTTTTCGGCAAATCATCGGAATCATAATATATTTTAATAGATCTAGTCGGTCTCAGCACCGGTGCTCCGGCGTTGGATGAATCGAGAAACTTAATTCTCTCGACTTTCACGATGCGAAATTCGTTGTCTCCAGAAATTTGAATTCCCTCCAAAATATCGCTTTCCGAGAGAGTAATATCAACTCCTCTCACAAATCCGATTTTGTATGCCCTCACATCAGGAATAATAGCAACCCAATTCGTATTAACGGTCTGTACGTCTCGTTCGATGAACTTGTTAGCCGTTATAGCGTCTTTGAAAACAAAGGTGAGCCGATCTCCCTTGGGTTTTATTTCAAGTAGAGAGTTGTTGAAATGTTTACATTTCTTACCTATGGACATAGGGTGTAGATTGCCAAGGTTATTATCGGGATCCTTGTCGAACACCTCGACCTCGAACGGCCCGAGAGAGCACTCGTTATAGCGATTAAACGCGTTTTTCGTAATATAATTATTTCGCCGATTACAATCTTTAGCCATTTCGGCAGCAACGGCCGTCTTTTCAGGTGGAGGCAGAGAAACTGAAGAATTTTCTTCAGAGTCTTGGCGAAATCTTTTAGGATTTTTTTCCTCAGGAGACCCCATTTGGAGTATTTACAGATGTCAATATACGTGCATTAATTAATTAATGAAAAATTACTCACCAAATAATCGACTTCAAAGCACTTGTAGTTTTAGTTATTTTTAATAGTAAATAAAAGAAGTATGGTAATAAATAAATATAGATATAGAAAAATAAATAAATAAATATAAATATAGACAATAAATAAATATAACAGAAAAGAAGAAAACAAATAAATAAACGAATATACACTATAAAATTAGGAGTGTAGAAAGGCGCGAAAGGAAAAAGGTTGAAAAATTACATCAAGGATAGGAAGAAAAAAGAAAGTAACAATTGAGTGAGGAAAAGTAAACTTAAATTTAAGTTTATAGAATTTTAGTTATTAAGTTCTTATTAATTTTAAATAGATTTTTTTTTTCTCCACTTTATTAATTTAAATTAGTTTTTCTTTTAATTATTATTATTATAATTTTTTTTTTTTTTTTTTTATATTTATTTAGTTTCTTATTCTTTTGTTACTTTTAATTGATGTGTATTAAATAATTGATAAAGATATTAATTTGTACTATATTAACTTAAAATTAAATATGTTAACTGTGAGTTTAAATTTTGAAGAAATAACACTGAATATAGATAAACTAAAAAATAAACTGTTGATTATAAATAACGACTTTATCACATTAATGCGACTAGAGAGCAGACTTTGGCACAACCTTACTCGTCAAGAGCTAACTTTCGAATCCCGACGGCAATCTTCCGACCAAGAGGGAATGCAAGACCTGCATACAACAAGCTGCTGAGCCACCAGCTGCAGAGCCCGGTGTACCACGGCCCAAACCACGGCTGAGCATTCCAAAAATCTACCACTCAACCGCCGTCTGAACACTTGTAATATTTTCACACACACACACACACAAACTATATCATGTGTTTAAAATAAATATATTTTTCGAGAAAATTCGAATTTTTCATTTCACGACTTACCGACCGGAAATATTTACCATCATCCCGCAAACCTATCATCGAAAACCGTGAGATACCGATCGTAGGCTAAAAATCTACAATACCGACGGCTGCTGCTGCACGATCGCGCTCGATTTTACCCCGCACACATCTAATATACGTTTAAACATAGAATTTTTGTGTTTGCCCCACAACACCTTTGTGTCTAATCTCCAGATTTACACGCTCGCGCAAACCCATACACATCTAATATACGTATAAACATAATTTTTTTTAGATGTGTATGGGTTTGCGCGAGCGTGTAAATCTGCGAGATTCGTCACAAGGTGTTGTGGGGAAAACAAAAAATTCTATGTTTAAACGCGTATATTAGCTGTGTACGGGTTTGCGTGACAATACCGACGGCTGCTGCTGCACGATCGCGCTCGCGATTTTACCTCGAAAATCTGACGCAGTGGACAAAATCTCAACCGACCAATCAGCGCGCGGGAAATCATCTCCACGTGCTTAACAGCCAACCAGCGCTCGGGGAATCAAGGCCCACGCCAACCGACCCCCACTCACCGCCGAGACGCTCGGCCGCTGCGACACAGAGAAAAGCCGGAGTGGTGGGGGCGGAGGAGAGGGGACGCCACCGCAGCGCTCGGACGAGACGACACAGGGAAAATTCAAAGGAGTGGCGGGGGCGGAGGAGAGGGGACCTAGCAACCAACCCACGCTCGGGGAATTATGCTAATCAACCCCACCTCCGCTCAAACATTACAGGGAAAATTTTCTCGAAGGAGTTGGAGAGGAGTGGGGATTTTTTCAGACCAATCAGAACTCGGGGAATTATGCTAATTACTCCCACTCCTCTCAAACATTACAGGGAACATTTTTCCGAAGGAGTGGGGGAGGAGAGGGGATTTTTTAGACCAATCATAGCTCGGGGAATTTAAGCCCACTCTTCCCCCTCCCCCTGTCTAGCACTGGCGCCAACGGTCCAGACGGGAGGTAGGGAGGGGGTAACCTCTATCTCCCTATACCTGTACCTTACTACTGATCCGCAATTTTTAATTTCTAAATTTTGAGTACAGATTTGTAATGAGCAACCCCGAACTACTGAGTGTCGGTTTTGATTTGAAGTAAATCACTTTTGAATTTTCATCCGCCATATTGGAACCTCCATTTTTAATTTCTGTATTTTGACCACAAATTCACAATCAGCAACCAAAAAAATTCTTAGATGGCATGTTTCATTCAAATCGGAATATTGGTTTTCCCGTGTTTTTGGCACAGATAGTGAAATTTGTCTTGCCGCTCAAGAGAATAATTCTAATCTTGCGGAAACCTATCAATATTAAGGGCTAGGTAATATTGTATTGATGATGTGAACTAGTATTAATGAACAATAAAAAATGTAAAGCCTCGAAAATGAATACTCGTACTTCGTGATTAACAATTTTGCGATAATATCGAAAAATATCTAGTATAAATCGCCAAGGAGAACTTTTGCAAAAAGTAGACAAATACCCCAAAAAACACCTTGGGTGTAAAAATCTGAGACAAGTAAATTTACATCGGCAAATGTACCTATTCTTACAAAAAGTTGTGAAATAATGAATTTATAAAAGTAAAACCCCATACTATGCAAAAAGTCGACAAATAATTACCCGCCTCACAACGCCAAGTAAACCCGAAAATTAATAATGATAGCTTAATTAACTCAAAGTTGCATGGGTCAATTTATAAAAATTACTTGTCCGGCCTAAAGTATCGACTGTTGGTGTTGGCGGTCGACGAAACAGTTAATTGTGCGTATTTAGCTAATATACCAGTTGTCATGTTAATTTGATAAGTACAATGGCCGGACAAGCAATTTTTCTAAATTGACCCATGCAACTTTGAGTTAATTAAGCTGTCATTATTAATTTTCGGGTTTACTTGACGTTGTGAGGCGGGTAATTATTTGTCGACTTTTTGCATAGTATGGGGTTTTATTTTTATAAATTCATTATTTCACAACTTTTTGTAAGAATAGGTACATTTGCCGATGTAAATTTACTTGTCTCAGATTTTTACACCCAAGGTGTTTTTTTGGGGTATTATTCTGTTACACCAAGATTGTGTATTTTACTATGTTTAAGAAATCTGCTGTAAAAAAAGAAAATAAATTAAAATTATAGTAACATTTTCTTATAAAAACTTAATTTAGTCGGTGAAGCGCGAATTCAATAGGCACTTTCTGCGTTTCTTCAAAACGTGAGTGCCTAAAAAATGGAATAATGTTGAATGAATTATATGTATATGGCGAAAAGGACATAGCTAACCAGTTTAATAGATACTACATTGACAGTTTAAATACAATAGTTTCAAGTATCGAACAAGTAGAAAATTGCCAAAGAGAAAGTGCGAGAAGTACAGAAACAGAAATGAATGAATTTAAGGAAATAAATAGTAAGGCGATTAGCGAACTGATAGACAAATTACCTAAGAAAAGTGGTACAAAAGAAGGAATATCGACGGCGATCTTAAAGTATTCATTTGAAGCGTTGACTGAGGAATTGACAAGCATAATGAATGACTCGCTCAGGTATGGAAATTTCCCGGAAATATGGAAACGTTCAGAAATCAAACCGATCCCGAAACTAACCAAAACGAGAAGAGCGGATGAATTTCGCCCTATTTATATGTTACCGCAACACGAAAAATTATTAGAGATAATAATAAAAGAACAGTGTGACGTGATTTTTCGGAATCACGGTCACAAGATCTAGTTACCGGTGGATTCGAGTATTTTTTTCGTGTTATTTAAGTTCCGTGGCTGTCGCTCCTCGTATCGCCACGTTCCCTTCGTTTGTCGATCCCGGTACGTAGCGATTTAGTCGGTTTCGCGATTTGTTGGAGTTGCGGGTCGGTCGCTCGACTCTGTTGCGGGGACGAGAGCTCAACGAACCGAGCATCCCAACAGAGGAGAGCGTACCGACGACTGTTCGCGCAGTGCAGCGAGAGTCCGGTGTAAATCCGGCGCCCTAAGAGGCGGAAAATGCACTGCGCTGGAGAGCGGCTAGTTTTTTGTGTTTGGGCAGAGGGCGGAGCAGCCCTCGTGAGTAGTAAGGAACAGGTATAGGGAGACGACAGTTCCCCCTCCCTTCCCCCTTGTCGCTTGGAGGGGGAAAGAGTGGGGGTAAATTCCCTAGGCTGTGATTGGTCTAAAAGCCCCACTCCCCCACCCCCCCACTTTTTTTCCCTGTAAAGTAAATAGTAGTGGGAGGTTAATTAGCATAATTCCCTGAGTTCTGATTGGTCTAAAAAAATCCCCTCTCCTCCCTCACTCCTTCGGTAAACTTTTCCCTGTAATGTTTGAGAGGAGTGGGATTAATTTGCATAATTCCCGGAGCTCTGATTGGTCGGAAAAAAACCCCCTCTCCTCTCCCACTCCTACGGGAAAATTTTCCCTGTAATGTCTGAGCGGCGTGGGGGATTGATTAGCATAATTCCCCCGAGCGTGGCTGCTAGGCCCCCTCTCCCCTCCCCGTCCCACTCTGAATTTTCCCTGTGTCGTCTTCTTCGAGCGTCGCGGTGGAAGTGGGGAGCGTTCGTCTCGGGTCTTGAGTCCCTGAGCTCTGGCGCCCCCCTCTCCTCCGCCGCCGCACACCGAATTTTCTCTGTGTCGCGACCGTGCGCGCGCGAGCCCACGCGTCTTGGCGGTGAGTGGGGGCGTCTGGTGTGGGCCTTGATTCCCCGTGCGCTGGTTGGCTGTTAAGCCTGTGGTGGTGATTTCCCGCGCGCTGATTGGCCGGTTGAGATTTTGTCCACGCGTCAGATTTTCGAGGTAAAATCGAGCGCGATCGTGCAACAGCAGCCGTCGGAATTATAGATTTTTAGCCTACGATCGGTAATTCGCGATTTTCGATGGTAAGTTTACCTGCTGGGGGATGATGGTAAATATTTCGGGTCGGTAAGTCGTGAAATGAAAAAGTCGAATTTTCTCGAAAAATAGATTTATTTTAAACACATGATATTGTCAGTGCGAGTGTGTCAAAATATTACAATTGTTTAGACTGCGGTCGATTGGTAGATTTTTGGAATGCTGAGGCGTGGTTTGGGCCGTGGTACACCGGGCTCTGTGGATGGTGGCTCAGCAGCTTGTTGTATGCAGGTCTTCCATTCCCTCTTGGTCGGAAGATTGCCATCGATTTGCATGCATAGATCTGGCAAGTCCGTGTGATCTATGCAAAGTTGATACGATGCAACCTCGGGGTCCAGTTGAATATGTGCTGGTAGTTTATCCCAGAGAATAGGGATATTAGTTGCCCCAGTGCTGTATCAGCAGTGGTTTGGGCACGTATGCGAGTTCCTCTCTCGTGAGTTCCCATGGATCTTTGCCGCAGTCGATGACGAGTATACCACTGATGACTTCCATCATGTTGATGCAGTGTTACAGCTACTACAGTTCTTTCGAAAGTGTGTTTAATAGCCCGATGTGTGGCTGCATTTATACTGGATCCGGAGATGTTGGTGGGGGCGGGGGCGAAGGAGGAGGAGAAGGATGGTGGCGCCGGCGGTGGTATTTTTTAAAAGTCACGACACGTAAATTTTTTTCATTTTTATTCGGGTGTTTACAGATGGCACCCGAAACGGGCTGTACAGGTTTGTATACACGCTGTATTACACATATTGCCAGCCCCTTCAAGCACATTGGATCGTCTATTTCTCGCATAACGTTTTTCGCGTGTTACACGATTCAGATTTTTGTAGTAGCGTCGTACAATATTATCATTTTTCAGCTTATCTGCCGAAAATAGACGTAGAAACTGTTACCGCGACCCGGGTTACGAGCCATACCCGGGGGGTTCCAAAATCCCACCCTCAGCTGGCTTCTATTCTTACAAAATTATCCGGGGCGCCAGCCACGCGCAAAGCGTGACCCAGCTGGGGAAAGATGTTGAGCGAAAAAGGTGGGAGGGGGTGTTGGCCGGCTAGCTGCAGCCACCACACGGGTAGAGGGGCGGTTCGGGGGACCTTGGACGATGCTTCGGATACGGCTCGATTTACCGAATAAAAAAAACAGAACAAAAATTGAGGTCATCCAACAAAACTTTAATTTATCCGCGCGATTTTACAGGCATTTACCCTACTAAAATCGGGTAGCGGCTACTCAGTTCGCCGCCTCCGATTTCCTAAACGCGTCGGTTCAACAAAAATAATTACAATAAAAAAACAAATTACTCGCGACCGCGAACTACAAGGTAACCGGGAATAAATCCCGCGCTGTGGAGACCCTACTAACAGTCGCACGCCGCGACCGGCCAAGCGCACGCAAGACGACAATAATAAAAAAAAAAACAAATACGCCGCACAACAAAACATACGCAACTAAAACTAACGCACGCACCGGGGAAATGGCCCATCGAAAATCGACGAGCGAGCACGCGGGACCGATCACCGGTCGTATCACAAGGCGGGCCGGCTGAAGGCCACCCGCGAACTTTCCAACGTACCGGAGAGCGGTCACGCGCACGTTATTTCCCGGGGATCGTGTTGGCCACGGCGTTCCTAAACCAAAACGGTGGTTCCCGGCGACGTCGGGAACCGATCGCGCCTGGACCGAGGGCACCCTTCACCGCGATCTCGGAGGTTGGCCTCCCGCTCGAGTCCACGAACAACGGGAAGCAGATACCGTCCGCACTCCGGGAGGACACCAACACGGCCGTGGAACGATCGCAAAAAACGGACGCACGAGCTCACCCGGACACTTGTCACCAAAAAAACCCACCGGAGGGATCCTACCTTTCTCCGCGTATCTCGAAATTCCTCAAAGGCCGGGAATGCGCCGCCTTTGTTCCCCGCGACAGCAACTACCAACCTCACGCGACACCGCGCCAACGAACAATGACGAGAAGGCGTTACGATTACGCGCTTCTCGTCCACCGGTCCTTTCTCCCACTTTCCCTCAAACTGCCGAAATCGGCAGGGCGCAGACAGGTAATTGGCCCGCCCCCGTGGACTATCGTTTCGCGCGACGCGCGGACGGCAAGACGCGACCAACGGATTTGAATGTCCCAGGAACGCGCTCGCCCGCTCTTCGATATTACCATTGCGAACGATACAATTTCCGTGACGGCCGGCGAAGGAAAACGGACCGGGAAATCGAATAATTCCGGCGGCTCTAACATCTGCGTGCCGGGTATTATTTTCGGCTGAAACGAGTACGGCGCGAAACAGGCGGAAAAATCGAGATGGGAAAAACAGAATAATCGACGCGAGAAACATTAGCGAAAATCGTAGCGCTCGGTCGCGATGCACGCCGAGGCGCTCGGAAACGCGCGATGACGAGTCGATATTCGCTCGCCCGCTGTTGTCGCTGTGTCTCTCTCTTCATCTCGGCGACATCGTCCGTCTCTCTCGTGCGTGTGCGCTACCTCACTGGCTCCCTGGAAGCGAGAATTCGGAAGCGGAGACGGAATTATTCGGCAACGCCGCGCTCTCTGCAGGATCTCGGGCTCGGCGACGAATTACATAAAAAAACAAAAATAGAAGACTAATTAGTCGTCTTCGCGTTATAAAATTAAGAGAGTGCCCCACGGAATCGCTCTAAAAAAAAGGTGGAGTGAGGCTGGCGGCCACAGCGCCGAAAACAAAGCGGCTATCCGAGCCTGTTTGTAACGCTCATCAAAAATGGGCGTTACAAAACATAGCCAGGCTATAGCCCCGAGACATATAATCAAGAAACATAACACAGTACTCTCCACACACTCGAGACTTGATTGATTATAGAGTTCTTGTATTCCACTCGTAGGTTGCGGTGTTTCGACGTATACGGTTATGGTGTTTGTTAACGAGAGGGGGTAGCCCGTAGCTGTCGAAGAAGATACCTCGGCCATCGTTGTCAACGTACACGGCAACCCAGTGCGTCCCCGGTTTGGTATGATCGTCGGTATTGGCGACGATTGCAGCGGGTCTAGACCAGCGACTCGGGATACGATCGGCGGGAAACACTCCTTTCGTCTGCGCCGGAATGTGTTGTAGTGCTTTCAGTACCTCCAGATTGTTCATTATATACGCTCTTGGGTCCCTAGTGGGGATGACGTCGGCGTTGATGCTGGTGATGATGATGATGCTGATGATGGTGTCCACCACCACCACGTGTGGCGGTCGGTGTTGCCTGTCGTTTCGGCGGTGGTGGTGGTGGTGGGGCTGAGCATAGAGTCGTCGCGCGGAAAAGGGCGACTATTTCGTCGTCCGCGGGAACCGAGGCGTCACAGGTGTTTGGCGTGACACTGTTGACACCCTTCGCCGCTACCTGAGATATATACCCCTGACCCGCAGCGGCAATCTCCGACTCGGTGGGCATCGTGATGCGGACGGCTTTTTTTATCTGTGTCATCTGGTCGGCTCTTCCGGGGCACCGATCCAAGTGGCTCGGAATAAATTGGATTGGCCGTATCGACAAGCTGTGTTTGAAGAAAACGTTTTAGTTTTCCCTCGTTATTTAACGCGCATCTCACGTTATCCTCCCGCGCGACGCCGTGATAAATGCACCATGTGTCGTACGGGGAATTTTCTTGAAACTCGGTCCCTCGAAATTCTCCAGGTTGATAATGTCTCGTCCAAGTATATCTTGTAGAATTTCGGCTTTTTGTGCTCCGCGCGTGTATATGCGTATGGCGTAGCGACACATGGCTCTCAGGTTAACGTAAACTTTTCACAATGGCGTATCACCGTCCACCCACTCGAGTCCATGATGGCAGCACGTCAGTTGATTATTGCTGCCTCGTATTGCTTTTGGTAAGTCACCAAAGCCGTATGGTGCTTCAACGACCCAGTGGCCGATATTATCGCCTTGTAGTGTTGTCACGGCAATCTCTTTAGGCAGGAACTCGCCTTGTTTTCCGTAAAGGGCCTGAATATCCACTATAGCGTCCATGATGAGAAGTAGCGATGAACTGTTGTCGAGCATACGCGCGTAGAGGCTCTTAAATACCATTCATGAGACGAGCAGTCGGTTGTGCCCTCTCCGTAACATCTTGACCGCGGTGGCGGCGGCGTCGGCGGTTGCGGCGACGGCTGCGCCGGCCGCGACGATGTAGGGACGAGATTTTTATCTTTTCCGGTGCTCAGGCACTAAAATCGGTGATGACTTGACGGGCTGAATCAATTTCAATAACGTTGTCGTATTCGGCGTAAACGATGCAGTTTAACGTTGAGTTGAGGGGCTTAGCGAAGCGTACTTCAATTCGTACGCTGCCGTGTCTCACGAGATTCCAGTGCGTGAAGCAGTTTGCCGATAAATCGGGTGTTAAGTCAAAGGCAAAGAGACAATAGCCTCTAGCGTATGCTTCGCGATCAATGTCCAATCCTTCGTTTTGAAAATTTATTCCCGTGCCGGAGAAGAGGGTGTGGTAGCTCTGAACCCATGTGTCGTTACCGTCAAACTCCGGTTGAAGTGGTTTTCCCGGTATCTGCTGGCCGTCCACGTAGAGCGATATATAATTTATCGAGGTGTTTTGGAAATTGAAGGGGTTGAGTGTCTTGTCGCCGTTGAATGCTTTATTGTAGACAAAGCCGAGAATGATTCGTTGTCGTGCGGTAGTTGTCCGAGTATCACATTATCCAGTGTATCACCGATAATTCTACTATGCATGGTAAATGATTTAACCTCCACTCGTGTTATAGGGTACTTTGCCGTTGTCTTGGCCAGTGTTTTTGCGTGTGCGATAAGCACACCAGGATTAATTTTCGCACGACGCACCATCAGAGTCACAACGTTTATTCTAACTTTGTGCGTAATTTCCTGTACTGGTGCTTCCATACGACAAAAATCGTCTTTCGAGCGTACGAGTCGTAGACGCACTTCCACGCTGTTTAGTAGAAATTTATCCTGATTAAAAACGTCGCAGTGTAAATGCCCAATCATATCGAGAGTTTTACCGCCTTTAATATACTTCGCCCTTAGCTCTTGGCCATTATTGGTTTTCGTGCCGGGCAGTGAGTCAAATCCACCTGCGTTGTCGGCGAACCACAGGGCGGTCGTGAGATGCGATTGTTTAGCCGCAGGCCCGTAATTCAACAATGTCTCAATACACCCAGAGAAATGATTTATTAGATTTAACTAAAAATTCATATTAGAATTCACTTTATTTAAATCAAAATCATTTTTATTTGAGCACAATAAATATTTATTCGATTTTAGCTATGAGTGTTACTTATTACAACTAAAGGATTTTAGTTGTAAGAAGTCAAGGCAATTTATTTAGATTTTAAACAAACGATATTTAAAATGAATATTCGAATTTAATATTGCCTCCGATCAAATATTTATGATATTTGAAATAAAAAATGACGCTAGTATGCGGATCGGCCGGTAGGTGTGCTGTGTGCTTCCGCCGGTAGGTGCGCTGCGCACTTCCGCCATTCCGCCAAAATAAACCATTTATTTTCCTCAAATAAATGCTTATTTGATGGAAATAAATGTTCATATTGGAATCGAAGAAACATAGTTTGCGCCAAATAAATTGTTTATTTGATTGAAACATATAATAGTTGTTTTCAATATTTCCGTTCTTTGGGTGACGATCTTCGGTCGTCATTCTCGCCATTGGTGTTTGCTTACATTGTAAGCAAACACCAACGGTCACGGGCGAAGCGACGCGAATCGCTATACGTATCATGTTTTGACAGCCCTCGGTCGTGTGAGGATTGAAGGATTTTTAAGCTTATTTCGGGAAAGGTGTTCGGACGCGCGTAAGATTATTGTTATTTTTACAGAGAAAAAAATAATTTTTCGCGTTTTTCTCGTTAAATGTTCTTTTTTTCGACCAAACCACGATGATTTTCGGAATAAATTCGTCGAAATAATCAATTTCAACGGCACATTTCAGAAAATAGGATCGGCGTGAACGAGCTGGAGATTATAACGGCGGAGATACTCCCGCTGTTAATTGGCCCATTCGGAGATCAACTCCGTTTTAAAAAAGCTGTCGCCGCTCGCAGGTCGAACGTACGTTTTTTTATCACTTTCCCCGTATTTTGGTGCTACAATGTAATAGATTCGCTGCAGTGTTTTAATTTATATAAATTTGCAGATCGAAAACGTTTCGTCTACTGCAACTAACACCGCGCAGAGTGAAGTAGACGTCGTCGACGCGGACAACGTGGAGGGAAGCAAACTGCGCCGTTCGAATGCGTTCGACTTCTCGGCCTTGGTCCAGGACAACAATAATCTCCTGATATACAGTTGTGACCAGAATGCCGATCTCGTGTCTGTACTACAATCGGCGAACGAGCCTATTGCAACAGTGCCATCTCCACCGCGGAAGAAAGTGAGATTCGAAAGTGTCGCCGATCCACTGGATACATCGAAACCCGTCGAACTGACGTGTAAAGAGGTACTGATGTCATTTTTTCCTCAGAACATTTCTCGTCTTTTGTTATTTCAAGTAACACGGCTTTTTATCATAAAGAAATGTTTAAAAATTGTAGGTAACGTACTATATAGTTTTATTTCACCCTGTGCGTAAAACGCGGTTTTACGCACGCTTTCCGTGCATAATACAACGTTTTCACACCTTGTGAAATAAAATTGGGTACAATACTCGTGCGATAAACGTTTTCTAACCTCGTGCGATTGCAACACTCGCCTTTGGCTCGTGCTGCAAACTCATAAACGTCACAACAAGATTCACCGCACTTGTATTGAAATATACGTGTAAAAATAAAATAACATTCCTGGCTCTTCACAGGGATTGGAAGCGTTTTTAAAAACGTGTACAGCTGGCGAAAACGCCCTGCTTTTTTACGAGGAACAAAAAAAATCACAGAATCTGTGCGTCGACAACTAGTGATCGCAATCGTAGATCGTTTAGTCGTTGGCTATGGCTCAGATTTAAATAATTCGCTTCACGAGGCCGCGGCAAAAGCGATAGTCGAATTGTTCCCCACGGAAAAAGTGGTGCGTTAAATTACGTCATAAGTCACATTTCTAACTTCCATCTGCTCTGGAACGCATTTTTTCTTCTTAAATTTAGCAGACGTACTACTTGCCACCACGTTCGGAGGGTCCGCAGCAAACGATTTCCAAAGGGAAACTGCCATACAGGCATAGAAACCTGAAGGTTTCTATGAAGGAGAAGCGTGTAAACCTCCCGAAACCGTCTACTTCTAAAGTCGACCCGAGGCCTGTAACGAGTGATAATCGTAAGTAGTTTTATAGACTTATCCTGTGGCCTCTAGTTTCACTATATAACTATTGGAAGTAATGGCACAATATTTCATCAATATTACAATATTGGTAACCATTTATTCTAGTGCTGCCCGAGCAAGAGTTCATCGAATCGCAAGTATGGCTGAAGACCTACGCAGAACCGTGGACGGAAGTACTGGAGCGCTGGGCGAAAACGGCACCAAATAGGGTTTTCCAGTTCACAAAAAGCAACAGTCTTACAACGACGGATATTTTGAAGGCCTGGCCACTCCTCAAAAATCCACTAGGATACACGTTGGTACGATTCAATTCTTAGTTTGATTCTTATTATTAGCAAAAAATGGTGTCTTGCTAAGTTCAAAAAATCGAAGCATATATTATGTCACGGTCGTACAATATCCGCTTTACTGCACTTGTACCATTGAGTATTATTTTCATAGGTGTCGGTCGATTTCAAAGTCCTGTTTCCTGAGAAAGATCTCGAACTCCTGAATGGCTGGCCCCGGTGCAGAGATCCGCTTATATCCATTATGAGAGAGCGTTCCAAGAAAGATAAGCGGTCGATCGTGCACCAGAGTCTGAGCAGCCTTCCTTCGGAGACATCAGAAGGTAATTAATACATTATTACGTTAATTGTTATATACCATTATTTAATTTAACACCTAAATTAAATAATGCCTTATTTATAGATGGCAAGGATGCAGTGGTGATATACTTTTTACCATCGTTGCTACAACCAGCTGTAATCAGACAAAAAGGACAAAAGTCGTGGAAACCAACGATAGCTGAAGCTCAGGAGACGTTCGTTACGTATGCCAAAGATTCCGTGAGTAAGCAGATCTGTCTCGATCAGAGAAGAAAGAAGTACGAAAAACTCAAACGGCCGATCCAGCCGTCTGTCATGATCGTCGGGGAAACACTGCACACGGCAAAAGACTTCTACGTACTACTCGAGAACGTGGAATATAAGATGGCCAGCGGACTGGCGGCCGTAGACACGTGCTTCAAGATTCTGCAAGTTCTGAACCTCGAATATCCGCCCGAATCGTACAACACGTGGATGTTCATCCAAAGGTTTTTCTATAAAATAATCGCACAAAACGATAAAGTACCGACTTGCGTCACGTCGCTCATTAGCGAGCTATAGTGGGGAAATTCAGGGGGTGTATGTTTTCAATGATTTTGTTACGCGACAACGCGCGTTTCGTCAGCTCCTCGAGGAGCCAATTCGTCATTGCGAGTAACAACACAGATGTGTATGCCAAAGAGCAAAGTCTCGTGACCGAATCGCCATTCAGAAGACTGATTTTCGTAGTTTTTCGGAGATTATTTAGAGTGCAAGCGACTATTTATTTTTAGTACTATTTGTAGTAGCCTCTAAAAACGTATACCAAGTACCTAAATTGCTTTTGTTGTTATGCGACAACGCGCGATTCGTCAGCTGATGGAGAGCCAATTAGCCATTGCAAGTAACAGCACAGATACGTATGCCAAAGAGCAAAGTCTCATGACCGAATCACAGATTCTAAGATTGACTATTCTCGTAGTTACAAATAGCTTATTCAGAGCCAAACGATTTTTTTATTACTTTTTTTTTCTTGTATCTAAAAACATTTTTTTTTTTGTATCGAAGAACGTTTTCGCGGCTCGCATATGTTTTTTAGTTCGTAATAGAAGTGTCGTGAAATACGTATATTTTTTCGTTTCGTTGCTCATGAGAGCTTATTTCTAGTTAAGGGCGTAAAGTACTGTCTTCAAAGTACAAATACCTTGTGATTAATAAAAACAAAGTACCTTGTGATTAATAATATTAAGAAAATGTGCGTTTGTGCACTTAGGAACCGTTATGATTACTGTCAAGACGGTTATGACACCCCGGAAGGACTATTTTTGCATATTCAGATGTTTCATATTGACTTGACAATCTACACTTGTGGCCAGGACGGTTGCGAAAGATCGTTTCAACGATTAAAGTCCTTTAAACGTCATATAAGAAAAAATCATTCTCGTCCGGCACCCAATTTTTTGCCCGATAATGGTGAACGACACCCAGACGTGGAACCTGACTTATTGCCTGTTGGCTTACCCGAGGAAGACCCCTTAGTGGACGAGCCATTAGAGAACGAGCCGATTGTCGTGTTGCCCGGAATTGACGATAGGTTAAAAAACGTACTAGGCAAATTCAAGGACCTGGCGTTAAACTCGACGAAGACGAAGATGGATTTTTTTCGGCAAATACTTTTTCGATTTTGGCAACACATCCAGCGCGCCTTCAAACATTGGAAACAGGACAACGAATCAAGAACGCGTGCGAAACAACAGCTTAAGTTCCTCTTAAAGTGCAGGCAAGAAGGCTTAATACCGAGCCACCTAGATAGGTCGAAGATGAGTAATTTATGGTTGAATTGTAAAAATAATTATTTCAAATTGGACAAAATCTTGAATTTAGCGCACAGACAAATTTTGAACTTAGAGATTGACGACATGAATTGTCACATTAGAAGTTGCGAGAAACGACTTAAAAGATTAGCAGCAGATATAAAAACAACACCAAGTAGCATATATGAACAATTTTTTAAATTTGAAGTCAGAAAATCCGAAATACTAGCAGAAAGACTCTACCAGACACATTTAAGAAAACTAAAACTACTAAGAGCGACACGGAACCGGAACTTACATAGATTTAATCACAATACGACAGATTTCATGACCACAATTTATTCGCAACGTAACGAAAGTAATTTAAATAATCAACGACCGATGGACAATAATAACAACAACAATTTGGAGCACAATCACAACCGGACGGACAGACCACCGCGACAATCGCTACAATTTGACCCTTTTGCAGAGATTCTGTCACACAGACAAAACAACGATAACACACAACGGGATGCGCAATCGGGAAAGTGGATGGTGAATTTAACTGACATTGAGATTCCGAACCACATAGCGATTTTTCTTTCCTTGGGACCGAAGTTCTGCTTCCCATATTTTCGTAAAGATGAGAAAACCGACACAACATATAATATAATCACAGAATTTAAAGCTAACACACATTTAATACCACCTAAAGCAGTAGAAGAAACTAGGGGCAAGTTAATTGACATTTTACGTTCAACACATAACAACAACCAAAAGAAAAAAGATACGGAGAAGATTATTAAAGACACAAAGAACTTTCTAAAAACCCACCCAGAAATTGTAACAACGAGAGCAGACAAGGGCAACACAACAGTAGTCATGACGAGAACGATGTATACGGAAAAAACTAAAGTACTTTTACAAGACGACACAACTTACCAGACAATTAACAGAGACCCACTGACAGCACTCCAAAAGACGATCACGAGACTAGTAGACAGATGGAGGCAGCAAGGTCTCATAAGTGACGACATGCATCGTCATTTAAAACCTGAAAGCTGTAATTTAGCCAGACTTTACACATTACCCAAAATACATAAGAATAACTACCCACACAGACCAATAGTATCATCCATTAATTTTCCAACACACAAATTGGCGGACTTCGTTCAAAGACTAATAGCAAGATATTTACCAGTTCACACATCAGACGTCAAGGACAGTTTTACTTTAAAGAAAATAGTTGACAAAATACTACTTCCACCGGACCACGTTCTCGTCTCACTGGACGTTACGTCACTTTACACTAACATTCCGTTGCAACTTGTTCTTAACAGCCTGGAAAAACGGCGCAGTCGATTCGTGGGGATGGGTGTTGATGAAATTAAGAAAGCGGTGGATGTCATTATGAATTCGACTTATTTTACGTTTGAGGACGTAATATATAAACAAATTTCGGGTTTGCCTATGGGCTCACCATTGGCCCCGATTTTGTCCAATATTGTCATGATCGATTTGGAAGAATCCTGTTTGGAAAAACTGACGTTTGCCCCCCCACTGTACAAAAGATACGTAGATGACATTATAATTGCTTTACCATCAGATAAAATTCAGGAGACTTTAGATGTTTTTAACGCATATCATACCAAATTGCAATTCACTTTTGAAAAAGAAATTAACAGCAGTATCCCGTTTTTGGACATGTTATTGATAAGGGAGAATGGAAAAATCGTAACTAACTGGTACAGAAAACCTACGTGGTCGGGCAGACTGATGAATTATTTCTCACACCATCCGAGACAACAAAAGATCGGTATCATTGACATGTTGGTTGACAGAGGACTGAAGCTTTCGGACACCAGGTTTCATAATGACAACATCGCGTTGATAAAAAAGACTCTCCGTCAAAATTGCTACCCGGTACAGATGATAGATAAATTTGTAGATAAACGAACAGCGAGTATCCTGTCGGGAACAATTGCAGGTGATAAGCCAGACTTTGACACAAAAAGATTAATGATCTTTCCATACGTAGAGCAAATCCACCATCCACTTTTCCGATTGCTTAAGCCACTTGATATTAATATGGTCAACAATAACAAACATAACATACACACCATCACAGGGACCACGAAAGATAAAATCTCTCCGCTAATGAAATCTAATTTGGTATACAGAATTCCGTGCAAAGATTGTCAAGGTGCATATATAGGTCAGACGAAAAGATATCTAAAAAAGAGAATAATTGAACATAAATCAAGGGTGAATCACCCAAATTCGGATCATACAGCTCTAACTGAACACGTAAAACTCACAAAGCATGTTTTTGATTTTGATAACACGAAAATTCTAGCACTAGAGCCTTTTTATCAAAAAAGATTAATTAGGGAGATGATTCATATCAAAGCAGATAAAAATGCAATTAACCATAGAACTGATATAGAAAAATTAAGCGTCGCATATAATCCTATTTTGCAAGGCCATTCATAGTTTATTTTATAACATCATTTATTGTGTACAATAGTTTAAGGAAACGGAATAATGTGTCGGTAGTCCGGTTTGAATTTGCCGCCAATACCTGAGCGAGATAATTTCGAGCGCCATATCGATTACAGAGGTGAGATCGCGGTAACACACTAACGCAATACACAGTACCTCGTAAAAAATGTGACGGCACGTGCACCGGGTTCTCCGGTCTACAATTCTTTCGTTTTTAAACGTTTTGTTAATAACAATCCACGCTTTAAAACATCTGCTGAAAGGTAATAGCTCATAATGGACATATATTTTAACTTGGATGATTTGTATTGATTGATTTTAACGTAATGAATTGGCAGATTAATTAGCATAACCTCCCGTTCCATCGATGACCGGAGATCACGGAGGCCTGTAAATAAATATAGAACATTTAGTACGTAACCACACATAACAACCGTAGAGGGATAAATTCGAGGAAAACGCGTTTAAGAAAATGACAACATAACATTGGTGAGGAAAATTTATCACATAGTACATTTACCTAGCACATATAACACAGTTAAATTCCAACGGTCGGTAAGGGTGTTACCGACTGCGAGTCACATTGAAAGTAGAACACTTACCACTTACCTATACCACACTGTAATCTGACAGTCGATAAGTAATGTTACCGATGGTTGGTTGAGCGCGTCACTGTAATAGAAATAATGAAATTAGTATTTACATGGTTGAATTAGATAAATAATAGATTGAATATTAAGTTGCATGATAGATAATAAGGAAAAAAAGTTGCAAAGTCGAACTTTGCACATTGCTTCCTCATTTATTTTCGTTTTTCACAAAGCCACCTCTATGAAGAAGCTTGTTTATCATTTTTGGCTTCCTCATAGAGGAAGCTTTGTGAAAAACGAAAATAAATGAGGAAGCAATGTGCAAAGTTCGACTTTGCAACTTTTTTTTTATTTGAACTAAAGAAAGCTCTGTTACAAACACCGTTACATCGAATTTTGATTAGATACAAAGTTTTGTCTTACATTCTTAACTTTCGTGAAAGTTACAGCGAAAATCGACATTTTTTGAAAAATTCAAAATGGTGTAAATTCCGAACGACTTTACCGATCATCACCAAATTTCGTACGTAGCAGGCCTGTATGTTGTTTATCCACTATACAACAATTCGGTTCATTTGTTAAAATTCGACGTGATTTAGAACAAAATATTTTTTTTTTCGAAAATTCAAAAGTCTATAAAATCCGAACCGCTTTACCGATTTCGTAGAAATTCAATACCATACAACATTGAACGTATCTTCCATTATGAAGAACTATTTAGCCAAATCGTCGAACTTTTACGAAAGTTAGAGCGACCACGCCCTTTTTTCAACAAATTAAAAACTACATAAAATCTTAATGACTGTATATATGTTATCAAAAATCTGACCATTGGAAGAGGGGCAACTACTCTACTTGTGTGCCAAATTTGAGCCAGATCGCTCGAACGGTTTCTAAGCGAGAGGCGATTGAATTTTCGAGGCCCAGCACACACACACACACACACACACACACACACACACACACACACATACATACGGACATTTTTTCTAAACCACTTTTCTCGACATTTTAGGTGATTCTAAGCATACTGGCATGAAAATCTCCAAAAAAAATTTTTTTTCATGAAAACAAAGCTTCCTCTATGAGGAAGCAAAATCACATTTTAGAGATAAATGATTGATTATATTGTGTAATTCATTGTAGATAATAAAATTGTTCTGAAGAGGCCCCGACCAAAGGGCGAAACGTAAATAACGAGTTATTTCATGAGGCCGACCGTCGCCGAAGCTGCAGCAACAATTAACGTCGAAAATCACTTCGTTAATGTCACCGATCTGCGCGATACGACCCCATTGAAACTGCGTAAAATAGTAAATTATCATTACATTTGTCATCCCTATGCGATATAAAAATGTTATTGACGGTTGTTACGATATAATCTGTATTTTAAAAACCTGCAATTAAAGTTACGTTACGCCGTTCATTAAGGGGGGAAACCGGTGTAGGAGGCCGAAATTTTTGTGTTTTTCGTGACTTTTTAAATAGGGAAGGAATAATCTGAAATAGTTTAAACTTGGAGGGTATTTTATTTATGGTTTGAAGTAAACTTTAGAATTTTTTCAAGTAATTTCCCCCGGAAATAGTGGCGTTAGAACGTGCTGTCCATGGACGATTGCCACCCAAGTATTTTGCTGGCGGGAACTCCTGAAATCGCAATTTTTATCTGTAATCATCCAAATTTTTTTTTCTCGTTAACAACATATTTTCTAAGAATATGAACCTAAATCTGGTAAAACAAAAAAAAGTTTCATGTTTTTGAAGAGTTTGAACACGATATCATTGTTTTACACCATATTTTTTCACCTTTTTTGCATAAAAAAAATGTAATAACAATATAATCTCAGATTTAGGTTCATATAGATTGGAATCGAATAAAGAATATTCACAAAAAATTTCAGAACGATTGGTCAATGACTTTTTTAGCTAGAACGCCCACCAGTTGAAAAAAAGTCGTTTCGAGAAAAACGCGTTTGAAATAAAATGAAGCGAAAACAAGACATTCATGGCAGTAATTAATTATATAAAATGATCAGCGGTTAATCGGTTATGCCAGCACCATATAGCAGTCGCTCTTCTTGTTCGTACGCGTTATTTCGGGCTTGCATCTCCTGTTATTTGAATTTCAAAGACATGATCTCCTTGATTTAAAGAAACGATATGCCTGACGGCACCCGGTCTGTCAACGTTTGGCTCATTCGCGATAAGTCGTATTGGTGTTTCTCGCGCAAGCTGATCTGTTATGTTATAGTTAAGTCAAGTCAAATCAAGAAGATAATCATTGGTTAAACCATCGAAGTTATTGGTGAACATATCTAAGTACTATGGTACGTAACCAAAAACTTGGTGAACATAACCTATAATTTGGTTGATGACATCATTCAAAGAAAATATAATATTAACTTAAGGATATTATTTCATTGACCTCAAAGAAATGTTTCATAGGTTGAGATTTCAAGGAAATTTTATTGAATCAAGGAAACTTTTTCTCTCGGTGCACCGCGCGCTTCGGCGCCGAACCGACGGGCGGTCACTCAAGTGCTCATAACATCGGAAATAATGCGAATTTTGGTTTCAAATTTTTACCACATATTCTTGAGGAGTTATACTAACAATTTCTGCAATAAAAAAAGTCGATTTTTTGATCGGTCTAAACTGGTTTCCCCCCTTAAAAGCTGTTGGAAACCAAGTAAATATCAGTCCATCCATTAATCTATGTTAAAATCCAAGGGTCGAAGTAGTTTGAAGCAGTATATGCCGGCTAAACCAATAAAAAGAGGATACAAGGTTTGGGTACGCGCGGATGAATCAAGTTACGTTTGCGAATTACAAATTTATACTGGTAAGATAGAGAGTATCGAAAAACAATTAGGAGCAAGAGTTGTGAAGGACCTAACAAGGGAGCTTGTTGGTGGAAATCACCATGTTTATTTTGACAACTTTTTCACTGGCCTTGAACTCATGATTTCACTGAAACAAGACAATATTTTTGCATGTGGAACAGTACGTTCTAATCGTACAAGATGACCAAAAGCCAAAATACCAGATAAACAGATGAATCATGGACAATTCGAATTTCAAACATCAAACACTGGTATTCGTTGGGTAAAATGGATGGACAAGAAAGCTGTGTTTTTCCTATCCAATTATCATGATCCACGGGATGTCACAACTGTAAATCGAAGACAGAAAGATGGCACTAAAGCAGGTAGACTGTCCAGTAATGTGTTCTGACTACAATAAGTACATGGGTTTTGTTGATAATGCGGATCGTTATTTATCAACATATAAAATTGATCGTAAGTCCAAAAGGTGGTGGTTGAGGATATTTTGGCATTTTGTTGACCTGTCTGTTACGAATGCTTTCATCATACATTCCAAAAAAGACGAAAAATTGCTCTTTCTCTGAAAAAATTCAGACTGGGATTGGTAGACGGACTAGTTGGACACCAACATGCTAAGTTGAAAGGAAGAAAGCGTTAGTCTATAGACATCGGTCATCACAAGCTTCAAGTGCCTATTCAGAAAAGACGGTCTGAATCTTCCCACATCAGGGTACATACTGGAAAACTCAGACGGTGTGCTTTTTGCAGCACAAAAGCTGCTGAAAACAGAAGTACATGGATTAGTAATATGTGTAATGTACCATTTTGTAACACGTGCATGAATCGCGGCACTTTCCATGGCAGTCTTGCGAGCCGAAAGTGGCCGTTTCCCTGTCAGTCGCGAACCTGTGGTGAAATGACAGAGTCGCGCATGCGCAGTTCGCATTTCGTTCTCTTTCGTCCCTTGGGAGTTTCTGTCATTCACTTTCGTCCCTTGAATCACAACCTCACTTTTCAGTGTTCGTCTCGCGCGACTGCCATTCCAAGTGCCGCAGATTCGTGCACTCGTTACAAAAAGTATGATGTGCAACACGGGTCGAATTGGCAATTGCGACTCGTGTGATTGCAGCCCTCGCTTCGCTCGGGCAGCAAACCTCACACTCGCCGCAATTGCCAACTTTCGACCCTTGTTGCCCAATATACTATTATGTATATCAACGACCAAAAACTGTTGCTTCACTTACCACAATTAGTTATAACTATGACAATTTCAGTATAAATAATAATAAAAAAACAAAACAAAAAGATGGGGGATTACATTCAAATTATATAGAAATAAGAAAAAACATAACATACAAAAACATAAAAAACACAACAAAAAAAAATAAAAAAACGAAACCACGTCCTCGTTCGTGTCTCCGGGTTAGGCTGAAAGCGGTCCTTTAGACTTAGAAATTTTACACCACATATTTTAGTTACCAGTATATGTTGTGATCAGTTTGCATCGCAGAGTATTCATTGTTACGAACTGGCCATTTTCCTCGACATTATAGTTTAAGCCACTTTTCGAAACAATAAAAATTTGCCCGAGTAAATCGACACCGGACGTCACCCGACTCCAAGTGCGTGACTGTCCGACCGTTCGCTAAAATATTAATTCGCGGATATTCAAGACAGGAAGTCCGCACATTCCTGTAATACAAACGGCTCCTTTCAAACATCTAAGTCTCGCCGCAGATCGACGACCGAGCAAGGGCATCAATTGTCAGCGCTTTTGGCAATCACGCCACGGCCCCCACCCGACGCGCTAACGTTTACCTGGCGCGCCCGGCGAGCTGATTGATTTAGTCTTCATTCAAATTCTAATCGGTTCGTATCTAAAGTTTAAGTAGTGTTTTAAGTGTCGCGTTAATTATAAGCATATCTTCATTGTATATACCGTAAGATTTCGTATTATTTCCTCAATTGTCACTTTGTCTATCTATTCTGTTCAAATATCTGTGTTAATCAATTTCAAATTATATGTATCTTCATTTACATCCATATAAATAAATTACTCTGTCTCGATGACATTCTGTTTCAACAGTTTATGAGTACGAAACCCAGCCAAAATAACGGTTAATTCGTAACATACATTTTTGGTGCTAAGTGTGGGGTGCACAAGTTCATCGAGACCTCAATAATTTCCAATTTTTCGAAGTTCAACTAACTCAGTTTTTCCAATTTCTTTAAAAATCAATTCTCAATTTTTTCGCATTTTTAATCAACTTCTCAATTCTTATACAATTTCAATTAACTTGCAATTTTTATAATTTTAGTTTGTAATCTTGGTTGATTTTCAATTTGTATAATTACTAATTTCTAATTTTTGTCAATTTTAAATTTTTTCTAATTTTAATATTTTGTATTTTAGTTAATTTTCAATTTTTTTAATTCTAATTATTTTCAAATTTAATTAATTTCTAAATTTATAATTTCAAAATCAACTTGTAATTCTTTCTAATTTTAATCAATTTTCGATTATTCTAACTTTAATTAATTTTAGACTTTTCAAATTTACGTGTTTCCCCCTGTTCGCGCACGACCATAGAGGCGGCGGTTGCGCTCCAAAATACGTAATCGACACCTGGGCTCGAGTGTAACGCACCTCGAGACGCCCGGGGTCTCGAGGTGCGTTACCCCGTATTTTAGCGTTGTAAACCCCAATTGTTTCCGCATGGGACCACGCCGAATATTGGAACGGGGCTCTCGTCACTTCGGCCGTAATGACTAACGAGAGCACACGCGGTGCGCATCATCGGGTCTACTTACCGCGTCTCAACCCGCGCTAGTATTTCACCACGAGCAGTTTACCCGATCTTCAGCAACTTTCTGTATCTATAAGAGTCTCGAGCAAAAAGTGAAAAAAAAGAAAATACATCGTGTGTGACGACTAAGCCGAATTATTGTTCTGTCGGAACAATTTATTTTCCCTGAGCGATCAATAAAAACTTCGTATCCCACCGAACAATTAACGAGTGTTTGAATAGCGAAGGTTCAAACATTTTCTGGTCCTTCGAGCCGGATCGCTCAGGGGGACACGCGGTGTGTCGTGTTCCACACGATCGGGAAACGAACGCGCTTCGACAAACAGTGCAACGAGGAATTCCGCGCTTCTGTTACTCTTTCTTTCTCTTTCTCGCTCGTTCGGCTAAAAGAATTGAGTGAAGCATCAAATGCAAAGTGGCAAGCATCTCTCGACAAAGTGTGTGAAACAATGCTCAGTGCAAAGATAACGAGAACCGAGATGCTGCAGACAGTGTACCGGTCACTCGCGAGCAAGCAGTACACCGTATCGCTTTAATGCATACACAGGCTCAGCGCCGTTTCACGTACTCGCAGACATTGACTCGCGAAGTAACGAATCCGTCGGTATTAGGCGCCCCGCTAGCGCGTTACGAACTCTCGGTCTCTCGCGACCCCCCTCGCGCAACGTGCCGCGCGCTACGGAGTGTCGTGGTCTTTGTCTCTCGCACGGAACGCAGCGCGACGCGACTTCTCGGGCTTGCATGGTCTACTGTGCGTCTTCCCTCGCGGAGTTATGAGTCGCGCTCACTCGCACCCGCGTGTACGCGTTGACGCACAACCAAAACAAATAACGAAATAAAGCTGCGGTACCCACGCGGTCGGGACCGTATTGTGATTCACACATAACGAAGCGATCACAGCAGCCACGATGGAGTCGGCGGACGTACCCACCAGTGAACGGAAGGACTACGAGTACTTCACGGAGAAATGACTCATCAGCGCGGAAGAAGACTACTGGGAACTTCTCGACTTCGTGACGCAAGAACTCGCTGATCGTCAACCCGCAAGTACCTGATCCAGATCACAACCGCGATTTCCCTTTGCCATACATACCGATGCCTATATTCTCCGGCGATGCGCCCGAATGGATTTCCTTTCGCGATCAATTTCAATCAATCGTTCTTCATCGCGAACGCATAACCGAGGTTCAGAAATTACATTATCTCAAGGCCGCAGTTCAAGGTGAAGCTAGTTTACTTCTCAAAAATATTACCGTTACCGATACGAATTTTGCGCGAGCTTGGGCAGCTCTCAAGAAACGCTATGACAGACCGCGTCACATTATTGATGCTCATGTAGCGCGATTATTCGACGTGCCCGCTGCGACCAACGAATCTTTACGCGATTTGATACGTTTGTGCGATATGACGACCGAATGCGTCGAGGCACTCAAAAACATGGAACGCTTAGTAGAGACTTGGGACGACATTCTCGCGTTTATGACAATCTGCAAACTCGATCCTGTTTCGCGTCTCGAATGGGAAATGGTTACTGGAAACATAACAGCGTAGCCTGCTTTTTCGGAAGTTGTTGATTTCCTCGACTATCGTATCCGAGCGCTCGAATGTACAGCGTCTCTCAAATCCAACAAATCGGGTAAGCAGTCGACGTCCGGAAAAGCGAGCAGTCAACAGGTAAAGTCCCACCTCTCTACTACGTCGCAGTGTTGTGACTGCGGTGAAGAGCACTCTCTCCATAAATGCGAGCAATTTAAGGCTAAACCGGTCGAGCAGCGTCAGAAGCTGGTACTTGAGCATCATTTGTTTTAACTGCTTGTAGCCTAACCATAAACCTCCGCAATGCCCAAGCAAGTACACCTGTGAACACTGCAAAGCAAAACATCACACATTATTACACAACCCCGACCATCAAAAGAAAGGGAAACACGACACGTCGACAGGGCCGAATCAATCGGGAAGTTCAGCCTCAAAGAATCGACCAACCGAGTCGGCCGGTGCCAAACAGGCAGAAAATAAAAGTCAGCCCTCAACCACGTCTCAGACTGTCGAAACACTTCACGCGTTTGAGCCTAAAAGCGCCCCGTGCACGGTAATGCTTGCTACTGCTTGGGTAATGCTGGAGTCGTCGAATGGACGCGCTGTCAAGGTCAAAGCGCTGCTGGACCAGGGTTCGCAATCGTTGTTCGTTACTGAAAAATTACGCAAATATTACGAGCACCACGGATTAAAGTGCAAGCGCCGATCTCTGGAATCGGAGGCAGTGCAGCTGGGGTTGGTCGCTCGTTAGTTAAACTAATACTCAAACCGTGTGCTGGTAACGGTCCGTCGGTTCAATGCAACGCGTTGGTATTCCAAAACTTAACTTCGTACGTGCCACGGCCCACAAGCTGCTATGCTTCATGGAGTCACCTCGATAATCTCGAACTGGCTGACCCTGGCCCCAGCAGCACCGCGGCGATACAATCAATTTTAGGAGCGGAGGTATACGCGAATATCATCCGAGAAGGCTCGGGCCACCGGGCTGTCCAATCGCGCAACAGACGACCCTCGCGTGACAACGTGAGCTCGCTCAACGCTCACCTTGCCTCGCACGATATAGCATTGTTTCGCGAGATACGTCGTTTTTGGGAACTCGATGAAATACCCTCGTGTTCCCCTCTCTCAGACGAGGAACAAAAATGCGACGTGCACTTCGCCGCGACGCATCAACGTCTACCAGACGGACGCTACAGCGTCAGGTTACCATTCAAAGAGCCGTTGTCAATTAAAATCGGATCGTTAAACTACATGGCCGAGAAATGGTTGCTAAGACTCGAGCGAAGATTCAAACGTGACCCATCCTTAGCCGGGCCGTATTGTAAATTCATGGACAAGTATCTCGCACTCAAGCACATGACTCCTACTACGTACGTCGCTCCAGATTTCGGTCCCTCTGTGTTCCTACCTCATCATCCCGTGTTCAAGGATAGTAGTACCACGACACTTCGCGTAGTCTTTAATGCGTCGAGTCATACATCGGATGGCACTTCTCTGAACGACCACTTGATGGTAGCCCTAAGCTACAAGCCGATTTGCCGGCGACGATCCTTCGGTGGCGTATTGACCAATTCGCATTCACCGCGGATATTACAAAAATGTATAGGCAAATTTTGGTACATCCCGACGAGACACGATATCAACAGATCCTGTGGCGCGCGAGGCCCAGCGAGCCAATCACTCCTTATCGGTTGACGGTACGGCCGCAGCGCCATATCTAGCGATGCGCGTGTTAAAGCAGCTGGCCGATGATGAAGGCTCGGATTTTCCCCTCGCGGCGCCGCTCATTCGGGACTGTTTTTATGTCGATGATGTTCTCTTCGGCGCCAATGATGCACAAACGGCGCTCAAATTACGTACCGAACTCGACCAGCTACTCGTTCGCGGAGGGTTTACTCTTCGTAAATGGATGGCTAGCCACCCCTCACTTCTCGAAACGATCTCTATTGCTGATCAAGATGATACAAAGCTACGAGTTTTCGACTCTACAGAATCTATAAAAATCCTCGGAATCGGTTGGGTTCCGGCAACGGACTCATTCTGTTATAAAGTCTTTGTACCAGAGCCCGCAAAAATCACAAAACGATCCATCCTCTTAACCACCGCAAAATTATACGACCCACTAGTCATAATTTACGCGAAAATTATAATTCAAGAGCTGTGGATTGCGTCGGCCGATTGGGACGATCCGGTACCCCGTAATGTTGAAGAAAAATGGATAGACTATTGCGCGGGTATTACGGAGCTGCAAGCTGTAACGATTCCGCGATGGAACTCTCTCGAATCACGTGAGACTCCGTGTCAACTGCACGGGTTTGCCGATGCGTCAACGTGCGCGTACGCAGCGGGCGTGTACCTCCGAACAGTAGGATTGAATCGGGAAGTTCGAGTTAATATTCTGACCGCAAAATCTAAAGTGGCTCCAATTAAAACTGTAAGCGTCCCGCGCCTTGAGATATGCGCCGCGGTGTTATTGGCGAAATTAATTGAATTCGTGCAAACAACCATGAATCTAAACTCGTACACCACCTTTGCATGGACAGATTCGACGGTTGTACTCGCGTGGCTCAAGCAGCACCCGAGCGAATGGCCGACTTTCGTCGCTAACCGGGTAGCAACAATCCAGCTTCGGCTCCCTAACGTTACTTGGCGACACGTCCCGACTGCCGAAAATCCTGCAGACTGTGCGTCGCGGGGTCTCACCGCCACTGATCTCTGCAACCATTCATTGTGGTGGAAAGGGCCACAGTGGCTCCAAAACGATGCCCACTCGTGGCCGAAATTTACCGCGGTACTAACTGCCCGCGAGGTATTAACTGAAAAGAATCAGTCGCACGTTCATGTCGCGGTCACGACTCCACCGAAGTGGGAACTATATAATGACGTGTCCTCATGGTCTAAGCTCGTGCGCGTCACAGCATACTGTAAGAGAGCTGCAGCGCCCTTCCGACGAACCAACGTAGCCACCGATCTCCGCTTAACGGCCGGCGGCGAGATTCTCGAGGCGAAGAAATATTGGATCCGTGTTGTCCAAGGTGACGCATTTCCCGAAGAACTCCGCGCAATAAAATCTCAGACTCCCGTTTTTCGGAACTCACCATTACGAGCGCTAAATCCGTTTATTGATGAGGACCAGCTTTTACGAGTCGGGGGCCGCCTCGAACGAACGTCTCTGTCGAACGGAGAGAAATACCCGATTATCCTACCGCAGCACCGTCTGAGTACCCTCATAGTGGAAGATGCTCACACGAGGTCCCTTCATGGAGGTCCTCAGCTGACCACGAGCCTGCTGAGACAAAACGTGTGGATCCTCGGACATAGGTCATTCGTGCGAAACATCATCCGTAAATGTGTCAAATGCGCGCGGCAACGTGCACTAATTCCTCGGCAACTAATGGGGAACCTCCCGGCGGCCCGCGCAACACAATCGCGCCCCTTTCTTCACACCGGGTTAGATTATGCGGGCCCATTCTTCGTGCGCACTGGCAAAGGACGAGGAATTAAAGGGCACAAGGCGTACTTAGCTCTGTTTGTTTGCTTGGCCACACGTGCGGTGCATTTAGAACTAGTTTCCGATTATTCCTCGGATGCGCTCTTAGCCGCGTATCGTCGGTTCGTGTCTCGTCGCGGGTTTCCCTCCGACCTCTACAGCGACAACGGGACGACTTTTCAAGGCGCAGACAAAGAATTGCAACAATCATACCAGAAGGTACTACACGATACTGACATCGCAAACACTATTGCGAGCGACAATGTCACGTGGCAATTCATCCCCCCCGGAGCTCCCCATTTCGGAGGACTTTGGGAGGCGGGAGTGAAATGCACCAAGCACCACTTGCGACGAGTCCTTGGAGCACGAACGCTCACTTTTGAAGAGCTAACTACCGGACATTTTTAGTCGGAGCTCCGCTCACTATGATCCCGGAACCCTCGGTCCTCTCATTGAACGAAAACCGACAATCGAGGTGGCAGCTCGTTCGTCAACTACTCGAAAGTTTTTGGAAATTATGGTCCACCGAATACATTCACTCGCTCCAACTACGCAATAAATGGGACAAAACGCACCCGAATGTACAGGTCGGAGATTTAGTTTTAATCCGAAACAACAACCTCCCTCCGGCGAAATGGTTACTTGGGCGAATCACGGAATGCCATCCGGGACCTGTCGCATTGGTTCGCGTAGTCACGATTAAGACCGCGCACTCTGAGTTCAAGAGACGGATCGCGCAACTGTGCCTTCTCCCAGTCAGTGCCCCACCTCCAGACTCGTCCAACATACCTGCGCCACATAGCAGTGGCTCATCTAATGAGTGCGAGACTCCGAAATCGGCTCCGTGCTCCATCATGAACAACGATTGAAACATTGATGCGTCAAGGTTTAGTAAAAAAAAACCCTGGCGAACTAATGCGTAAAAAAAGAATGGGGAGGATTATATTGCGATATCACGTCTGAAACCACACAGCGTTTCAGCACATCATTCGCCAGCGTGACAAACGACCTTGTATGAATGTAAATAGTTAGTAAGTAAGTTAGTATAAGTATTATTCTTCATTGTAAGCAGAAAACTTGTCGGCTTGATATCCCCGCACGTTCACGGCGGGCGGACTAATGTCGTTCCCACACACCATGTACTAATTCGTGTCAATCAGTCGTCCGGTCGAACGACGGCGGGTGGAATGTTCGCGCACGACCGAAGAGGCGGCGGTTGCGCTCCAAAATACGTAATCGACACCTGGGCTCGAGTGTAACGCACCTCGAGAGGCCCGGGGTCGAGGTTAACGCTACCGTGATTTTAGCGTTGTAAACCCCAATTGTCTCCGCACGGGACCACGCCGAATATTGGAACGGGGCTCTCGTCACTTCGGCCGCAATGACTAACGAGAGCACACGCGGTGCGCATCATCGGGTCTACTTACCGCGTCTCAACCCGCGCTAGTATTTCACCACGAGCAGTTTACCCGATCTTCAGCAACTTTCTGTATCTATAAGTCCCGAGCAAAAAGTGAAAAAAAGAAAATACATCGTGTGTGACGACTAAGCCGAATTACTGTTGTGTCGGAACAATTTATTTTCCCTGAGCGATCCCTAAAAACTTCGCATCCCACCGAACAATTAACGAGTGTTTGAATAGCGAAGGTTCAAACACGCCCATTTACGTCAAATTTTCTCCGATTTCACGAGGATCCTCATCCGCGCCCGTTTTCTACCTGTGCGACGAGTGAACAAACAAAATTTAAAAAAACTCAACGAGTGAAAGTGAGTGTAACCAAACAAAACAACAATCGCTTCAAGTGCTCCGGACACCAGCAAGCTGGTGAAGCGACAGTGCACCGACAGCCGCGCCGACTCTCAACCCGCGATCGGCAGAGTCAGCGAATTCCATTGAAGGCCGGAACACTAGACGTCGCGAGGATGCCCTGGGTTATCGTCCCCGTCCTTGTCAACATCGCGTAAGTACAATTTTATCACCCATACTTCCTCTTCCCGCATACCTCGGTCGCCACACTCCCAGCGCGTTTAAGCCCGAATTGACGCACTCGAGGAGAGTTCGTCTTTTTTACCTTTTTAATCTTTATTATTATTTTTTAAATTTTTATCATCTTTCTTAGTCTTTTGACTTTTTCAACCTTTATTATTATTATTTTATTTTTATTTTTTTTATTATTATCTTTCTTAGCCTTTTTGATTTTTGACATTTTCACTTATTTTCTTTTTTCTTCTCCCTCCTCTCTCCCCCTTTCTGATTCCTCCTTCGAACCCTCCACCGCTCTCGACAATTCGCGCTCTTGCACGCCGTAGGCCCCTGCGACCTCAATAGTCCGGAACAGGCTACCACACCGGCCGGAAATTGTCGTTGTAGGCCCCGAAAGCTGCAAGACCTCGAAAAAATTCTGGGATTTTGGTGGGTTGGTGGCTAACGCAACCTCAAGCCAGAATCCCACGAAACCAAAATTTTCTTTTTTTATTATTACTCGCGTTCTCACACGCTGTAGGCCCTTACGACGCCAATTACCTGGTACAGGCTACCATACCGGCCAGCGCTTGGCGTCGGAAGCCCCGAAAACGGTGGGAATAACGAAGAAATTCTGAGATTCAGACGGACTGGTGGCTAACCCAACCTCAAGTCGGAATCTCACGGATGGATATCAATAACTAACAACCACCTTCCTTTCTTTCTCGCTGATTCCCGCTATCATACAACTTATTCAACCAATTTTTTCAAATTTTCAATTTTCTCAAGTTTTCAATTTTCTCGAATTCTCATATTTTTCAATTTTCTAATTTTTCAAATTGTCAATTTTTTCTAATTTTCAATTCTTTCAAATTTTTTATTTTTTCTGATTTTCAATTCTTTCAAATTTTCATTTTTTTCAAATTTTCAATTTTTTCAAATTTTCAATTTTTTCAAATTTTCAATTTTTTCAAATTTTCAATTTTTTCAAATTTTCCAATTTTTTCAAATTATTAATTTTTTTTAATTTCTAAATTTTTTAAATGTTTTCAAATTCTCCATTTTTTTCAAATTTTCAATTTTTTCATAATTTTCAATTTTTTCAAAATTTTCAATTTTTTCAAAATTTTCAATTTTTTTAATTTTCAAAAACCTCGAATTTTTCGCAGTTCTTTAAATTTTTAAATTTTTACAAATACCTCAAGTTTACTTATTTACCCATGAATAATACACGAACTTCATGCGCCCTTGAGTAATGGACCGCGGTCACGAATCCGCAAGGGTTACGTCAAACCCAAAATAAACAGAAAAAAATTGCACAACAGAATCAAACAGTGGAAACAAATTATCCGCAACCAAACCAACCTCGAAATAGCAAAAGAGACCGTGCTCAGATTCGAAAGCGAGGAGATTGCGCCTGAAAACAGGGTCCCAGTAATAATCTCGTCAAAGCGGGACAGACTTTTACTACGACCCAATCACCGGCGCATTAATTCACCGCATCTTTTCGAAACCAGTCGAGATAGCGCTAATCACCCTCGCTGAATCCTCTATAATAATTAATAAACTAATGCTATTATTACTCCAATTGCAATCATTCTTTTCCCATCATAAAATTGTTTCAATTTTTATTTTAACTCTTGAAATGAAGTTTTAAAAAAGTAAACAATTTTTTTTTCTTTCTTTTTTACCCGTAATTTCACTTCACCAACCTAAAGTCAGTTATAAAATTCTAACACATATATACACGTATGTACAGTTCTTGTGTACCCACATCCTACATTTACCCGTCCGAATCTTGGCTACCAATTGTCCTGGGGTCCTGCGAGGCAAGGCTAGTTGCGGGCACCAACAGTCGACCGAATTGCCTCTGAATTTCGGTGTTACCCAATACCAATACCAAACAATAAAATAAACGAACACTAAATACATGGGACTGGGCCCGCGAGCCCAGATTTCTCGTTAATAAAAATCGAAGTTTACTTTGTATATCCAAATAAGCCTGTAGCGACTTACGCGGATTGCATCGCTTAAAAACAACGGCAGGAGGCAAGACTAACTCCAACCACTGTCCATCTCAACTAAATCAGTTTTAATCTGCATTAAACCCGTCCGCGTACAATCTTCGCGAATTACGGGGGGAAAAATACTCGTCGTTTTTTTTCTCCTTCCAGAATTAACAGACCACCCCCATTGTCGTTATTTACAACACTCCAACAAAAAAAAGGGGAGGAAGAATTGTTTTTTTATATATATGTATATATTTCGAATCTATATTATGTTGTTTTTCTCTTTTAATTTTTTTTTACTTTTCTTTTATTTTTGTTCAACCTTTCAATTTTATTTTTGCGCTTCGAATTTCAAACTGTCGATCCACGAACTTATTCATTTCTGACCCTTGAATTAATTTTTTTTTACTTTTAAATGCCTAGTTCCTATCCTTCGTATTCTCAACCCTAATTTTCATCTTAAAAATTTATATTTCTGAATATTAATTTTTGTGTGTGTGTGTTAATTTCTAAGATTACTAGTTCAAGTACTAACTTCAACTTTCTAACATCGATATCGAATTTCCACTTTTTTTTACGATCTTCGTTCTTCGATATTTATTTTCGCTTCGTTTCTGAAAAATCGGAACTTTAGTAATTTGCATAGTAATAAATTCTAAATTTCGAACCTCAACATTTTCCGAAAATTTTTAACATTTTAAACGTTGAATTTTCACGTTTTCAATTAAGATTCATCCTTCTTAACTTTTGGATTCTGAATTTTTACCTTTGCACATTAGAATTTTGCAATAAATTTTTGTTCTAACGACCTCGAATCCGAACTCTATCCCACTTCTGACACCACTCTTTGCAACATTTTCTCGCGCCCATAATTGGCTCACGCGGACCGATTCCCCGGCTCAAGCCACCATACCGGATACGCGTATTACCTAGCGGAAATCCCTTCATACTCCTACTATCCCCATTAATCCAATCGCCTTGCGATAGTCATCAATCTTATTCCACAAACAAACAATAAATTATCTACAGTTATCCAATCGACAATTTATTCTTTTTCGCTAAGCATCTGTATCCACCGATTACCTCCTTTAACTACTAATACATTATTGCTATTGTTGTTCTCTCTAACTTTTCTTGTTCTTCTTCTACATTCCCCCATTGTTTAAATAGGATTCTTGCACGCGATAGGCCCCTGCGACGACAATTATCCAGTACAGGCCACCATACCGGCTGGGAGTTGTCGCCGAAAGCCCCTAGAGCTGCAAGTCTTCGAAACAAAATTCTGAGATTTCGGCGGGCTGATGGCTCACGCAACCTCAAGTCAGAATCTCATGAGTTAACGGGGATAAATAGTACATTTGCTTATCATCGCTATTTCATTCGTGAAAATAGTTTAACCCTCGTCCCCAAAAAAAAAAAAAAAAATTTTGGAACACCCCTACCGCCAAAATTTCCTTCACGTTCCGCGAATTCTATTCCGTTTTCCCTCCCCCTATCATGCACCCCAACCGACCTATCCTATCGCCCCAACCTCACGGTGCGGTGCACCCAGACCAACCCATCCTATCGCCCCAACTTCAGGGTGCAATGCATCCTAATCGACCCTTCTAATCACCTTTTCCTCTAGGAGCCGAGGGGGGCCTTCATGCCCAACAGGGGGGCCTTCACGTGCCGAATAACGGTAATAGGCCGGCGACCCCCGATGCCCGAATGATGCTGGACGAAGATCCACGTCACGGTATTCATTCGCTCAGAGGACGACCCGAAATTCCTCAGCTTCCCTGCCCAGATTAACCCACCTCACCCTCCACATTTTCCTCCAGACATCTCTACCCTTCCTCCTAGACCCCCCCCCCCCTCAACCCTCCCCCGAACTACCACTCGACTTTCCACCAGAGCCCTTACCCACACCAAAACCAACCGTACCAACCAGACCCAATGCAACACAACGCGTTCTCTCCAAACTGGGAAAACCATTGGGAAAACCACCCCCAACGCAACGGTTCCCAACAACACCCCTAGGCCGCGCAGAACTACCCTCGCACGACGGATCGTCCCGAGGATTGCGAGGATCACCAAGGGCACCTCGAAATCTCCGAACGGCTCCGCAACACTGTGAGAGGTGACGTCGATTGGCTCACAAAAGCCCTGATCCCGATCCCCGAATTCGATGGCCGGTCGAAGCGGCGAATCTGCCGGTCGAAGAGTTTATTGCCGACGTACCGTACGCTATGGAGACCCTCGAGCCCACAGATCTATACAAGTTCCAGTACTTGCTGTTCGAAAAGCTCAAGGGTGACGTGCGACGACAAACCCACTCTAAACGTGGGAGCTATCGCACAGTCGCAGACCTGCTGAGAGATCTGCGTTCCTTATTTTCCCCATAACGAGGAACGTTAGCCCTTAAACTCGAACTAGCCACTATGGCTCAAGGCTCGAGAGAAGGGATCTTCGACTACGCAGCCCGAGTCAAAGAAATCGGTGGAATCCTAGACCGACGCGTCCACGAAGGCCGGCAAGACGAATCACCGGCTCTAATACGTTTATTGCGCGAGGAAAACCGCGCTAACGTATTAGAATGCTTCGTTAAAGGACTTCGCGAAGAACTATGTAATCACGTGTGGCAAAAGGATCCGCAAACCATAGAAAAGGCCATGACCTACGCATACGAAGCAGAAGAGCTCATCCGAAATCGTGCGGTAACAAACGAAAACCGCGCTAAATTCGATGCAGCTTGCATCGAATTTAGCGCGGCAAACGCCTATCCGACGACGAAATCCCCGCCGACACGCAACTAAAATCCTCATTTCGCTCGCGATCGCGTTCAGCAAGCTCGACAGCCAGAGTTCGTTACGCCGATTGGAGACACGAGTTGCGATGTTATTATTGCAAAAAACTCGGCCATGTCATCGACGAATGCTACAAACTCCAAAATCGAAAATGATACGAGGAACAAGAACGATCAGGTCGCGATACCAGGGAAACTTCGCGCTCCCGTCAACAATACCGAGAATCCCACGATAAATATCGATCAGACGATAGCATTTCCCCGGACCGCCACCGAAATCACTTCCGCGACTTTTCGCGAGAAAAATACCTTAACCGTCGCGAACGGGATACCTCATATTCCAGTCGCGACAGAAGCAACTCTCGCCCGCTCCCCGATAACGATGGTTCGCGCTCTCGTCGCGATAAATTCGAAAACAACTCGCGTCGCTAAATCCCGACATCAATGAGTAACTTTCGATCCGGTAATCGGAACGATTCGCAAAACCGCTCCACCAATCGCGATCGAGGAAGAAGCGAATTACGTCGCGATAACCGTCGTGATAACTCGCGCACACAATTCCGCGAACGCAACCCGGGTAACTCTCGCGAACGTAACGACTCGAGAAAACGCAGGGATTCCAAACACGATCGCGAAGACCGGAAATCACGTCGCGATGAATACCAAAAACAAAACAAATCCAGAAATCGCCACTATTCGTCAGACTCGAGCGACTCAGAGTACGCGAGCGTCGACCGCGCGAGACAGGGAAGAACGAGTTCTCGCTCACACATTGACTCATCGCGCGACCGCAACGGCGGTGCCGGCAAACGCGACGCTAGCATAACGCGCGAGAATTCGAAAACGGAGAAAGCCAAATCGAGTGCTTTAAACTCCGAAAGGGCTCGACGAGAGAGCGCGTCGCCGAGCAACATCCCGGAAGCGCAGGATCCCAAAGAGCAGAAATCCGTAAGGCCGTTGTACGGAGGGGTCCTTATAAGAAAGACAGCGTAGTCAAGCTCGTCTCTCCAGACCTCCACCACGGCGACGCGATCTTCTATGTTGACCCCGGGTCCGACATTACCGTAATAAAGAAACACTGCCTACCCAAAGGAATCCCGATAGACCGCGAAGTAATTTTCGAAATCGAGGGCGTTACGGACGGGCCAACCTTTTCGTTGGGCACAACTAATTTAGCGGTAAACGGAATGGAAATGATGTTTAGCGTTGTGCCCGATACATTTAAGATCAACGAAGACGAATTACTCGGACGCGATTTTTTCATGAAACACCGAATAGACATAAGCTACCAGAACGGTTGGATAGCTCCACCTCACCTTACTCAAATAATCCCGTTCGCAAACTCCGAAATCGTAACGATCCCACCTAGAACGCGGAAACTGTTCAAGATCATAGTCACTAACGAACTGAAATCGGGTTACGTACCAAGAAATGAGTTCACGGACGGCGTATACTGTGGAGACGCGGTGGTCGATAATCAAACTATTCTGAAGAGGCCCCGACCATAGGGCGAAACGTTAAAAGGAGTGTTTTTTTAATGAGGTCGACCGTCGCCGAAGCTGCAGCGCTACTACAATTCACGGCCAGAGCCCCAACAACAGTTTGAGAATCGTGACGGCACAGCACAATTATTTTTAATTAACTCTAAGGACATAGAAATAGATATAGTTACACCCCGCGTAGCAATAGAACCTTTTGAAGAACTTCCGTGCCACGACATCGCTGATTCTGGGCCCAGTAAACACGCACGCATCGCCTGCGCAAAAGCTAAACGACACTACCCTCCCTCCACCGCGGCGTCGAAAATCCTCCCACTAGTCCGCCTGGAGCCCCTCACTGCCACTGAACTCAAACACGTGGTGAACCTCGTCGAGGAATACCCATTTTTGTTCCACACACCGGATAAATACCTCGGCGCGACTAACGTAGTCACGCACCAGATACCAACAATCGACGAACTGCCGGTTAATACAAAGCAATATCGCTTCCCTCACCATATGAAAGGCGCGATACGCAACGAGGTCGAGGAACTCCTAGGAAAAGACGTGATTCGTCCGTCAACTTCCCCGTGCAACTACCCGATTTGGATCGTTCCCAAAAAGGAGGACTCCCAAGGGAACAAACGTTGGAGGATGGTGATAGACTATCGGAAATTGAACGAAAAGACCGTCGCAGATGCCTATCCTCTGCCTAATATCACTGACATCCTTGACCAGCTAGGTAGGGCTCGGTACTTTTCCAAATTCGATCTTGCTTCGGGGTTCCACCAAATCCCAATGGACCCCGAGGATCGACAGAAAACTGCGTTCTCTACTCCACACGGGCACTACGAGTTCAATCGCATGCCGTTCGGACTGAGAAATGCACCAGCAACCTTCCAACGTCTGATGGATTACGTGTTAACCGGTCTTCAAGGTATCGAGATGTTCGTCTATCTTGACGACATCGTCATCTATGCAGACACGCTCGAAGAACACGCCAAAAAATTCGGTCGTCTCGCGAAACGATTGACCGAAGCAGGCTTGACACTCCAACCGGATAAGTGCAAATTCCTTCGCCCAGAAGTCGTCTACCTCGGCCACATAATCAGTGCCGACGGAGTGCAACCGAATCCGAAGAAACTGGAAGCGGTGAACGAGTTCCCAATCCCCAAAAACGCTAAGAATATTAAACAGTTCTAGGGACTAGTAGGGTACTATCGCCGGTTTATCGAAGCCTTCGCGGAAATCGCAAAACCACTCACGCGACTACTGAAAAAATCCGCACCATTTATCTGGGGCGAGGAACAGCAATCAGCGTTCGAAAGGTTACGCGACAAGTTATGCGAAGAGCCGATCCTACAACATCCGGACTACGACAAACCTTTTATCGTCACGACTGACGTGTCCGAATTGACGTGACGACAATCGGAGCAGTGCTCAGCCAGAGCGAAAAAGGAAAAGACCTGCCTATCGCCTACACATCAAAAACACTGAGTGACACGGAAACGCGATACGACGCTACAAAAAGAGAACTGTTGGCAATTCTTCATGCCATGGAGGCCTTCCATTCGTACATTTACGGACGGAAGTTTTTCCTGGTAACGGACAACAAACCGCTGACATGGCTCAAAAATCTCAAAAACCCGAACTCACAGCTACGCCGGTGGTCCAACATTCTAGATGGCTGTAACTTCGACATCGTCCACAACAAGGGTTCGCAGAACACTAACGCCGACGCCCTTTCGAGAAACTCACCCGGGGAGGTAAACACGGAAAAGGCTAACATGTTCATAATCAACTCACAGACTCCTCCCGCTAACGAAACCGGCTCAAGTTTTTCGCCACGCACCCCGTCACAGGTTGGACTCGCTAATAGCCGCTCCACCGCCTGCCATTCCAAAGGAAGCGGCGAATGCAACTACCGCCGAGGCAGGCGAGACAACGAACGTAACCGTTGACGGAACTAGGGAGGTATGAAACCCAATCGTTGCCGAAACTGGGGAGGCACCGAACTCAATCGTTGTTGAAACTGGGGAGTTACCAAACCCAATCGTTACCAGAACTGGGGAGGTGCCAGACCGGCGCCGGACTCTAATCGCATCATCATTCGACAGCACTCTATGTACCACCCGTCCGAAGACCAAGACCCAACTGACTTGTCCGCGCAACAAGAACCTTCGCTATCGGACGATGCGCGAGTCCCACAGCAACCAACACCGGTTACACAACCACCCCTTGTCGCTACGACAATAAATTTTCCTCTGAATCCGATAACGACGCTAGCGATAACTCAGCCGACCCATCAGGCGACCCATCTACCGAAAGCCTAAGTAGCGACAACGACCAAAACATCTCGGCACGGCCACCAGACGGTACTGGGTTACGCACTTCCCCAAACCCAATAACCGCCGGGAAAACCTGTGTCGCATACTTCGTCACACAAGACAAGGTCCTAACCTCAGATGCTACCGATCTCCTAATAGAAAAGGGTACGATCGATTGGGACGAAATCAAACAAACGAACCCCAACCCGGAAAAGTTATCGTTACCACCAAAAATGGGGTGCACGCTTACGGACTGGTATACGAAGAGCAATTCTTCCACCGGCTAGATTCCGATTTCTTGACCGCCTGCCTCAACACACTTAGAGAACTGATGAGGAAGCACGACGTACACATACTTCGCATGTGTACGGACAACAGATTCATCAACTCCAGGGAGCGCGGCGCGATAAACGAATACATTCGACGTGCCTTCGACAATACCAATACCGACATCGTGATTTGCAATAATGCCGCCGTCGTACCCGCCACACAAGACCGCCTCCAAGTCATTGAAGAATCACATTGTTCAACCGCCGGAGGCCACAAGGGCGTAACTAAGATCTATTAATTAAACTCGCAACGCTTCTATTGGCGAAAAATGCGGTTCGACATAGCAAATTTCATCAAACGCTGTCCCGACTGCCAACGCAGGAAACTTATAAGAGTTAAACACCGTTTGCCGATGATCATCACCGATACACCTGAAGATTGTGAGCATGGAAATTACTTCCGCGCCACCTTCGTGCGCCCTCCTCGCCCGTCGCCAAATGCCGGTGGGCGCCAGCCAATTTTTATTTTATTACGCGGGCGGAATCGGCAAACCGCCCTACCTCAAAACGTAAACGTAACCAAAACGTAACCGGCGACGGACTCGGAGGAGCGGTTCACGGAACCTCGGGGTCGCTCAGTGTGTTAGGTTGTGGAGAGAGGGCGTGGATCCTTAGTGGCACTGAATAACGGCGAAAACGTAACGCAATTATCGGAAAAATTCGGTCGGTTTATTAATAAGATACCGGAACCCTTTACAATACTTCAACGTAACAGAGAACGACAGAACCGAGAGAACGAGGTAACGAGAGAACACTCACGCTAAAGAATAATGCGTAAAACGAAAGTACCTCAAACGAAAAGGAAAAGTGAATTTTCATTAAAAACAAAATAGAGAAAACCGGGTGCCAGGTAGCGCGAAAGCGCGTCGCGTCGTGGTCACCCACACAAAAGAAAAACAGAAAATAAGAGAACGAATCACCGCACCTAATAAATCGGTAAACTCAAAAGTACTGCGCACGAACTAACTAGGGAACACCAGTGAACGCACACGAATATGTTAGAGAACACTAGAGAAACGAACGCGAACTAATCAGAGAACACTAGGTAAATGCACTAATATTAATCCGTGGGTTCGCTAGTCGTTGCACTAATTAACCGGTACCGGGCGAAACGGCGATCTAAAATTAAACGGAAAATCGAAAATAATTACAGAGAACGCCGAAAACTTAAGGATACGCCGAGAAGGTAACTAAACTTAGAAATAATTAAAGAGAACGCCGGAAAACTAATGAAAGGTAATGCCGAGGAAATAACTAATAGATAACTTAAAAAAAGGTAATACGACGACATAACTAACACTAAGTAATTCTAACCCTAAAAAGGTAATTGTAGGTAACATTCGGTAACATTAGATAGCATTAGGTAATAGGAGGTAACATCAGAGAACAAGAGAGAGCTGCTTGCCGGCCGAAGGCTGGCCGACGAGAGATCGTCGGTCGGCGGCTCATCACCCAGCAGGGCTGCGAGATCCGCGCGCCCCACTCTAACCGGGGTCCCACTCTCAGCGACGCGCGGCGATGCTGCGGCGGTGATGCGCGCGCACCTGCGAGCGTCCGAGCGAACCTAAAGGCGGACGCGACGCCGAAAATCAGCAAAGATGACTAAGATAACGAACGATAACCGAAAGATTCCTGAAACGTAACCAAAACTGACCGATATTTGACAAACTATCGTGGTGATGATCGATAACGAGGGAATCTCCTTGTGACGCGGGAGTCTGAACAAACGTAAACGTAAAGATAACGGAAAACTGAACCGAAAAACGACCTGGCGATCCGAGCGTCGGTGTGGTCGTAGGCACCTCCGCTGCGGCCTTCCGAACGTACCTGAAACTTAATCAATCTTTCCCCCGAACGTCACTTCCTCAGTGGAGCGCCGGAATTTCACCGGTCCTTTATCCTCTCCTACCGATACACCCTGAGCGTTATCACCGAGATATCCCGGGTGGCACAGTAATTCGGCCCCGAACCGCGGTAATCTCGGTGCACTGACCACTATAATTGACCGTCAGATAACATATTAGGTAACATTACCCTAAAACCGGAAAAATACCAATCGGAGGTCGGAAGGAACGCTAAAAACTTGCAGATTCGCGACTCTGCAGACCGGGGGACAGAAGATTCAAAAAAATTCTGTCACAAGATGCATTCGAGAAAATATCAATAGATATATACGGCCCATTACCGAAAACTAAATCCGGCCAGGAAAACGTACTAACGATTCAGGATAACCTAACGAAATATTCAGTCGCCATACCCCTCAAAAGAACAACGTCTAAAGACGTAGCATATGCGCTTGCAAATAAATACATTTGCATATATGGCGCACCCAGAATCATCATATCAGACCAAGGCAGAAATTTCATCAGCGAAGTCTTCCAAGAATTCACGAAGATCTTCAAAATTAAACACTATCGTACGACCGCATACCATCCCCAGTCTAACGGATCCCTGGAAAGAAGCCACCACGTGCTAACCGAATACCTGAAAACAATTCGTGGATAGACCAGGCGAATAGGACGCTTGGATCCCTGCGGCCATGTTCTCGTACAACATCAGCATACACGAGGGAACCAAATACTCGCCCTTCGAACTCGTATTCGGAAGAATAGCGCGCCTGCCATCACAATTCGAACGCGAGCACATTGACCAGGCTTTAGACAAATTCTACACGGAATTAGTAGGAAGACTGCAAACTTCACGCGAAACAGCCGTCGAGAACCTGATCGCTGCAAAAAAACGCTCCAAAAATACTACGATAGGCGTGTAAAACCACACTCCTATAAAACAGGCGACAAAGTATACCTGTTAAAAGAACCCAGAACAGGAAAATTCGACGACCAATATACCGGCCCATACGTCGTCACAGAAATAAAAGAATTTAACAATATCACGCTGCTGCTGGGCCCGGACAAGTACAAAACCGTGCACGTAGACAAGGTAAAACGTGCCTACTAGTGGATCCCGCTAATGGCTCCCACCTCTCGAGCTGCCGCTGTTCGGCTCATCCTAACCTCGACCACACAACCAATACATTGGTTTTTGGTCGAGGGGGGTGGGGTTTCAGGCGAGCCGCGCGCTCCATAGAAAAAGAAAAACAAAAAAAAGAGATATATATATACATATATAAGTAAAAAAAAAGATAATAATATAAAAATAAAAATATATTGTAACGCGACGCTACAAGCGTCGTTCGCCTAAGCGACGACGGTTTTTGAACCAAGCGCGCACTTCGCTGCTGCAATCACGAAGCGCGTCTCGGGTGGCGTCAGCCATCGGCGGCCGCGCGCGAACCAAGCGCGCGCGTGCTCGCATCAAGCAAAGGTACTCAACCGCTTCCCCCGGCCAACAGTACTCAACCATTGCTAAACACTCGACCCCGAGTGGCGCCATCTCTCGGCAGCCACGCGCGAATCAAGCGCGCGCGCGCGCTCATAAGGCCAAGTGAAGCGGTGCTCAACCCGCGGAGAAGGCGCCAACGCAATCAAACAATAATTCATGAGAATTAAACAAAATAAAAGCTAATCTGACCTCCTCGATGCAAAAAAACACCTTCTCACAAGACCACGCAACCTAAAGAGATAAACAGACACCACAGAGCACGGCGATTTCTCGAGCCATTCAAAAAACAAAATAACACACAAAATCATCCACAGATTGAATTATTTTGTCCGAACACCGAGTTAGATGTAGGGGGGACGGGCATCAGCATATTATTCCTCAATAAAAACATTTACATCAGGCACATAAGCAACGTTTTCTAATTAAATATCCCTAGCCAATCACGACGCCGGGATATCACGCGATGGTCCATAATCCGGTCAAGTGACCAATTTCTGACCTAAAAGCGCCACTACGGCGACGGCGCGCACTAACCCGTTACCACTCCCCGCCCATCTGACAGGCCGAAAGTATTGTGATGTCGCGAAGGGATAATTCGGGAATTTTGTTATATCGTGTAGCCAACTGTGCTACAGAACGCGGTTTTAGGACGGAGGGACTCGGTAAACACGTTATTGAACTGCTCAAGACATTTATTCTGGTACTCAAAATCTGGCAGCATTACAGTGTCGCGCAGAGTTTCGGGCTTACTGACTCACGAAATAACGCGGGAGGCCCTTATATGAGATCGAACTGTGGGAAAATGGTAATAGTGGGGAGGAATTTTGGGAGAAGAGTCCAGAAAGTTCGGCGGGAAAAGGGCGCACGTGTGGCTGTTTTCCTGGAAAGGCGCATAGCTGATTAGGCGAAGCGTGCGTGGGAAACAGGCTTGGGAAAAAGGGACGTGGATAAGAATTTGAGAGGAGTCTGGAAGCTTCGGCGGGAGACGGACACTTGTGTGACTGGATTCCGGGAAAAGGCGGTTGTTTAGATAGGTGCAGCGTGCATGGGAAACTAGCGATAAAAAGGGATTCGGGAAAAGTCACGTAGGCCACGCGAGTGGCGGTATTATGATGCAGGCGATAATAGCTGCGTTTAGGGGACCTATGGAGACGTAGTGCGTCGCGTCGAGCCGGACCGCAGGTCAGGAAACGATAAATTAGTAATGCAGGCCCGTGGGCCAGAGGTACGGAGAGTCGGTGGAAAAAGGAAAAAATAGGTAGTGGACAGGGACTTGTTACAGTATATAAATCACGCACCGCGGCCGTAGCGACACTCTTGATTTCAACGTTACCGAACTCGGAGTCACACGCTGCGCTGCAGCACCTATTCGTCCCTGTGTCGTCTGAAGGAAGCATAGCATAGGCCACCAAGGATTGAGGGAAGAACGCGCCTACCGTGCTTCGGACATCAATTCTGTGGTGAGAGAAAATTGCTCACGAGATAGTCTGGCAACACGACAGCCGTGGAGTGCCGTATCTCGTTGAGCAGGTCAGAAAACTCGCGATACGTCGGCGCCTACGACAGCACGTAGTGCCCGACTCCTCGCTCGAGACGACCAAACTCTCCGTCTCCTGCAAAGCTTGCGCATAGCGCGCTGGGCTGGGATTCGGAGATTCAAGACACGGGATTGCCGCCGCCTAGCATAGCGTCTTGGTTAGGCGGATCCCACACACGTGGCGCGAGGAATATTTTATTCCATAAATCAAACAGCGAAAATATTTTACACGCGTGCGATATCAACACAGATATCGGTAGAACGACCTGAAACCCTGCGCAGGGCCCCCGGATTGTGCGGGAGACACGTGGTTGGGTGTGCGAGTATTTTGCAAAGCAATCGCTCGCACAGACGTGCGACGTTTTTTTTCTGAAAACGTCGGCAGAACGATCTGAAACAGAGCGTCTATCCCAAAATTGTCCGCGAGTCCTCTATGCGGTTGGGTGTGTGGGTATTTTCGTAATTATAAGTGGGAAGGCGCGTGTCCAAAGCTATCGCGAGGCATCAGAGGCTACCGCGTGCAAAACATTGCCACTTGGTGCACCCAGGGTCACCAATAATTGCTCGAAGCATTACGCTTCTGAGAGCTCGGGTAGCAAGAGCCAGCGACGCTAAGGAGTTCGCGCCAAGAACTCGCGTCACCGTGCCTGTCGCTATAGAGCGACAGCTCCCCCCGGTTAGATCAGGTTATAAATTGAGTGTAAAGCTCCGCGTACAAAAATCTCTGCGTGCGCGAATAAATTTGATACAAAAGTAGAAAAATAATTAGGATTAATCCTGCGTAAAACGACGACACATCGCAGGCTGTGCATCGTGAATCAGATCAGTTTTTCAAAGGTCCTCGACGTGCAAGGTCCAAGAAAAATAGCTTTAGCAATAAGAATTGAGTGTAGAGCTCCGTGCGTGGGCGTCCCGTGCACGTACGAATAATTCAATAAAAGAAAAAATAATAATAATAAAACCAGGATTCACCCTGCTTCAGGTTTAAGAAAGTCGGCTTATCCGCGTCAAAGACCTTATCGCTCCGCCGCGCATATTATCCTTTTTTTCCAAATCGGACTACCCGAGTCGAACCCTTTCACGCCGCCACGCCCGTGCGCTCGTTCGTGCACACACCAAAACAATCAAGCCGTAGCTCATCTCACCGCCCTGAGCTAGGCTCGGCTACAATAAGACAGCGAGCGCGATACTTGTCGACCACCTCCCCCGCCCTGTCCTATCAAACCGCCGCACGCCTTCTTACACGCCACCACCTTACGTGCCGATGATGAACAAAGGCTAACTCTTAACAATAAGAGGTACACGACCGAAAAGCTGAGGCATTATAACAGCTAAAAAAAACCGAAACCTCCCACACTCCTTCTACTTTGCCTGGTCCAGTACATGAACAAGTCACACCCGCTCCTAACAAACGCGAGTGATTTAACCCTACACTCCAAATTTCGCGAAAATAAAAAGGCGCGAAATTGCGAAACGTTTCAATATGTATACAAAAATAAATAAATAAATAAGCCAATAATAAATAACTAGATAAATAAATAAGTAAAAATACTAGTAAACGAAAAAAAAAAAATATATATATATATATACCTATACATAAACCAAAAATAAAAAATAAAAACAAAAAACGAATAAATTTAAAAAAAAAAAAAATAAATAAAATAAAGCAAATCATACATTCAACCGTTACATAAAAATAAAAATAAAATTTACATGCAATACATATGCATATACGACGATAATCATAATATTCAAAATGATCAAATGAAATAAAAAAAATAATAATGATAATAATTGTTCATGCCACAGCGTGTACCCGGTTAATATACCTATAATGATCGCCACCGCGGCACGCGTACCACCGAGTTCAGTCTCAATGTTATTGTTACGATCGGTACCTATTCATACGAGCGACTTCCGATACGCGGCGAGTTGACTCGTCCGAGCCCTGCGCTCCCCCCGATTCTCTCATTGTCTCCGAAAGTGTCTACAGCGCGTCACGCAACGAGCAACGAGTCACACCGAAAAGCAAAAGATATATTCGCGAATTTACGACTCGCGGATGTATTTAACGATCGTAACGTTTTGAGCTCCGTGCTACGATTACTCGAATCGAGCGTTCTGTGCCACCGACTCTCTGAAATGTTGTCTACGATTTGTCGTGAAGAATAAGAGTGAAAATTCACAAAACGTGCCACGCGGTGTCCACCATTATTCTCTTCTCTCGAGTGATCCGAACCCCACTTCGCCCAAGAGTAACTCATGGATTACCTCGTTACAAAAACCCTGTGACGAAAGTATTATATAAATCTGGTAATTGTGCTGCGATTAGCGAAGGCGCGCACATTTTTTGGTCCTTCGAGCCGGATCCTCAGAGAAACCCGCAGAACGGTGCGACATTGTGGTTGCGACTACGTGTGAAAACTCTTCGTGCTTCGATAAAAGTGGTACCATGAGACAAAACACCGTTCTCAAATCGATTCCACCGATCAACGACGTGGAAAAGACGCGTGCATAATCGCCGGGAGCATCGATTCAACGATCCAGCTGCAAGTACGGTGCATAAAAGTGAGTACAAGTGAGTTCGCAAATCTCGCCACGCGGTCACTCCTCGAGTACCCGTGCAGGCGTACCTCACAGCTCGCTCGATCCTTTCTTCGCCGAGAAGACGCCGGTACACGCGTACCGAGACACGGTACGTTCGCGCTCTCGCGTACCCCGATCACTCAAGTGACGCGCGAGGGACCTCCCCCATCGGTGACTTAACGCAGTGTCCGGGCGAAGCGTCGAACAACAGTTTCTTCGCGCGTTATCTCTCTACCGTGCTAAACTCAATGAAATAAGTTCGAATCATATTTCACTATTTTATTTCGCGATTCACAGACAACGCAGTTCGAAGTCCAAGGTTCGTTACATAACAGCCTTGTCGAATAACTTCGTTCGCCCTACACGTGGTACCCGTGACTAAAATAATAATCTCGAATATTCTAATTTTCCGCGAATGCAGCTACGTTGTTCAAGTTTAACGACAACATAAAAACAATTCCGATAATCCAACCGAGGATTTAAAGACAGTTAAATATTATTAACGTGATAATGAACTGAAATTTCTACCGACTTTCACGGCTAAGATTAATTCGCGCATCGCAAGTGTACCGTATATTGGACCGTACATTGGACCGTACCATGGAACCGCGCATTTCACAACCGCGTGTTACTCGGTTATGGTTACCCGCTCTCAACGATCGACGCGAAATTAATTTTTCGATTTAAACATTATCTCGAGGACCGCGGAACGTCATCGAACGTCAACCATGACGTCGGTTCGTTTGATTTTTTTCAAACAATTTACAATTGAAATATCATTGTAAATGAGACCTGCGATCTCTCTCATTCAATATTGAACAGGTGCCCACGCAGTCGGGACCACGTTTAATAAAAATCGTACATCCAAAACGATTTAATACAGTATCCACGCAGTCGGAACTGTACCAACCATCAACATGGCTGAACTGGAGGGTCTGCTTTACGAGCACCAAACACGAATGTAGTCGATGCCACGACTTCTCACCAATCTAAAGAAGTATGGGAAGAACAACTACACGCCAGCATTGTTGCGAGGACGACTCGCCGCTCTCAACGATATTCGATCGGAGTGTAACGCTCTCGATCGCCAGATTTACACGGCGAGCAGCGCCGAAGAAAGGAGGACGCTGCCGTATTTCAAGGAAGGACACCATCTGACCGCAGAGACAATCTACTACGAGGTCTGTGATTACATCTCAAACGCGTTAGCCGTATGTGCTCCAGCGCCGAGCGCCAACAGTACTGCGGTCGGTAACTGTACGTTTCAGGATGGAACTCGTGGTAGCTACACGCCTCTCCCCAGAATCGACATTCCAAAATTCTCGGGGTCATACACAGACTGGGTCTCCTTCCGAGATTTATGTCAATCGCTGGTAATTAATAACGAAGTCATCCCTAATGTGCAAAAATTACATTATTTAAAAATGGGAGTGAGTGGCGAAGCGAGTTCCCTCCTGAAGACAATCACGATCTCCGACACAAACTTTCAGGTCGCTTGTGACAAACTAAAAGACCGATACGATAATTCGCGTCACATAATCGACTCGTATCTCACAAAACTGTTCGAGGTTAGCACTGTTACCACGGAGAACGTTAAAGATCTCAAAAGATTACGGGATCAGACCCACGAAGCCATCAGCTCGTTAGAGAATCTGCATCGACCGGTCGATCAATGGGGCGACATCATAACCTTTATGACTGTGCGCAAATTAGATCCCACCTCCCGTCGGGAATGGGAAATGCGAATCGGTGAAAGCTCCACGTACCCTACGTACAAGGAGACTCACACATTCCTTGAGTACCGCATAAGAGCTTTAGAATCAATACTTCCGACGGTGAGCAAAAAACCCAACAAACCAAAAGGTGACGGGAACTCAACAAAAGCCCATTTATCGACTGCGTCAAAATTGTGCGAGTGCGATGACTGTCATCCGCTTCACAAATGCGAACGATTTCGCGCCAAATCTGTCGAACAAAGACAAAAAACAGTCCGCGAGCTCAATTTGTGTACCAACTGTTTAGCATCCGGGCATCAACCGAAACAGTGCCAGAGCAAGTACGTGTGCTCTCATTGTAAGCAGAAGCATCACACACTGTTGCATAATCCCAACGTTCAAAAGAAAGGAAAAGGTGAGAAGCTCGCGTTTAGTCCTGGTGGTACCTCAAATACAAATGCCCCAGTTCAGACTTCCACTCCTCAACAGACCGCTCCTCCAGCGAGTCTTGACCCGGGACCAAGTACAAGTCAACACGCGATTTCAAATCTGCATGCATGTGAGCGTGAAATGACTCCTGCTACAGTGATGCTCGCGACGGCCTGGGTACTAGTTTCATCGTCCAAAGGACGAACTACTAAAGTAAGAGCGCTGCTGGACCAGGGTTCACAATCGTCTTTCGTTACCGAAACTATCGTACAGACAATAAAAGCCCCTCGAACTCGAGTGCGCGCTCCAGTGACCGGTATCGGCGGCACTGACGCCGGCACAGGCCGAGCGTTAGTAAATCTTACTCTAAACTCCTGCATCGGCAATCAGGAAAATCCGATTCAATGCAACGCCATCGTGTTCCAAAAGTTAACTTGATACGTGCCTCCTCGATCGTCACGCTCGTCGACTTGGAGCCACCTAGAAGGTCTCGAACTGGCTGATCCCGAGCCCAGCAGCGGCAGCGCGATTCAGTTAATTTTAGGAGCCGATATTTACGCAAACATTCTCCGTGACGGACTCAAACGGGGACTAACAGGGTCACCTGTCGCGCAAAATACTATGTTTGGTTGGATCCTCTCCGGACCAACGACAAGTGGTACACTAAATAACGTTACAACGTTAACGGCGCATCTCGCCGTCGAACATTCGAGTTTCGCAACCGAACTGCGACGATTCTGGGAACTCGAAGAAGTACCCACTTGCTCCCCTCTCACTGAGGAGGAAGCCGCGTGCGAGAATCACTTCTCCGGGACACACACGAGGCTACCAGAAGGAAGGTACAAAGTCAAGTTACCGTTCAAAAGCTCAAAGCCTGTTGCGATCGGATTGTCGAGATTCACAGCCGAAAACTGGTTAACCAAGCTCGAACGCAAATTCACTCGTAACCCTGACTTATTTGAATCATACTCAGACTTTATGACTGACTATCTTTCCCTCAAACATATGGCACCCACTAGCTTCCACGCTCCTGACTCGACACCTGCTGCGTACCTCCTACACCATCCTGTGTTCAAGGACAGCAGTACCACGCGACTTCGAGTAGTGTTCAACGCGTCAAGCAAAACCACGAATGGTACGTTCTTGAACGACCATTTGATGGTAGGACCGAAGCTCCAAACGGACTTACCTATAACGATCCTACGTTGGCGGCAGCATCAATACGCACTGACCGCCGACATCACAAAAATGTACCGTCAAATCGAAGTCGATCCCGAAGATCAACGGTACCAACAAATCCTCTGGCGACCGACGCCAGAGTCTCCAGTTACGCCGTACAAACTCGTCACCTTAACATACGGCACAGCATCCGCACCATTTCTCGGAATGCGTGTTCTCAAACAATTAGCCGACGACGAAGAAACAAGCTTTCCAAACGCTGCGACAATTGTTCGAAACAACTTCTACGTCGACGACGTACTCTTCGGTGCTAACGACGAGATCTCAGCGTGCGCACTACGCATCGAACTGGAGAACTTGTTGACCCGCGGAGGATTTTCTCTACGAAAACGGATGTCGAGTTACGCGTCAATGCTCACCGACATTACGATTTCCGCTTTGGAGACAACAAAGATACGTACTTTCGATTCTACGGAATCAATAAAAATCCTTGGTATCGGTTGGGTACCCGCAACCGACTCCTTCTGTTTCAACGTGACAACGCCGAAGCGGACAGGAAACACGAAGCGATCGGTATTGTCCATCACATCACAGCTGTTCGATCCATTAGGATGGCTCTCCCCAGTAGTCATTACTGCAAAAATCCTCATGCAGAAACTGTGGATCGCGGCGCTCGACTGGGATGACGAACTACCTGAAGAACTCTCGGCAAAATGGGACAACTACTGCGAGAGACTACCCGACCTGCAAGCAGTGTCAATTCCACGATGGAATCGCCTCGCATCTGAGAACACCGAATGCGAACTGCACGGCTTCGCTGATGCCTCCACACGTGCATACGCAGCGGTCATTTACCTGCGTACTGTCACTTCCGAAGGCGAGTTTAAAGTCAGTTTAACCGCTGCAAAAACAAAAGTCGCGCCGATCAAAACCATTACCGTACCACGGCTCGAGCTTTGCGCAGCTGCACTCCTCGCAAAACTCACTGCATACGTCCTCGACGCAATGCAGTTAAAATCAGTTTCGATTTACGCTTGGACCGATTCTAGTGTCGTCCTTGCATGGATTCAGCAGCACCCATCACAGTGGCCTACATTTGTAGCCAACAGGGTTGCTGCAATCCAACATACGCTTCCCGAGGTATCATGGAAACATGTGCCAACTGCACAAAATCCTGCAGTTTGTGCTTCACGCGGACTCACAGCATCCGAGCTTCGTGATCACCCGCTGTGGTGGCAAGGACCTCCGTGGTTAAAATCCCCACAAGCAAAATGGCCACGCTTAACAAAGCTTCCAACGAAGGAGACCCTCCTCGAAGCGACGAAAACACCGACAAAGTCGCACATCGCTGTCGACAAAATTCTCCACTGGGAATTATACGCAGACGTATCATCCTCGAGGAAACTAGTACGCACCACAGCGTATTGTCAACGATTCGTCAATCGTTGCCGACGTCGCAGCCACGGGCGTGAATTACGTCTCACCGGCGACGAAATTCAGCACGCACAAACGTTCTGGATCAACGATATACACCATGAAAAATTCCTCACCGAGATCCAAGCAATCGAGCAAGAAAACCCACTGCCTCGAAGTTCCCCGCTCCGCAAGTTCGTGCCGTTCATCGACAAAAATGGTACCTTGCGCGTCAGCGGGCGCTTGGAACGCGCTGACATCCCATTCGAAGAGATGCATCCAGCACTTCTGCCCCAACATCGTGTCACCCAGCTCATCGCGGAAGACGCACACAAACGATGTCTACATGGAGGACCGCAGCTGACGCTCAGCGTTATACGACAACGATACTGGATCATCGGACTTCGACCGTTCGTCCGAAACTTGATCCGAAAATGTGTACCCTGCGCACGCCAGCGCGCAAAGACCTCCACACAATTAATGGGCTCTCTTCCGAAAGCGCGAATTAGTCAGCATCGCGCATTTCTACACACCGGACTCGACTACGCCGGGCATTTCTTGGTACGTATCAGCAAAGGACGTGGACAAAAATCACACAAGGCCTACTTGGCTTTGTTCGTCTGCATGTCCACCCGAGCAGTGCACCTCGAACTCGTCTCCGATTATACGTCCGAGGCATTCATCGCTGCGTACCGTCGCTTCATAGCACGACGCGGACTGCCGTCTGACGTATACAGCGACAACGGGACGACGTTTCAAGGTGCCGAAAAAGAGCTGCAAAACGCATTTCAACAGACCGTCTCCGATACCAACCTCGGGAATTTACTAGCCAACGACGGAACCACTTGGCATTTTATACCGCCTGGAGCATCTCATTTCGGTGGCTTATGGGAAGCCGGTGTAAAATGTGCTAAACACCATCTCAAGCGCGTCATCGGTACCCAAACGCTGACCTATGAGGAATTCAACACCCTCACGACTCAGATCGAGGTGTGTTTGAACTCACGTCCAATCGGGCCACTTACGACTGACTCGTGTGAATTTTCGGCACTCACCCCGGGACATCTCCTCATCGGCTCACCATTGCTAGCGGTACCAGAGCCCTCGTTGCTTAATCTGAACGAGAACCGCTTGTCGAGATGGCAACTAATTCAACGTACAGTCGAACACTTCTGGAAGCGCTGGACCGTGGAATATCTGCACTCACTCCAAGTCCGCACAAAATGGAAGACAGAGCAGCAAAACCTGGCCGTCGGAAATCTCGTACTAATACGAAACAACAACCTACCTCCAACGAAATGGATGCTCGGGAAAGTTGTCGAGATTCACCCAGGACCAGATTCGCACGTAAGAGTAGTCACCATCCGCACTGCTCAATCGACGCTCAAACGACCGATCTCTCAGATTTGCTTGCTACCCGTCGACGCGCCTGATCCGAATCTCGCTATGACCTCCTCTCCGAACACTCCCGACGCGACAGATTCCTCTGACTTTCAGGAATGCGACAAATTCAACAGTCATCTCCAACGAAAGTCGTAACGACAACTTCTGACGAACTATTAACACCCTAATGAGCACCTTATATATTCGCGAATTTACGACTCGCGGATGTATTTGTCTGAACTGTTGTCTACGATTTGTCGTGAAGAATAAAAGTGAAAATTCACAAAACGTGCCACGCGGTGTCCACCATTATTCTCTTCTCTCGAGTGATCCGAACCCCACTTCGCCCACGAGTAACTCATGGATTACCTCTTTACAAAAACCCTGTGACGAAAGTATTATTTAAATCTGGTAATTGTGCTGCGATTAGCGAAGGCGCGCACAATAATAATAATAAAACAAAATAAAAAACACACAACAAACAGCTCATTTTGGGTGTGACCTTTCGGATCTTTTGCGTACACTACACTGTAGCACGCACGTTGCCCATTTATTACAAAAAGAAAATCACATACAGCAAATAAAACAAGCTAACTACTAAAATTCGAAGTCGCCGTGGTCCTCGTCGTCGTCATCGCTGTCGCTCCAACCAGCGGGATGAATGGGTATTCCACCAGGAACCCATTCTCCCCGAATCCACATCCCATGGAGGAAGCGGTTCTCATCCATGTACGACGGCGGCCATCTAAACTAGAGGGCCAGCCCGAAATCACCCGACTCCTCCAACTCTCGCTCTTGTCGTACCAAATCTTGGGCGGCCCATCGCCGTGCCCTCCGCACCGCCTGTCGCTGGGGAAGATCCCTGTCCCACAACCATTGCTACAAACACATCGATTAAAACAAATCAGAATTTAGCCAGACAACAATCCACAAAAGATCCGAAACAAAATTAAACAAAATACTCCATCTTACTCGAAATACGACCAAAGCCTTCGCTCCAAGTTCTTTTTTTTCCATCTTATTCTTCTTCCGAGTTCTTCACGCCACGAATATTGCTCTTATAATGAGCTCTTGACGGTCGTCGCGGACCCAGCAAAACTGCATAACACCACAGCAAAACGACACTTCTCCCCTCCCCTCCCCATTTTCACGATAAAAAGAAAACAGAGGTGAAGTTTGAAACGTTCCAAAGTTGAAACGGTTTTCCCAGCTCCCGACTCCCGAGAAACAAATGAATACCTCATGTCCAGACCGCGGTGAACCTTACACGGCATGAGTGTTATTATTTATTTTTAATGAAATAAAGGCTTGTTCAATACAACAAGAATAGATTATAATAAAGCATGGTTTTATTGATTTATAGGGAAAATTACACCATCTTACGATCTTCGCAACACTGTCATTTCAGAACATCCGCGGAGTAGGATTATGAGATCCACGCTGCAATTTTCATTAATTTTATTGTGTACACAGGTAGGTTTGAGCTGTGCAACTAAGACGGCTTTAGGGAAAGCAAAATAGCTTTTATTTATGTGCAAAATTCCGTTCGTCTAGGACCTCCGGAACACTCTCGTTTCAAGGAAAAACTGTAACGTCCCCGAAGTATGGTTACGACCTACCGGGAAATTTTCATGAATTTTATCATGTACACAGACGGGTTTGAGCTGTGCAACTAGGACGGCTTTAGGGAAAGCAAAATCACTTTTATTGATGTGCAAAATCCCGTTCGTCTAGGACCTCCGGAACACTCTCGTTTCATGGAAAAACTGTAACGTCCCCGAAGTAAGGTTACGACCGACACTGGAATTTTCATGAATTTTATCGTGTACACAGGTAGGTTTGAGCTGTGCAACTAAGACGGCTTTAGGGAAAGCAAAATCGCTTTTATTTATGTGCAAAATTCCGTTCGTCTAGGACCTCCGGAACACTCTCGTTTCAAGGAAAAACTGTAACGTCCCAGAAGTATGGTTACGATCTACCTTGAAATTTTCATGAATTTTATCATGTACACAGACGGGTTTGAGCTGTGCAACTAAGACGGCTGTAGGGAAAGCAAAATCATTTTTATTTATGTGCAAAATCCCGTTCGTCCAGGACCTCCGGAACACTCTCGTTTGATGGAAAAATTGTAATGTCCCCGGAGTTCGGTCACCTCCGACGCTGCGATATTCATGAATCTTATCGTGTACACAGACGGGTTTGAGCTGTGCAACTAAGACGGCTTTAGGGAAAGCAAAATTGCTTTTATTTATGTGCAAAATTCCGTTCGTCTAGGACCTCCAGAACACTCTCGTTTCAGGGAAAAACTGTTTACGCGAAAATGTCGACACCGAAGGCTCGACACGAAGCGAAAAAAAAATTGTTTGCGCCGAAAAGTCGACACCGAAGGCACGACACGACGCAAAATAAAAATCGTTTGCGCCGAAAAGTCGACACCGAAGGCTCGACACGACGCAAAAAAAATGTTTATGCCGAAAAGTCGACACCGAAGGCTCGACACGACGCGAAAAAAACTGTTTAAGCGAAAATGTCGACACCGAAGGCTCGACACGAAGCGAAAAAAAAATTGTTTGCGCCGAAAAGTCGACACCGAAGGCTCGACACGACGCAAAAAAAAATGTTTATGCCGAAAAGTCGACACCGCAGGCTCGACACGACGCGAAAATAACTGTTTACGCGAAAATGTCGACACCGAAGGCTCGACACGAAGCGAAAAAAAAACTGTTCCCGCCGAAAAGTCGACACCGAAGGCTCGACACGACGCAAAAAAAACTGTTTACGCCAAAATGTCAACACCGAAGACTCGACACGACGCAAAAAAACTGTTTACGCCAAAATGTCAACACCGAAGGCTCGACACGACGCAAAAAAAACTGTTTACGCCAAAATGTCAACACCGAAGGCTCGACGCAACGAATAATCGATGCCAAAAAGTCGACACGACGGAAAGTCGACATCGAAAACACGTCACCGAGCAAGTGCATCGGACGAGTGTATCAGGTACGTATTTTTTCAATACTCATATTGTAAAATCAACGTTCTTTTCTTAGCAAAAAAAGATTGCACGTTCGTAAATGTTACAAAATTCGGCCGTCCGCGCCGTCGAGCCAACCTCGAGTTCCACGGCATTTCGCTGTCCGACGAGTGATTACTCCTCTTGCTGTTGAGTCCTCGGGCGTCGAATTCGGAGATTCCGGAATCAGCGACCGAAAAAGTGAGAAACTACGACAAAATAGAAACAATTCTCAGCCCACTCTGGGTTCAGGAAAATGTTATATCTGATATGGGATTTCTGAGAAATTTTTCAGATTTTCAAATTCCGGCGATAACGATATTTTCATTTTAAAAAAGGGTAGAACCTTGCAAATTGGTTCCTCAGACTTTTACACTTTTAACGAAGCTGCATCTATGAGTAAGTACGTTGTTCGATTTTGGCTTCCTCACAGACGAAGCTTCGTTAGAAGTGTTAAATTCTGAGGAAACAAAGGTTCTACTTCGCAGACTTGTTTGAGCTCGAAAGACATAAAGAAAATGTAAAATGTCATGAAATTTGAACCGCTCGACCGATTTGCTTCAAATTTGTGTTCAAACCTTGGTCCAGGGTTGTCCATATGTGAAGCCAATTTCAGATAATTTGACAAAAGTTTATGTTTAACGTAGGGGCTATTTGTTTCCTCATTGATAAAAAAAATATGAAATAATTCTATTCTTTCAGGATTGCAGCAAAGGTTTTTTTTACACTGGATCCAGCGGTTGGGTGAATCACTTGCTTCGAAACCAGAAATATGGGTTTTTCACTTTGTTCGCAGTCCAGAGAAATCCAATACAGAATTGGCATCCGCTATGGCTCAATCTCTTCGCAGTCACATTTCCTATCGATTAATTGTAGGGATTTTTTAATGATTCTTAAACCCAAGTCACAGATAAATTTATAAAAAATGCTGATGTAGTTGGCATCAGTGATATGAATCTTTTAAAGTGTTAACTAAAAAAAAATCTCTACGATTAATGTGTAGGAAATATGATTGCGAACAGTATGAACCCTAGCGGAGGCCATTCTGTGGTTGGTTTTCTGGTTTCGAAACACTGGTTGACCCAACTCGTGGCTCTGGTGGCAAAAAATCCTTTGCTGCGATCCTAAAAGAACAGAGTTATTTCAAATTTGTTCATCGGTGTGAAAAAACGTAAAACCCTTATAATAAAAGACAGCTTTTTGCTCTGGTTCGGCCCTTTTAAATTAATTCAACACATATGACAATTGATATACGATTTACTGTAAAAAATCATTACGCATACTATATACACATCACGAAATTAAAATGATAAATTCCACAACGTTTTAAGCATTCACGTTTTGAAAAAACGCAAAATACCGATTAAATTTGGTCTACATGTGTCTACATTTTCTCTATGTGGGAACATTTTATTACAATACATCGCGGACGCTGAATGTATCAGCGCCAATATTTTCTATTCCCCCCCCCCTTTTTTAATGAGTCCTCTTGCAATAAAATCGGTTCCTGAAGTGCTGATATCTCGCAACATTTCACTTTTGTCCGAACTCACGCATTCGAAACAAATTTGTCCGTATATTGCGTATACGTGTGGATCCGTGCGAAGGCAATACGCACGCATGACACAATTGGCGGCGCCCGCAGCGGCAGCCCGACCAAGTCGCGGCGATCGTCTGCCGACCGGCTCGCTCTCGTCATCTGACAGAGAAAAGTGACAGGGTCGTGCGTGCTGATTATAATAAATATCAGAGCATGATCTAATTCCGCGTAGTTTTGCGTCAATGATGACGAAGGGGTTAATTAACTAAATATAAACTGAAAATGTTATATAATGACCTTCCCGTGGCCAGGAGCCGTTGGTGGTCCGCGATGGCCTCGTCGGCTCTCACCCACGCTTGGTGCTGGGGCCGTCTGTCGGTTTGGCCCGTGACCTCCCACCGCGCGAACTTTCGTTCTTCGTCGCTGATGGTGTCTTTTAATTTTCCTGCAAAACATGTTTTTGTACTAGCGTCTATTAATTTCATCATTTTGCAAAGATTTCGCGTGCGTAAAGCTTTGCTTTACACACTCCTTTCGGAAAACTCGCGTTTTGACGCTCAATCTCCTCCCCGAAGAACTCGCGACACGCACCACTATTATAATAGTATATTACGATACGAGTGCGATGAAACTTTTTCGATACGAGTGTGACTTTGCAGCACGAGCCGAAGGCGAGTGTTGCAATCACACCGAATTGAGAAGATTTGGTTAAGGTTGTGGTGACCTTAAGGAACATGACAGTGTGAAATTTAAAAAAATTCGAACTTTTTTTGCATTGTCCGATAGAATGCGATGTTATAAACATACTCCCCAAGTATTAAATCGAGATTCGACTTATTTCGGTCGCTACTGTTTTATTTGAGAAAAGGATTGGGCAAAGGGATTGGATAATCCAAATTTTAAACGCGTTTTTGTCGGAATGGTGTTTTTCAATACGGTGACTACTCTCAGAGGAAGAGTTTTGAAGATATCCTTTTGAAATTTGTACAGAGTATTCTTCGCGTGATTCTTTAGGTCGCTATAGAACATTTTTTTTCGAAACTTCCTATTATTTTCGAAAAACTGTCGAAAAAATAAGATAAAATTGAGAATTTTCGTTCAATCCACCACTATTTTGTCAAATTTCATTAGAAAAGAATTCAAAAAGATTAGATTATCAATCATTTTTTTGAAATTTTTATTTCGGATCAAATTTGCGTCCGCTACCCAGGCCATCGTTTGGGAACTTTTTTTTCACCGGAGTGTTCAATAAATAAAAACGATGTTAAACAATAAATAAATCATTTCAAAACAAATTATTCTGTGTTCTCCATCGGTGCTTTAATTTGTAAAAAAACAATCAGACCGATTAGCTTATTCTAACCATAAAAAAACGCTGAAATCTGCTGTTCCCTAGCAGATCCGAAGAACCCGGAACCCGAAAAGCCACCGGTCGCTATGGAACAAAAACAAACTAAAAAGTTGCGCAGAAGCAACTTACAACCGTCCGATAACCACACGATGAATTCGCTTGTATGCACGGTTCAGGGTTCGTATGCGGTTATTATGTGTAACCGTTGTAATAACGGATGAACAACTCTCAACGAGCGATGATCGGTTGCTAACATACGTCGTTTTTTGCTTGCACGTTGAACCATCTCACTACCAACTTTGCCCTTGTAGTTTTTTCATGGTTCTTTTTTTGTTTCAAAGCAACGGTTCCTTTGTCGGGTATTTTATGATTGTGTGACGGTAAAGAATCTAAAAATGAACCTCATAATGACGGTAACTTGTAATTGACAATAAAGCAACTACAAAATGACGGTTGCTCGGAACCGCTGGGGTTTTTCGGGGGGTCACACTGTCATGATCCCTTAAAGGGTTGACCGAATTCTATTGTACAAAACGAAAGAGCGTACCCATGAACATCCAAATTCTTTTTTTGAGTGAATTTGCGGAAATATTGCAGAATTGGGCTAAGCTTCTGGCTCCTCGATATTCGTAGCCGTTTGTTCAAGAGAATCGAAAAATAAAAAGCTGCCTCTTCAGAGGCAATAATATTACACCTCAACATTTTGAAACCTATTTTCTCCCAAAATACTCGGCAGATTGAGCATAACTTTTGAGAGAATATGCATACGTATTGCAGAATTGTGCTAAGTTTCGGACTTTTCGATACTCGCAGCCGTTCGTTCGGGTGAATCGAAAAACAAAAAGGTGCGAGAGTGACAGCGCTAGGTGCGAGAGACAGCCCTATAGGTGTTTAACATTGGGCGACGAAGTTAAGAGCGAAGTATCACTCTGCCTCTTAAATTAGTTGAGGTAAAGTTAGGCAGAGACAAGTTAGGTAGGGTTTAGTTAGGTGAGGTTATGTTCGGTAGGGTCAATTTACTTGAGCTTTAGTTAGGTGAGGTTAAGTTAGGTACGGTTTAGACAGGTGAGGTTAAGTTAGGGAGGGTTCAGTTGGATGAGGTTAAGTTCAGTAAGGGGAAAACGTACGCGACAATAGTGGAACAAACATCCGTGGATGCTGATGCGTGGGAAGTTCTCTCGAAGGCTTGTTATGGCGGCGCGCTCAAAATCTGTCCACACCGCTCGAAGATTTTCTCTCAACTCCGGGCAGAGATCGAGTAAAAAATGCCATATGGCATTGTAAAGGACTTTCGTCCTCCTCTCGCATAACGCGAATACTGTGGCATATCCCTGCAATAATATATCCGCATTATAATCCGTAGCATCCCAGTAAACACGTTTTGTTACGGCAACATAACATGAAAGTTACATGTAATGTAACAATGTTATCCATATAATATGTTGCAATTATATAACACGGTAGTAACATGCAATACAACAGTTGTTACACACGATTAATATAACTGCTAACATGTAATTTTGGTGTTACTGTTATGTAACAAAAATTGTTGAGTCATTATGTGACATGCTTGTAACAAATTTAGTTGCAATGTGACGTTATAACATTACAATAACGTAACACAAATATATAACATCCTTATAACGATGTTATGTCCGCTAGATGGCCGACGGCTCGAACGTCTCTCGCAAGCGATTCGCGACCCAGGCGTCTATAAGACTGCAGAGCTCCTTCAACTACACTCTTGGGTTTCTACAATTCGAAGGTGTCGTAACCCATGAGGGTTGCTCACCACGAGCTGATTCTGCGTTTAACCGTAGCGACTTATTTTTGTAATACCCAGCCATTGGCGGTAGCGATTTCGCAACCGTTGGATGCCCGGAAAAATGCAATGCGATCCACTGTCATATCCTTATAACTTTCAACTTGGAGCTCGAAGAGTTGAACAAAGAAACAACACTAAATAGTAATGTAAATAAATAATACCAGCAATATAACTGTTATGCAATTTGTTACATCCGCGTTACATAATGCGAACACGCCTGCAGTATTAATTAAAAGTAACAGTTATATAACAATGGTATATTGCTAAGTCGGAAATTGCAACTTACATATTAGTTACATGTAACGTCCAGGCAACATTACCTGTTATATTCGGTTATATTGCCGTTATATTGACGCAATATTACTGTGTTTACTGGGGTACAATTATACTGTGCGGTTAATCAAATTGTGCGTGCCTAAAAATGTACTAACCTTATCGGCCGCCCGAACAAAAATAATCCATAACTGGATTGCTCTCGGAGTTCTTGGTACCACCTAGGTAAAAATCAACATGATAAATGTGGGAGTATACACACGTTTTTAATAAAAATTAAAGGAATGAGAAATACAGACTTTGCACTTCAAAAGTTCGGAAGTGCCGTTTTTCGCGAATCATGAACGGATCGAAGCGTAAATTGAAATAATACCCCGGTAAAAATGATGTAAATGTACCACATTATGTGTTTTTTATGTGCTTTGCGAATATCCACGAAAGAAGCCCCTAATTCGATAATTCGTCAAGGAACAACACGTAACGGGCTTAAGCCACCCTGAAATTAGATGTCAACCTATTTTCTCGGAAAAAAAAATGTTAATGTACCACATTTATGTGTTTTTTATGTGCTTTGCAAATATCCATGAAAGAAGTCCCTAATTCGACAATTCGTCGAGATACAACGCGTAACAGGCTTAAGCCACCCTGAAATTAGAAGTTAACCTATTTTCTCGGTAAAAAATATATAAATGTACCACATTTATGTGTTTTTTATGTGCTTTGCGAATATCCATGAAAGAAGTCCCTAATTCGACAATTCGCGGAGATACAACGCGTAACAGGCTTAGGCCACCCTGAAATTAGAAGTTAACCTATTTTCACCGTAAAAAATATGTTAATGTGCCACATTTATGTGTTTTTTATGTGCTTTACGAATATCCATGAAAGATGTCCCTAATTCGATAATTCGTCGAGGAACAACGCGTAACAGGCTTAAGCCACCCTGAAATTAGAAGTTAACCTATTTTCTCGGTAAAAAAGATGTTAATGTACCACATTTATGTGTTTTTTATGTGCTTTGCGAATATCCATGAAAGAAGTCCCTAATTCGACAATTCGTCGAGATACAACGCGTAACAGGCTTAGGCCACCCTGAAATTAGAAGTTAACCTATTTTCACCGTAAAAAATATGTTAATGTGCCACATTTATGTATTTTTTATGTGCTTTGCGAATATCCATGAAAGATGTCCCTAATTCGATAATTCGTCGAGAAACAACGCGTAACAGGCTTTAGCGACCCTGAAATTAGAAGTTAACCGATTTTCTCGGTAAAAAAGATGTTAATGTACCACATTTATGTGTTTTTTATGTGCTTTGCGAATATCCTCGAAAGAAGTCCTTAATTCGATAATTCGTCGAGGAACAACGCGTAACAGGCTTAGGCCATCCTGAAATTAGAAGTTAACCTATTTTCTCGGTAAAAAAGATGTTAATGTACCACATTTATGTGTTTTTTATGTGCTTTGCGATGTAACGCCCATTTTTGATGAGCGTTACAAACAGGCTCGGATAGCCGCTTTGTTTTCGGCGCTGTAGCCGCCAGCCTCGCTCCACCTTTTTTTTAGAGCGATTCCGTGGGGCACTCTCCTAATTTTATAACGCGAAGACGACTAATTAGTCTTCTATTTTTGTTTTTTTATGTAATTCGTCGCCGAGCCCGAGATCTTGCAGAGAGCGCGGCGTTGCCGAATAATTCCGTCTCCGCTTGCCGAATTCTCGCTTCCAGGGAGCCAGTGAGGCAGAGCACACGCACGAGAGAGACGGACGATGTCGCCGCGATGAAGAGAGAGACACAGCGACAACAGCGGGCGAGCGAACATCGACTCGTCATCGCGCGTATCCGAGCGCCTCGGCGTGCATCGCGACCGAGCGCTACGATTTTCGCTAATGGTTCTCGCGTCGATTATTCTGTTTTCCCCGTCTCGATTTTTCCGCCTGTTTCGCGCCGTACTCGTTTCAGCCGAAAATAATACCCGGCACGCAGATGTTAGAGCCGCCGGAATTATTCGATTTCCCGGTCCGTTTTCCTTCGCCGGCCGTAACGGAAATTGTATCGTTCGCAATTGTAATATCGAAGAGCGGGCGAGCGCGTTCCTGGGACATTCAAATCCGTTGGTCGCGTCTAGCCGTCCGCGCGTCGCGCGAAACGATAGTCCCCGGGGGGCGGGCCAATTACCTGTCCGCGCCCTGCCGATTTCGGCAGTTTGAGGGAAAGTGGGAGAAAGGACCGGTGGACGAGAAGCGCGTAATCTTAACGCCTTCTCGTCATTGTTCGTTGGCGCGGTGTCGCGTGAGGTTGGTGGCTGCTGTCGCGGGGAACAAAGGCGGCGCATTCTCGGCCTTTGAGGAATTTCGAGATACGCGGAGAAAGGTAGGATCCCTCCGGTGGGTTTTTGGTGACAAGTGTCCGGGTGAGCTCGTGCGTCCGTTTTTTTGCGATCGTTCCACGGCCGTGTTGGTGTCCTCCCGGAGTGCGGACGGTATCTGCTTCTCGTTGTTCGTGGACTCGTGCGTGAGGCCAACCTCCGAGATCGCGGTGAAGGGTGCCCTCGGTCCAGGCGCGATCGGTTCTCGACGTCGCCGGGAACCACCGTTTTGGTTTAGGAACGCCGTTGCCAACACAATCCCCGGGAGATAACGTGCGCGTGACCGCTCTCCGGTACGTTGGAAATTTCGCGGGGGGCCTTCAGCCGACCCGCCTTGTGATACGACCGGTGATCGGCCCGCGTGCTCGCTCGTCGATTTTCGATGGGCCATTTCCCCGGTGCGTGCGTTAGTTTTAGTTGCGTATGTTTTGTTGTGTGGCGTATTTGTTTTTTTTATTATTGTCGTCTTGCGTGCGCTTGGCCGGTCGCGGCGTGCGACTGCTAGTAGGGTCTCCACAGCGCGGGATTTATTCCCGGTTATCTTGTAGTTCGCGGTCGCGAGTAATTTGTTTTTTTTATTGTAATTATTTTTGGTGAACCGACGCGTTTAGGAAATCGGAGGCGGCGAACTGAGTAACCGCTTCCCGATTTTAGTAGGGTAAATGCTTGTAAAATCGCGCGGATAAATTAAAGTTTTTGTTGGATGACCTCAATTTTTGTTTTGTTTTTTTATTCGGTAAATCGAGCCGTATCCGAAGCATCGTCCAAGGTCCCCCGAACCGCACCTCTACCCGTGTGGTGGCTGCAGCTAGCCGGCCAACACCCCCTCCCACCTTTTCCGTTTAACATCTTTTCCCAGCTGGGTCACGCTTTGCGCGTGGCTGGCGGCCCGGATAATTTTTAAGAATAGAAGCCAGCTGAGGGTGGGATTTTGGAACCCCCCCGGGTATGGCTCGTAACCCGGGTCGCGGTAACAGCGAATAACCATGAAAGAAGTCCAAAATTCGACAATTCGTCGAGATACAACGCGTAACAGGCTTAGGCCACCCTGCAATTAGAAGTTAACCCATTTTCACCGTAAAAAAGATGTTAATGTACCACATTTATGTTTTTTATGTGCTTTGCGAATATCCATGAAAGATGTCCCTAATTCGATAATTCGTTGAGGAACAACGCGTAACAGGCTGAAGCCACCCTGAAATTAGAAGTTAACCTATTTTCTCGGTAAAAAAGATATAAATGTACCACATTTATGTGTTTTTTATGTGCTTTCCGAATATCCATGATAGAAGTCCCTCATTCGACAATTCGTCGGGAAACCACGCGTAACAGGCTTAGGCCACCCTGAAATTAGAAGTTAACGTATTACCCCGGTAAAAATGATGTAAATGTACCAGATTTGTGTGCTTTTTAAGTGCTTTCCGAATATGCATGGAAGATGTCCCTAATTCGATAATTCGTCGAGGAACAACGCGTAACAGGCTTAAGCCACCCTGAAATTAGAAGTTAATCTATTTTCTCGGTAAATAAGATGTTAATGTACCACATTTATGTGTTTTTTATGTGCTTTGCGAATATCCATGAAAGATGTCCCTAATTCGATAATTCGTTGAGGAACAACGCGTAACAGGCTCAAGCCACCCTGAAATTAGAAGTTAACCGATTTTATCGCAACCGGTCTCATTACAAAGGGGGAAAAATACAAAATATTGGCGCTGTTACATTAAGCGTCCGCGATATACTGCTTGAGATAATTAGAGTAACAGACGAAGTGTGAGTGTGCTGGTACACGTCATGCATGTATATTTATCGGACAAATTCGCGTCCAACGTTGTGTGAGTGCGGACAAAAACGATAAGTTTTTGGCACAATCAAGATCGTAAGTGACAAAAAGAGAAAGAGAAGAAAAATTTAACCTGACATATTTGGCGTCAGCAGAATTTTTACTCAGATAATTACAGTTAGAATTCTCTAGCAGACGAAAAAGGCGAACGTAGAGATAATACGAGTAGTGATAACGTCTAAGTCGTGAGGAGTCTCGTGAGGAGGTATATACATTTATTTTAATACCTGGCGCCGAGACGCTACCATATCTCTTGACACACTCACCGAAAACGTCCCATCGATGTGCAGCGAACTCGCGGCTTCGAGACGCCTCAGCATTTCGTTGCTTGCGAAAATAACCGCGGAAGCGCCACCGGCCGCCACCGTGCCTCGGTACACTTCCTGCGTCGGCGGAAAATTTTCGAGCACATTCCCCAATTCCGCTATCGTTGGTGGGACAGGTGGCAGTAGCTCCGAACGCACTCGTTTAATCAAACTTTTGTCCGCAGGGACCGAGCAACGTCGTCCTGCTGCTGGCATGCTGTAATAAAAACCGCGTTTAGGTGCGTTAAAACTGTTCCTGGCGAGCGTAACTTTGAGTTGAGAAAAGTTTCTCGCACGAGTTTCGTATACAATTTTATTCTACGAGTGCGAGAAGTAGGCAGAAGTAGGTATTTACCGCACGCAGGCTTGCCGGAGAATCTCGTCAGGTTCGAGCAGTATGTCCTGTGCGATTTCTTTCACGACCTGCCGAAATATGTAGTCCTCCCTGCATGTGGCGTCAACCGCGTGGTTGTGTTCACCAATTCGTTCCGGTGGTCCACCCCTCGGAACGAACACCATCGCCGGACACGCGGTCTCCGTAGTACGCATAACACACCGAAAATATTTATGTGCTGCATTGTCGTACCGGGAATCGATGTGGTACGGAGCGTTCGCAAAAAAAATACGTGATCCCAGTCGCTGTCCCGGGAGTTCTTCCATCTCTGTATAAAAAGATGGAAATTTCAAAGTAAATTTAAAAATTCTGAAAAAATCGCGTCGAGCTTTCGGCACGAAAACGAAGTAGTTCGCCGTATCAAAATGACTTTCATGTCAGTACACACAGGATGGTCCAAAACGTCGAGAAAAGTGGTTTGTGCGAAATGTAAAAAAGTACAAAATGCCGCCGCTAGAGAATCGTAAACCGAACAAATCTGCCGTGGAAGGACATTTTTCGGATGAACAGGTGAAACGGTACACCTGACAATCATTTTACAAAATGCAAACAACGACGGAATGTGTTAAAAATCATCAAAATCAAGAAAGTAATAATAACTGCCATTAGAGAACCGTGAAAAGAACAAATCTGCCGTGAAGATTTTTTTTACCGGAGGGTTACATTGTAACTTCTGACAGAAGTATGAAATTTGAAGGTGCAGAAATCTTCAGGGTCATTGGCGTGTTCGCGTGTGCGTGTGCGCGTGCGCGTGCGCGTGCGCGTGTGTGTGAGTGTGTGAGTGTGTGAGTGAGTGTGTGTGTGTGTGTGTGTGTGTGTGTGCGTGTGTGTGTGCGTGTGCGTGTGCGTGTGCGTGTGCGTGTGCGTGTGCGTGTGCGTGTGCGTGTGCGTGTGCGTGTGCGTGTGCGTGTGCGTGTGCGTGTGCGTGTGCGTGTGCGTGTGCGTGTGCGTGTGCGTGTGCGTGTGCGTGTGCGTGTGCGTGTGCGTGTGCGTGTGCGTGTGCGTGTGCGTGTGCGTGTGCGTGTGCGTGTGCGTGTGCGTGTGCGTGTGCGTGTGCGTGTGCGTGTGCGTGTGCGTGTGCGTGTGCGTGTGCGTGTGCGTGTGCGTGTGCGTGTGCGTGTGCGTGTGCGTGTGCGTGTGCGTGTGCGTGTGCGTGTGCGTGTGCGTGTGCGTGTGCGTGTGCGTGTGCGTGTGCGTGTGCGTGTGCGTGTGCGTGTGCGTGTGCGTGTGCGTGTGCGTGTGCGTGTGCGTGTGCGTGTGCGTGTGCGTGTGCGTGTGCGTGTGCGTGTGCGTGTGCGTGTGTGTGTGCGTGTGCGTGTGTGTGTGTGTGTGTGTGTGTGTGTGTGTGTGTGTGTGTGTGTGTGTGTGTGTGTGTGTGTGTGTGTGTGTGTGTGTGTGTGTGTGACCGTAGTGTTCACAGTTGCAGTTCTTCAATATTGCCTTAGGTTCAAGACCGACATTAACATTTAATCTCATTATATCTTCGGTAAAGTGTCAACAATCATTTCGGTTAAGGAATCTATTCGGTTTCGCCCAAGTTTTTTTGTGGATAAAAACAATTCATTCATCTTTCTGAATGCGTATGAATTTTGTCAGATTTTTTATCAAATCTTTGAAATTTGTGTTATTTTACATAGAAAATAACACAAATTTCAAAGATTAGATAAAAATCTGAAATAATTCATATGTATTCAGAAAGATGAATGAATTGTTTTTATCCACAAAAAAACTTGGGTCAACGAAATATTTGTTAAACAATTATTTTTTTATCAATTTGTTAATAACATTTTCGAATTATTATTATGCAAAATGAATGTTCTCAGTACCTTTAATGTGCATGCTTCTTTTGCAGATTTTTATACCATCGAGCAGTGTTTGCAATTTTCTCTAACTTTTGCTCGAATTTATGCGAATGAATACTCAGCGAGTCTACCTCCTTAAGGGGGGAAACCGGTTTAGGAGGCCGAAATTTTGGTGTTTTTCGTGAATTTTTTAAATAGGGAAGGAATAATCTGAAATTGTTTAAACTTGGAGGGTATTTTATTTATGGTTTGAAGTACACTTTAGAATTTTTTCAAGTAATTTCCCCCGGAAATAGTGGCGTTAGAACATGCTGTCCATGGACGATTGCCACCCAAGTATTTTGCTGGCGGGAACTCCTGAAATCGCAATTTTTATCTGTAATCATCCAAATTTTTTTTTCTCGTTAACAACATATTTTCTAAGAATATGAACCTAAATCTGGTAAAAAAAAAAAAATTCATGTTTTTGAAGAGTTTGAACACGATATCATTGTTTTACACCATATTTTTTCACCTTTTTTGCATAAAAAAAAATAATTTTAATAACAATATAATCTCAGATTTAGGTTCATATAGATTGGAATCGAATAAAGAATATTCACAAAAAATTTCAGAACGATTAGTCAATAACTTTTTTAGCTAGAACGCCCGCCAGTTGAAAAAAAGTCGTTTCGAGAAAAACGCGTTTGAAATAAAATGAAGCGAAAACAAGACATTCATGGCAGTAATTAATTATATAAAATGATCAGCGGTTAATCGGCTATGCCAGCACCATATAGCAGTCGATCTTCTTGTTCGTACGCGTCATTTCGGGCTTGCATCTCCTCTTATTTGAATTTCAAAGACATGATCTCCTTGATTTAAAGAAACGATATGCCTGACGACACCCGGTCTGTCAACGTTTGGCTCATTCGCGATAAGTCGTATTGGTGTTTCTCGCGCAAGCTGATCTGTTATGTTATAGTTAAGTCAAGTCAAATCAAGAAGATAATCATTGGTTAAACCATCGAAGTTATTGGTGAACATATCTAAGTACTATGGTACGTAACCAAAAACTTGGTGAACATAACCTATAATTTGGTTGATGACATCATTCAAAGAAAATATAATATTAACTTAAGGATATTATTTCATTGACCTCAAAGAAATGTTTCATAGGTTAAGATTTCATGGAAATTTTATTGAATCAAGGAAACTTTTTCTCTCGGTGTACCGCGCGCTTCGGCGCCGAACCGACGGGCGGTCACTCAAGTGCTCATAACATCGGAAATAATGCGAATTTTGGTTTCAAATTTTTACCACATATTCTTGAGGAGTTATACTAACAATTTCTGCAATAAAAAAGTCGATTTTTTTATCGGTCTAAACTGGTTTCCCCCCTTAAGCGAGTCCTAAAAACATTTTCTCGGTTTCGACGTGTCTGCCGGGCGACGTAAAGAATAAGGAAATAAGTAACCTGAATTGTGAACCGCGGTTAGGGCGAGGATAAGCCGGAGCAAAAAGTGCGAATTTTCGGTGGTTTCGGTCGGGCGTTGGATCGACCCATAGTAACACAACGCTCCGGGCTAAAATTCGACCGATGCTCCACCGAAAACCAACCGAAATTATCGCCGGGATCAGAATAAAAACAGGATAAACACTTCGGAAAAATCGATAATTTCGGTTGGTTTTTGGTGGAGCATCGGTCGAAGCGGAGCCCGAAGCGTTGTCACTCCGAATCGATCCGACCCGACCGACGCCCGATCAAAACCACGGAAATTCTCGGTTGAAAATGGCAAAGAACTTCGAAAAAAAACCGGTACTAAATCGTGCGTCTTCCGCGCGTCCTCCCGCTCGTCGATTTTTACGAATTTTTGTCGTCCGTCGTTCGTCTACGACGATGCGTGCACTTCTTCTTTTTCGTAAATTTCGTGGTCCTGGCTCCGGTTAGCTCCACTTACGATGCTCTACGATTCGAGATCAAAATGCGAGATAAAAACAATTCATTCATCTTCCAAAAAGTGCGAATTTTCGGTGGTTTCGGTCAACAATCATTTCACTTAAGGAATCAATTCGGTTAACCAACCGTTTCGATTCCTTAAGGAGATAGACTCGCGGCGTATTCAATTCGCACAAATTAGAGAAAAGTGCGAGAGAATTGCAAACTCTTTTCGATGGTATAAAAATCTGAAAAAATGCATGCACATTAAGGGTGCTGAAAAGATTAATTTTGAATAATAGTAATTCTAAAATCTTATTAACAAATTGATTAAAACAAAATTGTTTAACAAATGTTTCGGTGACCCAAGTTTTTTTGTGGATAAAAACAATTCATTCATCTTTCTGAATACGTATGAATTTTTTCAGATTTGTATCAAATCTTTGAAATTTGTGTTGTTTTACATAAAAAATAACACAAATTTCAAAGATTACATAACAATCTGAAATAATTCATACGTATTCAGAAAGATGAATGAATTGTTTTTATTAACAAAAAAACTTGGGTCACCGAAATATTTATTAAACAATTATTTTTTTATCAATTTGATAATAACTATTTAGTATTATTATTATGCAAAATTAATCTTTTCAGTACCTTTAATGTGCATGCATTTTTGCAGATTTTTATACCATCGAGAAATGTTTGCAATTCTCTCTAACTTCTGCTCGAATTTATGCGAATGAATACTCAGCGAGTCTACCTCCTTAAGTGAGTCGTAAAAACATTTTCTCGGTTTCGACGTGTCTGCCGGGCGACGTAAAGAATAAGGAAAAAAGTGACCTGAATTGTGAACCGCGGATAGGGCGAGGATAAGCCGAAGCAAAAAGTGCGAATTTTCGGTGGTTCCGGTCGGGCGTCGGATCGACACAGAGTAACACAACGCTCCGGGCTCCAATTCGACCGATCCTCCACCGAAAACCAACCGAAATTATCGCCGGGATCAGAATAAAAACAGGAAAAACACTTCGGAAAAATCGATACTTTCGGTTGGTTTTTGGTGGAGCATCGGTCGAACCAGAGCCCGAAGCGTTGTCACTACGAATCGATCCGACCCGACCGACGCCCGATCGAAACCACGGAAATTCTCGGTTGAAAATGGCAAAGAACTTCGAAAAAAAACCGGTACTAACCCGTGCGTCTTCCGCGCGTCCTCCCGCTCGTCGATTTTCACGAATTTTGTCGTCCGTCGTTCGTCTACGACGATGCGTGCACTTCTTCTTCTTTTTCGTAAATTTCTTGGTCCTGGCTCCGGTTAGCTCCACTTACGATGCTCTACGATGCGAGATCACTACGATGAGGGCACCAATGGCCGACAAGAAACACGATTCAACAAGTTTTGCGTTAGCTAGAGACGAGACGATTCATCGGTGTCTGAAGTTAGGCGCGTACGTTGTCGCTGGGCGCACGGCACGCGGGTGTCGCTGGGCGCACGGCGCATGCGCCGCGCGGTTGCTGAGCGCTCGCCGCGTTCGTCGGTGCCAGCTGAGAAAGCCGATCGTAACGCGCGCAGCGGGGCGATGTGAAACATCCACGTCGAGCCCAGTCGGTATCGAAAACTGTAATGAACGTTTTTGATGGATAATTGCGTTTACAGCTAAAAGAAGAAATTCATTCCCTGCGGATTTCACCAGTGCAGGGAATGGAATTCTTCTTTTAGCTGTAAATGCAAATATGCGTAAAAAACATTAATTACAGTTTTTATTACCGCAGTCGATATTTCACATGTCCTTAAGGTAGTCCTTGCGAATAATATTCATTTCACATAAATTCGAGAGAATTGCAAACACTTCTCGGTGGTATAAAAATCTGAAAAAAGTCATGCACATTAAAGGTGCTGAAAACATTAATTTTGAATAATAATCATTCTAAAATTTTATTAACAAATTGATTAAAACAAAATTGTTTAACAAATGTTTCGGTGACCCAAGTTTTTTTGTGGATAAAAACAACTCGCGATAAAAACGCGACTTTCGGGCTCTCACTGCTGTATGCGCGTCTTTTCTTCACACGTTATTATTAAAAAGATCATCGATTCACTCAAGTCATTACACCAACTAATAGAGAGTATATTTATTATAATCAGCACGCACGACCCTGTCATTTTTCTCTGTCAGACGACGAGAGCGAGCCGGTCGGCAGACGATCGCCGCGACTTGATCGGGCTGCCGCTGCGGGCGCCGCCAATTGTGTCATGCGTGCGTATTGCCTTCGCACGGATCCACACGTATACGCAATATACTGACAAATTTGTTTCGAATGCGTGAGTTCGGACAAAAGTGAAATGTTGCGAGATATCAGCACTTCAGGAAACGATTTCATCGCCAGAGGAGTCATTAAAAAGGGGGTGGGGGGGAATAGAAAATATTGGCGCTGATACATTCAGCGTCCGCGATGTATTGTAATAAAATGTTCCCACATAGAGAAAATGTAGACACATGTAGACCAAACTTAATCGGTATTTTGCGTTTTTTCAAAACGTCAATGCTTAAAACGTTGTGGAATTTATCATTTTAGTTTCGTGATGTGTATATAGTATGCGTAATGATTTTTTACTGTTGTGCCGAATAAGAGCACCTTGCCGAGTGGAGGAGGAATTCGGGGAAAAAAAACACTCACGGTTTTTCGAAAACAAAACGAGTGGTCTAGATTTATTCCAATCTATGCTGAGTTACAAAATCAACAATTTAGCGCGGTAATGCGAGTTGAATATCGAGACGGCGGTGCGGAAATGTTCGCTGCCCGAGGTGTCGTCGGTAACTGCCCTCCACGGGCGACTCGGCCGAGCCCCCCGACGACTGTGTTTACAGTGGGTCACCTGACCCCGGGGCAATGTCCGAAGTCGGAGCAATGCCCTAATTCGGAGCAATGCCCGAGATCGGCGATCGTTGCCCCTAGTCGTCGGTCGTCGCGAAGACGCTCAGCCGAGTGAATTCCCCAACATCCCGCCCGCCTCGTCGGATGACGAAATGTTGTTGCCTTCTCCCGTCTCGAGGTGGTGCTTGCCGGCCAGCACGCACAGCTTCACCACGGGCCGCTTGAACGACGATGTGGCGGTTTTCACGGTGGCGACCCGCACAAGCCCGTCCTCCCCAAGATGAACCGCGGTGACTCGTGCGAGCAGCCACTTCGTCGGAGCCGTGTTTTCGCTCGTGACGAGCACGACATCGCCGACCTGAAGCGCCGGCCGCGGTTTGTGCCATCTCGGCCGAGCCTGCAGCTGGTGCAAATACTCGCGCGCCCAGCGAGCCCAGAAGCAGTCCCGCATCTGCTGAACGTGTTGCCAGCGCGATAACCGAGAGACTGCGAGGTGGGACAGCCCAGGCTCCGGTACGGCAGTGAGCGGCGCCCCGATGAGGAAGTGCCCCGGCGTGAGGGCGTCGAGGTCCTCTGGATCGTCGGTGAGCGCGCTGAGGGGTCGCGAATTGAGGCACGCCTCGATCTGCGCAAGCAGCGTGGCCATCTCCTCGAACGTGAGTGTCGTCTCACCGACGACTCGACGCAAGTGATGCTTCACGGACTTCACGGCGGCCTCCCACAGTCCCCCGAAGTGCGGCGCCGCAGGAGGATTGAATTTCCACTCGACCCCTGTGTTCGCCAGAGACGACACAATTTTCGTGGACCTCGGTGACGCCGCAGAGAATAGCGAGCGAAGTTCCGCGTCGGCTCCCACGAAGTTCGTCCCACAGTCGCTGGAGAGCGTGCGACAAAGTCCCCGGCGGGAGGTGAAGCGTTTGAACGCGGCGAGAAACGCCTCCGTTGAGTAGTCGGAGACGGCTTCGAGGTGGACCGCCTTCGTCGCGAAGCACACGAACACGGCTATATATGCCTTCGTCGACTTATGACCTCGACCCTTCGACGTCCGAAGATAGATCGGTCCCGCGTAGTCCACGCCGCTGTTCTCGAAGGGCCTTGAGCGAGTAACTCGCTCTTTAGGAAGATCTCCCATCATCTGCTCGGCTGTCGTGGCACGAAAGCGGCGGCAGCGGATGCAGCGCCCGACGAAGGCCTTGACCAGCGTTCGTCCCGCGACGATCCAAAATCGCTGTCGAAGCGTCGCAAGTGTCAGTTGCGTTCCCCCGTGTAACGTCCGTCGATGCGCTTGATCGATGAGCAACGAGGCGATCGGCGAGCCGTGAGGCACGATGACAGGATGTTTCTCGTCCGAGTCAAGGATCGCGTGCTTCAAACGCCCTCCGACTCGAAGTTGTCCTTGTTCGTCGAGAAACGGGGCGAGACGAAGGAGAGGTCCTTTCGGAACCGCCCTCTGCGACTGGAGAGCAGTCGTCTCTCGTGAAAACAGCCGCGCCTGCTCGAGCCTAATCAGGCACGTCAGCGACGACGCGAGCTCCGTGGCGACGAGTGTCGGTGCGAGTTGGCGCTCCCCCTGCTGCCGATCTCCGCGAAGTCGAGTATTCGCGCAGAACCGACGGCACCACGCGACAATCCTTTGCAGCCGATTGAGACTCGAAAAGCGAGAGAAGAGCTCGAGCGGCTCGGCGAACCCTCCGGCGGCGACGTGCGATCGCACTCGTTGCTCGGGTGGGTTGTTGAGTGCTTGGAGCGGTGACGAAGGCCATCCACCCGGAGGGCCGAGCAGCCACGAGGGTCCGGTCCACCAGAGCGGGTGATGGCGCAGCTCCGAAGCGAGCACCCCGCGCGAGGCGCAATCCGCTGGGTTGTGGTGAGTTCCCACGTGGCGCCTCGTCGCGTTCGGCAGGATGCGCTGAATCTCCGAAACGCGGTTCGCGACGTACGTCTTCCATCGTACGGGATGTCCTTGTATCCAGGCAAGAGTGACCATTGAGTCCGACCACAGGTGCACCGTGCACTCGCGGCGCAGAGTGTCGAGAAGTCGCTTTACGAGCTTCACGAGGAGGTGCGCCGCGCAGAGTTCCAGTCGGGGGAGCGAGATTTGCCGAATCGGAGCGACTTTGGTCTTAGAGGCCACGAGAGTGGCCGAGCGCGGTGGTCCAGCGACGCAGAGGTAAACTACGGCGGCGTAAGCTCTTTCCGAAGCATCAGCGAATCCGTGGAGTTCAAGGTTGCGCGAAGTGGACTGTATCCTGAGCCACCGAGGTATTCTGATGTCCGACAGACTTGGCAGGTCCGAGTAGAGCGCGATCCACTCTCGCGCCTGCGCCTCGGGCAGTTGCTCGTCCCAGTCGATCTTCAAGAGCCACAGTGATTGCATAAAGATCTTGGCTCGCACGATCACCGGAGCGAGCCAACCGAGGGGATCGAACAGCGCTGCAATGCTCGAGAGGACCCTTCTCTTCGTCAGCGGCGGCTCTAACCTCGGTGTTCCTGGTCGAAACATGAAGCAGTCGCTCTCGGCTTGCCACGAGAGACCGAGCACGTGGAACGAGGACTCCGAAGGAACGTCGAAACTCCTCGATCCCGATGCGAGCAGCGACGGCAGGAGATGCGATATTACCTCCGCCTTGTTGGAGGTCCATTTGGCGAGAGTGAAGCCGCCCGCCTTGAGGAGCGCGGTTATTTCGGCCTGCTTGCGGAGCGCTGATGCGATGTTGTCAGCCCCAGAGAGGACATCGTCGACGTAGATGTCGGTAAACACCGAATCGGAGCCGCCAGGGAAGCGTCCCTTCTCGTCGTGAGCGAGCTGCCGAATGACGCGTAGGGCGAGGAACGGCGCGCACGCGAGGCCGTACGTTACCGTCCGAAGCCGATACACCTCTGGCTCCGAGCACGAGGCTTTTCGCCAGAGGATACGTTGCAGATCCCGATCGTCGGGATGAACACGAATCTGGCGAAACATCTTCTCCCTGTCGGCGGAGAACACTACGGCGTGAGTCCTCCAGCGCAGCAGGACATCGCAGAGCTCCGGCAGCAACGTCGGGCCGACGTGCAAACAGTCGTTGAGTGAGAGTCCCGTGCTGGTTTTTTGCGATCCGTTGAAAACCACCCGGAGCTTCGTGGTTTCGCTAGACTCCCGAATAACGCCGTGGTGCGGGAGATAGTACGCGCGATCTAATCTCTTCGCCTCGCGGGCGACCGGCTCCATGTGGTTGAGCTGCTCGTACTCATCGAGAAAATCGGCGTAAGCTCGCGCGAAGGCAGCGTCGCGCGTGAAACGGCGCTCAAGGCGAGAGAGCATCCGTGACGCCACCGAGAATGACTCGCCGAGATTTGACGCCGCTTTTTTGAGCGGCAGTCGAACGATGTATCGTCCGTCCGACCCGCGAGTGTGAATAGAAGCGAAGTGCTCTTCGCACCTGGCTTCCTCTTCAGTAACAACCGACGGAGTCGGGAGTTCTTCCTGCTCCCAAAAGCGCTGAAGAGACGACGAGAGTGTGTCATCGATCGCGAGGAGATGACTCGTGCACGTCGCGCTGCTCGAATGGTCCGCTGACGTTACTCGTCCCGAGAGGATCCACCCGAGATGCGTATTCTGCGCGACGGGAGCGTTGTCGGGCCCTTTCCTGACCCCTGACAGAAGGAGGTGCGAATACGCGTCGGCGCCGAGCAGTAGATCAATCCGCAGGTTAGACGCGCAATTGGGATCCGCGAGCATCAGGCCGTTGAGGTGTGTCCACCGAGCGGTCGAGACACTGCGAGGCGCGGCATACGACGTCAGCTGCGGAAGCACAAGCGCGTCGATCCCGAGCCTGAATCGGGGGTCCACGCGCGACGCGAGCGTGAGGGCGACACGACCGCGTGAGCGTAGCGTCGAGTTGGCTCCGATACCCGTGACGAGAACCGACGCGGATGCCCGATGCAGTCCTAACCGCTGCGCGAGGGACTCCGAGACGAACGACGCCTCAGAGCCCTGGTCGAGCAAAGCTCGGACCTTCACGGGGGTGCCGCTCGCCGTGAACACGTCGACGACGGCGGTGGCAAGAAGCACTCGAGTCGACGAGGATGAGGCGAAGCACTGCGTCGTGTGCGTCGTGACGCCTGCATTCGACGAACCGGGACGATCCGAGGGCTCCGGCGCCGTGATTAGTGCGGAGCTACTCGGTGCGGATCCGGGATCCGACGCGGCTGAAAACCCTGAGGTGGCGACGTAGGCTGCGTGGAGCAAGGTGTGGTGTTTGGCCTGGCATTCCTGGCAAACGTTCCTCGACTGGCATTCTCGCACGAAGTGGCGACCGAGACAATTCGTGCACAATTTGCTCGTGAGCACGAACGCCTTTCGCTCTTCGATAGACTTCGCTCGAAAATCGCTGCAAGATGCGGTCGAATGCCCCTGCTGGCAGAGTGCGCATTTCTTCGAAGCGGCCGGAGCGCTCGAAGCCTGATGAGACTTCACCTCCTTGCTCGTGCTCGACCCGGTCTTCGCTTTGCTCGAAGACAATGTAGGCTCGAGAGCCTGAACAGCGCTGATCCGATTCCCGAGGAAAGTCTGCAGCTCGGCGAATGTTGGGGCTGTCTTCGTGCCGCTGGTCGCTGCCTCCCACTCGCGGCGCGACTGATCGTCGAGCTTTTCGACCGTGAGGTAGACGAGGAAGTCGTCGTACCCTTCGACGGGTCGCCCGAGCACCTTCAGAGCGGCGACGGCGTTGACGGTCCCGTTGAATAGCTCTTGAAGCTGCGACGAGGATTCGGTTTCAACCGGCCGCAACGAGCAGATGTTCGTGATCTGCGCTTTCGTAAGCAACCGAATGTTCTCGTACTTGTCCTTGAGCCGCTCCCACGCTGCCGCGAAATGGTCGCCGGTGACTGGAACGCTCGCAATCAATGCGGCCGGCTCTCCCGAAACACTCATCCGCAGAAAGTGCATTTTCTCGATGGCGGGAACCGACGGGTTGTCTCCCACCATCGAGGAAAACAGATCGCGGTACGGCCGCCACTCGGAAATCTCGCCCGAGAACGTCGGTACGTCGAGCTTCGGCATGTGATGCGCACCCGACGCCGGCCGTGATTCCTCTCCACGCTTGAGCTGACGGATAATGTCAAGGAACTTCCCCTTATTAATTAAGTAGTGGTCCTCCGTGAGTGCGAAGACGTCGTTCACGAAATATGCGTGTTTCCGATCCGCGGCGGTTGCAGCATCCTCGAGACGCTCATTATCCTCGGAAAAGGCGCGCCACCTCGTATCGATTGATTCGACCTTGGCCTCCATAACGCCGAGTGTCATGTTTGCTTGACCCAGCCTCTTCAGATTTTCGTACGCCCGGATAATGTATCCAGACGCACGCTCTTGCTTCTCAAGAATTTTATCCATCGCGTGAGATAAACGAAGCAGATGCGATGCACTAATTAAAGGGCTCCTCTAAGACCGCCGTGCGAGCGCGAGTGAGAGAGCGCGAGACCGCTGTCGAACGCGGAAGCGTAAGCCACGAACAGCTGATCGCGCGACCGAACGCGGGAGAGCGAGGGCAACGCACGACGCCGATGTCAGCGAGTAACAGAGCGAGATATATAGGCCGCGTCGCAAGGGCGACGACCGGCACCCAGATACAGGTGATCTGAGGTGCGAACGCCCCGAATAATAACACCGCGGGAGACGCGCGATGTGCACCGAGAGTCCGAGCTGGGCGGAGAGAGAGCGATGACTCGGCGCGCGGCGGGAGCCCGGTGACGCGGGGCTCCGCATGCGAGCGCGAGCGAGAGCGAGTCTCGACGCGCGGTCAGAGTCCGTGCGTCGTGGAGCGAGAGAGAGCGACGATGCCACCTCGCAGCTGACCCCGAGTGAAGCGCGCACCGTTTCGCACACACTTGCAGCGCCCGTGTGCTTGACTCGCGTTCGAAACGATCGCGTGAAATTAGCGGAGTCTTTCGCACTTTTCACGTGGCGAGGCGCAAAGTCATCACCACGGCATGTCCAACACTGCACCACCACGAACCCGCTACTGTTTACCACGAATGATGAACGATCGTACGTTGATTCACGCAATTCCAGCACTTTTCCCCGTTTCACTCGCTCAGATCCGGCTCGAAGGACCAAAATGTGCCGGATAAGAGCACCTTGCCGAGTGGAGGAGGAATTCGGGAAAAAAAAACACTCACGGTTTTTCAAAAACAAAACGAATGGTCTAGATTTATTCCAATCTATGCTGAGTTACAAAATCAACAATTTAGCGCGGTAATACGAGTTGAATATCGAGACGGCGGTGCGGAAATGTTCGCTGCCCGAGGTGTCGTCGTTAACTGCCCTCCACGGGCGACTCGGCCGAGCCCCCCGACGACTGTGTTTACAGTGGGTCACCTGACCCCGGGGCAATGTCCGAAGTCGGAGCAATGCCCTAATTCGGAGCAATGCCCGAGATCGGCGATCGTTGCCCCTAGTCGTCGGTCGTCGCGAAGACGCTCAGCCGAGTGAATTCCCCAACAACTGTAAATCGTATATCAATTGTCATAAGTGTTGAATTAATTTAAAAGGGCCGAACCAGAGCAAAAAGCTGTCTATTATTATAAGGGTTTTACGTTTTTTCACACCGATGAACAAATTTGAAATAACTCTGTTCTTTTAGGATCGCAACAAAGGATTTTTTACCACCAGAGCCACCAGTTGGGTCAACCAGTGTTTCGAAACCAGAAAACCAACCACAGAATGGCCTCCGCTAGGGTTCATACTGTTCGCTATCATATTTCCTACACATTAATCGTAGAGATTTTTTTTTAGTTAACACTTTAAAAGATTCATATCACTGATGCCAACTACATCAGCATTTTTTATAAATTTATCTGTGTCTTGGGTTTAAGAATCATTAAAAAATCCCTACAATTAATCGATAGGAAATGTGACTGCGAAGAGATTGAGCCATAGCGGAGGCCAATTCTGTATTGGTTTTCACTGGACTGCGAACAAAGTGAAAACCCCATATTTCTGGTTTCGAAGCAAGTGATTCACCCAACCGCTGGATCCAGTGTAAAAAAAACCTTTGCTGCAATCCTGAAAGAATAGAATTATTTCATTTTTTTTTATCAATGAGGAAACAAATAGCCCCTACGTTAAACATAAACTTTTGTCAAATTATCTGAAATTTGCTTCACATATGGATAACCCTGGACCAAGGTTTGAACACAAATTTGAAGCAAATCGGTCGAGCGGTTCAAATTTCATTACATTTTACATTTTCTTTATGTCTTTCGAGCTCAAACAAGTCTGCGAAGTAGAACCTTTGCTTCCTCAGAATTTAACACTTCTAACGAAGCTTCGTCTGTGAGGAAGCCAAAATCGAACAACGTACTTCCTCATAGATGCAGCTTCGTTAAAAGTGTAAAAGTCTGAGGAACCAATTTGCAAGGTTCTACCCTTTTTTAAAATGAAAATATCGTTATCGCCGGAATTTGAAAATCTGAACAATTTCTCAGAAATCCCATATCAGATATAACATTTTCCTTAACCCAGAGTGGGCTGAGAATTGTTTCTATTTTGTCGTAGTTTCTCACTTTTTCGGTCGCTGATTCCGGAATCTCCGAATTCGACGCCCGAGGACTCAACAGCAAGAGGAGTAATCACTCGTCGGACAGCGAAATGCCGTGAAACTCGAGGTTGGCTCGACGGCGCGGACGGCCGAATTTTATAACATTTACGAACGTGCAATCTTTTTTTGCTAAGAAAAGAACGTTGATTTTACAATATGAGTATTGAAAAAATACGTACCTGATACACTCGTCCGATGCACTTGCTCGGTGACGAGTTTTCGATGTCGACTTTCCGTCGTGTCAACTTTTTGGCGTCGATTATTCGTTGCGTCGAGCCTTCGGTGTTGACATTTTGGCGTAAAAAGTTTTTTTTGCGTCGTGTCGAGCCTTCGGTGTTGACATTTTGGCGTAAACAGTTTTTTTTGCGTCGTGTCGAGTCTTCGGTGTTGACATTTTGGCGTAAACAGTTTTTTTTGCGTCGTGTCGAGCCTTCGGTGTCGACTTTTCGGTGGGAACAGTTTTTTTTTTCGCTTCGTGTCGAGCCTTCGGTGTCGACTTTTCGGCGGGAACAGTTTTTTTTTTCGCGTCGTGTCGAGCCTTCGGTGTTGACTTTTCGGCATAAACATTTTTTTCTGCGTCGTGTCGAGCCTTCGGTGTCGACTTTTCGGCGCAAACAATTTTTTTTTCACTTCGTGTCGAGCCTTCGGTGTCGACATTTTCGTGTAAACAGTTTTTTTGCGTCGTGTCGAGCCTTCCGTGTCGATTTTTCGGCGTAAACAGTTTTTGTTTCGCAGTGCCGACTATTTTCATGCCGACTTTTCGTCGTGTCGACTTTTTAGTATCGACTTTTCGACGTGTCGACTTTTCAGTGCCGACTTTTCGGCGTGTTGAGATTGTGGTGCCGAAATTTGATTGCCTTTAACCGTGTAGTGTACAGTTTTCATAATTGCGCGGTGTATAGTTGGCGGTGTTGAGAATTATTATGTACCGCTGGCCCCGTGTACAGTCGCTCCGCGAAAACCTATTGTATAGTTTTGGCGCCGTGTAGAGCTACACAGTGTGCAGTTTTGGGTGTTCACTTCATCGGTGAATACATTTCGTGTTGTGCGCGAAAAGTTTTCAGTGTTGAGATTTTTTGTACGAAACTGCCTGCGTGTACAGTCGTTCAGTGTAGACATTTTGTGTTGAGTTGTTCTTGTGTCGAATCGGGAGGTGTAGAGTCGGACCCCACCCCCTTTTTTTCTCGTTTTTTTTCTCGTTGGCCGCGTCACAGACTGCCATCTCTGCGGGATGTTCTTCCGAAGACTTTCCACGCAGTAGGGGGTTCATCCGGTCCGTGGACCCGTTGAAACAGGAATTTTCTTGTTGCGACAAGAAAAAAAAATGAATGTTCCCCTTCGCGGATCATCTTTTCGCCGCCCTCGCAACCCCCACCCCCGTCAACTGTAGCGGCATTTATAAATAAAAACTGCAGCTTCGAAAGCACTCATCATAGTACACGTCAAGACGACTCAGAGAAACAAAGTCTGCAACGAGTTCTACCAGTTGCCTATCAATCACCAGTCAGATGGATTTCGTAATTGATATTCAAAGTCTTTACGACCAAGACGGTGAATTCATTCCGAAGGAAGTTTCGGTTCTTACTGTGGATCACGACTATTTACTGCACTGGATAATAGCACCACCGTGTCTCTACACAGATCTTCCTACTGACGTGCGATTAAAGAACAACCTCTTTACCGAAAACACTGACGGTCTCGAGTGGTTTGATGGGGATACAACTCTTTGTCAATTAATAAACAATCTGAAAGACGTTGCTCGGGGCGCGAGACGAATTTATACTTACGGTGAAATTCAAACTGAGTATCTTCAAATTATTATGACCCGGGAGGTTCGAAATCTCGAACACGCGCACTGTCCACCATACGATCTTCTACCGGGCAATCCACAACGCTGCCTGCACCACGCTTTGAAAAACCCCACTAAAAAATGCAGTTTGAACAGAGCTGCAAAAATAAAGCAGTGGGTTCTTCACGACGTCTCTCCACTGGACATGCGTGTTCATTCCGTTGTGCAGGTCGCACCGACTACTCCGGAGGTCTATTCACCACAAGAATTGGACATCGATGAATACGTTGCAGATAGCTCGTGCCCTGCAGGGCTTGCCCCAGGACGTCTTCCGCGGCGTGTATGCAGCGGACCGGATTCCAATTCACCTGAGGAGACCGACTGCAATTATTGTCAACACTGATGACCACTCACGTGGCGGGAGTCACTGGATCGCCATCTACATTGACCATGGAGGAAGAGGAGTGTATTTTGACAGCTATGGCATGCCGCCGGTTGTTACAAATCATATACACAGACTGCGAAAAAATTGCACAACCTTCCGATGGAACACGGAGCAAATGCAAAGTTTTTCTTCAATTGTGTGCGGCCACTTTTGCATTATGTTTCTGTATTATGTATGAACTGATAAGACTGATGGATACCGAGGGCTTTTACGCTTCAGAAAAATCTTTACAAGCAATTTTAAACAGAACGATCGAATTGCAGAACAGTTGTACCATCGATTAATAAAACGTTTAACCGACGAAAAGAAAAATAATAATAAACATGATGATAATATGTTGGGTGGACGGCAAAATATTCAACACTGTAGCGCTATGGTAAAATATTAAGAAAAAATGTATGCATAGATTTAAGAATAAAATGAAAATATTCTCGTAAAATCGTTTTACAGTAAAACAGGTGCTTTGGCCTAGTGGATAGCGTGCTAGCCTCTAAACCAGAGCATCGGTAGGTCGAGGGTTCGAGTCCCGCTGCCGTCGTTTTCGCTGAGAAATAAATATTCGGGCGCGATGTAGCTCCAGGTATACATTAGGGTGGTCCTTAAAAGGGGTATTTTTAAATTTTGATCTTGCCGCCCCCCAGATCGGTTCGAAATAAAAAAAAAGAAATCCTCAATTTTTTTCAGATTTTTTCTACCACTCTTAACCCTCCCCCACGGGGATTGACGTTTTCCATTCAAAATACATGGGACTTTTCGGTCTTCGCAGTCAATATTTTCTTGCGGGACTATACGTCGATCGAAAAATCTGAAATTTACACAAATTACGCTATAAACATTTTACTATAAGGGGAAAAATCTCCAACCCCCTATCCTCAAACTTGGGAGGGGGGAGGGTTGACAATGTCAGGCCAAAAAGATATATGGATTTTGCAGTAAAAAAAAGTGTTAAATGTGGTCTACTTTTCATAACAGGGCTCTGTAAAAAAAACCTTAGGTCCAAATATACAAAATAGTAGAAAATATGACATTTTTTGTTACGTTTTTCTATATTTTTATTTTTTTAAAATGCTACTTCGATAATTACAATTCACTCCATATTATTAAGGAGGGTCTCTTTTTTGCGTCTGGGTGATTCTTGCGATATTCACTGACGATTTGTAGTTGTAGAATAATATATAATAATATATAATATATATTATATAGATTTTCGCTTCTGAAAATAACGAGTTGAAGTTTTTCAATGTGTTTATCGGTTTTAAGCAATCAATATTTTACCATGCGACTATTTCTTTGTTAAAAAGTTTGAAACTTACACAAATTACTCTATACATGTAACACCATACGGGAAAAAATTAACAACCTTTGGTAATTTTCAAAATTATTCAATAAAATTATTATTATTAATTATTAAAATGATTAATTTTAGATGAATTAAATATCTCTTTTGAAAAGAATGTGATTTTTTACCGAATCTACCTTAACAGCATTAAAAAGTGATTTATCAATATATTGCATTTTGAAACATAACACGAATTTTTGTATGACTTCTCAACGGTTGAAATAATTCACGTTAAAATTCGGTTGGTTCATTCTGTCAGATAAGGCTAGTGTTTGACTAAAACTCCAACTGTCGCTAGTTATTTAGTTACAAACGCCGCCACTGGTGTCGCCAATGCTGCATAATACGTATTCCGAGGTGTTTCCATCAATTAGCTGCTTTTTTCGATTTTGTATGGAAATGCTACTCTAACCTCATTCCGCAATGGAACTAAGGCCGGATCTGCGTCAAAACATTTATTTGGTTGGTGATTTTACAACAAAACATCTGAAAGTGGTTAACGATGTCGCGGAACGAGGCGTTCGTCTGTTCACCAACTACAACGAAATTCTAACACGGAACGAACAGCAGAAGCAATTCATTCTACAAATCGTCAGTGAATATCGCAAGAATCACCCAGACGCAAAAAAAGAGACCCTCCTTAATAATATGGAGTGAATTGTAATTATCGAAGTAGCATTTTTTTTAAATAAAAATATAGAAAAACGTAACAAAAAATGTCATCTTTTCTACTATTTTGTATATTTGGACCTAAGGTTTTTTTACAGAGCCCTGTTATGAAAAGTAGACCACATTTAACACTTTTTTTACTGCAAAATCCATATATCTTTTTGGACTGACATTGTCAACCCTCCCCCCCTCCCAAGTTTGAGGATATGGGGTTGGTGATTTTTCCCCTTATAGTAAAATGTTTATAGCGTAATTTGTGTAAATTTCAGATTTTTCGATCGACGTATAGTCCCGCAAGAAAATATTGACTGCGAAGACCGAAAAGTCCCATGTATTTTGAATGGAAAACTTCGATCCCCGTGGGGGAGGGTTAAGAGTGGTAGAAAAAATCTGAAAAAAATTGAGGATTTCTTTTTTTTATTTCGAACCGATCTGGGGGGCGGCAAGATCAAAATTTAAAAATACCCCTTTTAAGGACCACCCTAGTATACATATGTATACCTGTAGTCCGAGTTTTTACATTCTCAGCGAAACGCGATTAGCTCCGGCGGCGCGAAGCGAACTTGAGACCGACTGTATCGTCAGAGGTTTTCTGCAGTTTCCCTCTGTCTTCTGGGCTCTGTCCAGAGGCAAATGCGATACAGTGGGGGAAGTCGGCTGCAGCCGCAAAAAGGGGGGCGGGGGACTGGCTCGGTCTTGAACAGGACTAACAATGATTGAGAACAGGAAAAAAGTACAAACGATCGGGCCGACCCGCTATAGGCAATTGCCTGAAAAGCGGGGGGACAATAAAATAAAATAAAAAAATAAAAATAAAAAAAATAAAAATAAAAAAATCGTTTTACAGTTATTTCCCTACCTACAATGTAATTAGCGTAGCGCGAGGCACCGTTCAGGTAGCGCTGAAAAAAAAGGTCGCCGCTTCCTCGGGCTCGCGTACTACCGAAGCGTTAGCCCTTTTTTCACGAGCGCGCGTTTACCTGCTCGGCTTCGCCGGCGCGTCAACGCTCGGTCGCTGCAGACGGGTCAGCGCTCGAGCCTACTCGCCTGGTACATTTTGAAATGCTAGAAATCGCTGGGCGGTGGGTGGGTGGGTGGGTGGTCGGTGGGCGCATGGGTTTGGGTAGGTGAATTGTGGGGACTCATGGGGGTAGATGGGGTAGATATCACCGGTGACGGGCCGGTGGGGTGTTGTGGGTGTATAAGCAGTGTGGATGTGTGGGTGGTGGGTGGATATGCAGTGGGTGACTGGTGGGTGGTGGGGTGGCTAGGTGAGGGGGATTTTCATATCCGCGGTTTTTTTTCCACGCAGCCCGCCACAAGAAAGAGCGAGCGAGAAAGCTATAGCGCGAGGGGAGAGAGAGAGAGAGAGAGAGAGAGAGAGAGAGAGAGAGAGTGAGAGAGAGAGAGAGAGTAGAGTAGAGTAGTTCTTTATTTGATCCTGGGACATACATCCCCTAAGGACCAGAGCAACACAGAAAAATACAAAAACGGAATAAAAGCCAGCGAACAAAAGAGTAGATGAGAACGATTAAACCTAAATGGGGCGAAACAAAATCAAAAATGAAAAATGAAGCGTGAGCGAACAGAAAAGCAGAGATTACAAAAGAAAGAAAAAAAACAGAAATAATAATAATAATGACAATAGAGCTAATAATAAAAGTAATAATGAAAATAATAAAGACAAAAGCAAAAGGCCTACACATCCCGGCGCTCAAGCGCCAGAAGGTGACACAAGAGCCGCGCCTTAAATGCCCCAAGCGAGGGAGCCTCCGTTACAGCCAACGGGAGGCCGTTCCAAAATAACGTCCCACTAACCAGGAAAGATTTCCGGTAGGCCGCCGTCCGCAGGACCGGCGTCAACAGCGAACAGGTCGCACCGCGCGCCGCACGCGAATCAGACCTCGCACGGGGCAACAAACGCTCAGCGAAATACGACGGATCCCCAGAGTGGACCATCGAATAAAAAATGGAGCCGACAAAGTACCTCCGCCTGTTCGCCACCGACAGCCAGCCGAGCAGACGCCGGCCCCCGGAAACATGATCTCGACGCCGAAGTGCGAGCACATAACGCACAACAGCGTTACAAGCACGCTGCAGCTTCAAATTAAGCCCCCCACTGACATCGCACTGCACGGCCGAGCAGTAGTCGAGGTGAGGCAAAGCGAGAGTTCGCGCAAGCCAAGCCCGGGTTGCTACATCAAAAACCTCCGAGCAACGAGACTGCTGCGCGAGAGCCCCAAAGACGCGCCGCCGAATCGACGAGACCTGCTCCCCCCACCCAAGCGAAGGCGTGACAATCACTCCCAAGTAGCGCTTGGAGGAGACAAATTGAATCCGCTGACCCGAGACGCAAAGAGGGGGGAGAGAGGCCAAGTCGACCCGATTCAGGTACCGCGCAGTACCGAGAACCATCGCGTCGGTCTTCAGGGCATTTAGCGACAGCGAATTAACCACTGCCCAGCCGTGGATACGCGCGATGTCAGCGTTGAGCAATCCCAACGACACAACGAGCTCGTCCGGGGCACACTGGCGGTAGATGACAAGGTCATCCGCGTACAAAATATAACGACTGTAGTGGAAGATCCCAGGCAGGTCGCACAAGTAAAGGGAGAACAGCAGCGGGCCAAGCACGCTCCCTTGCGGGACGCCAGAAGTGACAGGCGCCCACGCAGAAACCCGGCCGTCCGGGAGGCGAACTGCCTGAGACCTTCCACACAGATACGACGAAAACCACGCCAGGGCCGACGACCCCAGGCCCAGCATGGCCAACTTGCCAAGAAGCGTTCGATGACAATCCGTGTCGAAGGCCTTGCTGAAGTCAAAAAACACAGCAACGGTAAGCAAACGCTTGTCCATGCCGAGCCTGACGTCGTCGGTAAATCTGAGGAGGGCCGTCTGAGTACTATGGCCCTCCCTGAAACCCGCCCGCAGGGGATCAAGCAGGCCATGGGCCAGCAACCACCACAAGAGCTGCGCGTGAACCAACCTCTCCACCACCTTGGAGAGCGCACAAAGGATAGAAATAGGCCGAAAATCAAGAGGGGCAGAGGGGACAGGCACTTTATTAATAGGCGTAATGAAAGATGAACGCCAAGTGGACGGAAAAACAGAGGAAGCGAAAGAGCAATTAATAAGGGCGACGATCCGAGGCAGGAGAGAGCGAGAGACAAGGCGAAGATAAGAGGCAGGCAGACCGTCCGCCCCAACGGAGTTAGAGGACGAACGCGAAAGCACGGAGGCAATCTGCGAGGGAGAGACGGGAGAGAGACAAAAGCGAGGAAAGGCGAGTGCCGGCAAAGGAACAGGAGAGGAAAGAGAGCCCGCCGAGGTGGGCAAAACCGAGCAGAAAGCTGCATTGAGCTCATCAGGCGAAAAGCTAATAGGCACCCCCCTCGCTTGCTTTTCAAAAGGCCCAAATGCCGAAGCTCATCCCAGGCCTGCTGAGATCCCCGGCAGGAAACAATTCTCACACGCAAATAATCTCGCTTCGCCGCAACCAGCGACACTTTAGCGGCATCCCGGAGCAGCCGAAAGGTCGCAGTAAGTACAGGCCGAACAGGAGAGCCCACACGACACCTCCGAAGCCGACGATAGGCCAGATCGCGAGCTCGCATCTTACTCCGCACGGCGGGATTAATCCAGGGCGCCGGCGGCCGAGACAACCTAACCGTACGTAGAGGCGCAAGCGCATGCACCGCATCCAGCACACGAGCACCGAAAAAACCAACCTTATCATCCACCGCATCAGCCGCCTCAAAACCTGACCAATCCTGGGCCGACAAAAGCGCGGCAAGCTCGTCCCCATCAACAGCGTCAAGAGCACGATATGTGAAGGCATGGGGCTGCGGCCGCGGGGCCGAAAAATCAAGACAGACCTCGATTAGATCATGTGCCGACAAAAACGGAACAGCGATCTGCGAACTACTAATAACGACAGAGAGGTCACTCACCGCGCAAATGTCGAGCCAGGTGTTCGCCGAAGCCACATGGTGAGTAGCCTGAAAGGGTACCAACGCAAGGCCATGCTCAAGGAGGAACCTCCGCAGATGAATCGCATCGAACGACTGACCGAGCAAATCTGCATTAAAATCACCAAGGACCACCGTATTGGGATAAAAGGGCAATAACGCAGAGAGCTCGTCCTCGAACAGGCTTAGATACCCAAGGTGCGGCGCACGATAAACTACGCAGACCAAAATTTTAACCGACGCCGAAAGCCGCACCTCACAGATTAAATATTCCGGCCGGGCCGAATAAGGCTGAGGAGACGCACGAATAACGGAAAAATTAAAAGACGAGTGGAGGTAAAGCGCGACTCCACCTCCCCCCCTCCCGAGGCGATCGTTCCGAACGAGCGCGTACGACGGAAGCGCAACAAAATCGTCTGAAAAATTAGCATTTAGCCACGTTTCGGACACAGCGATAATATGATATGCTTTATTACAAAAAAAGTCGAGAAACTCGTCACGATGACAAGGCAGAGACTGGGCGTTAACATGGCAGATCCGCAGCTTTCCACGAGCCGGCCACTCAGAAGAAGTCATCCTGGCAGTCGTCGAATTCGTCGTCGAGGAGGGAGGCGTCACGAGCGTCAACACGCCCGACGCACCCGGCACTGCAGTCGAGCCGAAACCCAGCGTCAACGCCGGCAGCAACACCACCGCCAGCCGCATCAGGGACGAGCGGCGAAGGCGAAGCAGCGCCGGCAGGGCGACGAGATCCACCCCCAGCACCACGACCTCGAAGCGCGCCGCGACCCACCACGCTGCTCACTCCAACGGCAGGGCCTGAGGCGAGATTCCAAAAACCACCGAAAAATAAGGCACACCGCAACAAACGAACAATGCACGGAAAGCCTACGAAAAACTGCACGCTGTCGCACCAAACAGAGGCAATACGCTCACAGCAGCCCGAAACACAGAGCCGAAAACACGGAGCGACGAACAGACGTGCTATCGATCAGAGATCATACTCAATACTGAGAGAGTGAGAGAGAGAGAGAGGGGGCGACCGCAGCGCCGCCGCGAGGCCTGACGGCCGGACGCCGAACTACGCTTGCACAAACACCCACTGTAGCGCCAAGTGAAATTCAAGATGGCGGCCCCGGGACTTATGTGCAAGGCGGCTATCTTGGACTTGCACAAACACCGGGTTACCTACTTGGGAGTATGTTGATCGTAAGTTGAGCATAAGTTGAGAGCAAGCAGAGCAATTCAGAACGAGCAAAAAGGATGGAGATCCAGTACTTGGAAGTCCGCCAATGTGCAGAAATCTAAAGCGCGTTGTACGGTCGGAGTCTCTGTTTGTATGGGTCAACTTACGTTATGCAAAGTTATATTCTTATGTAAACTTATGTAATGAATGTTACTGTAGTCGGGTAGGATTTCTGGAATGAATTTTTAAATAGAGCGTACGTTGAGCATAAGATTAGCGTAAGTTGAGAGAAAACTGAGAGCAAGTTGAGTAATGCAAAACCAGTGTAAAAATTACACTGCTGTCCTGCCAGCATGAAATCCGAAGCATTCAGTTCCGATTACGACCCACTTTATATCAATGCTTGACGTGAAACACGGTCATTCGATGAAAACAGTGACGTAGAGATTCGATGCTCACGTATACGAATCGGATCTTTTGATTGTCAGATTTAATAATTATCTCATTCTTCCATACTCTATAGGTCTCGATGTAATAACAATTCTCTTATTTGCAGACCTTCGGGATCGTAAGGAGAGTAAGTATCCATTAACTTTTGGACGTAATTTTTATGTCGGGCTTACAGGTTTCCGACTAGGATAAGTCTGGTCGAAAAACTGATCGATTGATGTCCAAAACACGTTATTAAACTTTATTCATATAAAAAAGAATAGTGAACGGAACAAGAACGAGAGTTTTCGTGGTATAGCATCATTATGGCGTAATTTTTTTTTCTATAGCCCTCACTGTTCAACACAGGTATGTCATCAACCGCTGAAACGCGATGATACTTATTTTCGGCGTAGCATTTTTGTGGACGTAGGCTGAAAAACAAACAGCGGAATCAAATAAACGGCGAAATATGAAATAAATTTAGAATAGCTGTTTAGGCACTCGCAACTATAAAAAATAAATTTACCTTCAACAGCATCGTACACTGTCAGCGGAATACAATCATAGCGCCCCCGGCCTTTTGGGGTCATGTCGATCAAATTTTCCTCCCCGACTACGATCCGCATTAGGCGACACGCTAATTTATTGGCTTCTTGGCCGTATCGCCTGGTCCAGCGCCTCAGATCTTTTTTTTTTAATATAGATCCCGCTGTTTGGGGATAATTCAAACTAGAAAACAAAAAATAAAATAAATAAAAAGTGAGTGGTGTGGATTTTGGTGCGACACGATCCAGTGGGTTGAATTTTCTAATAATTTGCATCGATTGGCTGCTTTAAACAAAAATGCAATTTTTTATTTCATTTTCAGGTTTTTGACGTTTCCACCCAACTGAGAAAGCAATGATAATATTATGCAAGGACGTGTTTTTTTCTATTCATTTCAGATATGCATGAGGCATACTGCTGAGGCTTCTACTAAGGTAAGTGTTGGAAGTATATTTTAACTAACTACGTTATTTCGTACCTTCATGTCCCCTGCAATCAACGCCGAAGGACGAATGCCTTTTTTAGCCCCTTTGGCGACACCGGCACGTTTTTTCCGTTCTCTCGCAAGCTCTTCTTCGAGTCGTCGTATTTTGCCTGTAATAATTGTAATATATTTAGATGTCATCAATTATTTCTTAAAATATAAATGGACACTTGACAAAAACCTTCGCCGTCGCTTTCGCTTTCGCTGTCGTCCCCGGACGTCATGCCGCTCCTCGTCCTTCCGCCGCTCCCCATTCCGTCGTCCAGGTCGTCGACTAATCCGCTGGACCAGTTCGCCTCACTCTCCAAATCATCGCCCTCATCGTGTCCATCATCGTCCTTATCGTTTACATCGTCCTCCTCGTCGTTCTTATTATCTCCATCGTCTCCATCGTCCTGCCCGTCGTCCTTATCATCTCCGTCGTCGTCCTGATCATCTCCCTCGTCGTTCTTATCGTTTCCATCGTCCTCCTTGCCGTTCTTATCGTCTCCATCGTCCTTCCTCGACTCGATCGTCATCCTCGTCGACCCTGTCGTCTCCATCGTCCTTCTTGTCGTCCACACTGGGCCCGCCTGGGCGTCCAGTGTGGACGTCTAAATTTAAAACAGCGAGAATGACTAATTTTAAAAATTATAAGTCAACGGATTATGGAAATTACGATTTTTAAAAACAATGAAAGGTGAAAACTACGAAATTCTGAAATTATATTTTGTATTGTTCTGTTTAATTTAAAAAGAAAATTCACTGCTCGCAGGTCGTGGTGACACGGATGTCTCGTCGGTACAGCAGGAATTCGCGGCGGCTCTTTACCAAGTGATGCATCGGGCGCGGAGCAACGAGGACATACGCGACGGTCAATCGCTGCCGGATTCTGCGCACAACCCGCGGCTCAAGTCATTCGAAAACAAGCCAATTGAACAACGGGCTTTACACGGGCGAACGGCGCGCGGCATATGAAACGGCGTTGCGCATCTCGCGAATGGCGACAATCGCGTCGCGCCCGCCACTTTCAATCCCGAGATCGACAGACATCACGAGATTTTCGGGCGACATTCGGGGATTTTTTGTGCGGAAAAAAAACGAATGAAGAAAGGGATTACAATTTCCGCAGGCGAATTTTTCGAAAGTGAAAGTTGCGAGTTTTTACCTTTTGTCCCACCCTCGAATTGCCAGCGTTTCTGCAAAGAAGTGGGAGCGCGAATTTATCAATTCGCGTAAATTCGAGAAAATTGCGAGAGAATTGCAAACACTTCTCGATAGTCTGAAAATCTGAAAAAATGCATACACACTAAATGTACTGAAAAGATTCATTTTGCATAATAATAATTCCAAAATGTTATTAACAAATTGATTTTAAACAAATTTGTTTAACAAATATTTCGTTGACCCGTTTTTTTTGCATGAAAATGATTGCTTTATTTTTCTGGATACGTATGAATTTTTCATTTTCATTTAATCTTTCAAATTCGTACATATTTTCCATACGAAAAAACACGAATTTCAATGATTAGATAAAAATCTGAAAGAATTCATGCGTATACAGAAAAAGAAAGGAAACATTTTCATGCAAAAAAAACTTTGGTTAACGAAACATTTGTGAAACAACTTTTTTTAATCAATTCGTTAATAACATTTTGGAATTATTATTATTCAAAACTAATCTTTTCAGTACCCTTAGTGTCCATGCATTTTTTCAGATTTTCAGACCATCGAGAAGTGTTTGCAATTCTCTCGCATTTTTCTCGAATTTATGCGAATTGAACACTTCGCGCTCCCACATCCGTAAGAGGCAGTGATACTTCGCTCGGAACTTCGTTGCCCAATGAAATTTGTGTTTCTAATAGGGAAAATATGTGAAAATTCAACGTGAACTCTTAAATCGGAATAAATTCATACGTATTCACACAAACGAACGAATCATCTTCATTAAAAAACAACTTGGGTCATCGAGATATTTGTTAAACAATGTTTTTTATCATCAATTTTTTAATAACATTTTAGAATCATTATTATGCCAAATTAATCTTTTCAGCACCATTAATGTGCATGATTTTTTTCCGATTGTTATACCATCGAGAAGTGTTTACAAATCTCCCTTATTTTTCACGAATTTATGCGAAATGAATACTAGACGCAAGGACTACCTCAAGGGCATGTGAAATACCGACTGCGGCAATAAAAAATGTAATGGACGTTTTTTTACGCATATTTGCATTTATATTTTACGCATATTTGCATTTTTTAGCAGTAATTGCAAATATCCGTCAAAAACGTTCATTACAGTTTTTGATACCGACTGGATTCGACATTGATGTTTTACATCGCCTTCAGAGGCAGTGATACTTCTCTCGGAACTTCGCCGCCCAATGTTAAACGCCTATAGGGCTGTCTCTCTCGCACATAGAGCTGTCTCACTTGGACCTTCTTGTTGTTCGATTCTCCAGAACAAATGGCTTCGAGTATCGAGAAGCCTGAAGTTTAGCCCATTTCTAAAATATTTCCACACATTCTATCAAAATTTGAGCTCAATCTGCCGAGTATGTTGGGAGAAAATATTTTTCAACATTTTCAGGAGTGGTGGTGAAAGGGCCACTGCTTCTGAAGAGGCATTGGGGAGTATCCCCCCCCCCCCAGAAATTTTAAAAGGTATTTTCTCCCAAAATATACGAGAGATAGTGCTCAAATTTTGATAGAATGTGCGGAAGTATTGTAGAATTGTCCTAAGCTTCAGACTTCTCGTTACTCGAAGCTATTTATTCAGGAGAATCGAAAAACAAGAAGGTCCGAGTGAGACAGCTCTATGTGCGAGAGAGACAGCCCTATAGGCGTTTAACATTGAATCGAATTGTGTTATCGAGCAGGTTCGCTCTGGTATAATGCTCAGAAAAACTGTTGGCAGCGAACAATAAATTGTTGAGTAACGTAAAACAATATCAATTGCACTTGAATAAAAAAATAGTTGCGGTAAAGTCACGTTTTCTGCTGAGCGATCACTGTGCAAAGTAATACATTTCAAGGGCCGGGCAGAGTAAAAGTTACTGCAATTATTACTCTAATAATTACAGTAATTATTACTCTGCCCGGTCCTTGAAATGTATTGTTTTGCATGGTGTTCACGCAGCAGAAAACGAGACTTTACCGCAACTTTTTTTTTATGCAAGTGGAATTGATATTGTTTTACGTTACTCAACAATTTATTGTTCGCTGCCAACAGTTTTTCATAGCATTATACCAGAGCGAACCTGCTCGATAACAACAGCAAAATAGCACGAATGATATCTTTCATATACAGGTAAACTAAAGTTTTTTTTCTCCAGAAGAAACACTGTTTTTTTCTGAACAAAAAAAAATTTACCTCACCTTTATCTGAAAGATATCATCCATGCTATTTTTCTGAATGTTTATTATACAGGTCCACTCTGCTCTGCTCTGCTCTGAAAAACTGTGCGATGCGAACAGTTATTCAGAGCAGAGCAAAGCATATTGTTACGTCAAAAGTGTCGTGGATTTTACTCGTGCGACAAATTTACACGTATTAGTGCGGTTCAGCGTGATTTACCCGTGCTCTGGTCAAGAAGGAAGGCTCCTCCCTATACCACATCTGACGAAGTACACTAAACTCGCAAGCTCTGTTTCGAGTCTAACCTTTCGGAAAATTACTCGGGGACGAGCTGCGAATGCTTCTCCAAAGGGAATTTGACTGAGGTCTGAGATGATGATGATGTGATGATGGCTCGAGACAATGCGCGGATGATATTTCACCGATATAATTAAAAATTTCACTTACCCTTTTTGTATTGAACTGGATGCTGATGCTGCAGATGGAAAGGACACGATCGTAAAGAAACGGTGACACTGAATTTAAGAATGCAACCGTCGAATTTTATTCGTAAAACGCGGAAATTAAATAGACCGATTTTTCTCAACAAAGAATGTTAACATGTAAATAATCGTGATGATGTTCACAAATATCGGCACCTCGTGGTGTAACAAAATTCGTAGTTCGGATGTACAAATTTCTCAAAATACGAAGCGTGCGAAATTATAAAATAAAATACAAAATTGGTCGATGCCCGAGAATACAAAACTGTAGTCTTATTTAAGTCTATGAACTCCTAAGTCCCCGTTTAGGACAAAGGTTCGAATTACGGAAAATGAAAATCTTGGCGAAGAACGGAATGAATCTAAGTCCGCGGTCGGATTAAAATTCGATGATGATTGGAGCTCGAAATTTTCTAAGTCCGTGTTATGATTTTAAATTCGGAGCTGATTTTCTTCTAAGTCCGCGTTACGATTTAAATTCGGAGCTGATTTTCTTCAAAGTCCGCGATATGATTTAAATTCGAAGCTGATTTTTTTCTAAGTCCGCGGTCGGTTTAAATGATTTTTTTCTAAGTCCGCGGTTGATTTAAATGATTTTTCTCTAAGTCCGCGGTCGGGCAGAAATTCGTCGTTAATTCGATTTTAAAGTTTCGGTCTATGCTCGGGCAGAGATTCGACGTGGGTAGATCTAATTTTCGGGGCGCACTGTCTACTTGTCGATACCCTTTTGTCTTTTTATATGATTGGGTCCCTTGTCTTTTGATTGAGCGATGGTAGGGGTAGTACCCACGTGATCTTCGACTCCCTATCTCATGTTAGAGGAGGACACCGCACTTTTCAGGTCGCGCGTGGCTCCCGTCCCCCGCGCCTGTCCCTTGCCCTGGCTCCACATTTACGACTTCCTCTTTCGTCAATGTCTTCTCGATGTTTCGACCAGGTGTTCACGCTTTTCGTTGGAACGATTTAGTTGCTGCCTTATTTGGACCTCTTCGCTTATAAGTTTATAAGTTTGCTATAGAATACATTATCTGAGTCCTTGAATTTTTAACAAGATCGCGTTGACCCGGATTTGAATTTACAGACTGTAATTCTCGAATTTGTTGTTGAAAGTTCATCTTCGCTTGTCGTTGCTAATACGCGTTGTTATAAATTTTGTATAAAATTGCAGTTCCATATTCTCGCGGGGCCGTATCTTAACTTTCTTAATTATTCAAGATTATGCGACGTCATCTGTATCTAACTGTGTGAATCCCAATTTTATAAACTGTTAAACCTTCCACCATTTTGTTTATATTAACAAGTATCCTACTGATTGTTATAATTTTCAAAAGTTATTCGTATCTAGGTGTACGGATCCCGATTTTATAAACTATTAATCCTTTTACCATTTTCTTATGTTAACAAATTATCCTACCGAATGTTATAATTTTCAAAAGTTATTCGTATCTAGGTGTACGGATCCCGATTTTATAAACTATTAATCCTTTTACCATTTTCTTATGTTAACAAATTATCCTACCGAATGTTATAACTTTTAAAAGTTATTCGTATTTAAATGTATGAATCTCGATTTTATAAACTATTAGTCCTTTTACCATTTTCTCATGTTTACAAACTATCATGGTGAGTTATATAATTCTTAATAATTGTTCATGGACAATTTAGTCGTTTTTGCCTCTTTATCTTACGGGGCTCCGTCTTTTGAATTCCAAAGGTTCCTTGAGACATTGATTATTTCGTCTTGTTGCATTCTCTTATTCTTTAATCTGTGCATTTACAGGGGTCTTCAAGAAAAGCGGAAGAATAGTTTTAGTTATCCGGCCAGACTATAACTCCATTACGCGCAAATCATGATTTCCGAGACGAAAAATGAAACAACGATTTTGGTGGAACGTAGGGCATTCACCCGGTGTTCTCATAATCTTCTAGCTATCAGGGTTAAGTAGATTCCTTTTATTTCCCTTTTTTGTAACCATAGGCGGGTTCGGTTGCAACAAGTGATCGAGGATCGTTAAGAGGCGTGGTAACGCAAGGCCAGCGGCTGACGGTCGATAACCGACCCGCCCAGTTGCTTCTAGTTTCGTCTATCGCCGCTCGCTCGAGTGGCGTAGGTGACTTTTTCTAGAGAGCTTAGTGTTTTGAAAAATCGGGCCCTGTTGTACCATCATCCGCACTCTTTTACTTCGACTGGCCCAGCGCTATCTGTTAACAGATATTGTAGTTTCCAGGGCCTGCAGGGACCGTTGCTCGTATAATTGCTTACCGAATGCCCCCTTTCGCCAGAAGTCTCGAAACCCATGACTGAACTAAGAGTTCGAATAGCGCGAAGTTACGGCCTGACGTAACAATATACCACCACTCGTTGGCTGGTCATTCGTTGGACTTGTCTCGAAGTCTTGTTCGGTGGTTGTTGTTTCTTCCCTGGATTAGACTGCAACTGCAACCTCCTGGAGAGCCTTGTCGTTCTCTCGACTTTTTTATACGTTCTTCGCGCGCGCTTCTGCGGGCGTGTTGCTTTGACTGCCCCGTCTTTCTCGACCAACGACTCCTGATCGCGTTTCCTTTCTGCAAGGAGGCACGACGTAATAGTATATTGTGTAACAAGGGTCGAAAGTTGGCAATTGCGGCGAGTGTGAGGTTTGCTGCCCTAGCGAAGCGAGGGCTGCAATCACACGAGTCGCAATTGCCAATTCGACCCGTGTCGCACATCATACTTTTTGTAACGAGTGCACGAATCTGCGGCACTTAGAATGGCATTCGCGCGAGACGAACACTGAAAAGTGAGGTTGTGATTCAAGGGGCGAAAGTGAATGACAGAAACTCCTAAGGGACGAAAGTGAATGACAGAAACTCCCAAGGGACGAAAGTGAATGACAGAAACTCCCAAGGGACGAAAGTGAATGACAGAAACTCCCAAGGGACGAAAGTGAACGAAATGCGAACTGCGCATGCGTGACTCTGTCATTTTACCACAGGTTCGCGACTGACAGGGAAACGGCCACTTTCGGCTTGCAAGACTGCCATGGAAAGTGCCGCGATTCGTTCACGTGTTACACAAAATGTATTATTTTAATCATAAGTTTACGTATCAATGACTCAATTAAGGTTATAATACTTACTGTTTCTCTTTATGATTTTCGCCGGCTTGTAATGGATTCCGTCCAGCGTGGCCCTTGTTCCGCCTTTTCCCATTTTGACGGCAGTCTCCTTGACGATGCTGCTCGTCTTTGTATCGTCCCACTCGATTAAATAATACATTTTCTTTCCGTCGCGCCGTACCGTAATGCTTATCTCACCTCAATATTGCCGATAATTCAACTCGCGAAACACGTGAGAACGTAAAAACCGTCGCGAGTGATTTCGTGCTGTCTTCTGGAAACAAGATGGCAAACACGAAAAATGTTACAGTTCAAATTTAACCGCGGCAGGTTGAATATCGCCACGCGCGGTTTAATTCGAATTGTACAATTTTTCGTGTATGCCAACTTGTTTCCAGAAGACAGTACGAAATCACTCACGACGTATTTCACGTTTCAACGTGACTCACGTGTTCAATTTACCGGCAATATCGCGAGTAATAAGGAATTACGGTACGGCGCGGCGAACAGAAAAAAAATGTATTGTTTAATCGTGTGGGTCGAAGCAAAAACGAGCAGCATTGTCAAGGACACTGCCGTAAAAATCAGAAAAGGAGGAGCATGGGTTACATAGGTCGGAAAAAATTATAAGCCAGCGAAAATCTTAAGAATAAACGGTGAGTACTATAACCTTAATTGCATCATTTTATACGTAAATTTATAATTGTGGTAATATTTCTGACGTCGGGCCTCCTTGCAGTGGATAAACGATATCTGGAGTCGTTGGTCGTGAAAGACGGGGCAGTCGAAGCCACACGCCCGCAGAAGCGCGCGCGAAAATCCTACGAAAAAGTAGTGAGAGCCACGAGGCTTGCCACTTTCGAAAGGTTGCAGTCTAATCCAGGTAAGAAATAACCACCGAACCATACTTCAAGACAAGTCCACCGTAGTGGACTCGACATGTCCACTCTGCTCTGCTCTGAAAAACTGTGCGATGCGAACAGTTATTCAGAGCAGAGCAGAGCATATACCACCACTCGTTGGCTGGTCAGTCGCTGGACTTATCGAGTCCACTGCGGGTTCCAAAGAACCTGCAGTGCAGTGGAACCTGCAGTGGACTCGACAAGTCCAGGGACTGACCAGCCAACGAGTGGTGGTATATGCTCTGCTCTGCTCTGAATAACTGTTCGCATCGCACAGTTTTTCAGAGCAGAGCAGAGCAGAGTGGACCTGTATAATAAAGATTCAGCAAAATAGCATGAATGATATCTTTCAGATAAAGGTGAGGTAAATTTTTTTTTTGCAGAAAAAACAGTGTTTCTTCTGCAGACAAAAAACTTTAGTTTACCTGTATCTGAAAGACATCATTCATGATATTTTGCTGTTGTTATCGAGCAGGTTCGCTCTGGTATAATGATCTGAAAAACTGTTGGCAGCGAACAATAAATTGTTGAGTAACATAAACCAATATCAATTCCACTTGCATAAAAAAAAGGTGCGGTAAAGTCTCGTTTTCTGCTGCGTGAACACCATGCAAAACAATACATTTCAAGGACCGGGGAGAGTAATAATTATTGTAATTATTAGAGTAATAATTATTGTTATTATTAGAGTAATAATTATTGTAATTATTAGAGTAATAATTGCAGTAACTTTTACTCTGCCCGGCCCTTGAAATGTATTACTTTGCACGGTGATCGCTCAGCAGAAAACGTAACTTTACCGCACCTTTTTTCATGCAAGTGGAATTGATATTGTTTTACGTTACTCAACAATTTATTGTTCGCTGCCAACAGTTTTTCAGAGCATTATACCAGAGCGAACCTGCTCGATAACACAATTCGATTCAATGTTAAACGCCTATAGGGCTGTCTCTCTCACAAATGGAGCTGTCTCACTCGCATTTTCTTTTTTTTTCGAATCTCCTAAACAAATGGCTGTCACCACCACTCCTGAAAATGTTGAAAAATATTTTCTCCCAAAATACTCGGCAGATAGAGCTCAAATTTTGATGGAATGTGTGGAAATATTGTAGAATTGGGCTAAGCTTCAGGCTTCTCGATACTCGAAACCATTTGTTCAGGAGAATCGAAAAACAAGAAGGTCCGAGTGAGACAGCTCTACAGGGTGTTTCATAAGTACTGAAGCTCCGGAGGCAGGAAGGTAGCTGATGGCCACAGAAATGGACCTGCGAAGTTTAAGCTTCCAATTCGCAAAATTGTGGAAGTTCTACTCGATTGAAATTTGCCTGTCTGTGAGGGGTGCGTCGGACTCACACAGATGCAGAGGCGTCGTATGCCTCGCTGAGTGGAAGCGTCAGTCTTTTCTTTCGCGATCTCAGTTCGACGCGAAGTTGCCGCGCGGCTGTGACGGCTGTGTGCGTTCGTGTGGGTGATTGCCAACTGTTCGCTCGGAGCTCGGGCTGTCGGTATCGAAATTCGGTCCCGATGACTGACCGGCCGGATGAATGACCGTCAAGTGAGATAGAGCAGCTTCTACCAGAGTAGAGAGCCTCTCTCTACGCATGGTGTCTGGCCGACTCCCGGTGTGCGACGACAAACGCTACGCGTCTCTCGCTCTTTGTATGCGCAGCGAGCAGACGTGTGTGGCTCGCACGTTCAGCGCGAGCGAAATTAATTATGTATTTTCAAAAAATATTATTTTTTTTAAGAAAAATTAAGTTTCATAATGTTTTTGTGCCTTGTGCCCAGTTGAGTCTGTGCTCGATTTTGGATTGCTGTAACGAGCTTACCATTTTTACGTCAAATATTCGGTTGCTTTTACACAGTCAAACATTTACACGCGTGTGAGCGCTTCGGCTTGAGGTTCCCGTACTCTGGTCAGTGAGAACCGGAGCTCTCCCTTTACCACGCCTGACGGTGAACACCGAAGACGCAACCCCGTTTTTGAGTCCTAACCTTGCGGTAAATTACTCGGGACAGGGGTACGAACGTTTATCGGTTACTAGTAATAAAATTGTAGTGTGTAGGGTGTGTGCGTTTTTCAAATTTGTGGGAATCAAGGGTGATATCTCTAATAATGTAAAAAAATCTCGCTACAGAAATAAATAAATGTACTTACTGTAGTTCAGAAGTTCTTGTAGATCAAAACTGCAATGTCGCTGACGTCGGGGTTGACTAAAAGGATCGATGAAGGGGCGTTGTCAAAAAAATATTCAAATCTAGATCTCTTTCGTTTCAAATAGAATAATCGTTTGGGTTTTTATTAAAAAATTAATTAAGGCACTTTGGACAAGTAAATGGCTGTTCGATATTCCCATTACAAAAATTGGCACGCGATATTTGGTATAAAATGAATAATTATATTAATAATAGGAACAAAAACTTTACTTAATAGCTCAATCCAGATTCTTGAAATAAAATTATAATACTTTGGTAAAAACCAAAGAAAACACCCCAGAACAAAATCCTCGAAGGGAAATATTCGAACCGAGAAAAAATTATTAAATTAACGTCTGGATTTAACATTCGGTAGAGTCAGTAGAAAGTAAAGAGAAATATTTTCTAAGTCCAAAGTCTTAAAACACAAATATTTTCTAAGTCCAAAGTCTTAAAACACAAATATTTTCTAAGTCCAAAGTCTTAAAACACAAATATTTTCTAAGTCCAAAGTCTTAAAACACAAATATTTTCTAAGTCCAAAGTTTTAAAACACAAATATTTTCTAAGTCCAAAGTCTTAAAACACAAATATTTTCTAAGTCCAAAGTCTACAGAAAAGAATAATTTCCAAGTCCGAAGACTGCAAAAATGGTCCGAGTCTATCTCCTTATTTCTTTCTTCACTACGAAAATTATGAGTCTACATTTAAACAGAGTAACGTTACTAGGGATTAAGCTGGCGAAGAGAAGAGCCGTCGAAACTCGCAGATTATAACTGCCACTATTCACTTTACACTGGATGAATATAGGTCTTATATAGGTCGCTAATGCGCACTAACCATCTCACCGATATGGGGTGGGAGTCCTTCAAAAGTACAGGTAGACCTAATACATCTTTAGTTTCATAGGGGAAAAACACGTACTCTGATTGATATAAAATTCCCTCTGGTGTTCACGTATGTTTATGCTGGGCCGAGTCGGGCTCATCGCATTTCTATCCTTGTTACTCCATATTTCTTATTATCAAATTGCTCCGTTAATAAAAGGCGAATTTCGGCAATTTTTCGACGTCATCTATACGTTCGTAAAATAATACAGAAGTTCGTTTTTTCCGGAGTTATATATGGGGCAAAACACGTCAAGTCGGCCACTCCAATTTTTCACGTCAACAACAAATTCTGATATTTTTTCCGGATGTTGGTCTGGTTGAAGAAAAAATATAGGAATTTTATCAGATTTTTAAATTACATATTCCAGCTATTAAAAATTCCTAAAAATTATCATTGTTTATTTTTTAACGCCAATACTACGCATCGCACAAAAAAACATAAAAACATAAAATGTTCGATTTACAGCGTACTTCTCAACAACATTTTTTGTAAAATTCTTCAATTTTATTTTATGCTATTTTTCGTAAAAGTTAAGTTACCACTTTTTTCCCTCCGAAAATGCAGTTTTGATTTTACTGAAATTTTTACATTTTGTTCTTCGAATCGTCTACAATCTGAGAAAAAATTGGCCAGATGGGCAGAATTTTCGCCGCCGAGTTACAGCATTTCGAACGATGGAACATCGTGGTAATCTCATGGGGTAAAACACGTCGTCGGCCACACGAATTTTTAATTTCAATAAAAAATTCAGATTTTTTCAGGATGTTGATCTAACTGAAATTTCTTTTTTTAAATCAGATTTTGTTGTTGCATTTTGTTTTAGCCGTTGCAAATAACTGAAAATAATAATCGTTAATTCTTAAACAACTAAACTATGGCTCTCGCAAAAAATCATGTAAACAAAAAATTTAAGATGTCTAACGTTCTTTTCAACAAATTATATTGCATAATGTTCCCACTCCGTTTTATGCTATTTTACAATTAAATAAAATTCCAATATTTTTTTCTCCGTAAAAGCCTTCCTGACTTAGATGTTATTTTCACATTTTGTTCCTTGATATGTTAAGACTCTGAAAAATGCGAGATGGGCGATTTTTTTCCACAGTTGCAGCTGTTCGAATGATCGAACATATTGCTCTCTGCGTTTAACAGGGTTGAGACTGTCAATAGAAAAATTCTAAAGCCCGCATTAATTGTTTCTTTTTTTAAATTTTTTTTTAGTTTATATTTTTATTTATTTTGTTTTGTTTTTTTTAAGTTTTTTTTATATTCTTTTTTTTTACATTGCCCTGTATTGTTTCCTAATTACACAGAATCCATTATTGCGCCATCTTTGGATACATCGAACTTTCACTGGCCAACGAATATCTTTTTAGTTCCATTCGCCCATCTTTATTGGGAATGAAGCAATGATATTTCTTCGTACCTGGGATAATTTTCGCAGTATTGAAACGCGACTTCAATTGCAATTTTGTCGCCTCGTGAATGTTCTTTGAAGTGAAAAATACATTAGTTTGCGGTAGATTCGATTCGGCCCATTCGTAAAGACGATGTACATCCAAGATCTGTTCGTTTGCTCATCGTTGTAAACTCCTACGAGCCGCAAGTTTCTTGAGATTTCCGCCGATACCGTCACATGGACCTTTTCCATGGGCTGTAGCGTGGTAATGCCATTCAGCAGGAATACCAAAATCAGGTTCGTGACTTGCCAAGTTAGAAAACTGGAATTTATTTTTGTAGTGCTGTGGTGCTCCATCGGTGAAGTACAGTATTTTTTTTATAACAGCGTAGCGCTGTTTGAGGAAGTCGATAATTATCTTCTGACAATCGTAAACCGCGGCAACGTCATGATGGAGATTGTCTGATAAGACGACAATGCTGTGATGCTTAAGTTCACAATTAGACCTGGTATAAACTACCGCCGTGTGGATAGAAGCTTGATCATTATTCCAGTGGAATGCTTGCGCGGCGTCCTGTGCGACAAAGGCATAATTTTCGGCGAAATCACACTGCACGAGAAACTGACCTTCCGAAAGATTGTTTTTTATTTCGCTCAAGAATTTAGATTGTTGAGACGCAATGAAATGATGGCTTTTCAGAATATCCAATTTTTCGACGAGGCGGTCGATAAAATCTTCACTATCCATGACCTCTGTGATGAGCGTACTTCGGTCTGTAGATTGCCAACTCTTGAACTCCACTTTTTCGATTACGTTATCATCGAACATTTTTTGCAGGTAGTCTCTTAATTTTCCACCACCAGGACAGTGTGTGCATTCCCCTAGATTGCAAAATGAGCTTGGATTCTCGCACATGATTTCCTTTAGGCAATCTTTGTAGTCTTGGAGATGAGGTGATCTATTTTTAGTTAGGCGCGGAATATCAGCACCATCCAGCATCAATTTCACATTCTGATGATACGTACAGACGCACAAGCGATGAGTGCCACTGGCACCAGCGAGCACACACTAGGCCGGTCGTAATGCGGCGAACTTTGAAAACCCGACATTTGCAGTAGAATTCAATGATTTAAAGCGCTGATAGAGCTCTTTCAAGTTGCAAAGCACGAGCCTTTTCTGAAAATGATTTCGCTTGCCATCATCACCCTTCACCGAGACGAAATCTTTTTTGCCGGGCATGATTCTACTATTTTCATCGTTGTCGTAGAACTTTTTGATCGATTCTTCTGTCGTCTCTGGCAAGCGTTTCCCAAGCTTGGCATTAGGAGCTGTCAAAATCCCATGCTTCTGGACGAGATCTTTAGCCTTACGAGCCTTGTTCCTCGAAGTATGAAACTCTCTGGCCAGTTTTCGTATACTCCATGATTTTGGTGCTAATGTCAGAATAAGTACTTTCTCCGTATCAGTAGTCGTAATCGCGTATTTTTCCTTCAACTGTTGGAGAATTTCTATCGCAGCATCGTAATTATTTTGGTCGATGAGCTGATCATCGATATGTTCGGTGTTCGTTTTCGCTTTCTTCGTCGGCGGGGAGTACGAGGAATCGTCATCGTCGTCATCATTGTCACTATGAGGGGAAACCGTCGTTCCAGGAGAAAAATAGTGACAGTCACTACCATCAATTCTTCCACTTCCGGAATCTGATACACTCAACGTAAAAGATGGAACCCTTCCCATCAGCGTATTATTTGATTTTGCGGTCGCTCGTTTCCTGCAATACACGCAAAGCTTCGAATCTGCCGCAAGTTTCGGAAATTTTTCCCGTAGCAGATGGGATATTTTCCGCAAGCCCTTAGTCTTGTAGTGGTTCTGTATTCCGAAAGGATTGATGCATCGAGTTGGAAGTCTTTTTTTTTCGAGCGAGGTTTCCGCTTTCCCTGTGATTGACTATCCTCCGCTCGATTGCTCGTTCGTCGGGGCATCGCGAATGCTTAGTCGACCACTAATAGGATCAGGGCTATTGCAAATTTCTAAATTTATGATGACAAACTGTTGCTGTTGAAAAAATGTAGTTACTGTGCAATGAAAAGAATATGCATCGTTGTACGTTCAAGACGGATACGATATCAATATAAAGACTAATTCTATCACGACAAAAAGGATACAAAAATCTTGTAAAATTTGGATTTCTACAACTTTAGACGCAATTTGGTCGTCTCATGAGTTTTCTTCGAAGAAATACGTTTATTAGCGGCAGATTTTGTTCTTCAAAGCATCTACAATCTGAGAAAAAATTGGCGAGATGGGGAAAAATTCGAAATAAAAAAAAAATGTTTGCGGGCTTTATCATTTTTCCGCAGACATTCTCAGCCCTCCTGAATACAGAGAGCAATTATACATTCAATTAACTCGATGTTCCATCGTTCGAAGTGCTGTAACTCGGCGGCGAAAATTCTGCCCATCTGGCCAATTTTTTCTCAGATTGTAGACGATTCGAAAAACAAAATGTAAAAATTTCAGCAAAATCGAAACTGCATTTTCGGAGGGAAAAAAGTGGTAACTTAACTTTTACGAAAAATAGCATAAAATAAAATCGAAGAATTTTACAAAAAATGTTGTTGAGAAGTACGCTGTGAATCGAACATTTTATGTTCTTCTGTTTTTTTTGTGCGATGCGTAGTATTGGCGTTAAAAAATAAACAATGATCATTTTCAGAAATTTTTAATAGCTGGAATATGTAATTAAAAAATCTTATAAAATTCCTATGTTTTTTCTTCAACCAGACCAACATCCGGAAAAAATATCAGAATTTTTTGTTGACATGAAAAATTGGAGTGGCCGACTTGACGTGTTTTGCCCCATATATCTATTATGCATTGAGATATGTGATTTATTACGTTTCTTGTGTCTCTTTTCTACACCTTCGACTGGTCATTCTGCCTCTAACTAGCAACATAATGCATTGGTGTGCGCCTTGTACGCGATATCGCTTGCATCAGCTGCACCGTTCGCCTGGTATAGGGCGCGGTTTCTTTTATTCTTTATGCGGGCGTACGTGCCGTTCTTCATGCACTTTTCGTTTAGTTCTTTCTTGGTTCTAATTCGGTGATTTGAATTATTTTTTCTACAAAGATTATCATTTACAATTTCAGGAATAATCAATTATTGATTGGGATTTTTCAACATTATATTAGTGAGTTATGCAAGAATAAAAACGCGTATTTCTCCGTTAGTTCGGGCTCTCACTCGTTAGGAATTCGTCCGATATTATATCTTATTTTGCTATATTTTCATACTGGTCCCTTGTCGTGGCGATATGATTCTTTAAGTATTATAATTCAAGCAGCTTAGGTTGGAACGTCTATAATTTCCATCTCTAATAATAGCAATGTGCAAATTATTGTTTCTCTTATTTCTTAACTCCGTAAATTAGTAATTACAAGAGTCATTCCTTCAGTTCAAACAATCTTGGTAAGACTTTACAGTTTTACCGTGTACATATTTAATGAAATTAACATGATTTAATTGTTCTTTCTGCATTATCAAATGAGTACCCTCGAATAATCGCAAAATCATTTATTTAATGTAAATAGTTAAACTTAATTAAAAGATTTTTATCCTACGACCAATTTTTGAAATCTGGTATAAAACACATATTTAATATTTAATTTTATTTATTGTGTACTCGAAAATGTGAGCGAGGCAGAGATTAGGTTTTTGACATTCCTTCAAAAAGCATTGGTCGTTGGCGCCCCGTCTCGTCTTAGCGGCATGCGGTAATACGCGCGTGCACCGAGATCCGTAGTTGATGCGAATTATCGCACAATAGGCTCGCGCGGAGCGATTGATGATTCATTTTTTTCCACGCTGTTACCACTTGAAAACATCTCATCACTACTGTAGTAGCTGGCGAGCATGCTTCTGGCAACACGTAGCAGTCTCCGAGGGGCAGCATAACAGTAAGGCCCGACATTGACCTTGCCTTTCATTTCTCCTCATCGATCGATAAAACGGCGCTTCCCGCTCCGTGTATGCTCTACATCGATGGACGTATCGTATTTCCTTCTCTCGTTTTCGCCACTTGTATTCTATTCTCGGGATCTTTTAAACTTTTAATTTGACTGAGTTATTAACAAATTGATTAAATTTTTTTTTTAATGTTCATAGTTACGTCAGGACGTAACACCTCCCCCCTTAAAATGATTATTAGGGGAAGCCTAATAATCTGGGTAGTTTTTAGTAAATGGAGAATGTGATTAAATCCCATCTTCTCCGAATTCTATTCATAATAAATCCAGGTTTCAAAAATCGATGGGTCGTATGATTCTTCGTAACATAGTTATATAACATTTTTTTTGTTTGTTTTTTTTATAATGGTTATGCAGATATGCAGAAATCCAATAAAATCTTTTTTTTTTCTGTACCGCCTTTTTCTTCATGGTATGAAGATTAATTGCGTTACGAATTATTAAGGTCATCGAGATTTTCGGGAACGACTCTTCCAACATTGGTGTTTATAAATTATAGTATTTAGCTGCGATTATACGTAAAGCAAAGACAATATAATTGTAACATTCATTTGTCATATATGTTGCTATCTAATTCTTCCTTTATAATATGTCTTGTCAGTATATTTCTGACTTGATTAATTTTATGTTCGTCGAGTATATATGTCTTATTCCTACAACCTGTCTTTCTTATATGACTATGTGCTTATACACAGGAAAATCTAGTTATACCTTTTTTTAAATGATCATTATTCTTGAATATTACTAGTTGGGAAATATCGAACATAACTTAATCAGAAAAAAATACATTGCGGTTTCCGTGGGTTGACAATTGACGTATATAAAGATATAAAATACCAGTTTTAGGAACTTTGATGACGGTGCGGGTTCTCCAAGTTGTCGGGTCGTGTGTACGGGGGTAAACAGTTCGTTAACCAGTCCAGGTCTTGCAACGTCTCTGGAAGTGGTCCGTGGTTCGGTACTGCTTGGATGTAGCAGGTCTGTTGCCCGTCAGAAATCATGATGTTGTCGTATCTGGTATATGTCACTCCTCCAAGCGTGATCATTCCGTGGTCCCACCTTGGTATCACGGACATCCATTGATGATGTACCTCGATCGGTAGTAACGTCCATTCGTACGGAACATAGATGGTCTCGTACCGGTGGTCCTCCATAGGGTAGTAGTGATTTATACTCGCTTCCTCGCGAGTTTTATTGATGCGGATTGGTAGGGTGAATTTTTTCACCTCATCAGGAAAATGCTTCGTTGGATCGTGTTGTCGAGACATCGAGAAGGATTTGTTTCCCATTACAATGATTTTCTGTAATATATTGAGATCAAATTAGTTCATGTTGTCATCATTTCGTATTTGTGTGAACCTTCAATACTACTAGGACAAACTCCATTTAGAGACGTGTAGAATGAGAGGAAAATTAATGGTCTGTCGTCATTTTCTTTCAAGGCGCATGCATGAAAAAAAAAAAATTTGGATATGATGTGTATAATCGACGAAGTATTTTGTTAATTGGTCTTTGAAGGTATCCTTATGGCTATGGTTAGATACTGACCGTGGCACGAATTAATTGGATTCGTTGAATTTGTCAAAAACTGCTTCGACTGGAGACAATAGTCGAGAGAGCTCGTCGTACGAAGTGCAATTTATGTGTTGTAGGATGCTCTCTATCTCATAGTCGATTGTTTTTATTCGATTTTGGGGAACTCATAGTGGGAAAGTGGACCAGGGGTCTCGACTGATGCGTGATTAACAGAACATTTCAGCAGGGGAGTAGGTTCATGGGGAACTGCTTCCATGCATCTGCATTCCTGTGCTTTTTCTCTTGGTTGAAGAGGGACGTACGGGGGAGGGGGCGTTTGGATTGGTCGAAACTCTATGATAGTTTCCGCGGGATTTCGGTTGGACGTTGTGCTGTTTTTTCCGAGGGTGGGTTTACTCCGATGTGATGTGTCATCGTTTGTCCTTGATATGCTTGGTTGAGCAAGATCCACAAGCGTTGGGATTATATTTCCTTGATTTTTGATTTCTTCTGTTTGCGTTTCTTTAGACAACAAAAATTCTGTATTCTGTAGACAACTTCCTTCCTTCGTAAGTTATTGTTTCGAGCTCTTGTCCTTCGGGATACAGTGTGCCATTTTCATATCTATACGTTGTTCCTCCAAGAGTCATGGTCTTGGGCATTCGAAATGACATTTTATATTTCCATTTTTGTACAACGCTAGGAGGGAGTCTTCTCCACTCAGGGGGAACCCATATGCTTCGTGGTCCTTTTCTCTTGACATTCCTGAACGTTAGTTTCCAGTATTCTGTGAGTTTCGGGAGGTTTAATGGCTTAGGAATTTGTCGGTTGAGGCCTATATGAACAGGGTCCTCGATTGACAGTGGTGTGTACCAACTAAGTGTAGCATAGTCTGGAAATGGCCATCCGTGTCGACCCGGGAGTGGCACGAATTGCTCCAGTTGTCCGATTGGCAGGAGTACATTTAAACCCCAGTGATAATTGACGCATCCGAGGCAAATGTTTTCGAATGGTCGGCTTCGTAGGTTATTTATCCAAGAGTCCAACACTGGTCGATCTAAAAGTGCCCATTCCGGCAGGAGATATATCTCGTACACCTGTTCTGCTAGGTCTAGAAGAATGTTGGCTTTCCAATAGCATTCCAGCGAGTCGATCCCATCGACGGTTTTGTGGAAGGGCGAATAGTGAATACGAATAGGTAAGACCACGTCGTTATGACCGTTAAGTTGGTTAGGTACCTTTGTTATGTTGTTTTCCATTTTCCGTTCCTCAGGTCTTGATATCGGTATTTGCTTATCTGCAGCGATCGTCGAAGAGCAACTGGACCTCTCCGTGTATTGACGTATATAAATTCTTTCTTAGCTTCATTTGTGGAAACTTTCCTAGAAGAATATGTTGGTAATTTGGCATGCAGGTTCTAAGATCTATTGGGATTCTTAAAGCGGGAAACGTTGATTTTTTTTTTTTTTTTATCGTGGCAAAATGTAGGGCGAATCTTTTATAGACTGTAAACGCTTTCGCTACGCCCGGTGTTAGGGATTGCCCCTTAACGCCAGGAGGAGCGTCCACGTTCATGTGTCGGACTCTCTTCTCGCGAGAAGCATACCGACTAAACCCCCCTCCCCCAGACAAAAACGGGACCGCTTTCGTCCAGTTGGGAGGAACCACTTCTGTCCGCGTCATCCTCCGCGTCTCCCCCCCAGCCAGGAACTACGTTAGTATTACTTCTAGCTGGAGGGGCCTGTCCGTGTGTCTTTCTGTAAGTCCGTTGTTGATGTTGTGCTCTTGTGTGTTACGTCAGGTCCGTCATGTCAGGCAGCCGTCGGTGTTCTTCCGTCGTAGTATCGTTTCTATGTATGTGGCAACGAGTTGCCACCAGTCTGTTCCGTGGAGCATCGCCTCCACGATGTTGTCGGGAGTGATACTTCCGACGGTCGTCTCTAGTCCATGTCTCAGGTCTGTCCATTGGTCGCATACGAAGAACGTGTGTTCCACGTCGTCCCGTTCGTGTCCACAGTACGTACAGTCCGGCGTCTGTACTTTGTCCATCCTGTAGAGGTACCGTCTGAAGTAACCGTGTCCCGTCAGGAATTGGGTGATGTAAAAGTTTACATCCCCAAACTCCCGACTCGTCCACGATTTCAGGTCTTTGATTAATCGTCTCGTCCAGTTGCTTGTTGTGTCTTCTGTCCAGCGTTGTTGCCACATCTGTATCGTCCTGTCTCTCTCCGCCTTTGCCGCGTTCTGCCGTCTTGTATCCGCGCTCCTTCCATAGATCCTCTTGCGCTCGAATGCCAGAAGGTCTATAGGAATCACGCCCACTACAACCAAAACGGCCTGTGCAGAGACCGTCCGGTATGAGCAGGCGATCCTCAGCGCGCTCTGTCTCTGTACCGTTGTCATTGCGTGGCAGTATTTTTTCGTCTTAAGGGCATCCGCCCAGATCTCCGCGCCGTAGAGTAGGATCGAGTGGGCCGTCGACATAAGTAGACGGCGTTTCCCCGGTCTCGGTCCGTTTGTGTTTGCCATCAGGCGGCTCAAAGCTGTTACCCTTTCAGCCGCCTTCTGGGCCGTCTTCTGTATGTGAGGCCAGAAGGTCATCTTCGTATCTATGGTCACACCCAGATACTTGACTTCCCCCGTGGCCTCGATGTCCTCTGTCCCGACTTTCATCGGCAGTCGCGTCTGTATGCGTTTCCGTGCCGTCGCCGTCTGTCCTGCCACTTCGAAGGCGATATACTGGTGGTCGCTGGCCGTGTAGTCCTCGACCACCCGCCATCGCCTCACCAGCGGCAGCAGTCCGTCTGATATCATCGTCACGTCTGGAATGGAGTCCCCGTAACCCGGTCGTCTGTATGTCGGTGTATTTCCTGTGTTTGCCACCACCAGGTCAAGCCTTGCGGCCATCTCCAGCAGTAGCCGTCCTCGTTTGTTCGTTGTTGTCATGCCCCACTCGATCGCCCTCGCGTTGAAGTCCCCCGCGACTACGATGTCCCCGGGCAGATCCCTAATTCCGTCCTCAAGGAGCGCCACCTTTCCCTCGAACTCCGCCGCGGTGCAGTTTGGGGTCAGGTAGACACTGACATAGGTGACAGAGCCCACACTGGCCCAGACATAGTCATCCCCCACACCTCGGCCGTTCACCCGGGATCGGGCAGCGCCCCTCACCCAGATAGCTGCGGTCTCAGTGTCGTTCGTGATCCACGTCTGCGTCGGTCGTTTCCTGTACGGTTCGCACAGAATCAGTACGTTTGCGTCGTATTCGTCTGCTATCTGTGGTAGTAACATGTCTGCTGTCCTACTTCGGTTCAGGTTCCCCTGAATTATTCTGTCCGTCTTCCGGCCCGCTTTCTGCACTCCTCCAGCGCAGCCCGGAACACCGAGCACCTCCCGGATCCCGTGAGGTGCGCCGAGTTCGCGTGCCCCGCCTCGTTGCACAGCGGGCAGGCCGGTTTGTTGGTGCAGTCCGTGGCGTAGTGTCCCGTTTCGCCGCATCTCCTGCAGCTTTTTGTCCGGTCGGTCCCTGTGCAGTTTGCCTTCGTGTGCCCGTAGCCCAGGCATTTGTGGCATCTCGTCACCGTCAGTCGTTTCCGGACGCGGCATCGGACCCATCCAATCCCGATCCGCCCCTGGCCGAGCAGCTTCTCAGCTTCGTGCGGTTCGAGGTCGCACACGGCCATGTACTGCTCGGCCTGGTTCGGACCGAAGATGTGGACTCCGAACTCCCCGTCCCGTCCTGTCACCTGTCTCAACGCCTGTGTCACGTCGTCCACCGTCGCGACGCAGTCCAGGTCCATGATCTCCACAAGCACCCGGGAGGTCATGGCTTTTACGCTGCCGGCATCGCCGACGGTAACCTGGAGCTCGCGACGGAACGCGTCTCGATCGTCCGTATTGGACTGCATCTTTATAAGACACAGTCCGTCCTTCGTCTTTCTCACTGTCGTTACCTGTACGTGGCTCTTCGTCGGGTCCACTGTCATGCGTATCTTCCGTACGATGTCGGAGTACGTGTTGTCTTTCCCAGGCTTGACCAGGACAGCCGCTCCCCGATGTTTCGGGGCCGGTTTGTGCCTCTCAGCCTGGGCGTCCGCGTTCGTTTCGTCCGTCTTTTTCTTCCGTTCTGTCTGATTTGCCTTCTTTTTTCTTGTCACCGGTTGCCAGGGGGCGTCCGCCACCACCTCCGGTGCTCTCTTCTGTGAGGACTCCGGGGTGGTCCCGGTCGCCTCCCGCTTCCGTTTCGTCCGTGGCGTCTTCTGTTTCTTCGTCTCTGTTTTCGTCTCTGTTTCCGTCTCCGTTGTTTCGTCGTCGATTGTCCGTTTTTTCGGGGCAGCCGAGCCGTAGCTGTTCAGTGCGGCATCGGCGGCCTCGAGGATCGTCTTGATTCCTGTCTTGACGGTCATGTTCATGTTTTTCTGAACTGCCGCCGCCTCGGCCATTTTTGTCGCTGTCGTGTGTATGAGCTCTAGTAGCTCCGTCAACGTCCGTCCGTCGGTTTCCGTCCGTCCGGTCGGTTTCACCGACGCTGCCTCGCTGTCGAGCGCAGAAGAGCAGCCTGCGCTTCCAGCACTCGACTCGCTGTCCGTCCTTTCGCGTCTCTGCAGTCGGCGTATCGTCCGGTCTGCTATTTGCGTCCTCTGTCGCGTTCGTTCGTCCGTCGTCTCTTCCTCCTGTCGCGGTGGGGTTGGGATCCCCGTGGTCACTGATGCGTTTGACCTTTTTTCTTTAATTGTACTTTTCATGTTGTCTTGTCCTCCCTTCTCCTTTGTATGTGTAGACTATGTTGTTCGGGGATGAGCAGCCAGGTCCTTTCCGGCACCGTGGCTCCGCCGCGAGGGTCCAATCCGCTGGCGCCAGTGGCCTCACCGAGGCCCCCCCAATGCTGCCGCAGGGTCCCGTCCGGGCGCCACCCGGCACTACGACAGCACGGAGATTATGCGCTGGTTGATGGAACAGCCAGTTCCCCCCGGCTGCCCCGCATGGAAACATCCATATGCGAAATATACGTCGAAAGAAATTTCCATATGTCGCATACATGCTGCATTTTTACATGCAACGCGTATGTTGCATATAAAGCCCCTTGGTGACATACATTTAACACATAAATACTTCCACGCGGGTGGGGGCCCGGGAACCTGAACTATCCAGCGGCCCAGGAGCATCACGCCTGGTTTAACTCGGGGTACCCTCTCGCGCTTCGCTTCACGTCCTCCCCACGACGGAGGTGTCGGATTCTTCCCGGCGTCACCACCCTGTGTTCAGTGTGCGTGTGACTGAGTGTCCGTTTCTGTGACAGATACCGGTACATTCACTCTGGGAGAGCCCGTTTATAGGGATCCCGTTCATTCGCTTTTCGGGGGAGCCCGTTTATAGGACGTCCCGAGCAATCGCTTTCTCGGTAGCCCGTTTATAGGGATCCCGATCATTCGCATCACCGATATGTCACTCGGACGTGTTTGAGTAGGTGTTTGCGTTGTCTGTGTGTGTGTAGCCCGGTTTTGGTCCACCCCGAACGAATCGGTACCATCCATATCTGGAAGGCGTCCCCCTATCCGCCGCCTGGGGAGGCGCCCGATGCGGGACCGGCAACCCGACACGGGAGGAAACGTTGATTATTGCGATCGTTAGTGTTGTTATTATAGAACCTCTTTTTGTGTTGTGTGTTTTATTTTTGTATGGTTTTGTTTCTTTTTTATTTTATTTATTTATTATTTTTTATTATTATTATTTTTTTTTATCGAGGGAGGAAAACTGTTTTTGGGGTGTTTGTTTTATACCGGGGTTTCTTTAATTATTTCCCTGTTCCGATTAGCAACGTTATCGAGATCGGGGTACATTTTTTCAGTTTCCTCAAGAGGGGTTTGTTTTGCTTCGATATGTTCGCTTTTTCTTACCTTCCGTTTTTCTGGCATCGGAAGCGTAGTATCTTTCGTGTTTGTGATTGGTTTACCGGGAGCCCACATGAAAGACACCGGTCGTGGCGGCTGACTGTTTGTAAAACGTTGGTGGTATAGAGGAGGCATATTTTGATTTTGGTTTAAAGTGTTGGGGGTATCGTATGATCCGCGAGATGTTGTTGGGTAATTAAATTCTGTTAATGTATGAATGCGTGGATCAAAACCGAATTCTACGTTTGAGAAAGGGGGTCCGCTAGGAGCATCTTTAGAATGTAGTAATTTTTGGTTATCCAGATCTTTAGATTCTTGATCCTTATTCAATAGATTCTCTGTTTCTTCCTTTCCTTTCTTTGGATTGTTATCCGTGGGCGGTCGTTTGCTCAGATGAAGCAATAAGTCTGTAACTGAATCCCATATTGCTCCGATTAGATATATTGACCACCCATAAACTGTATGTAACGCGAAACCATGAATTATCGTATCGAATATGAGTTTTATTCCGCGAAATACAATCAAAATTCCAATTAAACCTGCACTTATATTTCCAAAAACTGAAAAATATCCTCAAGTCTTGTCCCATGTTGATTCAATAATTTTATTTATTGCACTCTCGTCGAGTAAGTTGGAAATGGGCCCACCCTGCGCAATTGTGGGTTCGCCCACTATACCGCGCGCGACAGAATTCAATATGGCGGGTCTTTCCGCGGGGAACATAATGTGATCGCGAAGCTCGTCAAGATCTTTCTGTGTGTAGATACCGCTTGTGGCGAGGGAATTGAGATTGTGATACCGCCATGTAGGTGTAGTGAGGGGTTTAATAACGTTAGGAGGCATAGTCATTATAGGATTAGGACTTATGCTGTACCATGCTCCGTCCAGCAGATACATAGGTGATACTAGTCGACTACAATTAATTTGGATACCCATTTTTGTCAAAATATGCGTACGTGGTGCGAGATAGTAACTATTGTTGCCGATATATACTGGTAATTGATCGTAACATTCTTGTGTTTGTGCTATTTTTACGTCCACTGGTATACATTTAATAATGTGTGCGACTTCTCCAGCCATAAGAGCCATATATCCGGGGCCTTTCATTATGTTATATGCAAATTCGTCGGGTGATTTTCGAGCTATAGTAAGGGCATTTTGAAGAACCTGGCGTTCGAGGTTACAGCGTTGGATCAAAATGTCTCTATACATTTGTTTCATCTGGGTCCGCACGTGTTTTTCTACATAGACGAATTTTGAATTTACATACGCAAACATGTCTAGGTTATTGACAGCAATTACTTCCTTTTTTAGAAAAGGATTTCCTTTTTCCTTTTCCACGATAAGTAATTTGGGGTGTTCAGCGCGTATTAGGGTGTAACCGCATATATTAGTTCTATCTTTGGAAGTGAGTGCAAAAATAATTTCTCCTTCGGTCATCGAGTATATCGTTTGTTTAAAATTCCCGTGTACATCTTCTGTTTGTTCGGGTTCCAGAACGTATCTCCTCCATCTATATCGATACATTGTCCCTCATTCAATTCGCAACTCGTACCAGATCGCAGAATTTTATTTTCTTCTACATTTACGTTTGCTGTGTAATCTTGGAGGGAAATTTTTACCGATCCCTTCACTATTACACTACCCCAAGTACCATATGGGTCTGAGTAATATACTCCCTGGCATGTTCCATCGGGAGCTATGTCACCGGCAATAACTATGGGTCTGGTTGTGGTTTGGTTTCGGCGGATTCTACTAATTTCGGTTCTTCCGATGTTTGTTCTTCCAGAATAATGCATTTGTCGACATTCGTCCACGGTTATGCTTTCTATGTAAGAATATTCTCCATTAAGCACATCCATAGTATGTGAGTGCATGCCACATCTGCGAATTTGTCGATAAATCTCCACCTTGCATTGAATTACGTGGATAAAACTATATTGGTTTATTTGCAGTAATTGTATATATTTTTGTGTAACGTTAACCTCTTGTTGAGGAATGGCGCATTCTCCTACTTCCAGCAGAGATAGAGTAGTGATGTTGGTAGTGGCTCCTCCACAATCGTAACCGATCAGACCCCAGGTGGGAGAGAAATAGTTGATCAATAGTATGATGATCACATTTCCAAGTAGTTTCGTTGAATTCATTTGTAATTTTTCCCGGTGGAAAATTACTTATAAGCACGAGTGATCTATATTTCATAAGTGTGTCATAGTGTTGCGTTTCTTCTACATTTTTCCGAGTACAGTGTGGTGTCTGTAATTTTCTCTTACTTTCCTTCCTTATTTAAATAGTGATTGTGTGGGGAGAGCAGTGGCCGAGTGGTTTCGGGCGCGGGCTCACACGCAGTGGGTCCGGGTTTGATTCCCGGGTCGGGCACCAATGGATTTTTCTATGTGCTTTCGCTGTAATCCCGGTGGTTCGGAATCCACCTTAAATAGTAGGTCCACACCACCTTACTTTGATCGATGTTCGGTCATTGTGCGGCTTTGGTAGATCCCAAGCGGTTCTCATCGCTTGGTTGAGTACTACTTAGCCGTGCATTGGTTGGGGCATCTGATCACTGGCAAGGAGGTGTCTTCGTAACGGCCCTTGGTATTCGTGCTCGAGTTTACTCGCATTAACACCGAGGACATTACGAGGACACCGGCTGCATTGGCACAGGTTTTCCGCAGTTTCCCTGGGCCCACGGCAAATGCAATGCAGTGGGGGTAAGTCGGCTGCGGACGCATGGGGGGGGGGGGGAGGATAGGAGAGTGTGGTATTTGAGAGATGTGAGGAGCCGTAAAAGCCGAGGAGGCATACGGGAGGAAGACATAAAAAAAAAAAAAAAAAAGTGATTGTGTGTGAACGTCTTACTGTGATTGCAGAGAATCCTGTTTTGTCGTACGCAATTTTTGAATACTGTTAAAGACGAATATCTTCCGGTCGTAAATTTGTTGGGCACAGGTATTTCAGCGGTGGTGTTTGATAGTCAAGGCACGATTGTGCGAGAGATATTGAGAGTGAACAATAAAATATTTTTCTGAGAAAACATCAGAGAACTCCTATTCTCCTCCTCATTAATAGTCCCAAGAAATTATCCTGAACTTTGCTATTTTTAATGATTATGTAACATCCTTACGTGTAATATTTTCCAATACGTTTGAAAATAACGTGTGTGTGTCTGTATTGTGATATTCATTGGTCGCCATTGTCCTACTACGAATATATGTATATCTACTCCTTCATTTTATATATTGAGTAGTTACTGATTATTTGAATAATAATTAATTTGTTACGCCTGCTTATATATTGAGAGGAAGGACATGTTTAAAACATGTGGGTGTATCACCATTCGAGTTCCCTTAAAAGTACGATATCATATAGGAATCAAAGTATAGCTTGATTCATACCGTTTTTTTAATCTCTTTTTTTTCAATCAGATTATATTTGTTGAGAATTAGTATCTTCAACATTAGCGAAATGTAAACGATGTGATATATTTTATCCTTATGAAATTCACATATTACGTGAACGTAATGTCTCAACTACATATTTTATAACTTTAAATAGTTGCAAAGAGTAAAATAACATAGTAATCTTAAGGGGGGAAACCGGTTTAGGAGGCCGAAATTTTGGTGTTTTTCGTGAATTTTTTAAATAGGGAAGGAATAATCTGAAATTGTTTAAACTTGGAGGGTATTTTATTTATGGTGTGAAGTACACTTTAGAATTTTTTCAAGTAATTTCCCCCGGAAATAGTGGCGTTAGAACGTGCTGTCCATGGACGATTGCCACCCAAGTATTTTGCTGGCGGGAACTCCTGAAATCGCAATTTTTATCTGTAATCATTCAAATTTTTTTTTTCTCGTTAACAACATATTTTCTAAGAATATGAACCTAAAATTGGTAAAAAAAAAAAATTTCATGTTTTTGAAGAGTTTGAACACGATATCATTGTTATACACCATATTTTTTCACCTTTTTTGCATAAAAAAAATTTTTAATAACAATATAATCTCAGATTTAGGTTCATATAGATTGGAATCGAATAAAGAATAATCACAAAAAATTTCAGAACGATTCGTCAATAACTTTTTTAGCTAGAACGCCCACCAGTTGAAAAAAAGTCGTTTCGAGAAAAACGCGTTTGAAATAAAATGAAGCGAAAACAAGACATTCATGGCAGTAATTAATTATATAAAATGATCAGCGGTTAATCGGCTATGCCAGCACCATATAGCAGTCCCTCTTCTTGTTCGTACGCGTCATTAGGTTGAGATTTCAAGGAAATTTTATTGAATCAAGGAAACTTTTTCTCTCGGTGTACCGCGCGCTTCGGCGCCGAACCGACGGGCGGTCACTCAAGTGCTCATAACATCGGAAATAATGCGAATTCTGGTTTCAAATTTTTACCACATATTCTTGAGGAGTTATACTAACAATTTCTGCAATAAAAAAGTCGATTTTTTGATCGGTCTAAACTGGTTTCCCCCCTTAACCGAAGTAATCATAAGCATGGCCTGTTACGGCCGAATAGCGAATTGATATTACTGATTATTTTTCTAATATAGAACTTATCTCCTATTTCGTTCTCTTTTTTTTTTAACTGATACTAGATTATTTTTGGCTGTGGTTAATATATAAAAGCTTTGATATATATGATATTGTGTCAACCTGTAGACGTTGATTATTTATTATTAAGTTTTCCTTATAGTACTTTGTTAACCAAATTTGGTCAAATCTACTCCTTGAAAAAAAATTGTAAAGAACGGTGATTCAGTTTATTAACTTAACTTGATATTATGCGCACCTTTGTTATCGGTTTTCACTATAACTATTTAATTATAGTAATTGTAATGCTTATTTAGACGGCATAATAAAATGATAGTTTACAGATTATATTGTTTCATATAACAACATGATACAAATATTTTGGTGTTTACCTTAGACCCTTGATTATATATTTTGACGTTATTCGTGTTTTATAGTTTATACGGTTTCTTGGAACCGTGGACAATGTATATGCATATAGTTTATTAAAATGATTATATTTTAATTCGGGCAAAAATCTGTTATTCCTTCCATTTCAGTAAGAAATTTCTACTACAAGCAACTTCCAATACGTCTAAGCTGAATAAGTGATGTATATATTTTATTGATATGTAATAACTCTAGGCAGAATCTAAGCTGTTTCTTTTTTTTCTGTTTTATTTATTTATTTTTTTTTCATATATTTTTTTTTTGCAAGCAGATTATAGATAGCGATATAATATAGATATATATGTTCATCCCATTAATGTTTGAATATTGACTGACTAGAAGGTTTACTCTTTTTACCGTGCTCTTAATATTGGATAGAGCCTTGGTTTAGTATTAACGCGGTGGATATGTATTTCTAGCCCTATTTCTATTAGTCCTAGATTATTCTTAAGGTATCACTGAATTTTACTTATTGATCTGAGTTTAAGATTATAAGTGTCATTTATACGAGACATTCAATCCAAACGAGTTATGAACGGAATCATACTTTGACATTGTGTAGAGTATATATTCTTACTTTTTATTTTGCAAATACTTAGACTGGGTTATAATCTGTCTCAAGCACAAACGCGCGTCGACGACGAAATTGTCCGGTGACTCTGTGTAAGTGCGCGAGATATGCACGCGTAAGAAATGGAGAAACAAACGGATCGATAATGATGTCTTATATAGCCTGCGACGTACGCGGTGGTTCGTATTTGCCTTCGATCGGTTGCTACTACATTTCTCGGCATCAATGAATGATTGACTCATCAACTGAATGCTCGCCCAAGGGGAACGAGGAGGAATCGCGTACGCAAAATTCTACGACAGCGGTCGGCGTGAGGAATGTCTAACAGGTGTAAATGTTTTGAAGTATCGCGTACCGGCTCTGGTTGACATTATGACTTCCATCACGAACAATGACACGAGTTTTCCAACACCATATCGTGCACACTTTCCTCTTTATATTCTCTTACTTTTCAGTTCTTATTCATTTCGGTTTACGGTTCTTAATTTATACTCTATCTTTGCATGACACTGATCGCAATTTCCGAGATTCTTAATACATTTATGGCAACTTATTGCGTGGAAGCACGGGATGTATAGTACTTCAACAGGACGCGAGAGACATATTCGGCGAAGGTTGGGCATGACACCGAGATTCTCTATACCCGAGGCAGAATCTTTGGAATCGTTGTTCTTACATGACTTGAAATCCTCAGAGCATTTGCTCGGTGCGGGGGCGCGAGGAATGAATCCTTTTTTATCCTCATTGTTCACAGGCGTGTTCTCTGAGAAAAAAGTAGCTGTGATATCTTTATTAATGGGAGGTTTTGATGGGCAAAAGGGTGCACCAGTAGTTGCGGCTAGAAATTCGCAGTGGGGGGAGATAATGGCGTTTGTGTGCCACGAATCCGTGATTGTCTCCCATCCATTTGTTCCTGCGCCACAATAGAAGCAATGAGCGGAGAACTTTCCATCGTTATCGTGGAAAAATCCGGCCCTAGCAATTTCGGTGATATCAGTTCCAGAGTTCCTTGGCCATTTCAGGAAACTCTCCAGTCGCAGCAAATATTTGGCAAATCCGGGGTACCAAGGCTCATCAGTATCCGGAAGAGGCGGTGCAGTGATGCCGCCGTTCGCACTCCCTTTGACCTTACGGGAACAGCCCACGGTTTCGTTTAAAAATTGACAGGTTGGATTGAAATATTCGTGTCTGCTCCATGGGTTATCGTTCGTCTTCCAATCACACACGATCTCTCCACAATGGAAGCACCTGACTTTGTCTTTAATACCCGTGTGGAAGAATCCGGCTGCGGATAACCATACAACATTCGTTCCACGCTTGTTTTTGGGCCATGAAACAAAACTTTCGAGTCGCTTGGAATAGTTCGCGAATGAAGGATGGAAAGGAGGCTCAGGATATTGTTTTTCAAAAACCCCTAGTGGCGTCGAAGGATATGGTAAATTACCCGCTACTTTCTTTGAAATCGCTATTTTTTCCTCGATCGGTTCCCTCTGATTGGAAAAAGGTTGCACCTCGTGGGAATTGCCCTTAATTGGTACGTTTCCGCACCTCATCCCTCTGAGAAATCTGCATGTGTCGTGTTCTTTTTGATGTCTTGCTACAGGATCGTCATTTAGTTTCCACAAATCGAGTTTTAGTTCGCAATAAAAACACACTACCTTATCTAATTTTCCTGTATAATAAAAACCTTCAGCGGCGAGTTTACGAGGTTCAAAAAATTCGAAAGGCCATCCCTGATAACTGTCAAGGCGTTTTTGCTCAAAACGATATTTTTCATATTTTTGAAGCGTGTCCATAATTGGTTTTTCTGTTTATCTCCTTTTTAATACGGGTTTTATTTCGAAATTGCGTTATATTTGGTTACTAGGTTATTCAATTTAATTCTTTTGGGTAGATTGATTTTTAATCATGAGGAACAGAGTAAACGGTACTCAAGGTTTAAGTTTGTGTCATGTTTATTTGTATAGGTATTTTCCCATATGAATAGATACAAAATTATTAAGCGTGCTGAATCGTTATTTAAAGTTATTAAGTGATTATGATATGAAATAAAGTCCCTTCCGAGGAGCTAAATTGTACGTTAGCTCGTTTTTTAAAGATATTTTTGTGGTCTTGTGGAGTCCGGTAGAATGGTCGCCGGTTTTTCCGTTTATTGACCCTTCAACTAAAATCAGTGTGTTAAATTTAAATAGTGATTTTTACTGTTTTTTACTTGTTATCATACAGTATATGTATTTTTTTTCTTTTTTTCATTGACGAATTTCAGTGTTTGATTTTACGAGGCTCAGTTTTTGATTATATTCCATTATACTGGTAAATTCTGAGATTTTCCGTAATAATTGTATGTATGTATGTATGTATGTATGTAAGCTTTATTGACTCCCCGAAGGGTTGCAAGTTTTTTTTACAAGGTTAACTCCTTGGTACATACTCCTTTACAACCTTTTTCTCTTCACTCCCACACTCATACCTCTCCTTCTTATCTGCTCCTTTACATTTTCGTTCCGTTCACTCTCTCATACCTCATCCCTCCATACCACTGTTATGTCGTGAATTGCAATTTTTCGAGACACAAATGATATAAAGGTAAAGGGAAGAAGATCTCCCCCTATTACACTGTGGTATCACTGTGACTCGGCAAGACACGAAAGTGTTCCGTTTAGAGCCTACCCTTTCGGGCAAAAGCTCGGGAAGGAACTTGAAAAAGTAATTCTGACTTGAAAATATTTTCAACACACTAAATAAAATAAAGAAAGTTCACTTACCCCTGTGATTTCAATCGACACAAATGAAAGCTAATTGGAAGTTCCCGAAAACCCGTTTAAGTACCAGTGGAAATTGACGAAAAACCACTATCGGTGACGTCCGCTCTATAAATTTCCCCGACAGGTCGTTGCAAGAAGGGAACAGCGACGAAGGATACCGAGTGAAGTGGACGACAGACGATTTTGATGTTTCTTGAATAAATGTTTATTCTTCCTCACTTATTTGAGCGGGAAAACGTTGTAAAAATTAAAGTTGTTCAAGGTTCACAAATTTTCGCTTAAACTATTCACAGAGTTTTTCAATTAAATGTTCACAGATTTATGCTTAAAATATTCACAGAGTTTTTCAATTAAATGTTCACAAGTTAATGCTTAAAATATTCACAGAGTTTTTCAATTAAATGTTCACAAGTTTCTGTTTAAAATATTCACAGAGGTGTTCAATTAAATGTTCACGGATTTTTTTCCACAGAGTTTCTCGATTAAATGTTCACAATTTTTAAACTCAATCTATTCACGGAGTTTCTCGGTTAAATGTTCACAGATTTTTATATTCAAAATGTTCGTAAAGGTTTTAAATGTTTCTTTTTTTTCTGAACGAATTGCCCGGTAAACTACCGATTCGAAATCAAATTCGACGCTCGATATTACGGAATTCCGTTTTTTCGTGTTTTAATTTGTGTAATGCTCCAGGTTTACAGATTTCTCTGAGTTCTGATATTTTTAAAAAATTCGGACGAAATGACAACGAGTTTTATTCACGATGATAACTCTGGTCCGGAATATTAATGAGCTCCGTCGCTTTTTGCGGCCCCTTAAATAACCTAGTCAGCATTTCCCCGCTGTCGCCTTGAGGAAGGGGCGAGGGTTGGATAGTGCGTTGAGCGTCTTCCGATTCCCTCGCTCTTCACACCTAACGGCTTCTCCTACCGGCTTTTACTATAGCATTTGGGCGAAGCGTCGCAGCCACTGTCCCTTCGCGCCTCATTCCTCGCAGCCTACTCTTGCCCCTCTCTCTCTCTCGTACTACCGTGATAGCGGCCAGGCAGTGTGTCGCCCGCGCTACCGTCCTCTCACGCTTCATACCTCGCGGCCCACTCTTATCCATCTCTTTCGCACTACCGTGATAGCGGTCAGGCGGTGCGTCGCTCGCGCTACCGTCCCCTCACGCTTCCTACCTCGCGGTCTGCTCACACTCCCACTGTCTTGAGGAGTAGCGGTCGAACGGTGCGTCGTCCCCTCACGCCTTGTTCCTATCAGCCTATTTGCGTTGCTCACACCCACACTTTCGCTTATTTTCGGCTATTTGCACTCTCTTATATTTAAACCAAATTGTTTTCACTTTACATTGAGGCTTTTACAAATAATTTTAAACAATTAGGTTCCTTATTATTTAAATAATCACTATTTTCTGCTCTTGAACAATTCTTTTCAAAAAATATTCTAATAAACGCATTATTCCCCTAACTATTAATAGTCATAAAAATCATTTCAGCTTGGTAATAATGGATTATAATATCACTTCACATAAAATATCGTCCAAATCGCCGATGATCCCTTCCATCCGGTCTGTCTGCTTCCATCCCTCCGTCCTTCTTCCTGATTTGACGGTCGTGACATTGCGTAACTTTATTTCTCCTCCTTCGATCTGGAGGGGATGTTGCTAAGCGAAGTGCTTTCCTTTGTTCTTTTGATGCTCCTGGGTGGTAATTCTACGTCGCGGACTGGTATTTTCCTGCACCGGATGGTGTGTTGTTTCACACCGCTGGTCGATTTCTGACCGGTCGATTCCATCTTATCTCTCTACTGCATATTGTAATTACAGTCGAGCGCGCATATGTGCGCGCTCGAATGTACTCATCCTTGCTTTCTTCATTTCCCCATCCATTCGCATGAGAAATTTAGGTAAAATTTAATCGTGTAGTCCCGAAAATCTCGGGACGTAACACCTCCCCCCTCAGACAAGCGATGCTTCGAAGAACGGCGCTTTGTCTCGGTAGAGACAATCACAATTATACCAATAATTCGTAATCTCATGAATCAGCTCATTACAATTTTAATAATAACTTATTTGTATATTTCTATTTATGAATATTACTCCGAGAATATTATTAATACGCCTACATTTTACTTTTATTTTTATTTGTATGTATCCTTATTTTACCTCTGACTAAATTAATCGCCCTGTCTCTTGCCTCCTCCTTCTCCCGGTTGTGCCTATAGCGCGATTCGACTACGCTGCTTTGCCTCTTGCCTGCCCTTATCGCTCCGAGGAATTCGCAGTCTAAACATCACCTCACAGGTAATGGTTGTGAATCCTTCTTGACAGGCTCACTTTTCATCCAACCGCGCATTCGTACGCATCGTTCCGTGACACTTCCCGCCTAACTGGATTAAGTATTGTCCGGTAAGTTTTTACTTGTTTCTCTCCTACTTATCCTTTTAATCGTACATTTGCTCAGTTCATTTCTTTCTTTTCTCGTTTTTACATCCTAATTCCTGTTATTATTTATTTTCTTCTTTTTATTTTATTTCATTTTATTTTATTTTATTGTTATTATTATTATTATTATTTTTTCTACGTTAGTTCCTCCTCATAAGTATCAATGTTTTCTAATTATTTTATCCTGCATTTATGTATTTAATTGTTTACTTGTCCAATTTAGTTCATCGATCATGGGTTCGGCTCTGTTCACCTGCTGGCGCATTGCGCAACGCGTATGGGGCGTTCCAGAACCGGCCGACCCCAATTTCATCGGGATCCAGTGGGACCCGACGGTAGAGCGGCTGGCTTGGGAGGACCCCCGCTTTGCCCGCCTCATCCGCCCGCACGAGTGGATCTACCCCGAATATTGTGAAGAGTGTTGGTCGCTCCTCACACAATGCGAATGCTGAATATATATATATATATATATATATATATACAGATATATATAATTTTTGTAGTATTTTGTAGAATTTTTTTTTATTTTTTTATTTTTTATTCTTCATTATATATATAAAAAAAACATTATCATAATTGATGGGTAATCATTATTTTCTTCCTTCCCTGACGAGATAGTCATCCTGTTACCCAAATTTAATTCCCTTTAATATATATACAAAACGGAATATAACAAGTATTTATTGATGTTATTTTATTATTATCTTTATTCATACTTGTTTTCTTTTATTTATTTATTTATTTATTTACTTCAATTAATTTATTATTATTATTAAAAAAAAAATATATATATATATATATATTTTTTTTTTTTTTTTAAGAATGGTATCACATACCAACGCTCGCAAAAATATGCTACAACAATATCCTTATATCCGGGATTCATTTTGCTGTACCCCCTCTCCCGATGGCAAAAACGGGTAAATCCCACCTTTCTTTTGTTTCTTACCAGATTTCCTTTCTGTATCCTTTTCCCCTTCTATTTCTTTTAAATCAATCGATTCATTTTCATATTTTAAATTTTCTTCCGATATCTCCACTTTGGATTCATTGGCATTCTTTTGTTTTTTGCCCTTTTTATTGTTACTCAACTGCTTTTGTTCAGATGGTTTCCCTGTTCCCCGTTGTAGGTGTAATAGCAGTCCTGTTACTGAATCCCAAATTGCTCCCAACAAATATAGGGACCATCCGTATACACTATGCAGAGCATGTATGTATGTAATGTAGGATTTCCGAGCGCTCAGTCCTATACGGACCATTGTGCTCGTGCCCATTCACGGGAGGGTATCCGATTATGTAGGATAGTCGGTTAGGCGAGCCTCCTTTGCAAAGTGCAGGAGGGCGCGCACCCCAACCTCCTCAAGGTCCAGAGATTCGAGTACGGGCGCCCCAAGTACATTTCTGCGAATGTCCTCCAGCGCCCTGCATCTCGTAATCACGTGGAGAGGTGTTTCTTCCTCCTCCGTACATCTCGGACAGAATGGTTCTTCACTTAGCCCCAGTCGTCTTAGATGCTTCCCTGTGTGCCAATGTCCAGTGACAAGGCCCACTACAGCTTTGAGCTGATATCTGTCTAGGCCAATTAATACCGAGCCTAGCTTGCCCGAGGGACCTTTAAACAAGGCCCTCGAGTGTCCCATGCCTTCTGTCCGTAGCCAGAGGTCCGCAAATCGTCCCTCCACCCACTGTTTCGACAGGGTCTTAATAAGATCCATGGCAATTGGGACATGGCAAATCCTTGCCGGATCAGTAACCGTAGCCCCGGCCCTGGCAAGAATATTCGCCTCTTCGTTTCCCTGGATGCCCACGTGTCCAGGCACCCATAGAACTTTTACTTTGTTGCTGCAGGCAACCTGCGACAACAGCGCATTGCAGTCAAGCACCAATCCGGACTTCTTCACCACATGGTGGAGTGCCCCGATCGCCGCCCGACTGTCACTGCATATATATATGTGCTTGCCACTGTATCCCTTGTCCAGGATGAGCCTGGCACAGGTCCAGATGGCGTACACCTCTGCTTGGAGCACCGAGGCAGTGTCTCCCAGCGCCAAGGATATCCTTGTTCTGGGTCCACTGCTCCATATTCCCGCTCCTGATCCTGTTCCTGTTTTGGATCCATCTGTGTACCAGACGAGCCCACCAGGAGACAGGAGTTTGTCTTGTTCCTCCATCCATTCCTGCTTGCTGGGATAGAGGACTTGGTAATTGTGGTCGAATTGGTGGAAGCGGTCACAGCAATCCCCTCCTCGCGCTAGGATCCCTTCAAGGTCCCCATCGCGCTGCAGTAGTGACGCGTGGCCCGCCTCTGCCCTCTTCCACTTACCACTGAAGTGTAGGCGTAACGCAGCATTTTTGGCGTTAGCCTCGACTAAGATGTGAGGGGGCGCCATGTTCAAAAGGGCCCCCATGGCCAAGGTCGGGGTCGTTCTCATCGCCCCCGTGATTCCAAGGCCCACTAATCTATAAATTTTATCCAGTGTCTTCCTGTTGGTGGCCTTCTGCAAAGCGGGTCACCAAACCAGGGAAGCGTACGTTATTTGGGGAACCAGGATGGCCGTGTATATCCACTTGACCATTTCTGGTTTTAAGCCCCATGTTTGTCCAAACATTCGCCTACAGGCCCAGAAAGTGGCAGTGGCTTTCGTAGCCTGTCTGGCGATGTGGCTTTTCCAGCTGAGCTTGCTATCCAGGGTGACGCCCAGGTAGCGTACCTCCGAGGAGTATTGCAGCTCAGTTCCAAATATGTAGGGGGGTTTTGGTTGAAAACCTCTCCTCCGTGTAAATAGCATCATCTCCGTCTTGCTCGGGTTAACCCTCAGCGACTTGGAGGTGCACCATTCTTGCATGAGGTGGAGTGCGCGCTGCATTCTCCACGTCATCTCTGCTGAGTGGGAGCCTCTGACCATTATCATAATGTCATCAGCATAACCCACCACGTTTACCCTGAGCCCATCGAGCGCCGCCAGTAGCCCGTCAACGACCATTGTCCACAGGAGGGGGGATAGTACCCCCCCCTGCGGACAGCCCCGCTTAACGTGCGCCCTCGCGGTTGACCCTCTGAGCCCTGCGGTAACCGTTCTTGTGCGAAGCATTAGGTGTATCCATTCGATGATAGACTCATCTACCCTGAATTCCCTTGCAGCCTCGCATATGGCGTCGAAGGAGGTGTTGTCAAACGCTCCCTCGACGTCCAAGAACACGCATAGGGCCGACTCCTTCCTGCCGAGCGTCCTCTCTATATCTTTAACAATACAGTGGAGGGCGGTCTCGACAGACTTGCCGGCCTGGTAGGCGTGCTGTGAGGTTTGCACCGGTCTCTCAACCAGTGCTCCCTCTCTAATGTACCTATCAACCAGTCTCTCCAGCGTTTTAAGGAGGAAAGACGTCAGGCTGATCGGTCTGAATGACTTGGCCTGGTCATAGCTGCTTTTACCCGGCTTTGGGATAAAAACTACCCTGACCTCACGCCAAGCTTTAGGCACGTATCTTAGTGCCAAACAGGACCGAAAGATACGGTTCAGGCGCTTGATGAGAGGCTCCCCTCCCTCTTGTAGGAGGGCGGGGAAAATCCCATCCACCCCTGGACTTTTGTACCGGTCAAAAGTCTTAATCGCCCAGTCTATCCTGCTTGGTGTGACAACCTTGGCTGCCGTCACCCAATCACCCGGTTTTTTGATTGAGGGCGCCTCCCCTTGAGGCTGTCCCCGGTCCGTAAGTTCCGAGCCCGGGAAATGTACCTCAAAAAGGTGCGCCAGTACTTCCTCGTGGTTCTCAGTTGTCCCGCCATCAGGCAGTGTGAGTCCCTCGAGTTTGTTTTGCGGGCCTGATGCAAACACTTTGCGGAGTCTGGCCACTAAAGGTAGGGCCTCGATCTCCCCGCAGAATCTCCTCCAGGCCGCTTCTTTGGACTTCTTCACGAGCTTCTTATACTCTCTCTGGGCCTTCCTGTAGGCGTCCCAGTCGTTGTCCGTTTTTGTCCTCAGGGCTCTGTTTAGCAGCCTACGGGAGCGGGAGCGGAACTGGTTCAGCTCACCGCTCCACCAGGCCACCTTTTTGCTTGTTTTCTTTCTCCTCAGCGGGCATGCAGCCTCGAAGGACCCGACCAGGGCGGTCTGCAGTATATCTGCCTCCCGCTCGATCGCGCCCTCCGTCCGCGGCCACCCACCGGTGTCCCCAAGCCTGCTTCTTAGCCCTGCTTGGAAGCTGGGCCAGTCCGCGGTCCTAGGGTTCCTGTAGGTCTCCGTCGGAATCTGGCTATCACTCCCTGCCAATTCGAAGGTTATCATCCGGTGGTCCGAAAGAGTGTCCTCTTCACTAACCTGCCAGTTTGTTATCGTTTGGGCCACTCTTGGTGAGCCCAACGTTATGTCTATCACCTCCTGTCTACGTGAGGTGACAAAGGTGGGCTTGGATCCCCTGTTCAGAATCTCAAGATCCGTTGTAGAGAGATACTCTAAAAGAGCAGTACCCCTCTCATTTGTGTTGGAGCTGCCCCATATAGTGTGGTGCGAGTTAGCATCGCAACCCACCACTAAGTTCAGCCCCTTATTTTTACAGTAGTCCACCAGTTCTCTGAGTTCCCTCGTAGGGGGAGGGTCCTCAGAGTCGTACGGGAGGTACGCCGAGGCTATTACCAGCTCGGTCATTACTCCTCCCACGCGAATCCTGATGGTAGCTGCTGCAAGGTCTCTGGTGCAGAATCGGTTCAACTTGAGGGCATCATGTCTCTTATTGATGAAGAGACAGGCCCTCGGACCCGGTTCTGCGCTATCGTAGATCAATGATCCTAAATCTGTACTTATCCCTTTTACTAGCCCCCTGCATATCCAGGGTTCCTGTATCAGGGATATGTCCGTCTGCAGCCTTGCTAGGTCCCGGCTCAGAAGAGCTGTGGCCGCTTTGCAGTGCTGCAGGTTAATCTGCGAAACCTTGGTTCGTCCTGCAGTCGTAGAAACTGCAGGCGTCCCCCTGTTCGCGTTTAGTTGAGGGTGGGGTGGGGGGAAAGGATATAAAGGAAGTATGGGGTTGGGGTTGGGGTTTGGGTTAGGGAGGTGGGCCTGGCAAGCCATAGCTTAGCCGGTCCCTTCCCCCCTATTTGCCAAGGTGGCAGGAGTCCCTGTCGCCGAGCTGGGCGACGGGGGCTGGCCCTGAGGGGCCAGGGTCAGCACTCTTTGAGTGCCCACCCTTGTCCCCTCAGCGCCCTCCCTCGCCACCGTCTGCGCAGCGCTGGGTCTGCCCCTTGGCGCTTTGGAGCCCCGGCTTGCCGGTGGTCCCCCGCGTCCACAGGACCTGGTGGTTTTGTCCACCCCAGTCCCGGTCGCAGGAGCCCTTCCCTTCAGCTAGTACTCCTTGGGGTGCCTGGAGGCGCTGGGCATGTTCGCCTTTGCTGGCGCCATATGCCCCGCACGTCCTGACCCCCCGTGCGCTCCCCTTGGAGCCGGCCGCACCGAGGGCCGCAGGATGGGTGTCCCGCGTCCTCGGACTGCCCGCGAGTCCGCGCGGTCGCCCGGCGGTGGGTCGCTGCGCTTCACGGGCGCCCCCGGCCTGGACCTGCCTGCACCCTGTGCCCCTTTAACCGGAGCCCTGGGTGCCTGCGAGGTCTCTGTCGAGGGTCCCGCGACCGTTTGCGTCCCCGCAGCCGTCGAATCCGCCCGTCCTCCACCACCTCTACCCCCACCGGATCCGGCGCCGACCCGATAAAAACGAGCCCGCGCCAGCCCAAAGTGGGGGCTGAGGCCGACGCCCTCCAACACCTCTAGTGAGGAGGCGTCCACGCCCATCACGAGATGGACCACGTCGTTTGCCGTCCTCCTGTCCCACACTCTCCACATGGGAGTGCGCAGTCCAGGGTTCTGGCGCTGTAGTCGTTGGAGGATTTCCTCCGTCGACTTCCCCGTTGCGTCGTGGAGAGCGGCCGTCATCTTTGTCAGCCTCGGCAGTGCCTCCCTCCCCAGTGCGAGGAGGGTGGCTCCGTCCCAAGGCTTCAAATCTGGGGTCACTCTCCCCAGCCACAACCTGGCCCCCTCGTCGGCGCAGGTCACCCACAGGGCTCCCTGGTCATAGCGGTAGCCATCGAAGCGCGGTACCTCGTCCCCGATAGGGGCCGAGTCCAGCACTCCGAGTAGCGCCGCTACGACCAGCTCGCTCTCCTTCTGGCTGAGGACCGCACTGGGATAGCCAGATGGTACAATGGCCATCTTTCTATCCGCAGTAACCGCGTCCCCATAACCAATCGGTCGTGGTATGACCCTAGCCTTCTTGAGGTCCTTTAGGGCTTCCGGCGGGGTATAGTCCGCTGGTCTGGGTCTTTTCGAGACCCTTCCCATGGTCGCGCCCCCGCCCGTGTTTTCGCGCGCGCCACTGTCAGGGTTCCCGGGAACCAGTTCCCCCGATCCAGCGGCGAGCGCAGAGGCTTCCGTGGTGTCGCTGCCGGTCTGCTCCGAGGACGGGTCCTGCATCACCAGTTTGGCTTTGCGTGCCCTCCTCCTCGCCGCCCCGCTGCGTCCCTTCTTCTGCCTCTTATCTGAGGAGTCCGTGTGACCGGCTTTCGCTGATCCCTCTTTCTCCTCCAAAATGTCATCCGCCACGCTGCGGTCGTCCTCCTGGCCCAAAGGAACTGGAATTCCTTCGCCCCAGTAGTCCCCCACAGTCGTGACGTCTGCGTGGTTTGAGGGTGCAGAGTCCCCTTCCGGGTCCCCTACCACCTCCATGGGATTTTCGTGACTAAAATTCGCCATTCAGTCCCACGAGTAGCTAGGAAAAACTGTCCACCCCCCCAGAGCCTGCTTAGGGGGGTAAGGCTAAATACCTTTGGGGGGCGCCTGGTACCCAAAGGGCATCGTACGCGACACTACTCCCTAGTGCCATGCATCCCGTTGGCACGATGGCTTACACCGTGGGATTGGGGAGGTGGTCCGCGGCAGGGCCTTATGGTCCCCCAGAACGGATTTTATCCCGCCGGGTTCCCGTATAGCACCCGCAGGCCAGGCCCAGAAGGACTCCCGTCTTGTGTCCTGGTCGCCTTACGACGCCCCAGTCCACGCGACCGCAGAGCTCCCCGAGCATGGTCCCTCCTATCCGCCACCCGGAGACGCGCTCGGTTGGCAGCTCAACCGAGTTGCCCGCCCCCCATTACGAGGGTTAGGCAACATCCGAGATGCAGAGCATAACCGTGTATTATTGTGTCAACTGTCATTTTCACTCCTTTTAATACCATCATTACTCCAATCAACCCAGCGCTTATGTGACCAAACATCATAAATTTATCCCAAGTCTTTGCCCATGCTGTTTCCACAATTTTCATCACCTCCGGTCCTTTTAATAAATTGGCAATTGATCCCCCTTGATTTACCGTGGCTTTACCCATTATTTCCCTTGCTAAGCTATTTATTATTGCTGGTTGCTCAACTGGAAACATCACATATTCTCTTAACTTGTCCAGATCTGCCGCCGTATAAATTCCACTGGTCGCCAAAGCTTGAGTGTCTTTGTACTTCCAGGTAGTTTTTGTCATTGGTTTAATTGTCTCGGGTGCAAATACACGTGTTGACTCAGGGCTCATTGCATACCATTCTTCTCCAATATAATAAGTGGGAGGCACCATTTTATTACAAGTTATCTGTATTCCGGTTTTTAACAATATGTGCGTCTTAGGGGACATGAAATATGTTTTGTTATGAAGAGCCACCGGTAATTCCTTATAGCATTCTTTTAATTGTTGCATACGCACTTCGACTGGTATGCATTTTATGATATGTACTACCTCTCCTGCAAGTACAGCCATATATCCAGGACCTTTCATAAGGTAGTATGCAAACTCATCTGGAGATTGTGAAGCTATTGCCAACCTGTTTCGCAACATTTCTCTTTCTAAATTACATTTATGCATCATTACATCATGGTAAAGTCTTTGTATTTCTGTTTGGATATACCTTTCTACAAACACAAATTTTGAATTTACATACGCGAACATATCCATATTACTAATGTCTAATGGTTCGACCCGTAGATATCCTTCCCCTTGATTGATCTCATGTATCAAGAGCCTCGGGTGTTCTGTCCGTATTAATGTTCGTCCACACACCTTGATGGATGGCAATGTTGTAAGAGCAAAGGTAATATCCCTAACAGTTCGGTCCAACCGAATACCGACCATGATCCCCACCGGGTCGGTTTGGGACACGAGATCAACCAGTATTTTATCGAAACCAACCACCGACCAACTATCTAAAGCTAAGTTGATTCCAGATTCCTCCCACCCGGGACCAACCGTTGACCAACTAAAACAAAAATTGGTGATCGGTTGGTCATGGCAGCTTCCGCCTAATAACAACTACAGACCAACCCCTGAATAAATGTTTAGCCGGTTAGTCTTTAGGAGTCCCAACCCAACGCAAACCGGCAACCAACTGCCGAATAACACGCTTACCGGTTGCTCCCAACTTGTCTCAACTTGATTCCAACCATCGTGCAACCGACATTGAAACAGCTAATGGTTGGGTGAAAGATGTGTTATTTCAAATCCAACCTTTCTCCAACCAGCGTTCTAACCTTAGCAGATGAACCAATCACGAAACCAAACGAAATTCAACTCATGTCTAACCACGGACTAACCGTTATAGAAATTGCTTAACAGTCGGTTCGAAGTTGCCCCAACCAATGTCCAACCGCCGTCCAACCGTTGTAAAAATTGCTGATCAGTTGATCCGCCCCAACCAATGTCCAACCGCTGTCCAACAGTTGTAAAAATAGCTGAACAGTCGATCCGAAGTTACCCCAACCAATGTCCAACCGCCGCCAAACCGTTGTAAAAATTGCTGAAAAGTCGGTTCGAAGTTGCCCCAACACAAGACCAACCGGACCAGTTTCGAACACGAAGATATTAAAAAAAATTATACTTATATTTCTTCATACGGCAAATGAGAGAACGTGTAAAATGTGATTTTTTTTTAAGTTATATTCAAACCAATATTTTTTGCAATAGCCGTGAGAGAAGGGAGGTGGTTCGGGGAGGCTTAGCGGGATGGTTAAAGTGCGAGCTTTCCGAATGCCGTGAGTAAAGTAAACCAAATGGATAAATGTCCTACGTTACGCCCTCGAAACACAATATACTATTATGGTATTATAGTTATAAATTATTTATCATTTTAAAACATTTATGATGTAATTATAATTATCAATGTTATCATGTTTTTCATTTATCGGAACAATTACAACTCGTGTCGACAAATACAAAATAAAATATCTTACGCACGTTATGTCTAAATGACTTATGTGTAAAGACTTTCTCACTTTTATAAAACATTGGTACCATAGTTTGTACTCTCTCGTATTTTCATTGCAACAATTTTAATTCGTAGCCCAGCATACTAATTAAAATAATTCGCAAACGACGATTCTTATCGTTAAACTTTGGATTAGACCTTAGAATTTAACTTTTTCAGTACGCTTCTGCAATTCTGCGCTATTATGTTTTGCGCATTCAGCTCCGATTTTTTGTTCCGAGCGAGTTTTACAGACCAGTCCTTTTCCTTCGAGTCTTGGACGTCGACGTAGGGCGCCAGTATCTTTTTCCACGTATCTTCAGAAAGCGCATCTACAACAAATAATTACGTCATATAAGTTGCATGATACTATCGACCGTTACGCGCTGTACGACTCTACATACCACAGGATGGTTCCGCCATACAATTTTTCACCACGTCCGACAGCTTAATCAAAACTTTGTTGGAATGTTTTTCGACCATATCTTGAAGATAGTGCCAAGCGATGATTTTAGAGACCTTGTTGATATCGAACCTGTATTTACAATGACACTTGTTTAGTGATACAAATGAGTAACAAATGGACATTTAAATTTAAGGATGATTATACACCTTGAAACGAAAAAAATCTTTTAAAAAGATCTTTTAAATCGTGATAAAATTTTACTTCAGAATTGTCACTCAAATTCAATAATAATTTACCTGTACGTTTGTTCTTCGGTTTCGTTATCTTTCTCCTCTGGTACCGTATATTTGTCCCAAAGATATTCAAATACTTCCTTCATCAGGCCGTCCGACAAGAACATGCGTTTCAGAAATTCTTTATTCATGCTGTGGAGCTTCAGCGAAGAACCGGTGATATCTCCCAACAGTGTAATCAACGTTATACACTCGAAGGAAAAATCGACTGGACGATAGTTATTGGTACCTGAATTGCAATACAAAAATACAAAAATATAATTTTTATATTGTGTAAGCTTTTATATCAGTTTTTCTAGTGCATTACGCACCATCTATTTTCACGCAACAAGCCGGAGTTAGGATTTTCTCGAGTACGTCAACCTTCAAATTCATTTTCTTTGCCAATTCCTCCAAAGTGAGTAGCAAATTTCTTGATGTTCCCACGACGTCATTAGGATTCATGCAATCCAAGGGACTCAATAGTAATTTCAGTTGTTTCTCCACAACCTTATGACTGATATTACCGTTGCTGTTTCCTTTTTTCGTGGCTGGGACGGTAGTGGTACCTCGGCGTTTCGTTTGTTTCGTTGACTCGCCGTTTTCTTTTTTTTTCTATCGATTTCCGAAGAGTTTTTTGTTGAGCGCGTTTGTCTTTGTTTCCGGGACGTTCACTATATCTCAATTCTTTTAGATATGACGACATGTAGGCGCGAAGACTCGTCATGTAACATTCATCGTCGAGGGTTGGAAACTTTTTCTCCAGTTTCTCGCAAACATCTGTCGACAAATAAATTGCAAGACATTAATGGAATCTTCTACCAATAGTAATAATCAAATACTTTTGGCCTAATTCAAGCTTACTAAAGACTAGACTAGTCTCTTCATCCGTTATCAATCGACAAATTTCCCTGTCTAAGCATCCATTCATTGAGAACACCATTTTTTCAATTCTTCTGGCGGCCATATTGCTTGGAGGACAGCGTTCACCCTCTTCTTCTTAATAGTCTCGGCGCAAGCTTGTGCCATGAATTTATGTTTCAAAGGAATTTCTCTCCAGATGACCTTTCAATGAACGAAAATATTTCTATTGTATCATGTCGATTGTATATCACCCTCGCGTTCTCATCAACCCAAAACCGATAAAAAAACCAACTGGTCAATTGGTGTATCAAACTAACCGTTATTCCAACCAACGGAAGGGTGATTTCTTGGACGGTTTTTACAGAAATCAACCGCCAAACCAACCTTTATAACATGTGAGCATGGAAATTAACATGGGAATTATTTCCGCGCCACCTTCGTGCGCCCTCCTCGCCCGTCGCCAAATGCCGGTGGGCGCCAGCCAATTTTTATTTTATAACGCGGGCGGAATCGGCAAACCGCCCTAACTCAAAACGTAAACTTAACCGAAACGTAACCGGCGACGGACTCGGAGGAGCGGTTCACGGAACCTCGGGGTCGCTCAGTGGGCTAGGTTGTGGAGAGAGGGCGTGGATCCTTGGTGGCACTGAATAACGGCGAAAACGTAACGCAATTAAGTCGGAACAATTCGGTCGGTTTATTCATCAATTACCGGGAACTTTTACATTACTTCATCGTAATAGAGAACGACAAACCGAGAAAACACTCACGCTCGAAAATTATGCGTACATTGAAAATACCTCAAACGACAAAGAAGGCGAATTCTCATTGAAACCAAAATAGAGGTAACCGGGGCCAGGTAGCGCGAGAGCGCGTCTCGTCGTGGTCACCCATAAAAGAAAAACAGAAAATCAGAGAACGAATCATCGCACTTAATAAATCGGTAACTAAAAGGTAACGTGCACGAACTAACCAGGGAACATCAGCGAACGCGCACGAATATATTAAGAACACTAGAGAACGAACGCGAACGAATCAGAGAACACTAGAGAACGAACGCGAACGAATCAGAGAACACTAGGTAATTACCCTAATATTAAACCGTGGTTTCGCTAGTCGTTGCACTGATATTAAACTGTTGGTTCGCCAGTCGACGGTAATCTAAAATTAAATAAGAACTCAAAAATAATTACGGACAACGCCGGGAAACTTAGCGATGACGCCGAGAAGATAACTAAACTCAACATTAATTAACGAGAACGCCGGAAAACTAATGACAGGTATCGCCGAGAAAATGGAAGAATATAAAACTAATAGATAACTTACAAGAAGGTAATGCGATAACATAACTAACACTAGGAAATGCTAACACTAAAAAGGTAATTTTAGGTAACATTCGGTAACATTAGATAGCATAAGGTAACATTAGCGAATAGGAGGTAACATCAGAGAACAAGAGAGAGCTGCTTACCGGCCGAAGGCCGGCCGACGAGAGATCGTCGGTCGGCGGCTCATCACCCAGCAGGGCTGCGAGATCCGCGCGCCCCACTGTAACCGCGGTCCCTCTCTCAGCGACGCGCGGCGATGCTGCGGCGGTGATGCGCGCGCACCTGCGAGCGTCCGAGCGAACCTAAAGGCGGACGCGACGCCGAAGTTCAGTAAAGATGACACAGATAACGAAAGATAACCGAAAGATACCTGAAACGTAACCGAAACTGACCGACATATGACAACCTATCGTGGTGATGATCGATAACGAGGGAATCTCCTTGTGACGCGGGAGTCTGAACAAACGTAAACGTAAAGATAACGGAAAACCGAACCGAAAAACGACCTGGCGATCCGAGCATCGGTGTGGTCGTATGCACCTCCGCTGCGGCCTTCCAAACATACCTGAAACTTAACCAATCTTTCCCCCGAACGTCACTTCCTTAGTGGAGCGCCGGAATTTCACCGGTCCTTTATCCTCTCCTACCGATACACCCTGAGCGTTATCACCGAGATATCCCGGGTGGCACAGTAATTCGGCCCTGAACCGCGGTAATCTCGGTGCACTGACCACTATAATTGACCGTCAGATAACATATTAGGTAACATTACCCTAAAACCGGAAAAAGACCAATCGGCGGTCGGAGGGAACGCTAAATACTTGCAGATTCGCGACTCTGCAGACCGGGGGACAGAATATTCAAGAAAATTCTGTCACAAACAGCCAACCGAAAACCAACTTACGAGCATGCGTTTATAAAGGTTGATTTGTCGGTTGATTTATTTTAAAAAACCGTCTAAAAAATCATCCTTCAGTTGGTTGGAATAACGGTTAGTTTAATGCACCAATTGACTGGTTGATTTTTTGGTTGGTTACGCAAAACCAACCAACAGAGAAAAAGATGTCCCACTCCCTGGCTATGCTTAAAATCATCGTTTTTGTGAGTAGTATTTTAGAGATTTTTGTGGAGAAAATGTCTAAGATTTTGAAAAATCAATTTTGATGTTTATTAACTAAAAATTAATGCTTTAAAAGGGGTAAAGAATGTTTTTGGCATAACAAACAACAACAAAAACAAACCTCTCCGTTTCGATCGGGATTTGTCGGTATGTCGTCACCAGCATCTTGATTCATCGTTGGGTCGCTGTTGTTGATTTCGGCAAGACGCTTGTCCAAGTGTCTGATAAATCGAGATTGCATTTTTCTCAAGTCCGTTCTAAAGTTTTGCGTTACTTTCCTCGAAAATTTTTTCAGCACGTCGATATTTTCAATATTTTCTGCATCTACATCATGAGATTTGACTTTTTTTTTCGTTTTTGCGTGATTTTTCCTCTCATTTCGGAATCGAGATCATCATTCGACACAATACTGTTATCTTCCGAGCTACTACTGACATTCTCTCTTTCTTCCGAATCATTACGGATCTGTAGACAATACGTTGTTGCCTGTCAGTATTCACGAGTGCCAATGTTACACAATAAAATATTATACCTTTCGCGATTTCCTTGAAGTACTAGATCGCTCGACTTTTCCTTTGGAATTCGTCTGTACAGCGGTAGTTGAGACCTTTAAAGTTGTTAAACTCGCATCAGAATTATAAGATTTATGAAATAAAAAAAAATGATACGTGAATTAGAAATATTTTTTACCTCATTGCAAATATTCTCTTTGCCTTCCGGAGGGCTTCTGCGAGTATTATGGTACCCAGTCTTTATCGAAAAGCTTTCATCAGGCGGTAGCTATGAATAAAACACAGTGTAAATTACTACAATACTTAAGGCCTTCACGTTTTTCGTGTCGTCACTACTCATAGAGGACAATTATTTTTGAAGCGAGAATAGGAATCGGGGCCAGAGCATTAAGGACGAGCAGTATTAAAACAACACCGTCTCTTACTTTGCCTAGATAACTTCTGTACGGCGTTGAAGTAAACATAATCGATTCGTTTCGTGGTTCGAAAGATCCGTCAATGGAATCCGCATTCAACTATGGTCATCAAATTAATGCATTTCATTAGTTAACTGTTGGTACCATGCTTATTCGTACACAAAAAATGGAGACTGCAGTTTTCGTTGACGAGTTACCGGGTTTGGCGTCGCATCGCGTTTTGCCAACGGAATGTTATAATTAACTGCCTCGACATTGACTATCCATGATCTCTTCTCCCGCGCGCCTGGGGGCTTTGTCGGTACCTATATAATAGAAAAAGAAATTACCAATCACATTTGCATAAGGCTTCCATTCTTTTATTTATCACGCTCTGTTTGAAGGAAAGTACGTTTGTCAATTTTGGCTTCCTCCAGAAGCGTTTTTTCGGATATCGTAAAATGTTCTCAAATTATAGAGGTCAATTGATGATTTCGTAAAATCTCAGAAACTCGAGATCTCATTAAGTTTAAACAGTTCAACTGATTTTCCCCAAATTCAAAACCGATCATCGGTTCATAATAGTCAAACTTTGTAATATTTTTAAGCCCGATATCGAAAAAATTATGAGTACTAGGCCACGCACAGGCAGTTTGAAAAAGTTTAAAATCGACTATACACAAGAGAACTGCATATATTTTACAATAAATTGGACTGAGCAACCCGAATTGACTCCTTAACAGGTGTGATACATTTCAAGTCGATATCTCGAACCGTTGTTAAGTTATGGATGGTAAATGATTTGCACACAAATATACTTACACATCCGGACATTTTCCTAAATGTAATTTATCGACGTGTTGGAACATTTTAGAGGAAAGGTCTACTAGGAAAGCTTCTAGAGGACGCAAAACTATAATTTTATTTTCATAATTATTGCATTGTAGTGAAACTGGTTTTGCCGCTTTTCGCGATTTGGCGTTAGAGTGCATCATGGAAGGTGTTTTTCGGTCCTAATCGTTACAAACTGCAATTCAAAAACTTTGTTTCCTCCCAAATTTGCATGATATACACGTACAGTATGCATAATCCATTGATCTAAAAAATTTCAACTTTGTAAAGACATGCGTCTGCATTCCAAGCAAAATTCGATTCCTCGCGAAAGTAACCGATCCACTTGCTCGCTACAAGATTCCCAAAAAAAAAGGTCTTCGCAGTATCGCCCTACTTGCAGGATTGGTAGAATTTTATCAATGTGGCGTTTTCGATATCTAATTGTAATAAGGAAATTTTTCGATTCGATAGTTCCGGTGGCTGTAACCATTGGGTCTGAATTCGAATTCACTATATGCGGGAAACAGTTGGACGTGCCTATGAATTCGACTCCGCTATCTTTGTATTGGGATAAAGATTCGATGCTTATTAGCCGGCGACGCTTTCAGTAGCTTGTTGAAATCAATAAGTTCCTCGATTCGTGACTTCTGACACTATCATTATTTTTCACTTTTAAACTTTAAGCGGTTGCAATATAATTCATCCATTTGCGTTCCATGTACATTTGTCCATGTAAAAATGCGTATTAAAATCATAAAAAATTAAAAAATTGATTTTAAATTGCTGACGACAAGATTCAATTGTAGTTCACTATTTGTTTAATTACTGAATAGACTTTTTTCGAAAAGAAAGGAACTGAAACTAACGCGAACTACCCCAGGTGACCGTTTAGGGTTAAAGGTAAAATACAAATTCTCAAACATAGGATATAGAGCTCAGTGCATCGATAAAAAGCGAAAGATCCCGAGATAAACGAAAACATGTGCACGTTATAGAACATTCCAAACGTTCTTTGAGCTTTTTTTTACGAAAAAATGTCATTAAAAGAGTTCGTGTGTTCGGAGTTGGTGATCCCTTAACTTAGGATTATATTGTATAATGTAAGAAGAATAATCATGACTTTAAAAATGATGTATTGGAAAGTTTATTCTGATAAGAAACGTCAGTTCTATATATTACCTCGGTATCAGCACAGGGTGCATTCTCGTCGTCATGTTCCAGCGATGCAGACGTTAATGGTAACTTGTCCATATCGATGCGGGGTGTCTGCAGCAACTGCGGCGGAGGTATTTCCATGTTCCAGTTTGCCCCGACCGATACTGTAGGCGTTCCCGTATTACGATCGAATTCAAATGATTGATTCGCGTCTCCAACAATCGCTGATGGTGGATTATCGAGGATCGCATTATCGTTGTACTGCTGCTGCTCTGAGAGCCGCGCTGTCAGCGTAGTTTCGATACGTTTGTCGGACTATAAGAAGAAACGAGGGATTATTGTTATTTAGTTGATTCGAACACACAATATTCTCAAACAAGAATAGTAAATAGTACCTTCTTGATCATCATATCATTATCGTGTTGGAGGTCTGCACTCTCGGTCTGCTCGTTGTGTTGCTGCTGTACTGACAACGGCTTTGACGGTCTACTTCCCATTTCTGAAATTTCGTCCGAATCCGTCGTATTCTCCTTATCCAGATCCTTTTCATTCGGCGGCTGCGACGCTTCGACGCTTGCTGCTCGACGCCTTTTGAGATTCTCTGTTCAATGGTACCGGCGGACTAAAAAAATAAATGAGAAATTATTATAATTTATTCATCGAAATACACAATATTATCACAAAAGACAATTGAATAGGACCTTATTATTCATCGCATCATGAAAGTAGCGCATGACTTCATCGTCGGTCTGCTTCTTTGAATCGGCTCTTGCCATAGCCTGTAACTTTCGCTGTTGATATTTCACCAATAAAGTTTTCAACTTGGATAATAACATTAACGAAGATTGAAAGAAATAGAGAAGACTACATACATCATCCTTTGGCAAAACTCTGTCATTCTCTGAATCATCATCTTCGATCGGAAGACATTGCTTCGTGTCATCTAGATTTTTTTAAATCCGAAGCCGTTTCCCTCGCTTAAGATATTCCATACCATCCTTATACGATCCTAATTTCCAAAAACGAATTTGTATGAGTGGCAATGCAGAATTATTTCTGTGTGTTTTTTCAAGACAAATCAGGCAATTAAAATTACTTGAAAAAAACTCTATTATAAAAATGTTAATTTGCAATGTACCATTAATTTCACCAATGCTACGCAATCACTTGCCTCGTTTCATTAATGTTATTAAATGAATACCAAAAATTATGATTTCAATATCCGGCGACCAAATTACTTTTAACTTCAAAGCACACGTTTTTTCATATCGTGATTTATTAATTTTAGCGCAACCGGTCTTGATTTTTTTCGATTAATTAGGCCTATAATGTTGTTATATTTGTACGAAACTCACCACAAATGTGCAACGGTTGAACTATTACACGACAAGGTGTGCCGTTAACTTCTTCCTTTTTGCGTACTGACAGAAAACGCCGTTTATTTGCAGACCAATACGGTTTCATGTTTTCTTGAAGCCATTCCAGAGTACATCTCACGAATACCCGACTTGTGGGGGATTTTCGTCTACTCAACTCATGGATTGGCTTGACAAGGTATATAGGCCTTCCGGGACTCGAATTGAAAGAATCGTACAATACGGAGTATGGTCTTGATTTCGTAGATGATTCTTTACATTTTTCATTCTTTGTCGAATCATTTTCGATGCTGGTACCTTTTCTTTTTCGATTAGTTCTCGCCTCATTGTCCGTGTCGGTACCATTGGTACTCATTCTGTCTTCTGAAAAGCAACAAAAATTATTATGTTGATAAACCGACAGCAGTGGACGCGCCGCGTCGGTGTGTGGCTTCGGCGATCCCCAGAGTTAAGGTAGCTAGTGCGAGTGATATTCATTTCGCCTAATTTCGAGAAATTCGGGCAAGAATTGCAAACACTTTCCGATGTTAAAAAAATGTGAAAAAATTCATAATTATTATAGGCACTGAAAGAACTAATTTTGCATAATAATAATTAAAAAATGTTATTGACAAATTGTTGAAAAGAAAATTGTTCATCAAAATATGCGGTAACTTAACTTTTTGTTTTCAATGAAAATGATTCGTTCGTTTTTCGGAATACGTGTGAATTTATTCAGATTTTTATCTAAATTTTGATTTTTCTTGTTATTTACATGGAAAAATGTGCAAAAATAAAAATAAAGATAAAAATCTGAAAAAATTCATACGTATTCCGAAAAATGAACGGATCATTTTTATTAAAAAAAAAGTTGAGTTACCGCATATTTTGATGAACTATTTTCTTTTCAACAATTTGTCAATAACATTTTTTAATTATTATTATGCAAAATTTGTTCTTTCAGTGCCTATAATAAGAATGAAATTTTTACATTTTTTAACATCGGAAAGTGTTTGCAATTCTTGCCCGAACTTCTCGAATTTAGGCGAAATGAATATCACTCGCACTAGCTACCTTAAGCAGCATTGTTTGCGGCCAGAACTTGGATGGGTAACTACTTAGCCGCGCTCTGGTTTGCGTGTCAACTGCTGAGCGGGAGGCAGTTTTTGTGAGTTTGTAATGTATTCTTATACAGTTGAAACTCAGTAGAAATGAAGCCACCTGTATCGGCCGGGTTTTCCGCAGTTTATCCGCACTGTGCCCTCGTGCAAATGCGATACAGTAGTTCGTTTCAATGAGGGGATAGTAAAAGCCAAGTAGCCTACTAAGGAATAATCAATAAAAAAATGCTATGAATAGTACGTGTGGTCATGTTGATGAAAAAAAGTACGATTGAATGTGCCGATATGGTCTGTTAGTTTTAAAGCAAAGAAGTTGCAGGCAATATATACAAGCTACTGCTCCAGCTGCTCCTGCTCCAGCTTACAGCTGCTCCAGTCAATCGAAACCATTTTCAACATTATCAGTCAAATAAGCGCACGATGTGTAATTCCCGAAAAGTACTGAAAATTGTGCGGCTTGATCACGAAGAACTATCCAGAAGAAAGTTGAACAGAGTAACTGTACCGTCAAATTGAACGCGTCTGTGAGTATTTTAACTGAGGTAGGTGTGATTATATTCATCTAATGATCTACTGATGTACGTCAAATTATCATGTATTGATTTATTATTGGTATTCAAGTATACCAAGGTATCCTTACAAGTGATGTTTTTAACATTACATTCTTTCTTCTGTGATGCAAATTTTCAAAGAGAGGAATCAAAAAGATACACTACCCGCATTCACAAACTCATTTTCTCTTAGTTCCCCCTTCCAACGGCAAAGATGTGACTTAAGAAAAAAAACATGAAGGAGATAATTCCCTAGCTATACTGCGAGCCAGCGATCTTACGGTACAGTATTACGGTACAGGCGGTCCGTATTTACATCAGTCAATGTTGATTAAATTAAACACAGAGAGTGAAACAAAATAAATTAAATTGTCGAAACTCCAAATTTATAACGTAAATTCACAAGTTTGTTCGATTTATTTTTGTATCATTTAGGTTTTCACCCAATAAAACAAAGCCCACCTCCATTTTTACAAAACCAAAAATAAAAATAAAATAACATCTCGTACTAAAATCCGCGACGGCTACTAAGTTAATCGCCGAGGTTAGCTGGTGCGCGATATAACTGCAACGGTACCTGAAGGTCCGAAGCGCTCGAAAAACTCTGTCTTCTCTGCTATCTTATTTTATCGCGAAGTCGATTCTACATGTAGAGTATAAGGAAAGTATAAAGAATCTGTGCCAGTAGAAGGAAACATAGTAAAAACTATATTAATAAAATACTTTTCGTAATAGTATCCGATGTAGGGGCTATGTTTCTCGGAGTGCGGCAAAAAGTGCATAGAAAAGTGCTTTTTCAATCTCGTGCATAGGCGGTCATACAATGCAGTTTCAAACTTCAAACTATGCAGCGAAAAGAAGTCATGTCGATTTCAACACGTGTTGAATGTTTCCAGCTTACAAACGACGGCAGTGTGGAACCGATTAGTTATTAGAATCATTGTTTGACAGTCTGTACTGAACAATGCAGTATAGTACTATTATCCGGTGTCCAAGTCCTGATGTTGACATTTGACATTTTTCTGTACAGACGCAGCGAGAACCTGTACATATAAAAATTGTGGTGAGATTCAATAGCAATTTTACGTTTTTATTTAAACAGATAATTGTTTGAACTCATTCGACAAAGTTCGATGTTCATGCCAACAGATGTTGGTTCAAAAATAACATTACTTGCATCCATTGTTATCCAAACTGTCAAGACAGTCGTCTGATGATTGTGTGCGAAGTTGATTGAGTTCATCGTTGATACAAATTTTCGGAGCAACGGCGCGGTATCATTGGGGCATCATGCGACGAGTGTAGTCATTTAATTCCTCGGACTATGTCGATCTGTAACGTATCTAAATGAATGCTGCCACAATTTAAAAAAAAACAAATCTTTCTCTACAATTAAGGTACGATAACTTGTATATATACGTCATTTCATGCATACGCGGTAAACAGCTGAGCTTTACTCGCCCTTTGTGGCATTTTTCAATATTATTCTCCCAACTGAAAAATGTATGCAGGCATATTTTCAAAATTTTTTAATCGAATTTGTTGAGTTATAAATAATTAAAGGTATCTAAAGAAACGCCTTAATTTAAAAACTCAAAGAATTCTCAAAAATCCTATGATGCGCAGGGAAACGTTAGAACCGTAGGCCAGAGTGGACCGAGACCTCCCGGTTTTTATTTTTCCATAATACTACTCAAAGGTATTCTGAACGTTGAATAAAGAATAGCCCCCATTAAAAAATCTCTAAAATAGTATGATCGACAATGAAAGTTTTGTTCAGCAACAAAAGGTGAAAGAAAACTTCTTTTAATTTTGGTAAAAATATTGTCACATTATTTAAAGGTTTTTGAAGCGTTAAACAAACAACTGCTCAGTTTAAAAACCTCTAAAAAATCACAGAAATACTGTGTTGAACAATAACATTTTAGATAGATAGATAGATAGATTTATTATGCATATACAAGAATACTGGGATTCATAATGCAGCGGGTTCCTTAAGTACAAAAATTAAATCATAAAAAACAACTTAAAAAAGTTGCAAAGTAGAACTTTGCACACTGCTTCCTCATTAATTCCCCTTTTTCACAAAGCCACCTCTATGAAGAAGCTTATTTATTAACTTTGGCTTCCTCATAGAGGAAGCTTTGTGAAAAAGGGGAATTAATGAGGAAGCAGTGTGCAAAGTTCTACTTTGCAACTTTTTTTTAATTTGAACAAATCTTTGCACTTTTTTTTAAATTTGAACAAAAAAACTCCGTTACAAACACCGTTACATCTAATTTTGATTAGATACAAAGTTTTGACTTACTTTAATAACTTTTCTATAAGTTACAGCGAAAATCTTAATTTTTTCAAAAATGCATAACAGCGTAAAATCCGAACGACTTTACCAATCGTCACCAAATTTTATACGTGGCAACGCTGTATGTTATTTTTTGACTGTTTAATATTTTGGTTCAGTTGATGAGATTCGACGTGATATAGAGCAAAATTTATTTTTTTCGAAAAATTCAAAATTCTATAAAACCGGAACCGCTTTACCGATTTCGCTGAAATTCAATACCAAACAACATTGAACGTGTCTTTATTTATGATGAAGTATATAGCTGAGTCGTCGAACTTTTACGAAAGTTAGAGCGTTCACGCCATTTTTTTGAAAAATTAAAAATTCGATAAAATTTGTATACATGGATATATTTAATTTAAAAAAAATGTGAATTACAGAGGATTTAATACTCTACTTCCGTGCCAATTTTTAGCTCGATCCACCATGCCATTCCTGAGTTATGAACAATTAAATGTTCGGTGCCTGGACCATACATACACACACACACACACACACACACACACACACACACACACACACACACACACACACACACATACACACATACACACATACAGACATATTTTCTAGACCACTTTTCTCGACGTTTTAGGTGATTCTAAGTATGTTAACATGAAAATCTCGAAAAAAAAAATTTTCACGAAAACAAAGCTTCCTCTATGAGGAAGCAAAATAACAGAACTGAATTATAAAGGCACGATAGATCTTAAAAATAACATCAGGTGCTCACCAGGTGAAAGTGGTGTAGTTACTGAGAGCTTACGCCTAATATGCTAACAAAGAGGCTCTGAGTTTAAGACAGTTGGCAAAAAAGTAGGAAATCGCCTTTGTGCAATCGCAGTCGTTGCTATCGAGTAACAGTCTGAGGTTTTCTACTTGGTTAAAGCCTGCAGTAAAACGAGGCTCGAGAAATGCTATTCTGAACGGGGTGTAAATAGGACAGTGCAGTAATATATGGTCGAGAGTTTCGCGTTCGTTGGATTGGCAAAGTAAACAAGTCTGAGAGGGATCGTAGCGATGAACAATCTTGTTGACGATGAGTCTTCGGGAGTGATTGGTCGCAATTCTAACCTGCATTTTAACCCTAGAGAAACTGATGGCGCACCGCTCCGGGTAAAAATTAGTAAATTTATCTGTGAGGTTTCTGGTTAACTGAAACTGGTAGCAGTTGGACGACGCGAATTTTCTCAGATCGGCAGCTTTCAGTTGATGTGCGAAAGTCCGGATAACAGCCTCTTTACGAGAGGACCAGTACTCGCTGCTTAGATTCTCCCAGAGATTCTCATCGTTCGCACTCCCTAACGCCTGTTTAAATTGAACTACCCAATTGTATTCAGCTTGCGGGCTCCATGCGGCTAGCTCGACCTGTCGTAAGAAACATTTCTTAGGCAGGCGTGAATCTTCCATTTTCAATATTTTGATCACCCATCCGTACGCTTGCACAATGATGTCGAGGGCCACGCCGTTGATACCTAACTCTAACCGTAATGCGCAGCCCGGGGTGCTCTTTGGGAGATGAAACAACCGCTTGAAAAAGTCCAACTGCGCTTTTTCAAGAACATGTGTGTAACGGAGGCCCCAAATTGGGGAGGTGTACAACAGCGTGGAGGCGACGACAGCATTGAAGAGCTTTACTATGGCGTCCCAGGAGTCAGCCTTAGCAGACGACAAGATTGATAGAGCGGACGATGTGGCAACTTTGGCTTTATTCACTGCTGCAGTCGCGGGAACGAGTCCCAGCGACGAAGTAGAGCAGGTGACACCTAGGTAGGTGTACCTGTTGACTACCTCGACCCTGTCCCCTTTATACGTGAAATTTGTAGAATCGCTACTTAGCCTACCACCTGGTCGGAACACCATAATTTGCGTTTTCTTTGTATTTACCGTGAGTCCGTTCTCATCACAGTAGCTCTCCAAAAGTAACAGCTTTCGTCTGAGATCGACTGGGGAATACGCGCAAATTGCCAAGTCGTCCGCGTACAGCAACATTAATAGGTCGGTCATACTGTTTAAGTCTATACCTCTCATATTTCTCGCACGGAAGAAAGCAATCATGTCCGAGATGTACAGCACAAAGAGTAACGGACTTAAAACTTCTCCTTGGAGGACTCCTTCACTGACGTCGGCGGGATTCGAAAGACCAGCGCAAGTTCTGATTTGGAGCGACGCAAAATCATACAGGTTCTTCAAAATGCGAATAATCTTTGAGCTGATGCCAAACAAATGCAGTTTTTCCCAAAGTTTCGATTGTGGTACAGAGTCGAATGCTCTTCTGAAATCTACGAAAAGAACGTACGATTTACCACCGCTTTGTCTCAACCGAAGATGAATCGCTGAATACAAGGAAAATAAATTGTCCCAGACGCCCCTGCCCTTTCTGAACCCCGCCTGCTCCTCTGGTATTAAGTCTGCAACATTCGCCCATTCCGCTAAACGATCGTGGATAATTTGAGTAAATAACTTAGTGATCGCATTCACTAGGGCAATTCCTCGATAGTTCAGCGGGTCCGTCGCGCAGCCTTTTTTGTGTAGCATGAATAGTGTGACCTTAGACCACTGTTTCGGTAGCGTTTCAGAGTCGAGAATTTTGTTAAACAGACCATGTAAGTAATGAAACCACTTCGGGGTTAATTCTTTGTAAAAATCACTCGTTATCGCATCGACTCCTGGAGCTTTCCCCGCGTTGGCTTTTGAAATGCACTTTTGGAGCTCGTCAAGCGAAATGTAGCCATCTAAACACGGAATGAAATTGCCATTAAACTTACATAATTCTTCTCGTCTAACCGGATAGGTTGTTCGCAGGAACTCATTCCAAGTCTCGAGAGAGGGGGTTTGAGCTTGAGTCGGTCTCGGCTTACAGCTTTTAACCGCACTCCAAAATGCTTTGGGATTTTTTACATCAGCAAAGGAGTCCGCCTTACTACGGTTGAACGCTTCTTTTTTTTTGGTTTAAAATGAATTTGTACTCTTTTTTTGCCTGCTGATGGATGATAATGACATCTCTATTATAATTCGAGTCTCTCACTACCTTTAACAGTTCAATTAAATTTCTTCTAAGACTGTTACAATCCTTATCGAACCATGGTTTGTTGCACCATTGTGAGCGAGCTCTGGTTGTTGAACTGATCATCATACAGTTGCCCGCGGCCTCGGTAATAGCCAATCTTAAGTTGTCGTATAGCTCGTCGACTGTAGAATCGGAAAAATTTATGAAAATGCGCGGAGACTTTGCAAGATTTTCGTGGTAGAGCGCCCTACCTTCTGGCTGCCATTTCAAACGAATTTGCGACTCGCGCGTCGTAACGGTAGTCTGATTTTCGTCGTTTACAGCGAAGTCCGTAAACAGTTCGAGAACAACCGGGAAATGATCGGAGCCCGCCAGATCTACGCCGATTTTTAAGTCCTTCACGTACTCGAGTTTTGAAGCTATGACCCACACCAAGTCGATGGTACTTGAGCCTCGGGAACTGGAATAAGTGTAGTGAGCTGGTCTGTCGCTAATAGTGCGTCCGTTTAGTAAAACAAAGCCATTCTCTGTCATAAACTCGAGGAGGCGCGGGCCCCGGTCGTTTACAAGGTTGTCCGTCGATTCACGTGACGCGTAGAGGTAAGTCGAGTCAAAGATTTCCGGGTCGAAACTGTCGGTGACGTCAACACGTGCGTTGAAGTCCCCTCCTAAGATAATGATGTCATCCGGAAATCTATTCAAAATATCATCCAAAATCGGGTGAAATAATTCGAGCAAAACATTTAAGTTGAGTGCCGGGCTAAAATAAAACGAGGCGATTATCGCAAACCATGATCCGCTGGAGATTCTTAAGATACACCACCAATGTGAGATATCAATTATTGTCGGGCTGAATTTATTGCTTACAATACTTAATAGGCCGCCACTAGCTCTACCCAATTGACTTTCCCTTGTGGCGAGGGCCCACGCCGTGAAATAATTACGCAAGTAAGTTGGCAGCGATTCTACATTTTTTCTCTCGCACCAAGTTTCTACGAAGCAGCCCAGGTCGAAGCTATGGCGCATATCGTTGTAGTACAGGTTAAGTAGGCCTTGTGAGTTCCAAAAGAGAATTTTCACCGCAGATTTCACTAGTTTTTTGGGGCAGGCCGATGGTTGAAAGCCGGAGCAGCTGAGGCTGCACGCTCACGACGCTCCTCGAAGCAATGTTTTGTGCGATCCCAAAAGAGCCACTGGCCGTCGACTCTTAGCTTACTGTAGCCGATTTTTACTGTTTTCCCCTGGTCACGAAGTTCCTTGGCTTTAGATTTGACTGCTTTGAAGACCTCTTGCTCGGCTGAGGAAAGCTCGTGCTCGATGAATACTTTCCGTTGTCCCAATTTGGCTTTTTGTTTCATAATATCATCTTTGATGGCACGACAGTTGAGTTTAACGATGAGAATTTTCACGTTGTTGAAATATCTGTCGATTTCCCGCACGTCACCGACCACGTTGATTAGACCGAATTCTTCGTGTATGAAATTGTCCACTGCTTCAGGTGCCGAGAGGGCGCCGCGATCTAAGCCCTTGATGACTATGTTGTTGCTGATGAGGGCTTTTTCCTGCGCTTCCATTCTTCTTTGTAGCTTGGCTATTTCCCCGGAAGGGACCTCGGAAGCTGAACCACGACGGGACTCCAAACGAGAGACCCTCTCATTTAAGGCCGCAATTTCAGCACGCGGGTTGACCTCTTCGAGTTTAGCCTCGACAGCGGAAAACCTTTCGTTAAATTTCTGCTCCAACGCCTTCAGCGTGGTTTCGTAGCGCAGACAAGTTTTTTGCACCTCTGCTCGAATCTCTTCTTTCACACTCACGAATTGTTTGTTGTTGGCTGCGTTTGATTCATTGAGTTTTAGCTCAATTTTTTGCAAGCTGACTTGGCTTTCTACTCTCATGGCATTGAGTTGTTCCATTATAGCCTTCATTAGATCGGCTTGATCTGGGCCCCGCAGTTGCTGGGTGTGGTTAGCTGCAAAACTTCCCTCGGGTTGCAAATTGGATCCAATGTTGTCATTTGCCACTGTCGGCAAGTCCGGTTCCTTCAGTAACGTGGCCGGGGGAGTGTCGTGAGAGGGCTGTTTTTCCGGAGAGTGTCTCGTTAAGTTGCTCCTTTTGAAAGGTGAGTCGTCGACGGGTTTCTCTACTGCACCCCATTCCATCTCAAGTCTTTTCCTTTTGAAGATATCCCTTATATTGCCTTCAGAGCCACTTCTGCCCCTAGAATACAGGGAATTCAGCGTTGATGGACGACCCGGTTTCTTCTTAGCCACTGAATTACCGGCCAGCGGGGTGGAGAACACTTCATGCGAACTGCTCTGTGATGATAAATCGACAAGAGGGGTGTCGGTTGTAACAGCGGTCGGCAAGGTAGAGCCGATACCAGTGGTAATCCCCGTAGTTTGGAGGATCAACTCAGTAGCGTCAATATTGGAGTCGATGACGACACCACTGGTGCCACCTTGCTGGGCCTGGGCCGAACCGCTAGGGCCGAGGGAACCGCCGATGCGCAGATCTTTGTCGGGCATGATATGCGAGAAAAGTTAACCTCAACACAGAATGAAACCACTTTTAAGGCAATAAACAATCACAGCCGGGTATAAAAAAAATGTGTTCAAATCACTTAACGCGTTCTCCTGGGCGTAGGCCCTCTCTGGACAGTCCGCAAGTCGAGGACCGACACTGGATCCCCGGTTGCCGTGGAAAAATCGAGGAGACACAACAACACACGCCACGTCGCTACTTAGCTCAGAAGAGAACCTGAACAATAACATTTTGTAACAGCAGGAAAAAGTATGAAAAGGCTTCTTTCCGTTATTTGTTCCATTTATGACGTTGTTGAAATGTATTTTGAACGTTTAATAAACAACACTCCGACTTCTGAATCTCCAAAAAAAATAAAAAATTCTAAGACGAATGACAAAATTTGTAATGCGCAAGCGAAAATGGAAAAAGGATTTCTTCTGTCTTACTCTAGTATTTTATTGGAATTGTATGGCAATTGTACGGTAAATGCGGAATATAAAGTACGTGGAAAACTTTTCGATACGTCAAAACATGGCACGTTAACGCGTTTTTTAATTAGGGCGCAAATTAGGGCATTTTTTAGACAGCTTCAATTATATATAACTAAAAAATTGCGATAAATAAAAAATCAGAAAAAATGGTTGCATGCATTTTTCAGTTGCGATAATATCACAAAAATTGCCAACGACGTAATTAGTTATGATTTCGCGCTTCCGGAGCGAATCGTCTTTCGCCGAAAATATAAGCACCGTACTACAGGTATATATGGGGTAATCCATAGTATTTCACACAGCGTAAAACAGAGCGTAAAAAAGTTGCAAAGTGGAACTTTGCACATTGCTTCCTTATTAACTTCCCTTTTTCACAAAGCTTCCTCTATGAGGAAGCCAAGATGTATAAATAAGCTTCATCATAGAGATGGCTTTGTGAAAAAGGGTAATTAATGAGGAAGTAATGTGCAAAGTTTTTATGTTAAAATTATCATCTACAAGGGCGTTTGTGATTTTTTTAGAAATTAATTTACAGACTTTTTTTATTTATATAATAAAATATGAAAAAAAGAAAATTCTAGTGTAAAGTATTTATGTTATGTCGAAAAAAAGCCAACCTCGAAATTACTAACTTCAAGGCTTGGTGAATTATTGACGCTAATAAAGACATCATAAAAATGAATTTTAAGATCAAATGTAGTTGTTAAAAATAATGTTTACAAATTTTTTAATGTGTCAATTATAAACAGAGGGTCCGCGCAGGGCAGCTGTCTGCCTCGCGACGTGTCATCTCGCGGCTTAGCCGTTGCGACAATAAAATCACGGCAAGTCAGAGGGCAAACTTTTCGTTTTAACGTCTAATCAGTGAAAAGTATTTTTCCAAGACTTCACGATTTCGATTTGCTTTCAAATCAAATTGTGGAAAATCGACACGTCAAAAAATGATCGATCGTGTCTAAAAAAAATATCACAATACATTTGCAAAAAAATGTCCTTATCCGCGATGCAAAAGAAATACGAGGCGTGAGAGAGAAGGGGGGGGGGGGTGGATGACAGAGAAGAGAGACGAAGAGAGATAGGAGAGAGGAAATAAGGAGACGAGAGGCGGTCGTGGAGAAAGAGGATTCAACAAAGTAAAGACACGGCGAAGAAGCCGAAGGAGCCGACGTGGACGAGAAAAAGCGAGAACCGGGAAATGGCAGGAACACGTAGGACGAAATGAAATGAAAACAGACTTTGTTAAATCGCGTTGGGAGCAGTGTGCGCGTATCTTTGATTCCTCGGGTGGATGGAGAGACCGCGAGAGGGAGAGAGAGGAGAGCAACGAGTGTGCGGTAGACCGAGAGGCAAAGATGCTCGACTAATAAGAGCGATTTGGAGGAGAGTCGAGCGCGGCGGTCGGATATTTGGGACGACGTCGTCGGAAAACTTTTTTTTTTTTCGGGGAAGAAGCCACACCATTTTTTCGATCCGAATTACATTAATTCGTTTTTTTTTCAACCGGAAATAAATCAATTATTTTTTTTAATTGAACCAAACAAACTTTTTTGTACATACAAAAATTGTTGCAGGTTCCATGTTTTTTTATCAGCAATGTGCTGGACAGGAAATGCGAGGGTTTGGATTCTGTCATCCGGCTGGCATGCGGCTGGCCCGACTGCCAGTCAGATGCCAGCGAGACTTTTATATCCCAACGTATCCCAAACATTTTGACTTGTTGTTGCTTTTAGACCAAACCGGTGAACAAAATTTAGTGTTTCGTCTTATTTCATGTGTTGGAGAGTGTATGCTGGATTGAATGTAGCAATTCTGGATGCAGTGAGAATTAGATTTACCGTAACCAAAGAATATAGACGTACCAATTTTTAGTTTGTTTTTAATCGATAAAGATTTATTTCCCCATTTAAAATCATAGCTTTGTCATAAAGGCTTAAAATAAAAATTCCTATATTCAATCCAGAATGCACTCTTTGATAGATAAGTTAACACTAAAATTTGTTCACCTGTTTGGTGTGAAAGCTACGACAAGTAAAAATTTTAACGGTCAGTGTTTTCAACAGACAGTCGATAACCTTTTTTATTTCGAAATATTCGAGTTCGGTTCATCATTACAAAAATTAATACAAAAGTACTCACCTCTATTTTTAATTGCTCAAGAAACGGCCGCTCGCCGGGCACGTGGAATAAATTGCAGGTTATGTAATATAAAATCCGCTACACACCTGGGAACACAAACGCGAGGAATATTGAGAAAATTATCAATTTGTTGGCGAAATTTTACATTTTTTGGTCAAACCTTCTTCAAATCTCTATGTTTTTAAAATAAATGTTCGATTGTGAGACACACGTTCGCTTCGATGAGAGTCGTTTCTGTGGTCGGACTCGGGACGCAGACGAACGTTCTAGAACAATGCGTTCGTCCGCATTGGATATTACAAAAATTTTGTAACCGTCGTTCGTTGCGGCATTGGAGATTTTCCCAATAGTCCAGTCGGTTTCTTATTTCCGTTGGGTTGGTCTACAGGTGGAGCCACCGAAACGATGAGAATCAACGAGAAAGGCGAAAACGAAAAGGAATAGCTTCTTCGCCATTTCTTTTAGGCCATTGTTTGTGCGAACTTGTGTTTCAGGAGAGTACATGTTTTCACGAAATATAAAGTTGAACAACTAAATTTTATTAAATAAAAACTTACTTGTCTCTTTCTCTCTCCACACACTCGTTGATTCGCACGTCCGTCTCGTCGCGTAGGCCCGACACACGGCCTCGTCTCGAATTTCTTTCTCTCTCCATACACTCGTTGACTCCCACGTCCGGCTCGTCGCGTAGGGCCGACACGCGGCCTCGTCTCGAATTTCTTTCTCTCTCCACACACTCGTTGACTCGCACGTCTGGCTCGTCGCGTAGGCCCGACACGCGGTCTCGTCTCGAATTTCTTTTTCTCTTGACACACTCGTGTACGCGCACGTCCGTCTCGTTGGGTGTCCGGGCGCACTCTCTCGAGTTTCGTCTCGTTTCCGTCGTCTTCTGCTTCGGGCGCCTCCTACGTCCGACCGCGTCACCGCGTGGTGCTGCGCGCGGACGCTCGGTCGCGCGGGAATATTCGAAACGTCTAGCGCGCTTATTTCGTCGTAAACAGAGATTTCTCCAAGCGATTGTGTGCAACATTTGATGCTTAACAGACTCGTGGAAAAACACCACGTGTGGAGAGAGAAAGAGACAAGTAAGTTTTTATTTAATAAAATTTAGTTGTTCAACTTTATATTTCGTGAAAACATGTACTCTCCCGAAACACAAAATAAGCGCGCGAGACGCTTCGAATATTCCCGCGCGACCGAGCGTCCGCGCGCAGCACCACGCGGTGACGCGGTCGGACGTAGGAGGCGCCCGAGGCAGAAGACGACGGAATCGAGAAGAAACTCGAGAGAGTGCGCCCGGACACCCAACGAGACGGACGTGCGAGTACACGAGTGTGTCAAGAGAAAAAGAAATTCGAGACGAGACCGCGTGTCGGGCCTACGCGGCGAGCCGGACGTGCGAGTCAACGAGTGTGTGAAGAGAGAAAGAGATTCGAGACGAGGCCGCGTGTTGGACCGCGTGTCGGACATCTCATTAAGCCGGTAAGTGTTTTATGCCAAATATTTCAAGAGTATGTATATCGCGAATGCGAATGTGTTTTTTTTTCGATGTGATGTGATCGTCTGCGATCCCCGCCGGTTTGCCGGCAACGCGTGGTGTCGATCACGCGTGTGAAACATAACCTATATTTCTCAAAAAATCTGAAATAAGAATCGATACTGGCGGCAAGCCGGCGTCGATCGCGGACGATCCCGTCTTATCGAGAAAAAAAAAATTGTATACGAATTACCTGTTTGAGGTAATTGTAACAAATAATTTGTATGTAACTTGTGCGATTGGATTATTTTTACGAAAACGGGTTATTTTTCGTACGTGCAAATCGACACCACGCATTGTCGGCGAACGGACAATGAACGCAACCGATGTGTCTATTTTTTAAGGTGAAACAGTGTATTTTTAAATAACAACGGGTGAATATAGAAAATATTGGTTGCCGTTTCAGCAATGGATTTGTACGACGTCAAGAGCATGAGCTATCTTGCACAGCTAATGGAGAAAGCTGTTGTGAATGCTAAGAGTAGGCCGAACCAGGTACCATTGCACGTAGGCACAGCGATCATCTTGAAAGAAGAAGCGTCAGCCCTGCAGGCATCACAGCATTTCTCGAAATCGCCCTTCAGCGCAATATCCACAGAGGACTACTCGGATTTTGCGTATGCGACCAGCATGTTCCAGGAAAACGAGAGAAAAATGGTACCTCCCAACGTCAAGTGGCACATCGTACCAATACAAGACACAGCAGATCTGAGAGGAAAAGACGAAATGTTCCCAGACAAGGCGCTTGGATGCGATCCAGGTAAACAGGCATTGCAATTTTTATTAACAATCAGCTTGTAATTTTTAAATAAATATAATGAATTTACAAATTGATCAACTAAGCTAAATTTCATATTTCTGGTCACAGAAATTAGCTCGACCGGTTGCATCGGAGATAGATTGATGAATTTTACACTCTGTGCATGATCCATCGAATACTGCTGAAAGGATTAGTTTTTGGTGAGTTACATTATCATTGCAGTTCCAATGCACACCAACGAAGCAAAGCAATTTTTTTAAAGGTCCTTAAAGCAGAGTTATAGGCAAATGTATAAAATGTCATAATAATACTGGCATTAACTTTTTTAAGTTTGACCTTTCAAAACCATTGCTTCACTTAATTGGTGTGCAATGTAATACTGCGAAGACAATAAGACCTAACAAAGGCCAATCCTTGAAGCAGTGTTCATTGGATTACCCACTGGTGTAATACTCGCGAGTCTGCTTTCAAAGCAGCTGGTCAAACCCATCGGTATTATTTTTAAAGAATTCGAAAAATAATCGCATTTATTTTCAATTAAAAAATAATTGACTATCTCATCCCCCTTAAGGGGGGAAACCGGTTTAGGAGGCCGAAATTTTGGTGTTTTTCGTGAATTTTTTAAATAGGGAAGGAATAATCTGAAATTGTTTAAACTTGGAGGGTATTTTATTTATGGTTTGAAGTACACTTTAGAATTTTTTCAAGTAATTTCCCCCGGAAATAGTGGCGTTAGAACGTGCTGTCCATGGACGATTGCCACCCAAGTATTTTGCTGGCGGGAACTCCTGAAATCGCAATTTTTATCTGTAATCATCCAAATTTTTTTTTCTCGTTAACAACATATTTTCTAAGAATATGAACCTAAATCTGGTAAAAAAAAAAAAATGTCATGTTTTTGAAGAGTTTGAACACGATATCATTGTTTTACACCATATTTTTTCACCTTTTTTGCATAAAAAAATAATTTTAATAACAATATAATCTCAGATTTAGGTTCATATCGATTGGAATCGAATAAAGAATATTCACAAAAAATTTCAGAACGATTGGTCAATAACTTTTTTAGCTAGAACGCCCGCCAGTTGAAAAAAAGTCGTTTCGAGAAAAACGCGTTTGAAATAAAATGAAGCGAAAACAAGACATTCATGGCAGTAATTAATTATATAAAATGATCAGCGGTTAATCGGCTATGCCAGCACCATATAGCAGTCCCTCTTCTTGTTCATACGCGTCATTTCGGGCTTGCATCTCCTCTTATTTGAATTTCAAAGACATGATCTCCTTGATTTAAAGAAACGATATGCCTGACGACACCCGGTCTGTCAACGTTTGGCTCATTCGCGATAAGTCGTATTGGTGTTTCTCGCGCAAGCTGATCTGTTATGTTATAGTTAAGTCAAGTCAAATCAAGAAGATAATCATTGGTTAAACCATCGAAGTTATTGGTGAACATATCTAAGTACTATGGTACGTAACCAAAAACTTGGTGAACATAACCTATAATTTGGTTGATGACATCATTCAAAGAAAATATAATATTAACTTAAGGATATTATTTCATTGACCTCAAAGAAATGTTTCATAGGTTAAGATTTCAAGGAAATTTTATTGAATCAAGGAAACTTTTTCTCTCGGTGTACCGCGCGCTTCGGCGCCGAACCGACGGGCGGTCACTCAAGTGCTCATAACATCGGAAATAATGCGAATTTTGGTTTCAAATTTTTACCACATATTCTTGAGGAGTTATACTAACAATTTCTGCAATAAAAAAAGTCGATTTTTTTATCGGTCTAAACTGGTTTCCCCCCTTAAGGGGTTACATCACAGTAGAGCGCGAAAATTTAACTTTTTTTTGCGATTTTTTTTGGAGTGGAATGAAACGCGAAAGGGTAATTTTTTTATAAGGATGTTCAGCGTGTTTTCAAGTTAAAAAAAAAAAATTGTTTATTAAACAATTTAACAAAATGGCTGCCCAACAGCCGTTTCGCAGAAACGGCTGTTGGGCAGCCATTTTTCAATAAACAACCATTTAATAAAAACCATTTTTTAATAAACAATTTTTTTTAACTTCAAAACATGCTTAACAACATCCTTAAAAAAGAATTACATTTTTACTTTTCATCCACTCTAAAAAAAAATCGCAAAAAAACGTTAAATTTCCGCTCTCTACTGTGAGTAACCCCTTAAGAGCATGTGAAACATCTACTCTGAGCCCAGTCGGTATCAAAATCTGTAATCAACCTTTTTTACGCATATTTGTATTTGCAGCTAAATGAAGAAATTCATTCACTGCGGATATCACCAGCGCAGTGAATGAATTTCTTACTTTATCTGCAAATCCATATATCCGTAAAAAACGTTGTTTACAGTTTGTATTACCGCAGTCGGTATTTCACATGCTCTTAAGGTGGTCTTCTATTCTATATACTCATATTCAAGGTGGTTTTTTTGGGAATTAAATTTAAAAACGGTTAAATGTACAGTGTTAATATTTTACAGTTATTTTAATTCATGTTTGAAGCAACATCGTGAATTTTTTCAAAGCATTTTATTGCAAATGAAACAAGATATTTAATGTTGCGCCGGTCATGTCGCGAAAAATTATTGTTAGATACAAACTTTTAAAAAAATACTATTCCTTATGAACATGGCTATGGTCTGAACGTCCATTTTTATTATTGCTTTATAATTACTATTTTTCCGGGCCACGAAAAATGAAAATTTTACTGTAAAAATCCGAGTTTTATATTTGAAGCGACGCCATTTTGTCAATTTTTCATAAAAACTTTTTGTGGAGGCCCGAACGAAACCGTATTCGTCGAGAATAGAATAAAAAAAAGTTAGTTTCTGACGACGAGGATGGCCGGAAAAGATACACCCATGTAACAATAATTTTTCGCGACATGACCGGCGCAACATTAAATATCTTGTTTGATTTGCAATAAAATGCTTTGAAAAAATTCACGTTGTTGCTTCAAACATGAATTAATATAACTGTAAAATATTAACACGGTACAATTAACCGTTTTTCTAAATTGAATTCCCAAAAAAACCACCTCGTATATGGGTATACACCCCTTTAACTCACAAAAAAACAATTGTCTTTCGGATATTTATTTCATCACTAATACAAGACTTTATTGTAGAGGAAATCGATATAATGAAAATTGAACAACTGACGGCATTGATGCATACAACCATGAGGACATGGCGCAAAAACCAGCACGTACCGATTATCATTGTGGCCCTAAATATTCTGGTGGAGTACATGTCGGCCTATATCGAAGACGTGCAAGACGTGGACAAGTCTTTCAACACTGTCCTTGCGAGATTCGTAGCGTTGTGGGAAGAAGTACTTCTTGGATTTTCAAGAGTATATTCCAATGTCTATTCAAATCCGGCTTGTCTGAAGGTCGCGGCAGTCCCACCTGACGAAGAAGAGGTACTAAAATCAAAATATGAAGGTAACGAAGAATCCTCATTACTTAAGGAAGCAGAAGGACAAGCGATGCCGCTCAAAAGGCTGAAGATATCAGGAAATCCATCGGGAAAATGTTTCAAATGCGGTCTATTTGGACATTATGCAATGTCCTGTGGAGTAGTAATAAGTCCTACAGACTCTGAAAAGGATTTCGTCGAAAAGCCAGTACCTGAAAAAAAACTCGACACGTGCCTTGCAGTCTTTTTGTCACAACTGCAGTACCGTGGGCCACACTCGACCGTATTGTCCTCTTCCCCTGCGAAAAGAAAAATATTGTTTTAAGTGCTTTACTCCGGGTGTCACTCTGGCGACTTGTCCGTTGCATTCCGAATGGTATCGTCAACAGGGAGGAAAGTTCGGCGCTGTAACCCGCGATAAGAATTTTAAGAATCTTCTTATTCGAGTACCAGGAAAAAACGAAATGGCGTTTAAACATGTCGAAGTAAAGTTACCGCCAAACGCGAAGTTCGAAGACTGATTATTAGCTTATTAAGGATTTCGTAGAAAAGCCGGTACCTGAAAAAGAAGACTCGACACGTGCCTTGCAATAATTTTGTTACAACGGCAATCCCGTGGGCCACACTCGACCGTATTGTCCTGTTCCGCTGCGAAAAGAAAAATGTGCTTTACTTCGAGTGTCACTCTGGCGCCTTATTCGTTGCCGTCGGTACCGTTGCGTTCGGTACCGTCAACAGGGAGGAAAGTTCGGTGCTCAAACCAGCGATAAAAATGGTAAGATTCGTCTTATTCGAGTACCAGGAAAAGTCGAAAAGGCGTTTAAGCATGTCGAAGAAAAGTTACCGCCAAACGCGAAGTTCGAAGACTAATTATTATTATCTTATTATTAAGTAAACATAATTTACGCGATGTACGAAGACTGATTATTATTATCATTACATTCGACTTTCCGTATAGTCGCGACCACAGTTCTTTTCTTTCATCACCTTTGCTGTATAAAAAGCTTGTTACTTCTCTGATGTGTAATTCTCTTTGTTCGCTTATAAAGTAAAACCACATTCTTTCATTAGTAACTTTTCCTCATTTATTACTCCCAAATCGTAATCGGAATGCGCGTATCATGTGTGTTTTTTTTTATCTCGTGCATGAATCAGTTGCTTTTCTCGGTTTTTGTCGAAAAATCTAAGAAAAAAAAATCTAATTTTTCATTACAGATTCCTCTGCGGTAATCCATGTATAATTTTTTTCGCCATTATTCAGATTTATAACCATTATTCATGTAATAGCAGCACATCCTAGTCAAGTAATTGAGAAGTTGCATGTAGCAGTAATACTGCATTGCCTCATTATTTGAACTATTTGTAAGACTCAAACTGACAAACACTGAGTATTCGCATAACAATATATCGATCTTGTACGTGACGAATCAATAAATCAAATAATATTTTTAACCAATTGTAGGAATGTCCTGTGGTGATGGAATCTCTTCGTCGACAGAGTCAAAGGCATTTCCGAGGGGTACCATCACCGCCACAAGCCAACAATCCGAAGTAGCTCGTAAAAGAAAAGCGAAACGAACGTTGTTAAAACATCTAAGATATCACGAGAATGATACTTTCTTCGAGCATCTTACAACGCTTGGCACCGCGACAATAGTAAGTATAAATGTCCGCTTTGTAAGGTCATTGTTATGACTTTTCACTTGAAACCAAGCATTCGATAAACAAATATTTGGAATACTTTCGTCGGATTATTACACTTGTCGGAAGCGATTATTTGTCGTTAGTAAATTATTTTCCTAAATTATTCGTAACCGTCACAAACAATTTTTTTAATGCGGAAATAATTATTGAACTTAATACAATATTACAAAATGTCGTTACGCAAAATTCGAGACGCAATTAATTAAAACGACTTCACTGGACATTTTCCACAACTGTGCGCTACGGTTTCGTCGACGCGTGTATGTATGTATGTAATGTAGGATTTCCGAGCGCTCAGTCCTATACGGACCATTGTGCTCGTGCCCATTCACGGGAGGGTATCCGATTATGTAGGATAGTCGGTTAGGCGAGCCTCCTTTGCAAAGTGCAGGAGGGCGCGCACCCCAACCTCCTCAAGGTCCAGAGATTCGAGTACGGGCGCCCCAAGTACATTTCTGCGAATGTCCTCCAGCGCCCTGCATCTCGTAATCACGTGGAGAGGTGTTTCTTCCTCCTCCGTACATCTCGGACAGAATGGTTCTTCACTTAGCCCCAGTCGTCTTAGATGCTTCCCTGTGTGCCAATGTCCAGTGACAAGGCCCACTACAGCTTTGAGCTGATATCTGTCTAGGCCAATTAATACCGAGCCTAGCTTGCCCGAGGGACCTTTAAACAAGGCCCTCGAGTGTCCCATGCCTTCTGTCCGTAGCCAGAGGTCCGCAAATCGTCCCTCCACCCACTGTTTCGACAGGGTCTTAATAAGATCCATGGCAATTGGGACATGGCAAATCCTTGCCGGATCAGTAACCGTAGCCCCGGCCCTGGCAAGAATATTCGCCTCTTCGTTTCCCTGGATGCCCACGTGTCCAGGCACCCATAGAACTTTTACTTTGTTGCTGCAGGCAACCTGCGACAACAGCGCATTGCAGTCAAGCACCAATCCGGACTTCTTCACCACATGGTGGAGTGCCCCGATCGCCGCCCGACTGTCACTGCATATATATATGTGCTTGCCACTGTATCCCTTGTCCAGGATGAGCCTGGCACAGGTCCAGATGGCGTACACCTCTGCTTGGAGCACCGAGGCAGTGTCTCCCAGCGCCAAGGATATCCTTGTTCTGGGTCCACTGCTCCATATTCCCGCTCCTGATCCTGTTCCTGTTTTGGATCCATCTGTGTACCAGACGAGCCCACCAGGAGACAGGAGTTTGTCTTGTTCCTCCATCCATTCCTGCTTGCTGGGATAGAGGACTTGGTAATTGTGGTCGAATTGGTGGAAGCGGTCACAGCAATCCCCTCCTCGCGCTAGGATCCCTTCAAGGTCCCCATCGCGCTGCAGTAGTGACGCGTGGCCCGCCTCTGCCCTCTTCCACTTACCACTGAAGTGTAGGCGTAACGCAGCATTTTTGGCGTTAGCCTCGACTAAGATGTGAGGGGGCGCCATGTTCAAAAGGGCCCCCATGGCCAAGGTCGGGGTCGTTCTCATCGCCCCCGTGATTCCAAGGCCCACTAATCTATAAATTTTATCCAGTGTCTTCCTGTTGGTGGCCTTCTGCAAAGCGGGTCACCAAACCAGGGAAGCGTACGTTATTTGGGGAACCAGGATGGCCGTGTATATCCACTTGACCATTTCTGGTTTTAAGCCCCATGTTTGTCCAAACATTCGCCTACAGGCCCAGAAAGTGGCAGTGGCTTTCGTAGCCTGTCTGGCGATGTGGCTTTTCCAGCTGAGCTTGCTATCCAGGGTGACGCCCAGGTAGCGTACCTCCGAGGAGTATTGCAGCTCAGTTCCAAATATGTAGGGGGGTTTTGGTTGAAAACCTCTCCTCCGTGTAAATAGCATCATCTCCGTCTTGCTCGGGTTAACCCTCAGCGACTTGGAGGTGCACCATTCTTGCATGAGGTGGAGTGCGCGCTGCATTCTCCACGTCATCTCTGCTGAGTGGGAGCCTCTGACCATTATCATAATGTCATCAGCATAACCCACCACGTTTACCCTGAGCCCATCGAGCGCCGCCAGTAGCCCGTCAACGACCATTGTCCACAGGAGGGGGGATAGTACCCCCCCCTGCGGACAGCCCCGCTTAACGTGCGCCCTCGCGGTTGACCCTCTGAGCCCTGCGGTAACCGTTCTTGTGCGAAGCATTAGGTGTATCCATTCGATGATAGACTCATCTACCCTGAATTCCCTTGCAGCCTCGCATATGGCGTCGAAGGAGGTGTTGTCAAACGCTCCCTCGACGTCCAAGAACACGCATAGGGCCGACTCCTTCCTGCCGAGCGTCCTCTCTATATCTTTAACAATACAGTGGAGGGCGGTCTCGACAGACTTGCCGGCCTGGTAGGCGTGCTGTGAGGTTTGCACCGGTCTCTCAACCAGTGCTCCCTCTCTAATGTACCTATCAACCAGTCTCTCCAGCGTTTTAAGGAGGAAAGACGTCAGGCTGATCGGTCTGAATGACTTGGCCTGGTCATAGCTGCTTTTACCCGGCTTTGGGATAAAAACTACCCTGACCTCACGCCAAGCTTTAGGCACGTATCTTAGTGCCAAACAGGACCGAAAGATACGGTTCAGGCGCTTGATGAGAGGCTCCCCTCCCTCTTGTAGGAGGGCGGGGAAAATCCCATCCACCCCTGGACTTTTGTACCGGTCAAAAGTCTTAATCGCCCAGTCTATCCTGCTTGGTGTGACAACCTTGGCTGCCGTCACCCAATCACCCGGTTTTTTGATTGAGGGCGCCTCCCCTTGAGGCTGTCCCCGGTCCGTAAGTTCCGAGCCCGGGAAATGTACCTCAAAAAGGTGCGCCAGTACTTCCTCGTGGTTCTCAGTTGTCCCGCCATCAGGCAGTGTGAGTCCCTCGAGTTTGTTTTGCGGGCCTGATGCAAACACTTTGCGGAGTCTGGCCACTAAAGGTAGGGCCTCGATCTCCCCGCAGAATCTCCTCCAGGCCGCTTCTTTGGACTTCTTCACGAGCTTCTTATACTCTCTCTGGGCCTTCCTGTAGGCGTCCCAGTCGTTGTCCGTTTTTGTCCTCAGGGCTCTGTTTAGCAGCCTACGGGAGCGGGAGCGGAACTGGTTCAGCTCACCGCTCCACCAGGCCACCTTTTTGCTTGTTTTCTTTCTCCTCAGCGGGCATGCAGCCTCGAAGGACCCGACCAGGGCGGTCTGCAGTATATCTGCCTCCCGCTCGATCGCGCCCTCCGTCCGCGGCCACCCACCGGTGTCCCCAAGCCTGCTTCTTAGCCCTGCTTGGAAGCTGGGCCAGTCCGCGGTCCTAGGGTTCCTGTAGGTCTCCGTCGGAATCTGGCTATCACTCCCTGCCAATTCGAAGGTTATCATCCGGTGGTCCGAAAGAGTGTCCTCTTCACTAACCTGCCAGTTTGTTATCGTTTGGGCCACTCTTGGTGAGCCCAACGTTATGTCTATCACCTCCTGTCTACGTGAGGTGACAAAGGTGGGCTTGGATCCCCTGTTCAGAATCTCAAGATCCGTTGTAGAGAGATACTCTAAAAGAGCAGTACCCCTCTCATTTGTGTTGGAGCTGCCCCATATAGTGTGGTGCGAGTTAGCATCGCAACCCACCACTAAGTTCAGCCCCTTATTTTTACAGTAGTCCACCAGTTCTCTGAGTTCCCTCGTAGGGGGAGGGTCCTCAGAGTCGTACGGGAGGTACGCCGAGGCTATTACCAGCTCGGTCATTACTCCTCCCACGCGAATCCTGATGGTAGCTGCTGCAAGGTCTCTGGTGCAGAATCGGTTCAACTTGAGGGCATCATGTCTCTTATTGATGAAGAGACAGGCCCTCGGACCCGGTTCTGCGCTATCGTAGATCAATGATCCTAAATCTGTACTTATCCCTTTTACTAGCCCCCTGCATATCCAGGGTTCCTGTATCAGGGATATGTCCGTCTGCAGCCTTGCTAGGTCCCGGCTCAGAAGAGCTGTGGCCGCTTTGCAGTGCTGCAGGTTAATCTGCGAAACCTTGGTTCGTCCTGCAGTCGTAGAAACTGCAGGCGTCCCCCTGTTCGCGTTTAGTTGAGGGTGGGGTGGGGGGAAAGGATATAAAGGAAGTATGGGGTTGGGGTTGGGGTTTGGGTTAGGGAGGTGGGCCTGGCAAGCCATAGCTTAGCCGGTCCCTTCCCCCCTATTTGCCAAGGTGGCAGGAGTCCCTGTCGCCGAGCTGGGCGACGGGGGCTGGCCCTGAGGGGCCAGGGTCAGCACTCTTTGAGTGCCCACCCTTGTCCCCTCAGCGCCCTCCCTCGCCACCGTCTGCGCAGCGCTGGGTCTGCCCCTTGGCGCTTTGGAGCCCCGGCTTGCCGGTGGTCCCCCGCGTCCACAGGACCTGGTGGTTTTGTCCACCCCAGTCCCGGTCGCAGGAGCCCTTCCCTTCAGCTAGTACTCCTTGGGGTGCCTGGAGGCGCTGGGCATGTTCGCCTTTGCTGGCGCCATATGCCCCGCACGTCCTGACCCCCCGTGCGCTCCCCTTGGAGCCGGCCGCACCGAGGGCCGCAGGATGGGTGTCCCGCGTCCTCGGACTGCCCGCGAGTCCGCGCGGTCGCCCGGCGGTGGGTCGCTGCGCTTCACGGGCGCCCCCGGCCTGGACCTGCCTGCACCCTGTGCCCCTTTAACCGGAGCCCTGGGTGCCTGCGAGGTCTCTGTCGAGGGTCCCGCGACCGTTTGCGTCCCCGCAGCCGTCGAATCCGCCCGTCCTCCACCACCTCTACCCCCACCGGATCCGGCGCCGACCCGATAAAAACGAGCCCGCGCCAGCCCAAAGTGGGGGCTGAGGCCGACGCCCTCCAACACCTCTAGTGAGGAGGCGTCCACGCCCATCACGAGATGGACCACGTCGTTTGCCGTCCTCCTGCCCCACACTCTCCACATGGGAGTGCGCAGTCCAGGGTTCTGGCGCTGTAGTCGTTGGAGGATTTCCTCCGTCGACTTCCCCGTTGCGTCGTGGAGAGCGGCCGTCATCTTTGTCAGCCTCGGCAGTGCCTCCCTCCCCAGTGCGAGGAGGGTGGCTCCGTCCCAAGGCTTCAAATCTGGGGTCACTCTCCCCAGCCACAACCTGGCCCCCTCGTCGGCGCAGGTCACCCACAGGGCTCCCTGGTCATAGCGGTAGCCATCGAAGCGCGGTACCTCGTCCCCGATGGGGGCCGAGTCCAGCACTCCGAGTAGCGCCGCTACGACCAGCTCGCTCTCCTTCTGGCTGAGGACCGCACTGGGATAGCCAGATGGTACAATGGCCATCTTTCTATCCGCAGTAACCGCGTCCCCATAACCAATCGGTCGTGGTATGACCCTAGCCTTCTTGAGGTCCTTTAGGGCTTCCGGCGGGGTATAGTCCGCTGGTCTGGGTCTTTTCGAGACCCTTCCCATGGTCGCGCCCCCGCCCGTGTTTTCGCGCGCGCCACTGTCAGGGTTCCCGGGAACCAGTTCCCCCGATCCAGCGACGAGCGCAGAGGCTTCCGTGGTGTCGCTGCCGGTCTGCTCCGAGGACGGGTCCTGCATCACCAGTTTGGCTTTGCGTGCCCTCCTCCTCGCCGCCCCGCTGCGTCCCTTCTTCTGCCTCTTATCTGAGGAGTCCGTGTGACCGGCTTTCGCTGATCCCTCTTTCTCCTCCAAAATGTCATCCGCCACGCTGCGGTCGTCCTCCTGGCCCAAAGGAACTGGAATTCCTTCGCCCCAGTAGTCCCCCACAGTCGTGACGTCTGCGTGGTTTGAGGGTGCAGAGTCCCCTTCCGGGTCCCCTACCACCTCCATGGGATTTTCGTGACTAAAATTCGCCATTCAGTCCCACGAGTAGCTAGGAAAAACTGTCCACCCCCCCAGAGCCTGCTTAGGGGGGTAAGGCTAAATACCTTTGGGGGGCGCCTGGTACCCAAAGGGCATCGTACGCGACACTACTCCCTAGTGCCATGCATCCCGTTGGCACGATGGCTTACACCGTGGGATTGGGGAGGTGGTCCGCGGCAGGGCCTTATGGTCCCCCAGAACGGATTTTATCCCGCCGGGTTCCCGTATAGCACCCGCAGGCCAGGCCCAGAAGGACTCCCGTCTTGTGTCCTGGTCGCCTTACGACGCCCCAGTCCACGCGACCGCAGAGCTCCCCGAGCATGGTCCCTCCTATCCGCCACCCGGAGACGCGCTCGGTTGGCAGCTCAACCGAGTTGCCCGCCCCCCATTACGAGGGTTAGGCAACATCCGAGCGTCGACGCGTGACTTCGCAATATATTTCAAGATCTAATGGATACTTCCCGGCACTTGAGTTTAAAGTTTCTCCCTGTGACTTCCGAAGAAAAAATAGTTAGCGACACAAACCGTTCAGCTTCGAGCTTCATTCGAGATTGTCCACTCCGCTCAAACGGAGCGGAGTGGTCAATCGATATGCAGATAAATATTAATAGCATCGGTGGGAAGCGTTTGCATATTGTCTATATAGGTACTTTTACAAGACCACATTAACTTAGTGTATGTTTCTGTCTCTGAGTGTCCGCACAAAAACAGTTGCTAAACGTCCTTTAGTCGAGTCAATATGCTGCACAACAGTCGCAGTCACACAGGAGGAACTTGCAACTTGAAAACGTATATTTTGACCCCCTATAAAAATAAACCGGAGCAAAATGCACATTTAACGCATAAAGTAAATTGGGCCACGCGCACGAGTCCGAAACCCACAGCCCACGTTGAAAAGCCCATGAAAGCGTGTATTTATCACGGAAAGAGAGACGGAATCGAATGCGTGAATAGGAGAAAGCGAAAGTGTATAATACACCAACTGTACATACAGTGCAAGAGTCGCGTACGAAACGCCTCGCATGGACCTCGTCGTGTCCCTCGGGATGGGAAATCGTCGGTGGTTATATCGACTCTCATAATACTTACGACCCGGAACGACGTCGAGTCTCTCTTGCTCCATTTCTCTTTTTTTTTCTCTCTTTCTCTTTTTCTGTCGCTATTTCAGAACCACGCAACGGCATTTAGCAACGGCAAAAAAAAAAGAACAAGCGCAAAATGTGTATAAAGTCAAATTTGAAAACGAAATGTTGGAATTTATACACAAGCAATCCCTACAGTCGCTGCGACGATGTTTTCTTTAGCCCCCACCGATCGTGCTCCCCACGGCGACATTCTTACGCCCACATTACTTCCAACCGTGTCACGGTACAATCGGTAATGTCATTACCAGACAGTCCAGGGGATGTGATACACGCGAAAAGCTGGAATATCGCCGATGCCACCCTCTTCGCACTATTTCTTTCTTCCTCCTGTTCCACGAATATATTATTCGTCAAAAAGGCCTGAAATGTAAAAATTCGAATGTTACTAGCAATTTTATTTCCGGTAGAAGAATTAATTATGTGATTTTTAAATTTCTTTTTGGTTACTGAACTTCGTAATTATGCCACGATAATGGTGCGTTTATTTCCGGGGAATAAAACTTTTCGACGAAAAATTATTTGCCACATTCCTTTCGCTACTGTATTTCTTTTTTTTTTGCAATTACGAATAAGGGATAGGGAATACCCAAGGGGCGTCGATGGATGAGATGAGCGGGTGATGTAGTCTTGCACAGGACGAGGGAGAAAGAGAGATGGTGAGAGAGGAAGAGAAAGAGAGAAAGGGAACGAATGGTTTCGGGGGGGAACCTAAAGACCAGGGGATTATCTGCAGGATTTATTTTGCCATTTTGAAAGATAAAATGTGTAAAACCAGCGTATTCCTCTTTTGAATGAATTTAATACATATTCTACGAAAAATTGAATTTTATATAATAGATTTTATATTTCAACGCGATAAAATAGATCGAGTTAAGGTAGTTCTGTCGCTTCAAGCTCCTTTCGCAAAAGATTCCGAAAAATGAGAGCGAATTGCAAACATTTCTCGATAATAAAAGTATCTGAAAAAAATCATGCGTGCTATAGGTGGTATGAATAATAAAATTGTTGAGCCAAACTTCCGACACCTAATGTTTTTGTGTCGATGAAAATGATTCGTTTATTTTTCCGAACACGTATGATTTTTTCAATTTTTTAGAAAAGAAATGATTTAATAATAATAATAGTAATATTCCTGTATACGAATTTTTCAGAGTTCGCAAGCCGAATCGGATTCATCTAACGGTACCACGAGTCGACAGTTATCGAACGCTAACAGTGTTGATCATAATACGCAGCCACAAGTGTCAACCCCCGTTTATAGTAGTGAAGAAATAATCTGCAGCAGCGATTCGAAGATTATTAAGATCGACAATGAGAATCTGGAATCAATAGAGATGAAGAGTCAGTATGAAATTTGTTCGACAGCAGGATCCAGTTGCGCCAGCGTCGTCGAGGATAATCAAGGAAGTAATAACAACTTTCAAGAAGACGACAAACTGAAAAATGATGAATCCAACAGTACCACGTATCATGAATCGATTGATACAGAGGAGGATTCCAACAGCGACACAAACTACAGAGATGATGATGGAGATGATGATAGTGACGATGAAGATCCAGAAATTGTATTTGCAATGAACAAACTAAACAAAACATTGTGCCTACCGATACAACTGAAAGATTGGGTTACGAACATGGCAATGATTTTGATTGTCCTTGCTACCGCGATTCGTTCGAAATTTACGTACGCAACGATAATACTGATATTGAATCTCATGAATCAGATGTCTCGACGCGGCAACTTACCTACGACCAAGAGAAGTTTGTGGGCGATCTTGACAAGAAACGATAATGCAGCGATTGTGCGCCACTTTTATTGCCAGAACTGACAGAACAAACGTCGATTGCAAGTCAGGAGGAGTTACGAAATCAGAGATATCGTATTACATTCATTTAAAGATCAAACCTCAGCTAGAACAACTGTTTTCGAATGCAGCTGTAATAAAATCTCTCGGGTACCGATTCACACGTACGAAACGAAACGAAACAGCTGTAGAAGATATTTACGACGGTACCAAATATAAGCGATTGTGTGAGCCTGGTGGATTTCTGAATTATAGATATAACTTCACGTTCGGGCTTTTTGCGGATGGGTGCGAGGTATCGAATTCATCGAAGGCAAGCGCGTGGCCAATTATGCTAATGATAAATGAGTTTTCACCGCATACGCGAAAGAAATATATTATATTAGCCGGAATATGGGTAGACAAGCAACATCCGGATTTGAATCGCATTCTCTTACCAATAATTAAAGAACTGAATTCTTTATACGAAACGGGAATAACGTGGTACCATCAGATTGAAGATCGTACAATTACTAGCAAGTTCTTAACGGTTGTTTGTACGTTAGATTCCGCGGCAAGACCATTACTCTTAAATATGACTTTGTACAACGGCGAGTACGGCTGCACGTATTGCTACAATAAAGGAGAATCTGTGAAGGTACCGGGTGTTGTCCGAGTATTTCCGAACGAAGACGAACCATCTAGTTGTCGAACGGACAATGAGATTAGAGAAGACATGAAGCAAGCTCAAGAGACGAAAATGAAAGTCCATGGCATCAAAGGTTTCGCTGCAATAGCATGCCTGCCAGATTTCGATTTGGGATATGGGGTACCAGTGGATAGTATGCATAATGTGTACTTGGGTGTCGCAAAAACTCATCTCGGTTCTTTTTTGGAACGAAAAAATAATTGGTACATCGGAACTCCGAACAATAAATTGGAAATAAATTCAAGGCTAATGCAAATCCGTCCGCCTAGCAAAATCTCCAGAAAACCACAGCCTGTCGAAGAATCCGGTCATTGGAAAGCATCGCAGTGGAGAAATTGGGTGCAATGGTACGCGTTACCGTGTTTGGATGGGATAATATCCAAAAAGGAACACAAACATCTAGCATTGCTCTCAAGAGCGGCATTTATATTGAACAAAAGTAGCATTGGTACTGAAACGTTTTCTGTGATGCAGATTAGCGAAGGGTCGCGGGGGATGTTCGTGCTCGGGGCCGGAGGTAGGCTGAGGATTGTAAAAAAAATAAAAACCTCAGATAGCACTGCAATGCCCGAGTGAGGAAAGTATTACCTTTCTCGCGGGCGTCAGAGCAGTGGCCGTCTCATCATCGGCTTGTATATTGAGAGGATATAGGAGTGTGAGAGAGGAGGTTGCGGGATACGACGGGCGTAAATAAGGCTCCACGGTAGAGGTGTCTGGGTGTACGCGTCGCACGGGGCCGGCGACGTTCGAGGCCGGGCGACGAGCTGCGCGAAACTGTTTACAGTTTTTTCTGCGTCTCGCCCGCCGAGACTGTTGCCGCGCGCGATGTCTCGATGCTCATTCGAATTCCGCGAATTATGCCCCGAATTCGTGGAAGCTTAAACCGCGAAGGGAATCCCGTGTCTATCTCTCTCTCCTTCTCTCTCTCTCTCTCTCTCTCTCTCTGCTCCGTCTCAGGCCGAGGGGATCGCCGCAGTGGCGAGGCCCGCGTTGCTAAGACGGTGGAGGTGTCGCGATAGGTGGAACGCTGCCTTCGCGGGGTCGACGCAGTGTCGAGGCCGAGGTTGCAGCGTCCGCGTATTGGCGCGCGGATTGACGCGTTTACCAAAATAGCTGTTATTCGCTCGTCTCACGGGTCAACGCGATGTTGAGGCGTGAGAACGAGTGGAGAGAGCCACGCGGCGAGGGGACGATTGTTTCACGCGATTGTCTTCCCGCAGTAGGGTCGTTGCAATAACGAGGCTACTCGGGACAAACGCGAAGTCGCGGTACTGAATCGGGAGGCGTGTGGGTCGATGCGGTATCGAGGCACACGCGTCCACTGCACTCAGACACGGCTGAAATTAAAGGCGTAATTAATTACTCGCTTCCTTGAGGGGTCGATGCAATATCGAGGCCACAAAGAAGCAGAGCAGATGTTACGAAATAATCCAGGTCGATGCAGTATCGAGGTGGATTATTAATTGCTAATGCTAGGAATTTAAAGAATTATGAATAACTAGGAAATGAAGTTATAACTAAGTGAGCCTGGGCTTTGCTCAGAGGAACGTTTCGAATTCTCGAAATGTGAACTAAAGATCGTAAGTATTACTCGTAGAGTGATGCCGGAATAATCGTCGCGAGGAGCGACTGGGGCCGGGTTATATACCCGGTCGAGCGAGCCGCCGTGCTGGCCGTGTGACGATTTGGGGAGTCGGAGTGGGGCGCTCGACTCCTCGGTAGCGGGATTGTGGCTCGCCCGCTCCACGAGTCTCGGCGATTTGGCCGTCTCGTGGTGGGGGCTATGCCGTCCCGTTACAGTACCAACGAAATTACGCAAGCTCGTATTTTGCTAAATAAATTTGTCAAAGATTACGAAAAGATATTTGGCAGAAACATGATGAAGTACAATGTACATCTGTTAAATCATTTGACCGACTCGGTAGAGCATTGGGGACCCTTTTGGACGCATAGTGCATTTCCATACGAAGCCTGGAACAAAAAAATTGTTGACAAAGTTACTAGCGCAAACGGAAGGCCTTCGCAGATAGCAACACGTTATTTGTTGACGAGATTTATCGAAAACTCGTTGAATAATCCAGAAATTTCGCAAGAAGTCAAGAAAATGATAAATTCAACTTTGACGAGCGAGTTAAACACAAAGATGAATAATATGATCGATTCGAGTTCTTCAACATCTCGTCTACAGCTCCAAGGAATAAAACGAATGTGGAACGACAAAACGAAATACCGTGAATTGCGCGCATTATCTCTCGCTGGGTACGACCCGCCAAAAGAAATAGTCCGTTATCGGCGTGCGGTTATTAATGGTACCATCAAGTATTCGGCGATGGAAACAAACAGTAAAAAAACTCGACATTGTAATCAGTATATTTATTGTGAATCTGTTCGGGAATACTTCGAGATCGTAGACATTGTTAAATTTTGGAACAAAAACAATGATTCGATCGTTCATGGCTTCTTCGTCAATAAATTGTTAACTTGCGGAAATGCATACGGTACCGAACATATTCAATATGTCGTGAAATCGAGAAGAACAATATTTCTCACTATTAGCGATCACGATGTACCGAAAATACCGGCGATTGTACTAAAAACATTGACCAACGGCAAACTCGTAATTTCTAAATTGTCCAATATGTGGGAAACGGATTAGTCACCAGTTATCGATCACGACGGCCAGAAACGATGGTACCGCTTTTCCCCACAGAACACGGCATATATGATCAACATTTTTCAGCGAGACCATGAAACTATTTCGTTATTGTAAGTCCTTGGTACCGTTGCAAATGTATAGTTATAAGGTCTAATCTAAAGTTTAACGATAACATATCTTCGTTTGCGAATTATTTTATTAAGTATACTGAACTACGAATTATAATAGTTGCAATGAAAAAACGAGAAAGTACAAACTATGGTACCAATTATTTACAAAAGAGAAAATCATTACATATCACATTTAGACATAACTTACGTAAGATACTTTATTTCGTATTCGTCGATTGAATTGTAATTGTTCCGACAAATGAAAAAAAAAACATGAAAGCATTGAGAATGATAATCACATTATAAATGTATTTTAATGATAATGAATTGAAAACGAAAATACCATCATAGTATATAGTGAATATAAAACAGCACCTCCCCCCTCTCACTATTGCAAGAAAAAGAAGGCTATTGCAAGAAATACTGTTTTGAATATAACGGTATTTCAACGTCGTAAACGCTGCTTCTTTTCGTGTTTGAAACTGACCCGGTTGGCATTGAGCTGAATTTCGGTTGGTTTGTGGTTGGACCTTACTTGGGACAACTTCGGACCGACTGTTCAGAAATTTCTACAGCGGTTGGACGGCGGTTGGACATTAGTTGGGGCAACTTGAGACCGACTGTTCAGCAATTTCTGTAACGGTTGGACTGCGGTTGGATATTTGTTGGAACAGTTTCAGACCAACTGTTGAACAATTTCTACAATGGTTGGACAATGGTCGGACCCAGGTTCCATCACCCAGGGACAACCGATAAGCATTTTATTCGGCGGTTGGTGTTGCGTCGAGCTACCTATGCACAAACCGGTTAGCTTTGTATTCAGCGGTTGGTTGACAGTCGGTATTGAGTTACGGCGCCCAAAGTTCAATCGTTCTTCCATTTCCGTGACGGTTGATTATCCGTTGGTCCTGCGTTGAAAAAATCTAGAACCAACTGAGATTCCGTTGAGAAGAGCACGGTTGGTCAGCGGTTGATTTATTCAAAATGCTGGTTGGTTTCGTGTTCTAAACCGGCCCGGTTGGAGTTTGGTTGATCTTGGGTGGGATATCGGTTGGTTTCGTGGTTGGTCGATCTGCTAGGGATCTGATTGAACTAAAGAGTACAAGGTCCTGGAATTCTCTCCTACAGCTTTTTGGGCAATTCCCTCATATAACACACTATACTGACGAGTTCCACAATCCTGTATTGGTATGACATCCCAGAAACTTGGCCCACCATCCACATCTACGCAATTCCCCACATTTAGTTCACAACGCATTCCAGAATTTAAATATATTTTGCTATTTTCAAGACCTACCCGAGCACGGTAGTCCCTAAGGGTAATAATTACATTTCCCACTACAGCAACTGAGCCCCAACCACCAAAAGGATCCGAATACCATATTCCCTCACATTTCCCATCGGTCTCAACCCGTCCTGCCAAGGTTACTGAATGAGATCTGGTATGATTTGCCTTTAATCCTGATATCTGTACTTTTTCTAATTCCAAGGTCCCATAATCCTGCATTCGATTGCAAGATTCTCTACTTGTTTCTAGTATATATGACCCCACAGAGACAATGCTACTATGTGAATGCATTCCACAATGAAATACTGTCCGATCGATTCTAACTTTACATTGCCGCACATGAATCGAGGTAAACTTATTTAGTTGTAAAAACTGGATCTGCACGTTGCTCACGTTCAAGATGGGAATATGCATTTCACATTCATCAACGTCCAGTAATGATACAGTGGTGAGGTTGGATGCAGATGAACCACACTCGTAGCCCATAATCCCGTTGCAGAGTTGGGGTATGACCCGCAGCCATACCCCCATCACGACCATCATCCTTGTTAGCCACATCCTTCGTCTTCCTTCTTGTAAGAACAAAAATTCTTTCAAATTAGCGTTATTATAATTACACATTTTTTTCTCTTGTTTACCACTAAAGAAAAATTCATCATTAGTTTTCTATTTCTATCACATCCACCGTTAATACACAAAATCCCAAGTCTCAAAAAAAAATAGAGCCATGCAACAAATACAACGCTAATACATGTGTATATATATAAGCTATATTTCAACTCGTCTACCTTCTTCTGTTTTATCGCTATGTTTGGGTTTCCGTCGTCAGGATAGCCTTCTGTCGGCTCAGGGTAGGTTAATGAATTACGGATCCTCGTCAAACTTAATACCCAACTTCCTTATATATATTGTTATCAACGATTACTACATTCAATTGAAAATCCCCAGTTATCGTAGTATATCCGTTAAATGAATCAAATTATACAAAATCATCTTTGGTGTATAAGCACAAAAAAATAAAATAAATAAAAAATAAAAATAAAATAAATTCTTAAAATTAATATTCTTAGGTGAATATAACGAAAGGAATAAAATTTTTAAGACATAGCAAAATATTGTCTTATCTCAAAATTACTCAAACAAGAATCTAGATTCATATAATCTTTGCGAGTTTTTCATGACGTTTCAGTAGTTATTCCGTGTGGTTTAGTTTGGTTTCACTTCCTTCCTTCAGTCGAGTTCCCAAGTCACTCTTAAGTGTTGGAGCACCTCCACCAAGATTGACATGAGAACACCGCTCATGGTTCCGCCCAAACATCTTTGTGCTCCTAACATGCGTATCTGAGGTCTGGTTTCCATAGTTAGTAGCATCTTGTATTCCCGTTCTCCTCTGGTCCACGTTCCATCCAATGATATTCCGAATTCGCTCAAGGTTTCTTGAGCAGTTTTGAATAATTCAAAGATTCTCTGTCCCTGCCGGTACTCTTCTTTGCTTTCCATTCGCCAAATTATGTGTTTGATTGTTTCTAAACCCATCTTCTGAGCAATCCTGGTGAAATCCTTTTGGCCTATGTTTCTGGCGGGAACGATCATTCGGTCAAATTCTGTATTGTCTTCCATTGAACAAAATTCCTCGGAGCTGTTGACCCAAGTCCTGGTCAGACAGGCTCTGGTGTCCTGAATGGCTCGAACCATAGCAACTCGCAGGGCTTCCTCCAAGTCCTTGTCCACGGCATACCCTCTTATCTCCGGCTCCGTGGTGATGATAACCAGGGCGCTGATTCCACTCATCTTTTCCACCAAGGAATATTCTGCGATGATTCCAAAATTCTGCAAGGAAGTCTGTACGTCTCGAAAATTCCTTAGTATCTCCACACTTTGACAGCTCATAGATTTGTTTCCCAATTCCTTAATGAGGGTATCCAACGTCCGCAAACAAAGCCGTCTTGCAGGAACCAGCATGTCAACCTTAGTTGAATTTATCCAAGTGTTAAAACCCGGTGTCCAACGTCCTGGATTCACGGTTCCATTGTAAGGTCCAGACAGGAATCCATAAGGTATCTCGTTGGCCTGTTGACGCAACATCCTCCTTAGGATTGATGCCGATAGAAGTGACCCGTTGTTCATATGGAATCTGTAATTGAGTTTCCCTCATTGTTGAAGACCCTTAATGACATTATTTTTATACTAAATGGCACTTATGGAGCATTATTGAGATTCTTGTTCAAGAATTGATTCTACTCTGAGTTCGTACAATACTCTTTTTAACACTGTTAATTCTGTTCCTATTGTAGAACCCCCACGTTGATACACATGACAAAATATATTTGGCCCACCCCGGAGTTGCATTGAAATCCTAGTGAACTCTCCTTCAGTGAAGGCTTCTTGAATTTCTTGTTCCACTGATATTCCTATTGCTCCTAGGATTACTCCCAATTCCTCTCGATATTCCTCCAATTGTTTTGATGTTATCTCATTCGGATCCCTGTTAAGTCGATTCTCCAAATTTATCACCGCAGAGCAAATTTATACAATCGCGGGTCCTCTTGGTACAGCAGCTGTCATTCCAATCTCTGCTTTGGTAGGTTCGAATACTGATATATTTCCCGCTGATGGTTGACTTTCATCAACTGGATTTCTCCTGCTTTCTTCTTTAATTTTCCTCCATTTGTTTAACCCTTCCTCCGCTGTTTTCTGCTTTGCCACCCTCCGCGTTGGTCCTACCCCGAATGCAGTTATGGATCCAAAATTGACTCGAAACATATATCGCTGATGTATAGTTGGATATCTTATGCCAATTTCCGTGTAAACTGGAATTCCTTGGTTATCTCTCTCGGATTCTTCTTGCAACTGCGTTACCATAGTTTTCCCAAGCAGTCTCATAATTTCCAAGTTATAAATTTTTATTTAAATTAATATTTTCATTCGAACAATATCCATCCGCCTCTTTGTTTTGCTTAATTATTTCAGGAAGGACCTTATTCTATTCTTCACATTCCTCATCTACGAGACCTCCAACGGCAGATATTTCAATTTCCTCTATTATTTGCCTAATCATTTCCCTCAATCCCCTTATTGCAGCACAATTCAAGGTTTTTCCCGTTCCGATCGTCATTAACGCTGGTTCAGTCTTGGTGGTCAATATATATCCTTTTCCAACAGTGGTGAAGTATGATTCGTGTGAGATTCTAGTTCCAATCCTTTGAGGATAATATCCCACTTCCAGATAATATTCATAGACTTCCCGCGAAGATGCAGTTCTCTCCTTTCCTTCCATTTTTTGTGAAACATGACACAATGTAGTTTACCCGTCGAGGCCAGTCTCTGTTGAGGTACTCAATTATCTCCATGCTAGCGGCTTCTATAGCTTCTTCTGAAGTTCGTCCCTCTCTTTCGTATTGTAGATCACCGGTTGTTACTTCCGCCCAATACATGGTTCCTGAATTCTGTCCCGTTCTAACTATAATATGATGATCTGGGCGTAAAAGTTGGACTCTATCCACACTTTTCATGTTATCTGTAATGCATAAAAAAAATCACAAAACCGACTTATTGGGTTTTCCTTCATTTTCCTTTCTTCTGGCAAGGTGTCCGTGAAATAACTGCCATGTTTGATTTATACTTTATTATTTATTTGTATATATTTCGTTTGTTTTATTAACAGTGTTAATTTTTAATTTTACGAAATCTTCTTAATTTAATTTTGCAAGGTCGATCACTACTTTGGACTTTGGTATGATTTCCGTTTGAACATTGATCCTCCAGGTTCGAACTAGATGACTCCTGACGAGATAAAGTGTCTGGACCAATGCGCTCGCCAATGCGAAGCTCACGCAATTTTTCCGCATTGTCACTCGAGTCACTGGCTTGGTGAAGGTTGTCATTGTTACGCTCCATGTGGGTCCTTCCATTTCCATTGTATGATCCACTTGAATTCCGAACTCAGCCATCGTTACTCTGACCGCTCCTAGCGCTTGAGCCACGTCGCCCATCTCAAGATATTCCTCATTCCCCCTCATATACCACATGAGGCTGTCAATCATTCGCAGACTTAACCGTTTTGTAACGAGTTCCGTATTTGCCGCTCCGTTCGAGATGAGACCCTTTCCCCATTGCAGGTAACCAATCGTTTCTTCGTTTGCCTCGATCCACCAATTCTCAACCAAGTTGGATAAGATTTCCTTTACTGCATCTAATAACCCCATAGTCAGACTTAGTTCCAGGTTTTCCATTCGTTTTTCGATGAGAATTTCCGGTTCCGTTCGTACGCCTATTCGTACACTATAAATGCTTCCCGATTGGATACAGGAGTATCCCATCTCAATCCCCAAACTCATCACTGTAGCTTTCACATTCTCAATAGCACGTATGATATCATTCCATTCCACTTTTCGTTCCCGCCCGGTCATATCCTGAAGGGTCTGACTCAAGATCCTTAGACACATACGCCTTGCCGGAATATCCATGTTCAATTGGTTATTGGGCCCTCGACAGGTGTACCTTATCCCAATATGTCTGAATTCCTGAGGAGATTCCTTTGTAACTTCCATTGGCAATGGTTCCGCTCGATAATCGTTTCTTGATCTTACACTTGTCTTCTGTTTCCACATCTGTAACCGAGGGATCATTGGAACTATAACCTCGTTCAATTTTTTTTTTTTTTAAGGCTTTGCTTCTTTAGGTATAATATAGGAATGTTTCAACCGATTTGCATGTACCACTTGGGTAGTATTATTTTTATTTCAATCCTGATATTTTGAGCACTCATTACCTCAACAATTTTGAACGGACCTGAATAATGATTTCCCAACCTTTTGGGTTTTGGACCTTGTCGCAAAAATACATAATCTCCCACTTTGAACTCTTTTGGATTAGCCTTTTTGTCATAATTTTTCTTTGATTTTTCTTTGGACGCTATCAAATTGGCCTTTGCTACTTCTCGTATTTCATGTAATTGAGTTACGAGTTTTATTAAATAATCATCATATGTGGGCAGTTTGTCTTCAACATGTAAAGGTTCACTGGAAGGGGTTCTCGCAATTTTTCCGAATACTAACTCAAACGGTGTATGTTTAGTTCCCTCGTGGACACAGGTATTATAATTGAATATAGCCAATTCGACCCACTCATCCCAGTCAAACTCTCGATCTACATATTGTTTAAGATATTCTCCCAATGCGTGATGTGATCGTTCCAATGATCCATTGGACTGAGGGTGAAAAGCCGTTGTCCTTAATCTTTTTATTCGGAATCGTTTTGCTACTCGTCTGATCAATCCACTCAAAAAGTTTCTGCCCTGATCAGTAAGGATTGCCTTAGGTGGTCCAAATATGCTAATAAAATGTTTTACTAAAGCATCTGCCATAGTTGCTGAAGTTGCATTCTCCAACGGAATTGCTAAACAAAATTTCGTTAACTGATCTTGAATGGTCAAAATATACTCATTTCCCCGCTTTGTTTTTGGAATTGGTCCAACAATATCTAGTGCTACCTTATCAAAGGCTACTCCAGGGGTATCGGTTATTACCATCGGTTGTTTAGTTTTCAGACGCACACACTTCTTTAATTGACAGGGCAAACACTGTTGAATGAAATATTGAATATCCGATTTCATGCTCTCCCAATAATAATTATGTCGAATTCTATTATATGTTTTTGAAACTCCTCTATGACCTCCGACTGCAGTGCTATGCATTTCCCGAATTATTTCTTCTCGATCTTCTTTCTTTGGATATCGGATTATTCCATGGCAAACAATTACCTTGACCGGGCTTCCAGCAAAATTCACCCGCAATTTGGATAATACGTTTTCCCATGGAACGTTATTAACGAACTCACTACGTGCTATGCTCACACTTTGTGAATTTGACGACTCCATATATTCTCTTAATCCTCGGATCACGTCTTGTATGTGGTTGAGTGTCTTGGTGGGACCTTCCCCGGAACTTTCACTTACCGGCAAAGCAACATGATAGCGACTTCCTTTTTTGACAATGTTAACCTTGCCTATCTCCAAATTGGGAAAATATGGAAGATTATTTTTCTCTATTAGTTTTCGCGATCCCTGATCCAGTGGTTCTCCATTTATATCCAAAAAATAAGCCAAAGTATCCTTCCGGGTGAAAAACAAATCCCTAGACTGAATGATATTACTCTGTTCTTGATGCGTTTGTCTGTTGGTAACTATTTCTTCATTTGAGTGATTTTCCTTTGGTTCTTCATCTGCAGTTTCCTGGTCTGAGTCTTCATCTTGATCATTGATGGCTGGAAATCGCTTCTTTCCTCGTCCTGGTATTTTTATTTCATCTTCGAACTGTGAATCTCCTTCATCGGAAAGTTCAGAATCCCCGAATTGTTCAATTCGTCGATTGTTGGAACATCCCGGTTGTGGAGATAATCTTCTTAATGGTTGAGACTTTTTCAGTGGTTGTTTAGATTCCTTCTGTTGTTTTTTAATTTCCCTCGGTTGTTGCCTTATTTCCTTCTGTATTGGTAGATCAGTTTTTGACTCCATCAACGCTTTTGCTTGTCCTCGAGTCATCATCCTGTTTGGTGGTTGTGCGACATTTTTTTGAGTATTTACAACAGCTGACCTGGTTATTGCTACGCTTTCATTGGCCACCAACGTTTCTGGCTCCTCCCTAACTGCTTCAATCTTTTCCTCAGTCGTCAATGAATCCCACCATTGTTTTTCATAATCAGTTTCTTCTTCCAGTTCAATTTCTTCATCGCTTTCCCCATCATATTCATCATCTTCCAACAGGGCCATAATTTGATCATCGGTAAGGTCTGCGGTAATGGATGCATTGGTTATGTAAATTTCTCCATCACTCACGAGAGGCTCCGAATCCACTGGATTTCGAGAAAGAGCGTCTGCATTAACATTTGATACCCCAGCCTTATACACAACCTCGTACTCATATTCTGCTAATTTCAATCTCCATCTCAACACACGTGCATTTCCATCCTTACAACTTCGGAACCACGTCAAAGGTTTATGATCGGTTACCAGGGTAAAAATCCTACCATACAGATACGGACGATAATGTAGCACACTATATACGATCGCCAGGGCTTCTTTTTCATAGGTATCATACCGCGTCTCAGCCTCATTTAATGTACGTGAAGCGTATGCTATTGGTCTGTCTTCTCCGATTTTTCCCTGTGATAATATTCCCCCAATGGCATAACCGGACGCATCGGTTATTACAATAAAACTTTTTGAAAAATCCGGAAAAATAAGAACTGGTTCTGTACATAAGCAATGTTTAAGTTTTTCGAAACTTTCTTCTTGAATCTCCCCCCACATAAATGGCGTATCTGATTTTAAAAGAGTGGTCAAAGGCTTGGCTAATTTTGCATATCCCTCAATAAATCTACGATAATATCCGGTTAATCCCAAAAACTGTCTAATATTTTTCACATTTCGTGGTCGAGGAAATTCTTTTACTGCTTTTACTTTCTTAGGATCAGGTTTTAATCCATCTTCCCCAATTAAATGGCCCAAATATCCGACTTCCTTTTTCAAAAACTCACACTTGTCTGGTTGTAAAGTCAAATTCGTCCTTTTTAGCCTATCAAATAATTTTTTACACTTTTCATTATGTTCCTCTAAACTTCGTGCATACACCACAATATCATCCAAGTAGACAAATAATTCTTGACCCTGTAAACCGATCAATGCCATATCCATGGCTCTTTGAAACGTAGGAGGAGCATTCTTCAAACCCATAGGCATACGAATATACTCATAATGCCCGTAAGGTGTGGTGAATGCTGTCTTATGACAATCATCCGGATGCATCTTAATCTGATAAAACCCAGATGCAAGGTCGAAAACCGAGAAATATTTCGCACCACCCAACTGATCCAAAATGCCGTCAATATTCGGCAACGGATAGGCATCTCCAATAGTCTTTTCATTCAATTGTCTGAAGTCAAGCACCACACGCCATCGTTTATTCCCTTGCGAATCTGGTTTCTTTGGTACTACCCATAAAGGAGTATTATACGGTGAACTTGAGGGCCTAATCAATCCTGTTTCTAACAATTCTCCTATTTGTTTACGGATTTCTTCTTTATGAATCTCCGGGAAGCGATACTGTTTGGAATTAACTGGAAATTCATCTGTAGTGGGTATTCTATGCATTACTACATCGGTGGCGCCTAGTGTTTCTCCCCCCAAATGGAATATTTCGGCACTGTCTCGTACCAATTTTTCCACCGTGGTCACTTCATCTCCAACCAAATGTTCTAATCTTAGTAGCTTCCTAACTTGTTCATACCTATCATTCCGTTTTTCATCTGTTATTTCATTTTCAAAAGTAAAACACTGTTCATCCGTCATAAATTTCAATCCCACCAACGGCCCTGAATATTCGTAAGCAACTTCTGATTTTCTGTCTTTATTCCACACAATTCCCCGCTTTACTGGTACAAACTCGTCATTAATTTCTTTTTCTTTTGAGGATTCCACTCGTAGGACTTTTGAATTAATTAATTTATTAAATGACTGACAGAGAAACAATACTACAAGAATGATAATCGAATAAAATTTCTTATCAATATTTCCCGATTCTATTGGCACATCCTTGGATTCCAGCGATTCTGTCCGGGGAATCGAACGTCAAAGAGAGCTTCTTTCTTCCTCTTCAAGTTCCGCCTGACTACCTTTAACTACAGCAACCCTTTCTATTTTTTTTAGATTTCTTTTTAATAATTTTACTCGATTCTTTAAGATTCACATCACCTTCTATAAAATGGTTACGACTATCTTGTTCATTTGATACCGGAAGATCCCTTCCGAATCTAACAGTTATTCTTGATCGAACCTTTTTATTAATTTTTGATTGATTTTCACCGCTCCGATTTTCTTTCACAACTGGATTCTCGACTTCTCTGACAACAACACTATCAATTTTTTTGACAACAGGAATAACAATACTTTTCACAACAGGACTCTCAATATCTTTGACAACAGGAATAATATCAATATTTTTCACAACAGCACTCTCAATATCTTTGACAACAGGAACATCAATACTTTTCACAACAGGACTCTCAATATCTTTGACAACAGGAATATCAATACTTTTCACAACAGGACTCTCAATATCTTTGACAACAGGAATATCAATACTTTTCACAACAGGACTCTCAATATCTTTGACAACAGGAATATCAATACTTTTCACAACAGGACTCTCAATATTTTCGACAACAGGAACATCAATACTTTTCACAACAGGACTCTCAATATCTTTGACAACAGGAATATCAATACTTTTCACAACAGGACTCTCAATATCTCTGACAACAGGAATATCAATATTTTTCACAACAGCACTCTCAATATCTTTGACAACCGGAATATCAATACTTTTCACAACAGGACTCTCAATATCTTCGACAACAGGAATATCAATATTTTTTACAACAGGACTCTCAATATCTTTGACAACAGGAATATCAATATTTTTTACAACAGGACTCTCAATATCTTTGACAACAGGAATATCTATTTTTTTTTTCACAACAGGACTCTCGGGGGATCGCATGAACTGCCAAAAGAGAAAGACGTGTACAAGTACCAGCTAACAAAAATCAACGGCCACGGCCATACGCTTAACTGGAAAATTCACCGAGACACCGAGTCCAAGAAAGAAATCCGTCCTACACACGCTGGAAAAAAAAAAATCACGCAGCAACCGTGTGAGTACAATGCTGAAATCTCTCTGTAAAAACCGTGTGTATACTGTTTGAGGTTATAAACCGAGGGGAAAGGAACAAGGGGACGAGCAGACAAAACAGGACCGCCAATGCCCAGCGGCGACATCTCCCGGAACACAAAACCGTCTGTATCGACAGCTAATTCAACAACCGCAGCAGAGAAAATACCGACAGTGACTCCCAGTAGCGAGAAAACTAAGCGCACTGATACAACGCAAGTAACTCCTAAGATAAGAGGCCGACCTTCTAAACAGCATTTATTACAGAGAGAGAGAAGCAACTCGCTCGGGTCGATTGAAAACTACATTCTACATAAGAGAAAACGATCAGCCTCACTCGACAAATCACTCGACGAAACTGAGCAAAGAGAATTTAAAGCATTCAGGACCTCAACAAAAACGGCACGGACCCCGCCCGAGAGCACACGAACGGGCAGTCCTAGAACACCAACCACGAACAGCCCACCCTCGAGTGCAGTGCAGCAAGAAAATCCGGCCCCAAACATGGAAACAATCATAGAAGAGCTGAAGATGATGAGAGAAGACAGCGCCAGCCGTCACACCAATATGATAAATTTAATTGAACAAACAAGCGCGAAACAGGACGTAAAACTCAACGAGATAAAACAAGAGCTCAAAAAATACAAGGAGGAATGTACGAAGGCACACCAACAGCTCGAGGCAAGAATCCAGTCGCTTGAGGAAGCTGAAGGGGCAAGAAACCAAGACGTCCGAAACCGACTGTCTACTCTGGAAGAAAAAACATCTTCAACAGCGAATGTAAATCCTGTAGAAAACCGCAAAATGGACATGATCGAATGGAAAATCGAACAATTAGAAAAAGCAGAAATAAAAAATAGTATTGTGATAAGAGGACTGACAGCCGAACCGAAGAAAACCAAAGAGACCCTCGAGCAGTTCCTCGCATCCGAGTTTGGCACCGAAGGAAAGATCGTCGACTACCGAACCATAACAAGCGGAAAAAACGCTCTGTACGCTGTCAAACTTGACAGCTGGGAAGCAAAGAACGAAATTCTAACGAAAAAGAAACAGCTAAAAGGGAGAAACATCTACATAAACGGGGAACTTACCTACAATGAAAGGCAATCCGCAAAAAAGATGCGCGATTTTGCAAAACAACAACGAGCAGCAGGTCACCAAGTGAAGATAGCGTACAACAAGCTCGAAATTGACGGCATATGGCACCAATGGGACGTCAAAGAAGCAAAACTGAAGAATCCGAGTCGCACTTCAGCAACCGCTGACCCAGCTCCCACCGCACCCTCTACATCGGCAACCCCGGCAAAAAACTACTAAGGCAGGGCGAAACATCGGTAATTTTTTGGAACGCCCACGGTTTTTCAAACGTTGAACACGCCCTAACAACAACACCCGCCAACATATACTGTGTACAAGAAACCTGGCTAACTAAATCACCGAATGTAACGCCGTCATACTTAAAAAATGTCAACTGCACCTGGTCTGATGCGACGAAGGACTACAGCAAAGGACGTGGAAGTGGCGGCCTGGCAGTTTTCTCGAGAAATAAAACGGAAGTCATCGACACCAGCCAATGGTGGATATTTGTAAGAACAACTTTACCTGACACACTTGCAATTATCGGAACGATTTATTTTAAACCGGACCTCAGGTTAGAACCAATTCTAGAATCATTACAAATCCTTCTCGACGAAATAAATGTAAAATATAAAGACGAACTAATTATAATCGGCGGAGACTCGAACGCCAGAGTCGGCGGACAAGACCAAGACCTTACGCCCACAGAAATCTTCGACGAAACGAACCTTTACGACACGATAACGACAACCGACCCCTTAATTAACCAAAGAGGCGCACAAATATCCGAATTCATGAGTACAAACGCCTTCCTATTAATAAACGGACGAGCGCCAAGCGACCGGCCGGCCCGGCCAACATATTATAGTACGATAGGCAAAAGCGTAATAGATCTCGTGTGGGTAAGCGTAACAGGCCTGAGATGGATTAAAGATTTGCGCGTCGTCTTAGAGCCAACATTATCCGACCATTTCCCAATAGAACTGTGCCTCTGGAGCGAGAATTCTCGAACAATGCAAGAAAAAGAGGAGACAGAACTTATTTCGACTCCACAAACTAGATTGAAATGGAAAGACGAGGGTGAAGAAGCCTACTTTAATTCAATGCTAAACTCGACCAGATTAATAGATACGCCTCCACACGCGACTGCAATAACTTTGAACGAAAACTTGACAAAAGCAATACTAGAATCCGCAGAAACAGCAAATATGATGCGCTCTACTTCGAATAAACCAAAAACAAACAAAAATAAACTCTGGTTCGACAAAAAATGTAAAGAATGCAAAAAAGAGCTTCGAAAAGCCACTCGGGCTATCGGTCAGCCGAATCATAGTATGGAAGCCAAAACAAAATTCATCAGTTGCAAGAAACAATACCGAGACAACTTAGACGCCGCAAAAAAGCAATACTCCCAACGAATCAAAACTAGTTTCTCGAATCTTAGCTGCCCCGCCGACTTTTGGAGTGCAGTAAAAATGTGCAAGCAGAAACAGAACGCCCCAGCTTCACTACCTATCGAGCGATGGAACAATTTTTACTCAACGATTTACGGACCTAGAAGTAGCAGCAACATAACGTTTCACGGACCGGGCTATCCAATTTTAGACGAAGAAATTTCGCCCATCGAACTAGAAATAGCACTAAGAAAAGCCAAACGCGGAAAAGCGCCAGGTCCCGACAACATCCCATGCGAATTCCTTAAGTCACTCCCTCCACCGGCATATCAACACCTCTTAAATCTCTATAATGAAATTCTCAAAAACGAAACGATTCCGCCATCATGGGCAAAAGTCTCACTAACAATGATTTATAAAAAAGGCGAAACAGAAAATCCATCTAAGTACCGCGGAATTGCCCTAGTAAACAACCTGACAAAGATATTCACGGGAATACTGAGAGGCAGACTATCCAAACTCACTGAGCAACTCCAAATTATACCTGACTCACAAATGGGCTTTAGAAAAGGACGCAGCTGTACCGACAGTATTTTCACGCTAACCGCCGCGATTCAATTGCAGCTCAGACTAGGCGACAGAGAAGTCTACGCGATATTCGTAGACTTCAAGAGAGCATTCGACTCTATCCCGCACACGCGTCTCTGGGAGAAATTATACGGACAAGGCATTAGCCCAAAATTCATACGGATAGTCAAATCTCTATACGACCAAACAAATATTCAAGTTAAATCGCGAGGCGAGTTTTCGAAAGAGTTCCCGGTCACCGAAGGAGTCTTACAAGGCGAATCATTGAGCCCTGATCTATTTTTACTGTACCTGGCTGACTTCGAGGCGTTTTTCAGGAATAGGGGTCTATCTGGTCTGAACATTAACGGAATACGCGACATCATAATGATACTTTACGCAGACGACACTGTCATCCTCGCGCACTCGCACGTTGACATAAAAAGAAAACTCAAAGCCCTCGAAGATTACTGCACCCTGAACCACCTCGAAGTCAACGCCAACAAGACAAAAATTGTAGTTTTTAAATCCGGAGGAAAACCTAAACTGATAGAAAAGCATAACACAAAATACGCAGAAGCAAACATTGAAGTTGTCAACAGTTACAATTACTTAGGCGTCCCAATCGCGACATCGACATTAGGACTTAAAGCAGCCCAAGCGGCGATTAGTAAAGCAAAAATTGCATCCGGAACGACTCTGAACATCCTCTCAAGAGCAAAATGTGAGACTTGGGACGCCTACGTAAAACTGTTCGATAGTATCGTCGCGTCGACTCTACTCTATGCTTTCCCGGCGTGGGGACTAAGATACACCGAACTCTTAGAAACAGCGCACACGTGGTTTTTTAAAAGATTATTATACCTTCCGAAAAACACACCAAACGCCATACTCAGACTAGAGCTTGGCACAACAAAAATAAAATACACGGCTATGAAACACACGTGGGCTTGGTTCGAAAAAATCCTCAAAGCAAACGAAAATTACTTACCAAAAATATGTATCCGTAGGTTAATTTCCCTCGCCGAAAATCTCAACGAAGAAAATAAATATAACTGGGCTACGCAGTTCAAAACATTCCTAAACGAGACCGAAGCACTTGACTTATGGGGAATCTACGAACACGACGCTTGGAGCAGAAGAAAAATCGAGATATTTGACCGATATAAAAGAATTCTGATAGAACGCGACATTGAAATCTGGTTTGCATCGACTGCTTGTCAATTTGCAATCCCGAGGTCAATCGATGACACCACAGCAAAGCACCTTACCCTGCGCCTACCCATAGCAATAAAACGAACAATAGCCCAACTTAGATTAGCCAATAAGTTCTACTGTCCGATAAGCTATAAAAACTGTACAGCGAAATTAGACCCGAAACAACTTTGCCAGATATGCAATCTGGAAGAAAACGAAACGATCGAACACTTTTTACTTAGATGCCCACTATTAGAACCCTACAGAACCCACTACATCGGCGAAATCGCGAGCGCGGCTAACCCCGGAGGCGACCTGATCACCCTACTGAATACCCGGGACCACAAAGCCCTAAAAAGACTGTACAACTATGTTATCCGGAGCCTAATGCTAAGAGCCTTCGCACTCAACGCATGAACTATGTAAAAAGACACCACAAATATAATAAGCGTAAAAGGAAAGATAAAATAGATATAAGAACTCTGTAACAATCGATGAAAACACCAAAAACAACACTAATAATGCTACCCCCCTTGCTATAGGAGTAACTTTGTACCCCTGATACGCAATAAACAATACATACATACATACATACATACAACAGGACTCTCAATATCTTTGACAACAGGAATACCAATATTTCTCACAACAGAGCTCTCAATATCTTGGACAACAGGACTTTTATTAGTACCATCAACTGGATTCTGGATTTTATTATTAATGAAATCCCCCAAATTTCTATTATCTGTTTCCTTTGAACAGTTCACCCGCTCATCCCTTGAAACAGGATTTGTTCCCATTGGTGATTGAGTGAAATTGGGTGATGATTCTGGAATCAAATCTAATACCGGTATTTCCACCGAAACTTTACTATGGTGATGATTGGTTATATAGACATATGCTTTACCTTTACAACTTCGTACCTTTCCTTGCTGAATCTCAATTTTATCCCCAGCCTTTAAGGTAGGTAAATATCCTTCTTTCACGTCATCATTTCGAATTCGTACGAAGAATAATTGAGTGGAATTGGGAGGGATTATCATACTTTCTCGGGTGTGAAAAGGAATAATACGCTTTTGAATCTCAAGTTGGCTATCCTCATAATTTATTTTTGCCAGATTATCACGGAAATATTCTGTCGATAAGATTCCCGACTGTTGTATTGGAAAATCATCATCAACAATATGAAAAATGGTTTCTCTCCCCAAAGTAATTATTTCAACATAACCCATCGTATAAACCGTATTCTTGGTAATTCCACTCAATCTCAGAATTTCATCGCGATAAATCGGTATACCCGGGTGAACAAACTTTCTTTTTATCACATTCTTACTTGCTCCAGAATCCAGCATTAATAACAGGCCCTCCGATTCTCCTGCACTTTTTAATAAAATAGTTGGTGATACAAGCTCTGTATAATTTTTAGCAATATAGACATTTGTTATTCGCGGCTCTAAACGGAATCTATTGAAAAATTGAGTGTATGAGTAGGGTGCACATTGGGATTGCCCTCTACCTGAGCACCCAATACAGGCGGGACTGGACCGTTTCCCGATACATTCATTGGACCGTATCTGGACGCGCGTACTTGACATTCAGCAATTACATGACCTGGTTGCTTACAATAATTACATGTGACTGATGGCTGTCCCGAGCCTCCCATCATTGGTGGACGACCGGGACAATCTCTTGAAATATGTCCCCAATTTCGACAAACATTGTTTTGGGGGCGAAAAACCTCCCGGAGCATTCGATCCAGTGAGTCCTCCAGTCTGATAGCAGCTTTCAGCTAAGTGTCCCTTCCGACCACAATTTTTACATGGGATAGAAAAACACTTATCCGCCTGATGACCTCGCTTATTACATATTTGGCACACCGTCAACTGATCCATACCAATTGGAGGCAAGGATCTACATTGATCAGCCATGTGCCCGAATGCACCACACTTTTGACATCTCATAGGTCCATTATTATTACTCTGGATGGGTCCGACCCGACATCTGTCAGCCGTGTGACCCATTCTCCCACATATCTGACACTGCAATTGTGTAGGTTTTCCATGTACACTCCAACAGGTCTCTCCCGTGTGACCAATTTTTTTACATAGAGAGCAAATTGGAGCATTATCACTCGTTGATTTTTCTTTGACTTTCTCATTGGGTTTAGATTCATTATCAACGACATTTATACTCGTTTTCTTTTCTATTTTTTCCTGATCTTTATTTTTTGTCGTATCATTTTTTCTAAGTTTTTCAATATCAGTTAATTCCCTTTCAATGGCTTTAGCTTTATTTATAGCACTTGTAATATTATCATGTTCTCCGATACTCCTCCGGATTTCATCTTTTAAGCCCCGTTGAAAGCATTTAACCGCCATTTCTTCTAACCTGAGTTTTTCATTTGGAGTTATTCCAGCGTGCTGACTCGCATGGGCACTTATTATCTGATTAATTAATGACCGCACTCTATCACCAAAATCGTCCACTGAATCTGTTTGTCGTAGATAACTTCCCCCCATTTCTCCAATTAATTGATACATATCTCGCGGAGGATCGTAAGTTTTATTTAAATGATCAATTAATTCACTTGTATTTGCAAAAGGAATTTTTGAGATTCTATTCCAAACCTTGGAGGACAGTTTGGTTTTTGCGAGGCGTAATAATTGTTCATCATGTTTTTCATCAATCATAGCTTTTGCATCTTCTAATCCTGCTATAAAACGATGTAGATGATCGCGATGCCCATCAAAATCAGGGACCAATTTTAATGCCTCTCTCAAAAGTGTTAAAGTGACAGTATCCAATACTGGTCGAACTGGTACAGACATTTTTGTGTCTTTTGTTTTTACTTCCTCTACTTCACTGTCACTGGAATATCCCGCAAATGGAACTTTTCCTATTTTTTTCAAAAAGTCTTTTTCGAAACCGCTAGGCTTTACTGTACAATTCCCGTCAAAACTGTTGTCACTAGTGTTTCCCGATTCTTCACCACTTTCTTTTTTTTTGTTACATTTTTCTGCACCGCGGCGTAATGCCCTTTCGTCTAAATATTCACTGACAATTTTATCATCTATTTTCTGTTGAGAACGCGTATTCATTACCACTTTTTACCAATTGGGATTATTATAATTATTAATCACACACAATGTTAGCATAATAAAATATCAATTCACTAATCCACTGATAATAACACCAAAATACACTACCAGGTGTCAGAAGTACTCTTTGCTGTATCCCGGACGAGCCCCCAATTTTTGTTATGTCGTGAATTGCAATTTTTCGAGACACAAATGATATAAAGGTGAAGGGAAGAAGATCTCCCCCTATTACACTGTGGTATCACTGTGACTCGGCAAGACACGAAAGTGTTCCGTTTAGAGCCTACCCTTTGTGGCAAAAGCTCGGGAAGGAACTTGAAAAAGTAATTCTGACTTGAAAATATTTTCAACACACTAAATAAAATAAAGAAAGTTCACTTACCCCTGTGATTTCAATCGACACAAATGAAAGCTAATTGGAAGTTCCCGAAAACCCGTTTAAGTACCAGTGGAAATTGACGAAAATCCACTATCGGTGACGTCCGCTCTCCAAATTTCCCCGACAGGTCGTTGCAAGAAGGATACCGATGGAAGTGGACGACAGACGATTTTGATGTTTGTTGAATAAATGTTTATTCTTCCTCACTTATTTGAGCGGGAAAACGTTGTAAAAATTAAAGTTGTTCAAGGTTCACAAATTTTCGCTTAAACTATTCACAGAGTTTTTCAATTAAATGTTCACAGATTTATGCTTAAAATATTCACAGAGTTTTTCAATTAAATGTTCACAAGTTAATGCTTAAAATATTCACAGAGTTTTTCAATTAAATGTTCACAAGTTTCTGTTTAAAATATTCACAGAGGTGTTCAATTAAATGTTCACGGATTTTTTTCCACAGAGTTTCTCGATTAAATGTTCACAATTTTTAAACTCAATCTATTCACGGAGTTTCTCGGTTAAATGTTCACAGATTTTTATATTCAAAATGTTCGTAAAGGTTTTAAATGTTTCTTTTTTTTCTGAACGAATTGCCCGGTAAACTACCGATTCGAAATCAAATTCGACGCTCGATATTACGGAATTCCGTTTTTTCGTGTTTTAATTTGTGTAATGCTCCAGGTTTACAGATTTCTCTGAGTTCTGATATTTTTCAAAAATTCGGACGAAATGTCAACGAGTTTTATTCACGATGATAACTCTGGTCCGGAATATTAATGAGCTCCGTCGCTTTTTGCGGCCCCTTAAATAACCTAGTCAGCATTTCCCCGCTGTCGCCTTGAGGAAGGGGCGAGGGTTGGATAGTACGTTGAGCGTCTTCCGATTCCCTCGCTCTTCACACCTAACGGCTTCTCCTACCGGCTTTTACTATAGCGTTTGGGCGAAGCGTCGCAGCCACTGTCCCTTCGCGCCTCATTCCTCGCAGCCTACTCTTGCCCCTCTCTCTCTCTCTCGTACTACCGTGATAGCGGCCAGGCAGTGTGTCGCCCGCGCTACCGTCCTCTCACGCTTCATACCTCGCGGCCCACTCTTATCCATCTCTTTCGCACTACCGTGATAGCGGTCAGGCGGTGCGCCGCTCGCGCTACCGTCCCCTCACGCTTCCTACCTCGCGGTCTGCTCACACTCCTACTGTCTTGAGGAGTAGCGGTCGAACGGTGCGTCGGCCATACTACCGTCCCCTCACGCCTTGTTCCTATCAGCCTATTTGCGTTGCTCACACCCACACTTTCGCTTATTTTCGGCACTCTGCACTCTCTTATATTTAAACCAAATTGTTTTCACTTTACATTAATGCTTTTACAAATAATTTTAAACAATTAGCTTCCTTATTATTTAAATAATCACTATTTTCTGCTCTTGAACAATTCTTTCCAAAAAATATTCTAATAAACGTATTATTCCCCTAACTATTAATAGTCATAAAAATCATTTCAGCTTGGTAATAATGGATTATAATATCACTTCACATAAAATATCGTCCAAATCGCCGATGATCCCTTCCATCCGGTCTGTCTGCTTCCATCCCTCCGTCCTTCTTCCTGATTTGACGGTCGTGACATTGCGTAACTTTATTTCTCCTCCTTCGATCTGGAGGGGATGTTGCTAAGCGAAGTGCTTTCCTTTGTTCTTTTGATGCTCCTGGGTGGTAATTCTACGTCGGGACTGGTATTTTCCTGCACCGGATGGTGTGTTGTTTCACACCGCTGGTCGATTTCTGACCGGTCGGTTCCATCTTATCTCTCTACTGCATATTGTAATTACATTCCCCTAGCGGCTACTGGGTGATCAATTTGAAAATTATTATAAATTATCCGCCATAATCAACTTGAAACGCTTAAGTCTGTGTTCCATTAATTAACCCTACTTTCCTATTTTTATCTAAAAATTGTCTTAACCTGATTCATAAAAGAGTTACTTTCATTCATTAAAATTTATCTTTGCCTTCTATTATCGAACCCTCGCCATTATTCTTTTACTTAGAATTAATTATGAAAATTTTACCCTTAATTCCTCATTCAGAAATAAATACCAAGAAAATGTTAAGCTTTCTTCTTTTGAATCACTTAGTATATTCGCACTGTATGATTCTTCCAAGGAATCACTTGCTCGCGCGTGCCTTAACCATTCTTCGGGCCTCCGAGCGCTTGGACACCTGACCCTATCGGATAAGATAAGCCGCGGTAGCCCGCGGTAGCCTGCGCTCGGACTCCTTTGCCCATGGTAATCAGGCTACACATTATACCACGCATACACAGGCTTTGTTGGTGCGCATATGTGCGCGGTCGACTGTACTCATCCTTGCTTTCTTCATTTCCTCATCCATTCGCATGAGAAATTTAGGTAAAATTTAATCGTGTAGTCCCGAAAATCTCGGGACGTAACACCACCACACCACTTTTTCACGTTCTCCCCTCTTCACCCTGCTCTCTCTCTCTTTCTCCATTGACTTCACTTTCTACTCCCCCTTCACTTTTTCCGTCTTCTTCTCTCTTCTCTCTTCTCCTGCCTTTCCGCTGCTTCTTCTGCTTCCTCTGTTCTGTCTTCTGCTGTTCGACCCGTCACGGCTTCTATTCCTCTGGCGCCCTTCTCTCTTTCGCGCCCCTTCACCTCTTCTCCTCGCTCCCGTTGTCTCTTCGCTCTCCGCCTCGTCGTTTCTCTCTCTCTCCGCTATCTTCTCCCTTTTCCCTCGTCGTTCACTTCCCGCCTCTCGCTTCTCTTTGCCTCCTCTCACGTTGTCCCGTTCTTCCCTGTCCTCTTTCTTTTCACTCCCCCCTCACTCTACCGATATCTCGCTGTCCCTCTCTTCTTGCCCTCGTCTCTTCCCCTCCTTGACCCCTCTTCGCTCGGTGCTCCGTCGTTGTTTCCCTTCTCCTCTTCGTCGCCTTTCGTACCCGTGCCCGACGTCTCTCTGCCCATCACCACCTCTCTCCGTCTTACCGCGCTTCGCTCCCTTTCCCCTCTTCTCCACGCCGCTGCCGCTTTCGTTGCCTCTCTCCTCATATCCCGCTTGCGCTCTCTTCATTTTTCGTTCGGGTCTCGCTGCCACACTCGTCTCACTCGCTCCTCTCGTTGTCCATATCTGTGTCACCTCTCCTCTCTCGCTCGCTGTTCCGTCGTTGCTTCCCTTCTCCACTTCTCCGCCTTTCGTACTCGCGCCCGTCGTCTCTCTGTCCAGCTCTCTCTCCATCATACCTCATTCCCTCTCTCTCCCCTCTTCGCCTTGCCGCTGCCACTACCGTCACCGCTTTCCTCTTGTCCTGCTAGCACTCTTTTCGTTTCTCGTTCGGGTCTCGCTGCCGTCCTCTTCTCTCTCGCTCTTCCACTGTCCATATCTCGCTCTGCTTCTACCTCTTCTTCTCTCTGCCGTCTCCACCGTTGCCTCTCTACCATTCCCGCTTGCGTTCTCTTCTCTCTCCCTCCTTTTGTGTCCTCTTCTCTCTCTCTCCGTGCCATTCTCCTCCCCGTCTTCCCGCTGCTCGTCGCTGCCATCTCCACCAAATCCGCCTTTACTTTCTTTACTTTCCCACCAAAAGCAAAACAGAATGTCCCTTTTTTCAAATCCTCTTCTCCACTTCTACCAACCTTCTCCCTGCTTCCAATCCATTTTTCTCCACACACCATCCACTTTCTGCTTCTCCAAAATTCCGTTCCCCTCCTCCAACAAATTTCGTGCAAAAAAAAACAAAAAAACAGAAACTCCTTCACGTTCTCAAACTTCCTCCAAATTCCTCTTCCCTTTCTCACAATTTTGTCCAAAACCTCTTCTCTTTCTCACACCATTTCCATTAACCTCTTCCCTTTCTCACACTTTCTCAAAATTTTGTCCAAAAACTGCTCCACGTTCTCAAAACTTCATCCACATTCTCAAACTCCGTCCGCAAAACTCTCTTCCATGTCCAGCTCCATTCCGCCTCTCCTTTATCCAAAACTCCACGCCAAGTTTACTGTTTTTCACAAACACCTCCTTCCGCCAAACACCTTTCCTCACTTTCCACAACCGGTCTTTTCACTCTCCACCCTTCCACCAAAAAACTCTTTCAAAACCGTCCGTCACTCGCTTGTTACTCCTACCGGCTTCTCCATTCCCTCGTTCCACGCTCGTTCCACGTCGCACGTGCTCGCCGCCTGTTGCCCTATTCGCTGCTCTCGCGTGCCGCTTCGCCGTCTTCCTTCTCCTTCTTCCTCACTTCTCCCGTCTATCTCCGACTCTCTTCTCTGTCTTTTCTCCCGGCGTCTTCCTTCACGTCTTCGGCTCCGCACGCGCTTCTCTTCTTCCCCCACTCTTCTCTCTACGCCTGCGCCGTCTTCTTCTTTCACTCGTCTCTTACTCGGTCCTCTCCGGCTGCTTTCGGTTCCTGGTCGCGCCTGCGCCGTTCATCCGCCATCCCCCTCCTCTCCTCCCCGGCTACCTGTCCCCTCGTCGACCACGTTTTCGGACCACCTTTTCCCATCTTCCTACCTTCCTCCTGTATCCTTTTTTCCTCTGCTGTTTTCTTCTCCACTTTCCTCCTTTTCCTTTCTCCCTCCTCACCTCTCCTCGTTCACCACTTCTCTCTATTTCCACCTCTTTTTCCTCTTTTTCCGACGAGCACTTTCTCCCCGACCTTTACTGTCCGCCATCTTTTCTGGTCTGCTCGAGCTGTATGATATCTCATTTTTTTTCATTTCGATATTTCGTTAAGTTTTTTGAAAATGAGAATATGAAAAGAAAAGATTTCTTTCAAATTTAGTGTTAATTCGAAAAAAAAACAATGTTATAGAAATTTATTGCGGGCAACTAGAACTCACGCGCTGTAGAGTCGTCACAACGAAATTCCTCGACGCGAGAGACGCTACAAATGACCTACTGTAATATTTGTGTAATAAATAACGAAAGAAATAATATATTAAATGATATATCTTCAGATTTTGGACCTCGCGCTCGTAGTCGTCAGGAATTTGTTCTTCGTCTCCACCATCGCGGTACATCACTCGGCAAGGCCTTGTTGAATTCTTTGTACTTGTGCAGAGCTTTGCACATATTCGTTGCCAAGTCGTTTGACAACTCTTCGCCTGTCGTGTGAGCGCTCACGGCCGAACGAAGGATCGAGCGAAGCAACCAATGCACCATTCACCTCCCGTCCAAGAAACGATACAATCAGAATACGAGTTAAGGATGTATCACACTTATCTCCACACCCAAAAGTTTAATACGATCAAAATTTAATTGCGAAGATCCTTATGGCGTTGGCAACCGTGATCAACGCGTGAGTTGACGTGCCTCGTAACGTTATTTGACTGCGATGCGCGATAGGAGCAGGCTAAACAATAGAATGTATCGCCTTTGCGCTCGTACACCCGCGAGCCTCGTTTCCCCGTAATAATTGTGTCTTCTTTTTTTTTGTTAAATCTGAACTTGAATACGCTCAGCTTCATTGGTCTTTAAGGTTAATCGTTCTATAATCTCCAATCTTATCCAGTTCTAATGTTTATACAGAGCTTCAAGAAATACAAAAAATGCTCTATGACCGCGATTCGGTAATATATCTAATAATAATTTCGCTCTTGCTGGTTTAGTTGTCAATTGCATGAGTTCGTCAACGTCTTCGATAGTGATTATGTTTTTCTTAAACAATGGTTGTATGATACCGTTCCAGACATCTATATCCTCCACAGTTTCTCTTTTTACTTCCAATAGAATTTCGCGATGTACGTAATGCATTTTTAATTGGTTATCGTAATCTGCCTTTTTTCCTTAATATCGAGGTGAATTGTTATTATTATTATTATTATTATTTTTTAATGTAATTAGAAATAGTAAAGTGATAAAATGTTTTTTGTTTTGTTTGATTTATTGGCGTTAATTTATTGTTATTAATCGGAATAGCTGTTCATAGTCTTATAAAACAATTTTAGATTTTTTTCATCGGTTAGAATGCACAACCAGTTCCTTTCTGGGGAGCTTAATTCGAATGTTACCTTTCGTTAATATTTCCGTAATCTCGTGGGGCCCGCTGTAGTGATCCCCAAGTTTCCCTGGTTTCGGCCCTTTAAGTAAAAATACCGGTTCACCAACTTTGAACGTTACTGGATTTGCTTTCTTATCCTGATATTCCTTAGATTTTTCTTTAGCTTTAATAAGATTTTGACGACCTACACTCTGGATGTCGTGAATTTGTGTGACTAATTGAGTTAAATATGCATCGTAAGTGTCAAGTTTTTCCATGTCGGCTAGTGGCATGCTGGAGGGTGTTCGTGCTATTTTACCAAATACCATCTCATATGGTGTGTGTTTGGTACCCTCGTGTACGCTTGTGTTGTAATTGTAAATTGCCATTTCGACAGATTCATCCCAATCACTATGTTCATTCGTGAATTGTTTGAGATATTCACCAAGGGCGTGATGAGATCTCTCCAGAGATCCATTTGATTGTGGATGAAATGCAGTCGTTCTTACTTTGCGAATTTTAAATAGTTTTGCAATTTGCTTCAAGAAATTACTTAAGAAATTGCTTCCTTGATCGGTAAGAACTGCTTTAGGTGACCCAAAATAACAAATAAATCGTTTAACGAATGCTTCAGCTATGGTTGCTGCCTTAGCATCTGGAATAGAAATTGCAACCGAATATTTTGTTAACTGGTCTTGGATAGTAAGTATATATTCATTGTCTCTTCCGGTGCGAGGCAATGGCCCAACAATATCCATTGCGATTTTATCTAAAGCGATTGCCGGGGTATCTGTAATTATCATGGGTTGTTTCGTTTTTACTCGAACCAACTTTTTTAACTGACATTGTAGGCATTTTTCAATATATGTTTGGATGTCAACTTTCATATTCCTCCAAAAATACTCATGACGAATTCGATTATACGTTTTGCTGATTCCTCTATGTCCACCTATAGCGGAACAGTGCATTTCTTCGATTATTTTCTGTCGGTCTTCCTTTGCCGGTTGTCGCACTAAACCATTGCAAATGACAATTTTCGTGTCACTATGCACGAACAGACGTTGAATTTGTATCATTATTTCGTTCCAAGAGACTTTTAATATGAAATCGGATTTAGCGAGACTTATTGTTTGTAACAGCAGTTTTTCGCTCAAGTGTCGTGTGCTTTTTAGGGCCTCTATTATATTTTGCAAAATCAAGGTAGGACCTGCTTCAGCGGTTTCAGTAATTGGAATAGCGATGTTGAATTTATTACCTTTCTTCGCGATTGATTGTGCTTTATTTAATTGTAAATTTGCCAGATGTGGAAATTGATTATGATCTCTTAAAATAATTGCTCCAGAATCAATCGGTTCACAATTTATAGAAACGAAGTAGATAAGATTGTCTTTTCTGTTAATAAAAAGGTCACGTGATTGTATGATATTTGAGGAAGTAATGCGTCCTCCAGTTGTTTCTCGTGGTGGTTCTTAGGATAGTGACTCTTCCTGCTCCGCATCAGACTCATCGTCACTAGATGATTCGTCTTCGCTAGTTACAAGGGGCTGAACGCCGGATTTTCTTTGGCTTAGTATGGAGGTCTTTTTATGTTGGCGAGGATATGTAGACTCGCCTTCGTTACATGAGTTGGGGGTTTGGGAAGGAAGGTCGCTAAAGGATGTGGATGATATCTCCTCTTGATTTTCAACCGGCGGCATTGTTGCATTGGCTTGTAGTGAATTGTTCTCCAATTTCCTGCTTAGTTTTTCCCGTTCATGTTCGTCTGGTACCTTTTCATGCTTGTTTGAAAATGTATCAGGGATGTTCCCAATTGTTGATGATTGTAAATCACTTGTATCACTTATCAATATCTCGGGTTCGAAATAATTAGTCAAAGGAGCATCTTGAATACTATCCTCATTATATTCCTCGGTTAATTCTGGTAGTTCGGGATCCCAGTCGCGTTCAATTTCATCCTCTAAAACTATATCTTCTTCCTCATTACTATCAGAATTTTGATGATCGCTTTCGTTTTCAGAATCTTCATCTAATATACGACTAATTTCGGCATTTGATAATTTATTTTTGCGTTTCGTGGGATAGCCCGTGAATGGTGTTATTTGCACAGTGGGAATCTCGTCTGTATTAACAGATTGTTTTATGGGATTTCTGGAAAGGGCATCGACATTGACATTTGTTTTCCCTGCCTTATATACTACATCGTATTCGTATTCGGCAAGTTTGAGCCTCCAGCGTAAAATTTTCGGGTTGCCGTCTGTCGCTCGTCGGAACCATAACAATGGTTTATGATCGGTTACTACGGTAAAATGTTGTCCGTACAAGTATGGTCGAAAATGTAATATCGAATATACAATTGCTAGTGCTTCCTTTTCATATGTGTCGTAGCGCTCCTCTACCGAATTCAATGCTCGAGACGCGTATGCACAAGGATGATCATGATTTATTTTTCCCTGTGAGAGTATACTACCAATAGCGTAACCGGATGCATCTGTAGTTAAAATAAATGGTTTGGAAAAGTCGGGGTATTGTAATACCGGTACAGTACAAAGTTTATTTTAAAAAATTTCAAATGCTTCTTGTTGTTCGGGTCCCCAATCGAATTTGATATCCTTTCGCAAGAGAATTGTGAGTGGTTTAGTTATTTTTGCATATCCTTCAATAAACCTCCTATAATATCCAGTCAATCCCAGAAATTGTCGAATATTCTTAACATTTTTGAGAGGTGGGTATTCACGTACGGCCTCTAATATTTTTGGATCTGGCCGTACCCCCTCACTGCCGATAATGTGGCCCAAGTACGCTACTTCATGTTTCAAAAATTCGCATTTATCTGGTTGTAATTTTAAATTCGCGGATTCTAGACGTTTCATCAATTCCATATATATTTTCTCGTGTTCACGGAGATTTTTAGCGTAAATCACTATGTCGTCCAGATATACAAACACACCTTCTCCAAGGAGCCCACTAAGCGTGAGGTCCATTGCTCGTTGAAAAGTGGGAGGAGCGTTTCGTAGACCAAACGGCATGCGTACAAATTCGAAATGTCCGCGAGGCGTAGTGAACGCCGTCTTATATCGATCTTCCGTTGAAACTTCGATTTGATGGAACCCTGATGCTAAATCAAATACGGAGAAGTACTGAGCGCCTCCCAACTGATCTAGTATATCATTGATATTGGGAATGGGATATGCGTCAGCGATGATCTTTTCGTTCAATGCTCGGTAGTCAAACACTACTCTCCATTTCTTATTACCTTGAGAGTCGGCTTTCTTAGGGACGACCCATACTGGACAATTATATGGTGAAGTGGATGGTATAATTATACCTTTACTAAGCATGTCTTCCATTTGCTTTCCTATTTCTGCTTTCGTACATTCGGGCCATCTGTACCCTCTGGTATTTATAGGAAGATCGTCTGTGGTAGTAATTCTATGTTGTAAAATTGAGGTACACGTTAGTAAATCTCCAGGGATCTGATACAAATGGGCGCTCATTCTTAACAGAGTTTCAATACTGTTTTTTTTCTTCCTCATCTAATTCCGAAGGTCTCAATAATTTTTTTATTTGATCAAATCGATCAATTGTTTTCCCTTCAGTTATTGTGTAACACGAACTTTCACAGACCAAAGGTCGCTTGTTATGATGGTTTTCCGTGACTTCTATCGATTTGTTTTTCATTTCGGATTGTTCCCTTGATAGTTCATTCTTTGGTTCTATTAGGCTTTTTCTATCTTTGTCGCAACAAGTTTCCTTATTCTCAACTACAATTTTACTTTGCTCATGGCTAACTGTTTCTCCATTAATTTTTTCGATGACCTCTTCCCGATTTTTCGACATTAATTTAATCTTTTTATTCTTCCCTCGGTCCGACATAATTTCATTTCCCTCTCTTGTTTTTCCCGGCAGTAATTCGTTTTCTGAAGCTTTTGGATAACTATATTCCTTCTCAATCATAAAATGTGAATAATATTTGTTCACATTTAATACGGACTCTATTATCGTCGCAGAAAGAATATTGTCTGTATCACTAGACTGTTTTGATAACTCAACGTAATTTTCTTCATTGATACTCATGGATTCTACCCCCGTGGTTCTCTCGAGGACACGCTCGTTATGACCTTGATTTATAACAAAATCGAAATCCTCTGTGCCTGTCCTGGGCTCATTGGACTTTCCAAATTCGGAACGAAATTCCATTGATCCTTTATCGGGGAATTCTCGTTCTGACAACAAAATTAATTCGGTCGGCTTTGTCCGAACCTCATTATTTACTTTATTAATACTATCTTCCTTAAAATACGTTAATTCCATTAGGGTCTCAGAGCCGTTCTCCTCGATCACCTCCTTTGGGTAAAAATCCGAAGCACATGATGTCCGAGACTGTAAGTAGTCATCGACATGATTCTCATTTCTTAACTCGTCAATTTCCTTACGAGTATTAATTTTACTTTCCTCTACACATTGTTCCTTTGTTGACAATATCTTATGAGTTTTATTCAATAATTTTTCACAGTTGTTCATCTCAATTTCAACTTCACTTAATAAATGACAAATATTCTTTGCACAAACTACTGGTTCTCCCTAAAATATCGGGTCCGATTTAAACTTATTTTTGCTTGATACTCCAATGGTTTCAGAAATGTCTTCCTCTCCTAAATAAAAACGAACAACTTTATTATTTTTGTTATTTAGCTTTTTATTTATTTTCCTTTCCACTGTTGCATATTCATTATTAATTATTTGTTCAGAATTGTTTGTATCCGGCCCCGTTACTTCAGTATCCTCAGTTAATTCCTCCGATGACATTAACTTTAATACAGGGACTTGTATTTGTATTGTATACTCGTTGTCGTTAGTCATATGAATATACGCCTAGCCGTTGTCGTTTATAACATATCCACTTTCTACATGAATTCCCTCTCCTGCTTCCAGCGAAGGTAAATACCCTTCCCGTAATTCCAAATTTTTTATTCTTACAAAGCATAACCTTGTAGACCTGGGGGGGATAACTATCATTTCCTGGGTGGCAAATGGAATTATTATATTCTGCATTTTCAACTGTCGTTTTTCATAATCAATTTTCACGCGATTTCCATCAAGATAATCAGTACCCAGTATTCCAGCCTCTACAATAGGAAAATTATCGTTTACAATATGAAATGTCGCAAATCGTCCGAAAGCTTCTATTGTAACGTAGCCCAATGTAAGGATCGAATTATCAGTGATACCGTTAAGTCGTAAGATTTCCGCATGATTTATAAGAACATCCGGTTTTAGATATCGCCTTTTTAAAATATTTGGCCCAGCCCCGGTATCAATCATCAAGATAATGGACGTGTTTACTTCGTTAGCTGCCATCAATACCGTGGGAACACTGCTTTCGGTTTGCAAGTGTATATTAAAAATTCGAACTATTCGCGGTTGGTGTTCGGTTTCGCAATAGTGACGATACGGACCGGATGCGCGCTCTGCGAGGTCTCCTCGAGCGCACCCGTACTCAGGAGCCCGCTGTCGTTTTCCGAATTTCCGTATTTCTCCTGGTTGGCCCTTCGAGCTGGACATTCGCGAATAAAATGTCCTGGTTTCTTGCAGTAATGACAAGATCCCATCACATTGTTAAGAACTGTATTCGGGGTTATAGGATTTTCTCCACTGTTAAAACGGTTGTTATTGAATGGCTGGGAATGGTTGTTGCGATATGGGCATATGTGAGCTCCGTGGCCTTCTCTCTTACAAATTTGGCATGAAATTCCAACAGGATTTTGGTAACGAAGATTCTGGGGCACCTGATTGCGAGGTAGGTTCATTAGGCCTGGAGGTTTGGGAGGCAATCGGGGGCATTTGTCAGCCGAGTGACCTGTGCTTTTACAAATTTGACAAATAACTGTCATACTCCCCAGTTTTTCAGGAGGAAATATGTCAGGAGGACATATTTGACAAATTGCAACTTGGGGAGGTTCGATCATATTAGTGCTATTATTTGTCGGTGGGAAAATCTTAAAACACTTATCTGCTGAGTGTCCTGGTTTTTTGCAAATCTGACATATACGGGAGCCCTTCTCCTCACTATTCTGATCTTGGGAGCTGCTAGACTGATTTGGTTTCGCCTCTTTGTTAGGACAATTCTTAGCTATGTGTCCCTTTTTATCACAAAGTTGGCAATTTGGTTCTTCGACTGCCACGATGTGTACACTGCGCATTCCCTCAGATTTCGCGGGTCTTGATTCCGAAGATGAGCGTCCACTACGCAACGCAGCTTGAGATAGCAATTGTTTTTCGATCTGTACAGCAATTTTTACGAGTTCGTCTAAATCGCTATGTATATTTAAACGCTGCTCAATTTCTGGTTTTAGACCGTGCAAAAAACATGCAGGAAGACTTTCTTTTGTGTTATTGATGAATGCTGTTGTCATGGGATTATTCTCACTAGAATCGTGACTTTCAAGGATTAAATTTCCGTGATCTCGTACGCGATTTGCATATGCAATTACAGTTTCGTTTTCGCGTTGATAAATCGATCCCAATTCTCCTTGCAATTGATAAACATTCCGGGTTGGTGCATAAATATCTTTCAACAATTTTTCTAATTCGGAAATGTTTGCAAAATCACGTCCTTGTATTGTACGTCGCGGTTCACCGATAATTTTTACGCGAACGGCTTTTACCAGATTTGTCTCCGCTCCTGGCCCCATCATTGCCAGAGCCTCTCTGCATCCCTGAATAAACATTCCCATTGACATGGTATGCCCATCGTAATTAGGGATTACAGCTAGGGCGTCCCGGAGGGACAAAGTTTGGTTATTAACCATCGTGGGTAGCGTTGTTTTCCCTGACGCGTTTTCTACTTCTTTGGGTTTTGATAAAGATGATTCAAGAACAAATTTAACTCGAGTCTGTTTTTCTGTTTCTCCGTTTGATTCCCTTTCTGGATCTTTGGAACAACTTGGTTTCGCTTGGTCAGGAGTTTTTGGCAAATTTATTTGGCTTATCAGTTGCTTTGGAACTATATAGGCCGGTTTCAATATCGATTTTATAGGTGTTTCTTTGATTCTGGTAGTTTTACTTTCCGGAGTAGGTAAGTCTTTCCTGGGAGCGGATTCTGAATGTTTAGGAGTCGGTTTTTTAAACGGAGTGGATCCTCCCAAGGGGGTGTAGAATGTATCGTCAGCACTTGATAAATCACTAATTGTCAAACTGTTTTCATGAGCGTGTGCTGGTAAATTTGATGTTTCTTTATTTCCAGTACAGTGAAGTTTGCGATGTGATTCGGGTTGTGTTCCGTCGGGGAGTACCGCGGTATTTAAAAATTCGCGTGTCAGGATTGTTGGTTCGAGGGTAGATTCGAGAGGTGCTAACAAAGGATAATATTCGATGGCTCGTGGACCAGTCGCAGTGACAAAACCACCGACCAACGACAAACCTCTATTCGCAGAATCAGTTTGAATCTGTTCTCGGACTTGTTCCGTAAATTGTACGAAAGTTTTTGCTTTTGAAAATTTCGTTAAATAATCCCCTGGACAATCCGCAAAGTCACTGCTATCGAAATCGTCTTCGATATAGGATTTGGTGTCGTCGTCTTCGTCAATGATTCTATTTTCCTGTATGCTATCGTCGTCCGTATCGGTTAGCTCGTCGTCGCTGTTCTCATTAATTATAACAATTCTCGTGTCTTCTCTTAATTCCTTATACTTTTCTCTAGCGGAAGTGATTGTTTCCCCGTGATCTGGGTCGGACGATCGTGTACCTTGTTCCGAATAGCTGCTGCTCGCACCATGGGCGAACTGTTCGTCTAGACCGGCGGATTCCTCAACGGTTACAAGAGCCGGTTTATCGAGATTCAAGACGGTTGTTTCGATATTTCCTTCGGACGTATCAGGTCGATTTTTTATACTTTGTTTTAATTTATTTTCGTCAAGATACTCATTAATTTTAAACCCACTAAGATCTTTCTTTGAACGAGTTGACGTCATTTATAATTTCTTCTTTAAATATACATATATTTTGATATGAAAATATTTTCCCCGTTCTTTTTATTTGAATCTCTTATATAATCGAACGTATTTATGTTTTGATTTTTTATGGGCGTTAATCGGTCTCTTATTTATCCTTGGTTTGATTTGCAACTTCTGACAGTACCACCGTATAAAAATGTTTTTGATTACTTCCAACCATTCAAGGAACATTCAGTAGGTCACTAAATTCACGCTTTTATTTATTCAAGATGTGTTCGTGCACCTTATTATTAAATCCCAGATTATCGCGGGTTTTTGGATTTCCAGAGTCTTGTTTTAGATACAAGGAGTATTTTGTAACAATTGTTGCCCTTTAAGAGTTTCTCGTTTACGATCTCAGGCTTGCGTTTCTCTACTGGTTCTTGCAGCGATTTTTTAAATGTTTCAAACTGATTTTGTTCTTCCTCTTGAAATGTCCGTTCTGTTTTCCTGAGATTTACGGAATTAATAGAACACGAGGAAGAGAAAGATTCTGTGTTTGCTGAAATCGGGACTAATTTGTAAGGTTTCGGAAATAATGCAGCGGAATAGTTTTGTTCTTTTCCTTCTACCAGTTTTGAGTTCTTAATTAATTTAAAATCTCTGTTATCAGCGGGAATTCTTGCAGACAAAGGTTCTAGATCAACTGACCCCAGTTTCAATTTTCCTTCCGTGACTTCTTTATCCCAATTTACCATGTACAGTTCGGTTAAAATGGGGTGGTAACGTATGCCTGTTGAGTTTCCCGACACCTGATTGGATGGAGGTATTTTATATTCCTTTTCGAGTTTATTTAAGAAATCTGCACGTCCTCCCCTCTTTTTACTCATTGGGTGGCTTAGTTTGTTTGATTCCCTGAGAAATTCGCTCTATACAGCGCAAAATCTCAAGGCAAGGTAGGAAAATTCGCTCTGTATAGCCCAAAATTTCCAGGGCGAAGGACAGAGAACTCCGCTCTGAGGAACGCGAGAATCCTTGGTAAAAGGGGCAGAGAAATCCGCTCTGGGTAGTGCGAAATCCCCGGAGGACGGAAAAATCCGCTGTATGTAGCGCGAGGTTTCCAGTGGAGGAATGGCGAACTCCGCTGTCAAATAGCGCGAGAACTCCGGATTAGGACAGAGAAATTCGCTGTAAATAGCGCAAAATCTCTGAGAGAAGACAGAAAACTCCGCTCTGAGTAGCGCAAGAATTCCGGGTAATTTTAGGTGGAAAAAGAACTCCGCTGTAGGTAGCGCGAGAACTTCAGCAAGGAACGAGAAATCCGCTCTATGTAGCGCGAGATCACGGGAGGAATAGAGAAATCCGCTGTGTATAGCGCGAAATCTCCTTTTAGGTAAGGCGTATTTGTTAATGGTAGAGCGCGGTATCGATGGTAGGGCAAGGTATCAAAGTTAATGCATGGTATAGAAAACTGGGAAAGTCGAGGAATTTGTAAAATCGAGGCATGAATCGTGCAAGTTTGATAGTATTAATTATTTTTACGAGAATTATTATTGTAACATCCTTTCAATTGGCCTCAGGTTACCCAAGAAACTCAACTGCTTTCTATACTTTATTATTAACAATTGGTTTGCCGGCGAGATTTCCGATGATTATTACGAACTCCAATTTCACCGTGAATGATTTTTCGAGTTTTAATTGTTCTTTTTGATCTTCTTAATGTTGGTTCTTCGCAAACCTTTTTCCTCAATTTATCCAAACCAAGAGACCTCAGAAATATTTCCTTTCGAATTTGCTTAAGAACCGCTATTATTAGACACCTGAGTTCTTCAATGCACCTATTAATCTCGAATAATCCTTTCCGTATTTCCATTCGTTTTAAATTCAGGGTAGTACTTCACTTTCCCCGTTATTATTGTATTAAAACAAAAATAATAAAAATTGATTGGTTGAAAAATATCAATTCAATTTCCTCGGCAATATTAAAGATTTTATCACTATTGGCACGATCAAACATTCTATTATATCCCGGACGAGCCCCCAAATTTGTTACGTCAAATATTCGGTTGCTTTTACACAGTCAAACATTTACACGCGTGTGAGCGCTTCGACTTGAGGTTCCCGTACTCTGGTCAGTGAGAACCGGAGCTCTCCCTTTACCACGCTTGACGGTGAACACCGAAGACGCAACCCCGTTTTTGAGTCCTAACCTTGCGGTAAATTACTCGGGACAGGGGTACGAACGTTTATCGGTTACTAGTGATAAAATTGTAGTGTGTCGGGTTTGTGCGTTTTTCAAATTTGTGGGAATCAAGGGTGATATCTCTAATAATGTTGTTGTGCCCAGCGTACAACGATAAAGTCGATGTGCGGCATTGCACACATCAACGATGATGTCGATTCGTGGCGTTACGCGCACATCGACGATAGTGTCGATTCGCGGCGCTACGCACACATCGACATACGCGCGCCGCGGCCAGCGGGCCGGCGGCAGCGCGAGCAGGCAGGCAGGCGGGCGCGGGGGCGCGCGGGCAGCCGAGCGCGCGGGCAAGCGAGGGCGCGGCCAGGCCAGCGAGCGTGCAGGCGAGCGTCGCCGTCGCCTTACCGACCATACAGCTGAGTCGGCATTTCGGCAATCGGTGTAATACTCGTACCGTATGGTATTAATGTATACGATACTCGGTGCATCTTCGGTACCGAATGTAGAGCAGTAAAAGATAAACAGAGATTGCCGAAATTAGGGCAAATGCTGAGGTGTCTGTTCTCTTACCTGTATATTAGGACCAGAGAGCAGACACTCGTCAGTCATAATCGACTCCTGGAACTGTACGGTTGGTCCGGGGTAAATATCCGAGCAAGGGATTTTACCAAATAAGGTCAGAATAACTTAATTATAGTGTTTTTAATTAGAATGTGTAAACAATCTAAACATTGTTTAATTGAAATATATAAACAATTTAAACATTGTTAGATACCAAGTGTAAACAAACTAACATTGTTAAATTCGGAAGTAATAAATTATTGTTTCATATAAATATTCGTGTATCACTTGGGTTCCAACCCTTAACTGACTAAGTCCCAAAATAATTCTTGAGGTCAACCCTCAACGCCGGCGCTCGGAGTAGCTAACCGGGTTTCGGCGGTATAACATTGGTGGCAGCGGTGGGATAAGTCAGAGTGATTTCGAACTAAATAATAAACATCGCTGATAATTAAAACACCATAAAAAACCTGCAAACGTGAAACCTCACGTAAGCATCGGCTACTGTAACACCAGTAAAGAAAGAGGCTCTCACGGTGAGAGAGAGTCCAGCGGAGGAACCAAGGACAAGGTTCGAGGGAAGTCCAGCGATCACAGGGATCCAACTGGACAGGCCGTCACCCGAGCAATTGACGGAGGACCAACCGTAGGAACCGAGAAACTGCAGCAACCTCGAAGGGCGTCACCAAGCGTCAAGACAGTTTCAGTAAGGGAAGCCAACACGACCGCAAGGGTCAAGGCCATAAGGGCAAAAAGGGCATCCCGGGAGGTGGTATAAAAACACAGCGAGTGGTACCACATCATACTCACCAAAAAATAATTGCCAAACCAGTTACACGCTACGAGCGCAACTGAGGCGAAATACAAGGCCAGTAAAGCAGCCGCTAATGACGAAACCCGAACGGGATCACCAATCCTGGTGCAACGGAAGAGAAGTTCAATAGGTACATTGAAATAAGACAGGAAGTCAAGGGCATAGTTGTGTGAACAAGTTCATCGGTAGCCAAAGACGTACCAGCTCTAACGACAACCCACAAAGAATACTGACCTAATTTACTTAGGGATAACGTTCTTGCGTATAAATCCGGAAGCGCCAGTAAATTGGATAAAATGATTCGTCAAAGTAGATTATTGGAAATATTTCTACTCGAAGAACGTTTAAAGATGAAAGCCGAGGCAGAGGCCGCCTTACCAAATGAACAAATCGCGCGTCAAAATGGGGAAAATACCACCGGTGTGGAGGTACCCGAAACCGAGTATGCGGATTCACAAATACATCACGGCACCTCGGGGAACGAGCAGTGCGACTTCAACTGGGCAGATGAAGTGGAGGCTGAGTATCTGCGGACGCAGGTACCGGAAAACCCTCTGGACGCATTGACAAGACGGATGGAAGCACTGGAACTCAGGTTTGAAGAGTTTTGCCGCGAACATGAAAAGAACATGGCAAGGTTAGCACGCAGGCCCAAGTCAAAGAACGACTCCATCGGAGGCCGGATAACTCCAACGTAGGAGCCCGGCGGGTCGGAAAAATGACCAGAAAATCAGAGAAAAACGTTCCGCAACGTGTGCAACCTTCAACTAAGACGTCGAACAGAGGAATCAACAAATATGAGAAAATGTGTCGCGTTTCGAACACGGGTAACCGGGAAAAGGGACACAATAATCTCCGGATATCAGGGCCCAATCGACGGGTCAGGCAGGAGGAGATTATGTGTACCTTCTGCACAAAACCAGGTCACAGCGCAACTGTCTGCAGGAAGCGGATAAAGCTACAGACGAAGATAGAACAGAGACAAAAAATTTACGACCGCCAGACAAGAAAATAAAATGAGGTGAAGTGTTACTCAACAGTGTGGCAACGTTTTTACAAGTGTGTATCATAAAAAAAAAATGAATGAATGAAGGCCAACAAAAATTGTCATCGACAGCAGGTTGTATAACGAAAATTAAAAGAACTCTTTTAAGCCGGAGAATCACGCTCCGATGAAATAAATAAATAATTAAATAAATAACCAAACCTGCTAGACAGATTTCAAGGGAAAATAAAAAAATTATTTACTTCAAAGTGAATTAAAGGCCGAGTAAAAAACAATTTAACAGACACAAACAGTTAACAGTGCATGATGAAGTGAAAATCGCTGTTAATATTCAACGTTGAGTGCCACATGGAACACGCGCATTTTCTCACTGATTGTGCTATAGTTACGGTCAAGTGAAAATAATAATGCGACCGCATAGGGAAACGTGCGGAACGGGAAGTTTTGACAAACAACACCTGGACCAGCGGAGAAAAATGCAGTCACACTACGGAAACACGCAGCATAAAATGAATACATCTCGCCACAAGGTAATAGAAGAACAATAAACCTGGTAATATGACGACAGAGGAGAATCGAGGTTGATCGACCTACGGGACACCCGAACCTCTTAGAATATCACGAATTCCGGACGGCAGCAAGCCATCGGACACGCGTATGACTCAAGCATCGTCTACGCAAGGTATGGAGCCATGCTATTTACCCACATCAGGGATAAGCGTGACTCAACCTCAGCGGGGAGGAGGCGAAAACTCTTCCAGGCGTACGCCGAAACACCGCACCAAATAATAGGACGAACGTCCAAAAAATGAGAAAATCCGGTAAGGTAACCGTGCATAGGGCAAGGCATGTCGGGTAAATAGACACGCCAATGGAAAATCGTGCGATGGAAACGAGAGCACGCACAAAGGGGGAAATACGTGCGCCAAATCAGGCACACCGAAAACCCAAGATTCCGCCACAATCTCGAGACGAATCGTGGCGAAAATGAAATGGCGTATGCCGAAAAAGAAATGGCGTATGCCGAAAAAGAAATGGCGTATGCCGAAAATGAAATAGCGTATGCCGAAAATGAAATAGCGTATACCATAATCGAAATGGCGTATGCCAAAAGATAGGGCGTATGCCAAAAAACAAAGCGTATGCCAAAAGATAGGGCGTATGCCAAAAAACCAAGCGTATGCCAGAAACAACTGGGTACCGAAGCAAAGTCCGTGCGACGAAGACTAAACAAGGAAAAAGTAATACCCTAACACAGGAGTCGCGGGTGAAGATATCAAGCGCTCCAAGAGGGATCAACATCCGCGCACAGAAGAGCCGGAACACCGCATATTGAAGATGGTGGCCTACTACGATCCAGGAAACGATTTTTAAAAATCAAAACGAAAAGACGAGCAGCTGGGAAAACACCGCGAAACGGTACTAAGCTGATTCGTCGGGGTCAGAGTCATCGGAAGTATGCAAGACGCCGACCCAACAAGAAAGGTAACGTGAGTTATGATACATTCTCTAAGGAAACTACAACCAAAGACTCACGTCCAATGTACTACGCGGATAAATTCGTTTACATTGTACACCTCGCATTAACACTTAAAAAGAATTTATGTACCCACACAAAAAAGGGACAATAAAGAAAAAATGCGAATGAGAAAAAATGGGAAACCCGTACATACGGGATATTCCACAAGTGTCGCTCCACAAAATAACGACACGGGTTTGGGAACGATGACATTACTAAGTCAGTACCCTACCACAATGGCATTCATAACCCGGAAAACTGGCCATCGACGCCAGGAAATTTCGGAAGGGAAAAGGGTCAAAGGCGCCAGGAAATTTCGGAAAGGAAAAGGCGCCGGGCCAGGCGCGAGAAAGTCTGAGCAGACCTGGAGAAAGACGCTCCTGCAACCTGGCAAACGCTGGATAGGAGCATGGTAGCCAGAAATTGTCTCAGCAAGGAACGTCAATAGAGGAGGCAGATCCACCACCATGAGAACATGTCCAGGAAAAGGAATGGGTCTCATACGGACGATACAGGCCCTTAAACAAAGGTAATGCGGAGCGATGACACATAATAGAGAGTGAAGAATTAGGAACTGAGATCCACTGGAAGCTCTCGCATATCAGAAGGGACTGCCGGAACAGTCAAGTCCGAGTAACACGTCATAAGGCAACACGAAAGAAGCTGACTCGCCGCAATGGACGACCAGCGAGGATCTTCAAGTTTCCTGTTGGATAATAATCGCGGCAACCATAACGTCGCAAATGCCATCTTGTCACTGGGAACGAAAGATGATGATTTGCTAATCCGACACCCCAAGTAAAGCTAGAGCGGCGATACAATACCCCACCATTGGTGAAATGTGACAAGTGTAGAACAGCCTATTTTCTCAAGAAACAAATAGTGGAAACCAATCGGAATCCTTAGACACCCTCTCAACATCGACGGACTTCGTTCAAAACACATGCAGAGGAGGGGGTTAGGAAAGGGACATCATCATCCCGATCAAGAGGGGAAAATATGGCAAACTGCTAATACGTATACGTGACGACACATCCACGAATACGAAGGTGGGAAAGACTGCTGACAACAACCGCAAGGGGGAAAAAATAGTGACAACAACAAACACAACGGTGTCGGCAGCATCCAAGCGGCAGAGCAGCAGTCCGCAATAACCAGACCGCGGAAGGGCGATACGCGCCGTCCGACGTCGCGGAATGAAGACTCCAATTGTCCATATATCGAAGCCACGAGGAAGGCAGCATGCTCACCAGCAGGTGAGGCAACGTGCGAGCCACGAAGAAAAACAATGCGCGCACCAACAGCCGAGGCAACAAGGTCGAAGACAGCTCGGACAGCGATAATCTGGATGTGGAGAAAATCCTGCGTTACTACCCAAGAGCCGAGGCGAAACCAGACGAACGGAACCTGGACAAAATCGCCAGAAAGAGTGAGAAAACATCTCAGTCGTTGCATAGCAGAGAAAATTAAATTAACCTCGAGTAAAACGCCTATGGTGGACTTGGAATCACCAATGATGGCTATACGGGAAGATGCGGGGAGCTGGAAACAAACCTCAGCATGATCTACAGACAGCAAATGCCCTGCAGTGGAATAGTATATTGTGCAACAAGGGTCGAAAGTTGGCAATTGCGGCGAGTGTGAGGTTTGCTGCCCGAGCGAAGCGAGGGCTGCAATCACACGAGTCGCAATTGCCATTTCGACCCGTGTTACACATCATACTTTTTGTAACGAGTGCACGAATCTGCGGCACTTGGAATGGCAGTCGCGCGAGACGAATACTGAAAAGTGAGGTTGTGATTGAAGGGACGAAAGTGAATGACAGAAACTCCCAAGGGACGAAAGTGAACGAAATGCGAACTGCGCATGCGTGACTCTGTCATTTCACCACAGGTTCGCAACTGACAGGGAAACGGCCACTTTCGGCTCGCAAGACTGCCATGGAAAGTGCCGCGATTCGTGCACGTGTTACAAAATAGTACATTACGTTACAAGGGAGGAAAGTGCAACTTTTCACCGAGTGTGAAGTTTGATGCCCGAGCGAAGCGAGGGCAGAAATTCACACGAGGTGAAAAGTTGCACTCCTCCCATGTAACGTACTATACTTTTCTCCCGATTTCGCTAAAAAATAACCACATTTCGTGTGTGCAACGCGGACGGAAAATAACCTCATTTTTGACAAGTGACGACACGCATGCGTAGTACGCTTCCCATTACTCCCGCGCGGGCAGGAATGAGCTGATTACCTCCCTAGGGAGGTAATGAAAGCGGACTGCGCATGCGTAAGTCACGCGTCAAAAATGAGGGATTTTCCGCCCGCGTTGCGGACACGAAATGGGGTTATTTTAGCGGAGTCGGGAGAAAAATAATAAACTATGGAAGTTACACTTCGAAATAAGGTGCAATAGTCTTCCTAGAGCTGGCACCGTGAAGGTGGTGCGACTGGCATATCAACGGTACGAATACACGAATGGTACAACACAGACCGAGGCACGCGGAGGAAATCCCGCAGAGTAGACACCCGGTTTGAGGATAACGGGCAAGAGGGGCTGGAAAATTGATATCAACCTCGACAATCAGCCGTACACCCATAAAATCTATTTGACACGTTGTCAAACCCACGTGGTACAAATGGATGTTGGGAAATTACCTCGTCCATGGCTCTGCGATAGGAGGAAGCAACCGCATATTTATGCCAAGACTACGCCCAGGGTTTATAAGAATAAATAACCTGTTGTTCATCTACAGACTAATGTAATCCTCTTAAATGGGAAGAGATTACACAACGAAAGATAGAGCATTTGGGAGCTGAATAGGAAGCCTTCTGATTATTCGACGACGTTAGCTCTATGGACAGTCAGTGAAGAGCTTCTCAGCACGCACAGCACGTGCAACGACCATTCAGGTGGATGCAAAACCCACCCAAACTGTCCAAATACAATTGCTAATCGGTCGTTTGGGAAAAAGATGACATCAAAGGAGTACAGACGAAGCGAACGCGTTCTAACAAACTCGGAGGAGGAAATCCGGTTGCAATGCGTTACCAAGGGGAAAGTGTGCTCAGAAATTCCGGAAAATGCGAAGGTTTAATTCTGAATGAGGCAGAGCAACACGCCATAAAACAAACGGCCATGTTCAAGCCTATTTGGGTCAGTCCCTCCTTAAGGGAACGGATCCACTACCCATCTGCCAATGACATGCAGAATGGACGATGAAGACATAAAATGAATGGGAAAGTTGTGACCAGCGAATAATCAATGCAACGACAGCGGTGACGAGATCGAGAATCACGGGGTTCGGCAACGACAGAAAAATCTGGAATCAGGTCCGGATGGAAATCATACCGTCCGAACTTGTGTTCCGACGCAAACTTATACGGTCACAACACGAACCATATTCCGAACGCGGGAAGATAATGAACCTGCATGGCAACAGGAATTCGAAGAATCAAGAATCTATACGTGTGGGCTGTTCAACCCGAAAACTTCGGCACACCATAACCGAAATCCAGCCGTCGTCTCCAGCGTCAACGGATACGACGAAAATATGGGAACCCGTGGGACAGCTGGATGGTGAACAATGCACGTTGGCCGATGAAAAGATGAACCTCAATGGAAGAATGAAGACAGGAAAACAATTCTTAAAGCAGAATGAAGACGGAAAACCTTCTCTTACGAGCGAGCAGGATTTCGCAATACAATTACCCTCCTGGAGGGAGAGGAGGAAGCTCCTGGTTAACAAGGTATGTCGCCTATACCGAGTTTGCGGCTATCGAACGAATTCGTCCCAAGGTAACACGTGAGAAGCACCTGCAAAACCAAAAACGACGGGGTCATGGGGAACTACAGGACAATAGTCACATCAAGTAGCCAGGGAACTATAGTATTGGATGAAAAGGAAAACATAAATTATCAGTCCGAATAGGCGAGTGGCCACCAAGCGAGCTGACGGTTTAGATCATGGAAAGAATAAAATTCCGGAGGAAAAGATGGAATTTTTATAATCAAGCTCAGAGCAAAAAATTATCTCCCGCAGCAGGAGCCATACGCCGCATTTCCTCCAGAAACATCGGCATGAGTGCGAAATAATAGTTAGCACGGACAACCAATACGAAGAGGGTCACCAGGGCATATGCTGGGAAAGAATCGGCAAGAAGAAGTCTCAGATCTCCACAGCCAAAAGTGACATATGCAGATCATTGAATCAACAGCAACCGTCAAGCAATCGAATTCCATCAACGGAGACCTCGACGTGGTCCACCAGCAGGCAACGAACGTGGGACGTCGGTCGAAATCCATCAGCAATAGGCTTGGCTGCGATCAACCGCAGATGAACGAGCAACGCAAACAACTGAAAAGTCGCTTTATGGGGAAATAATCGACTGAAAGAAACAAAATCCTGGAGCAAATGAAGAGCACCCAGATGGCGGATGGAAAGTCCGAACAGGGACACACGCACGTCCCAGGAAGTTCAGTGGAATACCGTTCTACAACTTAATGGACAGACAACATTGAGGAAAAGCACCAAGAAGCTCACCCTATCTAAAAAATCCAGGGAAGGGAGAAATTTGGATAACGGTGTCGGCGGAGCGGAAAACAAGAAATACGGGGAAAACCATTTATTGAAATTTACATAAAGGTAAATACAAGAAAAGAGGACGGCTTGATTAAGAATTTCGTCAGGAAGGACTACGAGTCCCACTCATCGCCATCCTCGTCGCTGTCTCTCTCTGCTCCCGCCGGACGGACGATAATACCTGGGGCCAGCCAGGCTCCAGAAGCCAAATAGTGTCCCACTCGGACCATATAGTCACCAGCGAAGCGTCCACGGAACGAGCGACCCGGGAAACCAGGATCCTGGATGCGGATCCGAGGCCCTAAGATCCTCGGTTCTGCTGGAACCGAAGCTCCTGCTGGTGGATCGGGCGAGCAGTACGGGAGTCGGACATCCTCCGGACAAGTGGGAGCCGATGGTACGGCCTCAGGTTCCAGTGACCAGTCGAGACGATTATTCTCCTCGCTGTCATCATCCGGCCGAGCCGGGTGGTTGACGGTCCTTCCTGGCAACCAACGCCCAGAAGCCGAATGACGTCCTGCCGAAGTTCGACGATGATCTCCCGGATGACGGCCACGGGCCGCACGGGAACCAACCAGGGGCTGTGATGAATCACCAGGCCCTGAGGACGACGTCACTGACGAGGACCGGAATCTCTACAAAAAGCGATAAGAATTAGCAAGGGGAAAATCAGTAGATTATCAAAGTGGCCATTGACGTCCGGTAAAATAAATAACTGGGTAGCGGGTAAAACTGCCCAAGGAAAGAAATAAGCGGGATAATTATGAACTAATAATTATAAGAAGCAAGAAATAACGGTTTACATGGTTTACGCCACTACGTGTGGGTCCCGTTTCAGGAAATAATTTCGCCCCATACGGGAAATGGCAGTAATTTTTCCAAGGAATATGCAAGTTAAACAAAAAGTTCAAGGGCGAGCCCATAAATTGCCAAGAGAATTTCTCATTAAGCAATACTACGTGATTTTTCATTGCAAAAAGTTATTGCGTACTAAAGTTGCAAAAATACAAAGGGGTACCAATAAGGGCCCAGTGTCGTATAAAAGAGCGGGTTAATAAGAGGAACGGAAAAGACAATTTAGATTTTCAATTTTAATAATGAAAGAAACTTACCTTTGCTGGAGGACTCATGGCGATGCGGTTGGCAGGAACTTCACTGATCACGTTGCGAATCGAAGACTTAATGACAATAAGTCGCGGAACTGCCGTTAATATAGGGACTAAATAGCTTCGGTAGCAGAAAAAGAGTTTCCGCAACCGAGTGCATTGACCGCATCGGGCATCGACCTCACGACGCAGCATTTTAGCGAATAAACTGATGGGTAAATTCGGTAGAATGTCATCAGAGCCGTTCACTAGCATTTAAATTATTTTACAGAAGCGCGGTGCTAAAGTATGTCGAAGCGCGTTCTAGTGGGTTGTCGCCACTAATGGAAAAATGATCTAACTATCGTAAGAAAGCAAGTAAATTCAATATCGTAACCCCCACTCTAAACCAGTAGTACATTAATTTGTTAAATTTTGATGGTATCACGGTGCTCGCCAGGAGACGAGCGAAAAGAAATTAGAATTTCTTTTCTTTTAAGGGGGGAGGAATGTTGTGCCCAGCGTACAACGATAAAGTCGATGTGCGGCATTGCACACATCAACGATGATGTCGATTCGTGGCGTTACGCGCACATCGACGATAGTGTCGATTCGCGGCGCTACGCACACATCGACATACGCGCGCCGCGGCCAGCGGGCCGGCGGCAGCGCGAGCAGGCAGGCAGGCGGGCGCGGGGCGCGCGGGCAGGCGAGCGCGCGGGCAAGCGAGCGCGCGGCCAGGCCAGCGAGCGTGCAGGCGAGCGTCGCCGTCGCCTTACCGACCATACAGCTGAGTCGGCATTTCGGCAATCGGTGTAACACTCGTACCGTATGGTATTAATGTATACGATACTCGGTGCATCTTCGGTACCGAATGTAGAGCAGTAAAAGATAAACAGAGATTGCCGAAATTAGGGCAAATGCTGAGGTGTCTGTTCTCTTACCTGTATATAAGGACCAGAGAGCAGACACTCGTCAGTCATAATCGACTCCTGGAACTGTACGGTTGGTCCGGGGTAAATATCCGAGCAAGGGATTTTACCAAATAAGGTCAGAATAACTTAATTATAGTGTTTTTAATTAGAATGTGTAAACAATCTAAAACTTGTTTAATTGAAATATATAAACAATATAAACATTGTTAAATACCAAGTGTAAACAAACTAACATTGTTAAATTCGGAAGTAATAAATTATTGTTTCATATAAATATTCGTGTATCACTTGGGTTCCAACCCTTAACTGACTAAGTCCCAAAATAATTCTTGAGGTCAACCCTCAACGCCGGCGCTCGGAGTAGCTAACCGGGTTTCGGCGGTATAACAATGTAAAAAAATCTCACTACAGAAATAAATAAATGTACTTACTGTAGTTCAGAAGTTCTTGTAGATCAAAACTGCAATGTCGCTGACGTCGGGGTTGACCAAAAGGATCGATGAAGGGGCGTTGTCAAAAAAATATTCAAATGTACATCTCTTTCGTTTCAAATAGAATAATCGTTTGGGTTTTTATTAAAAAATTAATTAAGGCACTTTGGAAAAGTAAATGGCTGTTCGATATTCCCATTACAAAAATTGGCACGCGATATTTGGTATAAAATGAATAATTATAATAATAATAGGAACAAAAACTTTACTTAATAGCTCAATCCAGATTCTTGAAATAAAATTATAATACTTTGGTAAAAACCAAAGAAAACACCCCAGAACGAAATCCTCGAAGGGAAATATTCGAACCGAGAAAAAATTATTAAATTAACGTCTGGATTTAACATTCGGTAGAGTCAGTAGAAAGTAAAGAGAAATATTTACTAAGTCCAAAGTCTTAAAACACAAATATTTTCTAAGTCTAAAGTCTTAAAACACAAATATTTTCTAAGTCCAAAGTCTTAAAACACAAATATTTTCTAAGTCCAAAGTCTTAAAACACAAATATTTTCTAAGTCCAAAGTCTTAAAACACAAATATTTTCTAAATCCAAAGTCTACAGAAAAGAATAATTTCCAAGTCCGAAGACTGCAAAAATGGTCCGAGTCTATCACCTTATTTCTTTCTTCACTACGAAAATTATGAGTCTACATTTAAACAGAGTAACGTTACTAGGGATTAAGCTGGCGAAGAGAAGAGCCGTCGAAACTCGCAGATTATAACTGCCACTATTCACTTTACACTGGATGAATATAGGTCTTATATAGGTCGCTAATGCGCACTAACCATCTCACCGATATGGGGTGGGAGTCCTTCAAAAGTACAGGTAGACCTAATACATCTTTAGTTTCACAGGGGAAAAACACGTACTCTGATTGTTATAAAATTCCCTACTCCATATTTCTTATTATCAAATTGCTCCGTTAATAAAAGGCGAATTTCGGCAATTTCTCGACGTCATCTATACGTTCGTAAAATAATACAGAAGTTCGCTTTTTCCGGAGTTATATATATCTATTATGCATTGAGATATGTGATTTATTACGTTTCTTGTGTCTCTTTTCTACACCTTCGACTGGTCATTCTGCCTCTAACTAGCAACATAATGCATTGGTGTGCGCCTTGTACGCGATATCGCTTGCATATGCGGGCGTACGTGCCGTTCTTCATGCATTTTTCGTTTAGTTCCTTCTTGGTTCTAATTCGGTGATTTGAACTATTTTTTCTACAAGGATTATCATTTACAATTTCAGGAATAATCAATTATTGATTGGGATTTTTCAACATTATATTAGTAAGTTATGCAAGAATAAAAACGCGTATTTCTCCGTTAGTTCGGGCTCTCACTCGTTAGGAATTCGTCCGATATTATATCTTATTTTGCTATATTTTCATACTGGTCCCTTGTCGTGGCGATGTGATTCTTTAAGTATTATAATTCAAGCAGCTTAGGTTGGAACGTCTATAATTTCCATCTCTAATAATAGCAATGTGCAAATTATTGGTTCTCTTATTTCTTAACTCCGTAAATTAATAATTACAAGAGTCATTCCTTCAGTTCAAACAATCTTGGTAAGAGTTTACAGTTTTACCGTGTACCTATTTAATGAAATTAACATGATTTAATTGTTCTTTCTGCATTATCAAATGAGTACCCTCGAATAATCGCAAAATCATTTATTTAATGTAAATAGTTAAATTTAATTAAAAGATTTTTATGCTACGACCAATTTTTAAAATCTGGTATAAAACACATATTTAATATTTAATTTTATTTATTGTGTACTCGAAAATGTGAGCGAGGCAGAGATTAGGTTTTTGACATTCCTTCAGAAAGCATTGGGCGTTGGCGCCCCGTCTCGTCTTAGCGGCATGCGGTAATACGCGTGTGCCCCGAGATCCGTAGTTAATGCGAATTATCGCACAATTGGCTCGCGCGGAGCGATTGATGGTTCATTTTTTCCACGCTGTTACCACTTGAAAACATCTCACCACTACTGTAGTAGCTGGCGAGCATGCTTCTGGCAACACGTAGCCGTCTCCGAGGGGCAGCATAACAGTAAGGCCCGACATTGACCTTGCCTTGCATTTCTCCTCATCGATCGATAAAACGGCGCTTCCCGCTCCGTGGATGCTCTATATCGATGGACGTATCGTATTTCCTTCTCTCGTTTTCGCCACTTGTATTCTATTCTCGGGATCTTTTAAACTTTTAATTTGACTGAGTTATTAACAAATTGTTTAAATTTTTTTTTTTAATTTTCATAGTTACGTCAGGACGTAACACCATGCTCTCACCGTCTTGTCACCTTGTTTTCAACATGCGCTCGGCTTGTTATCACCTTATTCCTACCGCTTGCACACTACAGTCGAGTCGCAGACCAACATTACACTAACTTGGTTCGCCATATTTTTATGCTTATTTGTCAACGCATTGCTTAAGGTGGTCCTTGCGCTTAAAGTACATTTCGCAGAAATTAGAGAAAAATGAGAGAGAATTGAAAAAACTTCTCGATGATGAAGAAATCTGAAGAAATTCCTGCACATTAAAGGTACTGAGAAAATTAATTTTGCATAATAATCCCCTTACACTTCCTCTCATTTCGCTATCACCGTGTATCATCTTGATTCCCCTTACTCTCCCCTTCTTCTCGCCATACACTCACCTTGCTCTCCCCTTACTCTCACCATTCTCTCCCCTTCCTCTCACCATTCTCTCCCCTTACTCTCACCTTCCTCTCACCATTCTCTCCCGTTGCACTCACCTTACTCTCACCATGCTCTCCCCTTACTCTCACCTTGCTCTCACCTTGATCTCACCTTACTCTCACCTTACTCTCCCCTTGCTCTCACCTTCGTCCGCAGGCACTGTAAACAGCAGGAGCAATAGCAGCGACTCTCCTGCGAAATCCGACAAGCGAATTGGAAATTAATTTGTCTCGATAGATAGCCAATTTTCGGGTCCAGAGACGAATTTGATACGGTACGGCATGTTGGCATAGGCTCGCACCGTGTCGACAATAACTTTTATATTTTTTTTACATCTGTGAATGGGATGTTAATATACCGAAGCCGATACCGATAGATCTATTGAAACGCGTAAATCGCAATTTTCAACAGTCAATCAGTTTGATCGGTTCGACAAAATTCAATAAGTTAAAATTATTAACATTTATCAGAGCGTTCTCCACACCAGGTTCTCCCCGCAGCATTTCTAAACAACAACAACGAAATGCAATTTTTCTTTTTTCCTGGTGAATGGTTAGATTTCCCGTCCAAAGACGAATTCGATACGGTACGGGGATGTTGGCATAGGCTCGCACTGTGTCAACAATAACTTTTATATATTTTTTTACATCTGTGAACGGGATGTTAATATACCGGAGGCGATACCGATAGATCTATTGAAACGCGTAAATCGCAATTTTAAACATTCAATCAGTTTGATCGGTTCGACAAAATTCAATATGTTAAAATTATTAACATTTATCAGAGCGTTCTCCACACCAGGTTCTCCTCGCAACATTTCTAAACAACAACAACGAAATGCAATTTTTCTTTTTTCCTGATGAATGGTTAGATTTCCCGTCCAAAGACGAATTCGATACGGTACGGGGATGTTGGCATAGGCTCGCACCGTGTCAACAATAACTTTTATATATTTTTTTACATCTGTGAACGGGATGTTAATATACCGGAGGCGATACCGATAGATCTATTGAAACGCGTAAATCGCAATTTTAAACATTCAATCAGTTTGATCGGTTCGACAAAATTCAATATGTTAAAATTATTAACATTTATCAGAGCGTTCTCCACACCAGGTTCTCCTCGCAACATTTCTAAACAACAACAACGAAATGCAATTTTTCTTTTTTCCTGATGAATGGTTAGATTTCCCGTCCAAAGACGAATTCGATACGGTACGGGGATGTTGACATAGGCTCGCACCGTGTATACAATAACTTTTATATTTTTTTTTACATCTGTGAATGGGATGTTAATATACCGGAGGCGATACCGATAGATCTATTGAAACGCGTAAATCGCAATTTTAAAGAGTCAATCAGTTTGATCTTTCGGTAACGGCTTCCGTATATTATCATCCCATTCACAGATGTTAAAAAAATATATAAAAGTTATTGTCGATACGGTGCGAGCCTATGCCAACATCCCCGTACCGTATCGAATTCGTCTTTGGAAGGGAAATCTAACCATTCATCAGGAAAAAAGGAAAATTGCATTTCGTTGTTGTTGTTTAGAAATGCTGCGGGGAGAACCTGGTGTGGAGAACGCTCTGATAAATGTTAATCATTTTAACATATTGAATTTTGTCGAACCGATCAAACTGTTTGACTGTTTAAAATTGCGATTTACGCGTTTGAATAGATCTTTCGGTAACGGCTTCGGTATATTAACTGTTACCGCGCTCGCGAGTTACGAGCCTCAAAACACGGGCTGGCGACAAAAATCCCCGACAGCTGGTTTTTCCTTGTCCGGGGCGCCATCCACGGTCTTAGCGTGGCCCAGCTGCGAAGTGGTGGAAATAAAAACGGGGACGAGTTGGTTGGCCGGCTAGCCACAGCCTGCACAATGGTAGAGGGGGCGGTTCGGGAACTCGGGGACGAAATATTCGGTCTGGCTCGATTTTACAAAAAAAACAATTCGCGACTCAAAAATATTCACCAGTTCGGGCACAACAAAAACAATTTATTGTCCAAAATGATACTCTCAATTTGTCGCGATACAAAAAGAAAACGGCGCCCTACTAAAATCGGGGAACGGTTACTTAATTCGCCGTTCCCGATTTCCTACCCGGCACGAGCAAATAAAAATATTACACAACAAAAAAAGAAGACTTTAAACGCGAACGCGAGCTAAATTCCGTGACCGGGGACGAAGCCCCGCGCGACAAAGGCCCTACTACGGTCAACCGCTCGACCGACGCAATTCACAATAAAAAAAACAACACGAAAACACGACAAAAATCAAAACAAAAATTGCACGCTGCAATTCGCACGCACCCGGGATGGCCGCGCACAGGCCGACAGCCTCGTGCGCGTGCGACCGATCGCTGGTCGTATCACGAGGCGGCGACAGAAGGTCGCCCGCGAAACTCTCCAACGCCCCCGCGATCGCTCGCACGCACACTTTTCCCGGGGATTGTTCCGCCCCGGTACGCTTACCAAAACGGCGCCGATCGTCCGCCCTTGAGACCGACCGCTCGCGAGCCGAGGACACTCTCACCGCGATCTCGAGAATAATGTTACGCGCACTATACGGGTCCTACCGCGATTATTCCCGCACACGACGGATACCCCACGATCATCGGGCGGTCGTGAAAAACCAACACCCGCGCACCCGGAGACTGTCACTAAAACCGTGAGGAAACCTCCGAGAGGGACCCTACCTCCAAATTCCTCGTTCCGCAACCCAAAAGTCCCGGAAAAACGTTAGCCTCTGTCCCCGCGACGTCGACGCCAACCTCGCGTTACACCGACCGGACGAACAATGACTTGTCTCGACGCGCTCGTCTCCCCGTCCCCTCCCCCCGTCACCCGAAATTCCTTAAATTCGCGCGAACTACCGGTCGCGTAGCGCGACACGCGGGACGACGACGCTGTTGACGCGCGGCGGGGGGGCGGTTTCGCGCGCGAAACTCGAATCGGTAACGCGAGGCGGCGGCGCCGCTGACCCGATTGTTTTACAAGCGAGCAGATAATGAAGAACAAGGCGCTCTTTCGCAATCGCCGGAGACCCCTGGAAAACACGAGAGACCCTCAAATAATTCGGCGACGCATCGATTGATGAATTTCACGCGAAGCGCCGAGCAGCACGCGGCCGAGCAGCAGTAGCCCGCCGCGGTGGGGGAAACGACGACGGCGGCGAGGCGCGAAGTCTCGCGCGACAGCAGCTGATCGGCGGCTGTTCGCAGGCGGTCGTAGGGCTCCCCGCTCTCCGTCTCCCTCCCAGCAGTGACTCGTCGCTGGCTCTTCGCGGGCGGCAGGGTCTCTCCGTCCTTCTCTCTCGCGTAGCAACGGCGGAACCCGGGAATTTTCAACTCCCAGGGAATCGGTGACCGTAGCCGACGGCGCTCTCCCTCTCGTCGCAGTGCATCTCGTCAGCGTCGGGTGCATTAAAAAAAACAATAAAAAAAACAGTCAGATCAGTGAGTCTTTTCGTTCGGTGAGAGTGCCCCGGGGAGGATTGTTCGCCGGGTGGCCCGCGAGGTCGGCGATCGACGCAAAGAAGGCCGTACTACAGTGCCCTCTTTGTAACGCCCTTAAAAAGCGCGTTACATAACATCCCATTCACAGATGTAAAAAGAAATATAAAAGTTATTGTCGACACGGTGCGAGCCTATGCCAACATGCCGTACCATATCGAATTCGTCTTTGGATGGGAAATCTAACCATTCATCAGGAAAAAAGAAAAATTGCATTTCCTTGTTGTTGTTTAGAAATGCTGCGGGGAGAACCTGGTGTGGAGAACGCTCTGATAAATGTTAATAATTTTAACATATTGAATTTTGTCGAACCGATCAAACTGATTGACTGTTTAAAATTGCGATTTACGCGTTTCAATAGATGCATCGGTATCGCTTCCGGTATATTAACATCCCGTTCACAGATGTAAAAAAATATATAAAAGTTATTTTCGACACGGTGCGAGCCTACGCCAACATCCCCGTACCGTATCGAATTCGTCTTTGGACCGGAAATCTAACCATTCACCAGGAAAAAAGAAAAATTGCATTTCGTTGTTGTGGTTTAGAAATGCTGCGGGGAGAACGCTCCTGGTGTGGAGAACGCTCTGATAAATGTTAATAATTTTAACATATTGAATTTTGTCGAACCGATCAAACTGATTGACTGTTTAAAATTGCGATTTACGCGTTTCAATAGATCTATCGTTATCGGCTTCGGTATATTAACATCCCTTTCACAGATGTAAAAAAATATAAAAGTTATTGTCGACACGGTGCGAGCCTATGCCAACATGCCGTACCGTATCAAATTCGTCTCTGGACCCGCTAATTGGCTATCCATCGAGACAAATTAATTTCCAATTCGCTTGTCGGATTTCGCAGGAGAGTCGCTGCTATTGCTCCTGCTGTTTACAGTGCCTGCGGACGAAGGTGAGAGCAAGGGGAGAGTAAGGTGAGAGTAAGGTGAGATCAAGGTGAGAGCAAGGTGAGAGTAAGGGGAGAGCATGGTGAGAGTAAGGTGAGAGCAAGGGGAGAGAATGGTGAGACGATGGTGAGAGTAAGGGGAGAGAATGGTGAGAGTAAGGGGAGAGCAAGGTGAGTGTATGGGGAGAAGAAGGGGAGAGTAAAGGGAATCAAGATGATACACGGTGATAGCGAAATGAGAGGAAGTGTAAGGGGATTATTATGCAAAATTAATTTTCTCAGTACCTTTAATGTGCAGGAATTTCTTCAGATTTCTTCATCATCGAGAAGTTTTTTCAATTCTCTCTCATTTTTCTCTAATTTCTGCGAAATGTACTTTAAGCGCAAGGACCACCTTAAGCAATGCGTTGACAAATAAGCATAAAAATATGGCGAACCAAGTTAGTGTAATGTTGGTCTGCGACTCGACTGTAGTGTGCAAGCGGTAGGAATAAGGTTATAACAAGTCGAGAGCATGTTGAAAACAACGTGACAAGACGGTGAGAGCATGGTAAGCTCGTTACAGCAATCCAAAATCGAGCACCGACTCAACTGGGCACAAGGCACAAAAACATTATGAAACTTAATTTTTTCTTTAAAAAAAATAATATTTTTTGAAAATACAGAATTAATTTCGCTCGCGCTGAACGTGCGAGCCACACGCGTCTGCTCGCTGCGCATACAAAGAGCGAGAGACGCGTAGCGTTTGTCGTCGCACACCGGGCGTCGGCCAGACACCATGCGTAGAGAGAGGCTCTCTACTCCGGTAGAAGCTGCTCTATCTCGCTTGACGGTCATTCATCCGGCCGGTCAGTCATCGGGACCGAATTTCGATACCGACAGCCCGAGCTCCGAGCGAACAGTTGGCAATCACCCACACGAACGCACACAGCCGTCACAGCCGCGCGGCAACTTCGCGTCGAACTGAGATCGCGAAAGAAAAGACTGACGCTTCCACTCAGCGAGGCATACGACGCCTCTGCATCTGTGTGAGTCCGACGCACCCCTCACACACAGGCAAATTTCAATCGAGTAGAACTTCCACAATTTTGCGAATTGGAAGCTCAAACTTCGCAGGTCCATTTCTGTGTCCATCAGCTACCTTCATGCCTCCGGAGCTTCAGTACTTATGAAACACCCTGTATATGCGAGAGAGACAGCCCTATAGGCGTTTAACATTGGGCGGCGAAGTTCCGAGGGAAGTATCACTGCCTCTTATGGCGATGTAAAACATCCATGTCGGGTCCTCTCGGTATCAAAAACTGTAATGAACGTTTTTGACGGATATTTGCGATTACAGCTAAAAAAAATTCATTCCCTGCGGTTTTCTCCAGTGCTGGGAATGAATTTCTTATTTTAGCTGTAAATGCAAATATGCATAAAAAAACGTCTATTACATTTTTTATTACCGCAGTCGGTATTTCACATGCCCTTAAGGTAGTCCTTGCGTCTAGTATTCATTTCGCATAAATTCGTGAAAAATAAGGGAGATTTGTAAACACTTCTCGATGGTATAAAAATCGGAAAAAAATCATGCACATTAATGTTGCTGAAAAGATTAATTTGGCATAATAATGATTCTAAAATGTTATTAACAAATTGATGATAAAAAACATTTTTTAACAAATATCTCGATGACCCAAGTTGTTTTTTGATGAAAATGATTCGTTCATTTGTGTGAATACGTATTGTTAAAGGTAACAAGAAATCTTCTATTACCAACGCAGACGCTCTATGCGACGATAACCGCGATCTACACTACCGGCGGATTACGTAGATCCCTTTTTGTAATTTCCCTGCCGATATACGCGCTCCGCTACGCGCTACGTGATCACGCTGTTTCCTCGGGCTTTACATATCGTGAAAATGTCCACCCACGTAATTAACATCCTTATGTATTGTAACGTGGTGGGGGTAAATTTCCCCGTTACAATTGGCTGTCGCGATTGACGTCAAGCTTTAAGCCTTCCGCTGTCGAACCTCCCCGGGACCGTTAATTTTGGTTAGAATTAAGCTAGGTGTAGATCTATTGTTTTTTCGTTGTCGTTTCGCGAATAGCTTTGTATATTTTTTTTGTAATTACTCCTCCCTCACTGGCCCACTGAAAATTTAGCTTCTCGTCTCCGGGAAAATTGAGTCGCCCCTCGAGACCTCCAGTTAGGGTGACGTCACGCCACCGTGACGGGTACCAGCCTCACGGACTTGAGGAATCCGGGAGGTCTTGGTCAGCGCCTCACCGGTCGGAGGGAGTGGATGCCCACGACCGGGTAACCTCACGGCGAGATCATCCACCTCGTCGTGGGAGTCAGCTGAGGCGGGGAGCCATGGATGCCCGCATCTGACGGGCCTCATCGGTTGCCCCGTCCACCAATAGGGCACAGTTCCGAGCACGTTAGATGTCCGGACTGTTGCCTGGTATCGGTGGCAAAATTAAACGCCCCGGAGCAGCCCCGAGACGCCAACGGAATCGTCGCCGACCACCGGGCGACCGCGCGGGAAAAATGTGGGACAATTTTTGGAGTGGCCCAAGGTCCTTTGCCGGTCCACCCCGAGAAGCGGCGCCTCCAACACCCTGGCCGCTCACGGGACCCCGCGACGGCGAGAGCGAGCTCTGACAGCGGAGTTGTCGTCAGCATGGGCTGAGGCGGGGCCTCAATTTAGCTGTCGGCGGTGCACGGTTCTCTGGTTCGGAGTCCCAGTTGTCCGAACGACCCGGTAGTGCGTACTGTCAAGAGCACTCGGGTCACGCTGTCGAGAACGCGGCACCGCGGACACATTTTCGGAGAGAAGAGGAGTAAGGAGTCGAGGAGGTTCGAGAGGGGAGCGACGACAGCGAGGTACCGACAGCGACGATCGGCACGCGCCGGAAAAATTCGGCAATTTACCCCGGGGAGGGGATTAGTCTCGGAGCTGGACAGATCGAGAGCGATCGACAGCACTCTTCGTGACGAGCAGTGATCGACAGCGGACGTGGATTCGTGATTGTGGAAATTCAGCGCTTTCGGACCCGATTGGTATTCAGCCGCCACTTCCCGGAGAGAGAGAGAGACTAGAACTGAGGAATAAGCCAGGGCCAGTGAGGGTAGTAAGTACCCGGCAGTCGGGAGAATTTGTAACCCCTTTTTGTTACCGGAAAATTGTAATTGTTAAATTAATAAGGAATAATTGAAAGTCGTTAAGGCCCCGGGAGAGAGGCTGCTCTCGCGAAGGGTCCACTCTCTAGCTTTAAGTTGTAGGATCCTAATTGTAGCAAGTGAATTGTTTTTTTGTTGTAGTACGCGCTGTCGACCCCGGTAGGAAAATAGTCATAACGAAAATCAGTCGACCACTATTTACGCCATAACCCCGACAGCACAGTATGACTAGTTTCGCCGTTCGTGAAATTTGAGCTAAATAGTTACGATTCGTGTTCAGATCGAGTCGAACCCCCCACCTCCCCTCAACTCGCAATAATCCGGCTCGTTTTTCTCCCCTCTTGGCTGATTATAACCGTGGTAGACGAAGCGCGTTCTTCTTAATTAATGTGTTATTTTTATGATAATTGCGTAGTCCGTTCGTTATTTATTTGATTGAATTTCTTATTATCGTTATCATTTGAAGCGCACGTTCCATAGTTAGTCGTTCACGATAGCGCTGGTAACCGCGCGAACCACCTTAGGGTGGCTGAGGTAATCGTTAAGTCCGGGTAGAGCGGCCGGTAACAATCTGTGGACGTAGCCGAGTCCGCTGGAATTTCGCGCTGTCGTGCCGGGGATAGATTTCCCAGGGAACGCCCGGTTCTATTTAGTATCGCCACCCAAAGCCGATTCCAGAAGGAGAAATACGTTGCGCCGTCGCCTATTCCCGTGTTACCGTTATCCGTGGTTATTTGTATGATTCGAGAGTTATAGATGGTTAAGAAATTCAGTTCAGCTAGTCGTTATTCGGTTCAAGTAGTAAATAATGGCTAAGTAATAGTAGTCGGAGTCGTCCGTACGACGGAACGTTTACCGGAAAATCTAAAGGCCCGCGCTTAAGTTGTTGCCGTGGCTAATAGTTGTCATCGATTGTCTTTTGATTGTTTTTTTTTTTTTTTTTTTTCGGGAGATTATGTTCTCGCGGTAATTCCGTTCCGTTACCCCGATTCAATAAACCAGCTTTATATTTTAATTGATACTGTTTTTTTATTTTGCGTAAATTAATTCTGTTTGGTTGTCGTGATTACTCCCCTCCCCAGAAATCAGGAACCGTGAGCTAGCGGGTTATTGCCGCCACTCCTACTCCGTCGTTTTCCCTAAAACGAGCTAGAGCCGAGTCGCATCGGTGAAAATTTTGTAAGGGTCACCCGATTGCAATTTTCAACATGATTTTTATCATTATTAGCATCGTTTTATATTGCAGATAAGAACGCTGATGAATCAACGATAGCTGCAGTTTCCACTGACCACAGATCGGAAAATATGACCGACGATAACTCTGCTCCGTTCAATGCAGAATCTACCGAACGTGACACTGAAGACTCCATCAACGATCTGTCACGAAACGAAACATGTGACGTTGAAGGACCCGAAGTAATCGACGATTACGTCTCCGACAATCAACACTACAACTCCAATGAACATCTCGAGACGTCGAACGATACTCGATTTGGAACAAGGAACGACGACGAGAACAAAGTGACAAGCCTGGACGAAAACGGAAACGTCAGCCCGCGGACGGCGTCGGTAGACGAAGTCGAGCATCCTGTGATAAGTTCCAATAAAGAAGTGCAGGAAGAGAATAATAACGGACAGTCAAACTGCAAAGAAGCACAAAATCAACGAGCCCAGACAATTGCCACTGCCAAAAGAAGAGGAGCCACGTCGGAAGAATGGGAGAAGCACTTGCATTGGCCGGAGACTGGAAACACGGTAACTCCAAAAACAGCGAAAAAACCAATGCCGTATGCCTTAACATCCGAAAAGTGGAAGCAACATTTTGAACTCCAAAAGCAAAAAGAAACTGAACGATTGAAAATTGCTGCTGAAAAGTTGGAGTTGAGGAAGCGAAAAAAGGAAGCGAATGACAAAGCAGCTGCTGAACGTTTGGAAGCGAGAAGAGTCAAGAAAGAAGAAGCTGACGCTGCCAAACGAGAAAAAGCAAAAATACAACAGGAAAAGGCGAGGTTGAGAGCAGAGAATAGAAAAATAAAGCAGGAGTTCGACAAAGAACAAACCACGAGGAAGAGAGACGTTGACGTGAAAAAACGTTCAACGGAACCGGCACCAAAAACTTCAAAAGAAGAGAAAATGTAGCTACGTCAACAACTATTAATCCAACAAAGACTGAAACATAACTGTAATTTTTCAAAATATTTTCTAATTTGTTATGTATTTCTATAGTATAGATGTAATGCAGAAATGTATATTTGTTGGGACGAAGCTGCGAGAGAATAAAGTGCGACGCTGTGATAAAGATTTTAGGAGTGTCCATTCATTGGGAAGGGAGCGTCCATTCAATGGGAAAAGTGTCCATTCATTGGAATATCGGGCATCACGATATATTTTGTTAATTTTCTAGTAAACCATTAAAAATAATGGTCTAAAAACATTGTATGTTGAAATGAATTATATATATGAGCAATCGGTACGTGTTTCAAGAAGTTCGACGTAAATGAATGTTATTGTAATGCTGTCAAAGTTGTCGTGTTCCTTAAGTGTCCAGTAAATGGACGATTCACCCTATCATCAAACGTTCGCACCTGTAGCGCGCCTCGAGACCATACGGCTGTTCATGGCCATTGCCGTCCAATATGGACTCAAGGTCCATCCGATCGACGTGGTGACTGCGTACTTGAACGCAAGCCTCGAAGAAGAGGTCATCATGGAAGTGCCAGAACGAATGGAAGAAGCGCTCGAGAAGATAACTTCCACCGAAGAGGAAGATTCAACGATCAAACTGAGAGCAGCCGAGATGCTCAAGTCTCTACACACCGGAGGAAACGCCTGTAAGCTTAATAAAGCGCTTTACGGGCTCCGTCAATCGGGACGCCAATGGCATTCGAGACTGGACAAGAAATTGAGGAGTCTTCATCTCACATCGGCGAAGGGAGACCCATGCTTGTACGTCGCACGTCGCGGCTCTGATATCCTGCTGTTGCTAATATACGTAGATGACATCCTCATAGCATCGCGGGATCTGGAATGGATAGCCGAAATCAAACGCAGCCTAAACGAAGAATTCGACGTTAAGGACCTCGGCCTGGCAACGTTCTGTTTGGGGCTTGAAATAAACCAGAACGAGGACGAGATAACGCTCACTCAGAGCGGATACGTCATTGATACACTACGCCGTTTCGGCATGGAAAACTGCAACCCGGTCGCCACCCCAGCGGAGCTTCGTGTAAACCACAAGCAAACGGAAGAATCGACGAGCGCAGTGAACTGGCCTTATCGTGAGCTCATCGGCGCACTTTTATACCTGGCCGTCGCAACACGCCAAGATATCGCCAACACAGTGTCGAGACTTGCTCAGTTCACGACTGCGCCCGAAAAGAATCACTGGATGGCGGCGAAGCGGGTCCTCAGGTACTTGGCAGGCACAATTCGGACGGGCCTGATTTACACACCGACTGGTGAACCCGTCCTTGGATACTCTGACGCAGACTGGGGCGGCGATCTCGAAGATCGAAAATCTTATAGCGGTTACGCTTTTCTTATGAGCGGCGCCGCAGTGACATGGAAATCGCAGAAGCAGAGTACGTAAGTCTTTCGGAAGCCGTCAAAGAAGCTCTACACCTTCGGAGCATCCTCACTGAACTCAGGATGGACGACCTGGCTGATATAACGATATGCATCGACAATCGCGGAGCCCAATACCTGGCAAATGATCCGATATCGCATACTCGCCTGAAACACATCGATATACGATACCACTTCGCCCGGGATGCTGTTCAGAATGGACTCGTGAAGCTGGACCATGTGCCGACCGATCGAATGACTGCAGACGTGCTTACCAAGGCACTCCCACGCGTTGGCCACGAGAGATGCACGAGGGACCTAGGACTCGAGATGACAGAAGAGATTTCGTCGAAATAGCGTGCGCATTGTGGGGGCGTGTTAAAGATAACAAGAAATCTTCTATTACCAACGCAGACGCTCTATGCGACGATAACCGCGATCTACACTACCGGCGGATTACGTAGATCCCTTTTTGTAATTTCCCTGCCGATATACGCGCTCCGCTACGCGCTACGTGATCACGCCGTTCCCTCGTGCTTTACATATCGTGGAAATATCCACCCACGTAATTAACATCCTTATGTATCAAGCTGATATAGTTCAATAAATCAACATGTAATATATTGACGCTTATTTCCGCATCCTTATTTCAACACGTATGAATTTATTCAGATTTTAGAGTTCACGTTGAATTTTCACATATTTTCCCTATAAAAAACACAAATTTAATTGGGCAACGAAGTTCCGAGCGAAGTATCACTGTCTCTTAAGGATGTGGGAACGCGAAGTGTTCAATTCGCATAAATTCGAGAAAAGTGCGAGAGAATTGCAAACACTTCTCGATAGACTGAAAATCTGAAAAAATTCATGCACACTAATGTTACTGAAAAGATTCATTTTGCATAATAATAATTCCAAATTGTTATTAACCTTTTGGAAGTAGCCCACGACCTCGGTGCACATATTTCGCAGGGGATCTTTGCCGTTCTCGGAATTGAAATTGGCGGGCGCGATGCGATTGTTGTCGTCGCCGAGATGCGAGCGCCGTTTTGTAGCATGTGCCGCGCGCCGTTCGTCCGCGTGAACCCCGCTGTTCAATTAATTGGCTTTCAAAACGTTGGGCCGCGGGTTGTGCGAAGAGCCCGGCGGCGATTGGTCGTCACGAATGTCCTCGTTGCGTCGCGCCCGTTGTAATACTTGGTTAAAGAGCCGCCGCGAATTCCTGCTGTACCGACGGGACGTCAACATACGAAAGTTGGATCTGTAAAAAAATTGACATTATCGCACTTCATTATCCGACAACTTCAGAAAACGAAATGAAAAGTAGTTGCCTCAGTACAGCTCGGCTAAACGTAGGCTTCTAAGAAAATTTCGATTACTTCTCATGACTTAAAAATCTGAAAAATAGGCATATTGAAGGTGCTATAGATTGATTTTGCATAATAATAATAATAATATGAAAATGTTATTAACTAATCAATGAAAAAATACATTGTTTAACGAATTACCCGGCAACCCAACTTTTTTGTATGAAAATGATTCATTTATTTTTCCCTATTTCTATCTGCAGAATTTTGCAGTTCTCACCCCTGATTGGGTCTAAAAATTACAATTTCCATAAACCATAGATTTATAGTTAAAAAATTAGTAAATTTTGCTGTTTCCATTGCAGTTGTCGAGATCCCTAATAAGGCCCAGCATGGACGTCCTGAGCGGCCCAGTGTGGACACCGACGGGGGCGACAGGCACGACGGTGACGACGAGGACGACGGCCGGGACGGCGGTGGGGCCGACGGTGGGGACAACGGCGGGGACGACGGCGGGGACGACGGCGGGGACGACGGTACCCGGAGTGAAGGAAGCGACTTCAGGGGTTTCCCGAATGTGGGCATCGGAGTGGAGAACGGCGAGGACAGCGGGGACAGCGATAATGATGAAGGCGAAGATTTTTGCAAAGAATGTGCCGATACCGCGAAAGGCATTTATCCATCGGCGTTGATGCCAGGACACATGAAGGTACGAAAGGATGTAGTAGGCCAAAATATATCATGAATACATACCTTAGGAGAGACCTCAGCTGTATACCTTATGCATATCTGAAATTAAAAAAAACATGATACATAAATGTGCTTCCTAATATTATCATTGCTAATCACTGTTTTATGTATTTAACTTTTTATTTTCCATATTGAATTATCCCCAAACAGCAGGATTTATGTTAAAAAAACGATCTAAAACGCTGGACCAAGCATTATGGCCAAGATGCCAGTAAATTGGCGAGTCGACTAATGAGAATCATTGTCGGCGAGAAAAATTTGAAAGGCATGACCCCAAAAGGCCGGGGAGTCTATAAACGCATTCCTCCGAGAGCGTACCACGCTGTTGAAGGTGAGTTCATTATCGATAGTTGCGATTGCCTAAATTTATAATCCAACTATTCCAAATTTAATTGTTTGTTTTTTTCAGCGTACGTCCACAAAAACGCAACGCCGAAGTTGATCAGTTTAAGATTTCCAAGGGTGATGACGTATTTGTGTTGCACTGTGAGGGCTGCGCGTAAGAGGAAAAAATGATGCCACACCACGAAAACTGCTCTTGTTTTTGCTTCCTCATAGAGGAAGCTTTGTTTTCATGAAAACATTTTTTTTCGAGATTTTCATGCCAGTATGCTTAGAATCACATAAATGTCGAGAAAAGTGGTTTAGAAAAAATGTCCGTATGTATGTGTGTGTGTGTGTGTGTGTGTGTGTGTGTGTGTGTGTGTGTGTGTGTGTGCGTGTGCGTGTGCGTGTGCGTGTGCGTGTGCGTGTGCGTGTGCGTGTGCGTGTGCGTGTGCGTGTGCGTGTGCGTGTGCGTGTGCGTGTGCGTGTGCGTGTGCGTGTGCGTGTGCGTGTGCGTGTGCGTGTGCGTGTGCGTGTGCGTGTGCGTGTGCGTGTGCGTGTGCGTGTGCGTGTGCGTGTGCGTGTGCGTGTGCGTGTGCGTGTGCGTGTGCGTGTGCGTGTGCGTGTGCGTGTGCGTGTGCGTGTGCGTGTGCGTGTGCGTGTGCGTGTGCGTGTGCGTGTGCGTGTGCGTGTGCGTGTGCGTGTGCGTGTGCGTGTGCGTGTGCGTGTGCGTGTGCGTGTGCGTGTGCGTGTGCGTGTGCGTGTGCGTGTGCGTGTGCGTGTGCGTGTGCGTGTGCGTGTGCGTGTGCGTGTGCGTGTGCGTGTGCGTGTGCGTGTGCGTGTGCGTGTGCGTGTGCGTGTGCGTGTGCGTGTGCGTGTGCGTGTGCGTGTGCGTGTGCGTGTGCGTGTGCGTGTGCGTGTGCGTGTGCGTGTGCGTGTGCGTGTGCGTGTGCGTGTGCGTGTGCGTGTGCGTGTGCGTGTGCGTGTGCGTGTGCGTGTGCGTGTGCGTGTGCGTGTGCGTGTGCGTGTGCGTGTGCGTGTGCGTGTGCGTGTGCGTGTGCGTGTGCGTGTGCGTGTGCGTGTGCGTGTGCGTGTGCGTGTGCGTGTGCGTGTGCGTGTGCGTGTGCGTGTGCGTGTGCGTGTGCGTGTGCGTGTGCGTGTGCGTGTGCGTGTGCGTGTGCGTGTGCGTGTGCGTGTGCGTGTGCGTGTGCGTGTGCGTGTGCGTGTGCGTGTGCGTGTGCGTGTGCGTGTGCGTGTGCGTGTGCGTGTGCGTGTGCGTGTGCGTGTGCGTGTGCGTGTGCGTGTGCGTGTGCGTGTGCGTGTGCGTGTGCGTGTGCGTGTGCGTGTGCGTGTGCGTGTGCGTGTGCGTGTGCGTGTGCGTGTGCGTGTGCGTGTGCGTGTGCGTGTGCGTGTGCGTGTGCGTGTGCGTGTGCGTGTGCGTGTGCGTGTGCGTGTGCGTGTGCGTGTGCGTGTGCGTGTGCGTGTGCGTGTGCGTGTGCGTGTGCGTGTGCGTGTGCGTGTGCGTGTGCGTGTGCGTGTGCGTGTGCGTGTGCGTGTGCGTGTGCGTGTGCGTGTGCGTGTGCGTGTGCGTGTGCGTGTGCGTGTGCGTGTGCGTGTGCGTGTGCGTGTGCGTGTGCGTGTGCGTGTGCGTGTGCGTGTGCGTGTGCGTGTGCGTGTGCGTGTGCGTGTGCGTGTGCGTGTGCGTGTGCGTGTGCGTGTGCGTGTGCGTGTGCGTGTGCGTGTGCGTGTGCGTGTGCGTGTGCGTGTGCGTGTGCGTGTGCGTGTGCGTGTGCGTGTGCGTGTGCGTGTGCGTGTGCGTGTGCGTGTGCGTGTGCGTGTGCGTGTGCGTGTGCGTGTGCGTGTGCGTGTGCGTGTGCGTGTGCGTGTGCGTGTGCGTGTGCGTGTGCGTGTGCGTGTGCGTGTGCGTGTGCGTGTGCGTGTGCGTGTGCGTGTGCGTGTGCGTGTGCGTGTGCGTGTGCGTGTGCGTGTGCGTGTGCGTGTGCGTGTGCGTGTGCGTGTGCGTGTGCGTGTGCGTGTGCGTGTGCGTGTGCGTGTGCGTGTGCGTGTGCGTGTGCGTGTGCGTGTGCGTGTGCGTGTGCGTGTGCGTGTGCGTGTGCGTGTGCGTGTGCGTGTGCGTGTGCGTGTGCGTGTGCGTGTGCGTGTGCGTGTGCGTGTGCGTGTGCGTGTGCGTGTGCGTGTGCGTGTGCGTGTGCGTGTGCGTGTGCGTGTGCGTGTGCGTGTGCGTGTGCGTGTGCGTGTGCGTGTGCGTGTGCGTGTGCGTGTGCGTGTGCGTGTGCGTGTGCGTGTGCGTGTGCGTGTGCGTGTGCGTGTGCGTGTGCGTGTGCGTGTGCGTGTGCGTGTGTGTGTGTGTGTGTGTGTGTGTGTGTGTGTGTGTGTGTGTGTGTGTGTGTGTGTGTCTGTGTCTGTGTCTGTGTGTGTGTGTGTGTGTGTGTGTGTGTGTGTGTGTGTGTGTGTGTGTGTGTGTGTGTGTGTGTGTGTGTGTGTGTGTGTGTGTGTGTGTGTGTGTGTGTGTGTGTGTGTGTGTGTGTGTGTGTGTGTGTGTGTGTGTGTGTGTGTGTGTGTGTGTGTGTGTGTGTGTGTGTGTGTGTGTGTGTGTGTGTGTGTGTGTGTGTGTGTGTGTGTGTGTGTGTGTGTGTGTGTGTGTGTGCTGGGCCTAGAAAATTCAATCGCCTCTCACTCAGGAACCGTTCGAGCGATCTGGCTCAAATTTGGCACACAAGTAGAGTAGTTGCCCCTCTTCCAATGGCGAGATTTTTGATAACATATATACAGTCATTAAGATTTTATGTAGTTTTTAATTTGTTGAAAAAAGGGCGTGGTCGCTCTAACTTTCGTAAAAGTTCGACGATTTTTCTAAATAGTTCTTCATAATGGAAGATACGTTCAATGTTGTATGGTATTGAATTTCTACGAAATCGGTAAAGCGGTTCGGATTTTATAGAATTTTGAATTTTCGAAAAAAAAAATATTTTGTTCTAAATCACGTCGAATTTTAACAAATGAACCGAATTGTTGTATAGTGGAAAAACAACATACAGGCCTGCTACGTACGAAATTTGGTGATGATCGGTAAAGTCGTTCGGAATTTACACCATTTTGAATTTTTCAAAAAATGTCGATTTTCGCTATAACTTCCACGAAAGTTAAGAATGTAAGACAAAACTTTGTATCTAATCAAAATTCGATGTAACGGTGTTTGTAACAGAGCTTTCTTTAGTTCAAATAAAAAAAAAGTTGCAAAGTCGAACTTTGCACATTGCTTCCTCATTTATTTTCGTTTTTCACAAAGCTTCCTCTATGAAGAAGCTTGTTTATTTTACATTTTGGCTTCCTCATAGAGGAAGCTTTGTGAAAAACGAAAATTAATGTGGAAGCAATGTGCAAAGTTCTACTTTGCAACTTTTTTTATTTGAACAAAAGAAAACTCCGTCACAAACACCGTTACATCTAATTTTCATTAGATACAAAGTTTTGTCTTACTTTCTTAACTTTTGCGGAAGTTATCGCGAAAATCTAAATTTTTTGAAAAATTCAAAATGGTGTAAAATCCGAACGACTTTACCGATCATCACCAAAGTTCGTAAGTAGCAGGGCTGTATGTTGTTTTTCGACTGTGGAACAATTCGGTTCCTTTGTTAAGATTCGATGTGATTTAGAGCAAAATGTATTTTTTTCGAAAAATTCAAAATTCAGTAAAATCCGAACCGCTTTACCGATTTCGTCGAAATTCAATACCATACAACATTGAACGTATCTTCCATTATGAAGAACTATTTAGCCAAATCGTCGAACTTTTACGAAAGTTAGAGCGACCACGCCCTTTTACCAACAAATTAAAAACTACATAAAATCTTAATGACTGTATATATGTTATCAAAAATCTTGCCATTGGAAGAGGGGCAACTACTCTACTTGCGTGCCAAATTTGAGCCAGATCGCTCGAACGGTTTCTGAGTGAGAGGCGATTGAATTTTCGAGGCCCAGCACACACACACACACACACACACACACACACATACAGTGCTATTCAGATATGCCTGCAATGACAGATCTCGGCTTCTATGTGTGTGTGAGCTATGTTCAGCTGTTGAAGTTTGGTGAAGTCCGCGCGAGTTTCAAGTCGATCAGCTGTCACCTCAGCTGATCGCGAATTTGACATAACCCGCTCAGTGCAGCAATGCGATGTAAGCGGTCAGACGGCCACTAATCAAAAGTGGAAAGTGCGGTTGGAAGTGATTTGGAAGGATTACAGCCACGATCTCTAGTCTCCAAACTCGGTAGGTTGTTATATAAAATCAGTAAATTTCATCCTATTTATGGTAATAAAATATATAACTACGTCGAGTTAATGACGCAAAGTCATTAACTCGACGTAGTTATATATTTTTTATGCATTTTAATCGGATTTAGATATACCGACGTCAAACTTGACAGATCTATAAAAGGATAAAAAAGCCAATTTCAAATATCGCAGCAAGATGACCGGTATGACAAATCCCTATTTAGAAAGTAAGCTGAGAGTGAGTAATTATTTTTTTTACTTCCGTAGGAAGGATTTTAATATACCGAAGGCGAGTCTAGCAGATCTATTCAACACTGGAAATCACAGATTTTATCAGTGAAACAGTTTAATCGGTTTGACTAAACGAAATATTATTAAAACATCCAGATTCAACGGCGTGATCGCATCACTCGGTTTTTCCCGCAGCGTTATTAAATAAACATATCGAATTTGAAATTAATTTTTTTCGCCATCAATGGTTAAATTGTATTTCCAGAGACGAATTCGATACGATGCGGGGAATTGGCACCGGTTCGCGCCGCTATAAGTAATATTTTTTTTTTTGCTTCTGTAAGTAGATTTTTAATATACCGAAGACTGGACTGACAGATTCATTGAAAATTGCAAATTACAATTGAGAAGTGCGAACCAGTTTGATCGGTTTGAGAAAACGCAACGTGTGAATGAACGTAGAGCAAGGTGAGAGCAAGGTGAGAGCAGAGTGTGGGCAAGGTTATCACTAAATTAACTAAGATCCGCTGAATGCGCGCATAACGATGCATCGTTAATTAATTATGGCTATTACAACATGCATTTTTTCCCGCTAAATGGCGAATTTACTGATCCAGATGCGAGTGCGGTACGGTTTGGGAAAGTGGCACTCGATTGCACCGTCTCCGTAATTATTTATTTTACTTGCGTAGGAAGGATTTTAATATACCGAAGGCGAGTCTAGCAGGTCTATACAACACTGCAAATCACAGATTTTATCAGTGAAACAGTTTAATCGGTTTGACTAAACGAAATATTATTAAAAGATCCAGATTCAACGGCGTGATCGCATCACTCGGTTTTTCCCGCAGCGTTATTAAATAAACATATCGAATTTGAAATTAATTTTTTTCGCCATCAATGGTTAAATTGTATTTCCAGAGACGAATTCGATACGATGCGGGGAATTGGCACCGGTTCGCGCCGCTATAAGTAATATTTTTTTTTTTTGCTTCTGTAAGTAGATTTTTAATATACCGAAGACTGGACTGACAGATTCATTGAAAATTGCAAATTACAATTGAGAAGTGCGAACCAGTTTGATCGGTTTGACAAAACACAACGTGTGAATGAACGTAGAGCAAGGTGAGAGCAAGGTGAGAGCAGAGTGTGAGCAAGGTTATCACTAAATTAACTAAGATCCGCTGAATGCGCGCATAACGATGCATCGTTAATTAATTATGGCTATTACAACATGCATTTTTTCCCGCTAAATGGCGAATTTACTGATCCAGATGCGAGTGCGGTACGGTTTGGGAAAGTGGCACTCGATTGCACCGTCTCCGTAATTATTTATTTTACTTGCGTAGGAAGGATTTTAATATACCGAAGGCGAGTCTAGCAGATCTATTCAACACTGCAAATCACAGATTTTATCAGTGAAACAGTTTAATCGGTTTGACTAAACGAAATATTATTAAAAGATCCAGATTCAACGGCGTGATCGCATCACTCGGTTTTTCCCGCAGCGTTATTAAATAAACATATCGAATTTGAAATTAATTTTTTTCGCCATCAATGGTTAAATTGTATTTCCAGAGACGAATTCGATACGATGCGGGGAATTGGCACCGGTTCGCGCCGCTACACGTAATAATTTTTTTTGATTGTTAATATACCAAATGATTGTGATTTTTGTTTTTTAGTTAATAGGTTTATAATATACCGATTACGAGCATTCTTGGGATATCAAAGCGTTTAAAGCAACTATTAATGTTCTGAATGGTTTAACTTATATGACATTTACTGATTAAAAAGTTGAATTGAAGATGATTAATTTTAATCAAATATATATATTTTTTTATTTGACAATATGAAAACGTCATACCGATCAATCTTTTTTGATTCATCAAAGCTATATTATAGTCTACAATGAAATCTACTAGATGTGTTCTCGGTATAATATTATTCATTAGATCGGAAGTAAAAAAAAGCAATCATGCCGAATAAATTGGTCAACAATTTATTCGACATGATTGATTTTTTTTTGTTACTCTACAAAAAAATGATTAAATAGATAACATTATTTCGGCATTTATTCACAATAAACGTTACAGCTTAACAACGTGTCTTAATAAGGTATCCAGAGACCTTCGTTCTCTATCACACATTGCATACGTCTCGGCATCGACTTAACAATTACTGGAAAACAATTACTGGAATTACTGGAACAATTACTGGAAGTCAATGTCCATTGACGAGTGGAAAAACTCGTATAACGTAGTTATATATGGTGTAAAAAATTTCACTGGGACGATGATTTTCGTCCCCTCGACATTGGCATTCGACAGTGCTTCCTAAAACAAACAAAAAATATTATTAATTCTGTTATTATTACTTAATTGATAATTACTTACATTAAAATTGTCCATAATTCGGATCCATTTGGCGTGGCAAAACTCGGGCGTAAATGGCTCCACGTGGTCCGCTACGGTTCTGAAAAAATATTAAATATGTCAAGTATACACACCCTGGCAGGTCGGATCACGGCCGAAATCACGGTGAAAATCACGCGTCAGTTTCTCTCTCTCGTTTGAACTTACGTCCACGTTTGCACCTCGTCCACGGCGTTTCCATTCTGAATTAATTCCAGCACCTTCCACACCATTCGCCACTCCCAGGTCGAATTCCCTGTATTAATTAATCTCATGGTTAATTGTAATCTGCCAGGGTTTAATGAATCAAAAACAATCTGAACTAAATTACATTGGACGAAAACTTGCGACATGATTGCTGCTGTCACGCTGATGTGCTTATCTAATGTTATATAAAAAAAGAGCAGCGAGGGATACGCCACGAACGCGCTAATAAACATCTGAATGCAGATCATATTTAATGGAATTATAAATTGTGACAGAATTTTTTTGAATATTCTGTCCCCCGGTCTGCAGAGTCGCGAATCTGCAAGTTTTTAGCGTTCCTTCCGACCGCCGATTGGTCTTTTTCCGGTTTTAGGGTAATGTTACCTAATATGTTATCTGACGGTCAATTATAGTGGTCAGTGCACCGAGATTACCGCGGTTCAGGGCCGAATTACTGTGCCACCCGGGATATCTCGGTGATAACGCTCAGGGTGTATCGGTAGGAGAGGATAAAGGACCGGTGAAATTCCGGCGCTCCACTGAGGAAGCGACGTTCGGGGGAAAGATTGGTTAAGTTTCAGGTATGTTTGGAAGGCCGCAGCGGAGGTGCCTACGACCACACCGATGCTCGGATCGCCAGGTCGTTTTTCGGTTCGGTTTTCCGTTATCTCTACGTTTACGTTTGTTCAGACTCCCGCGTCACAAGGAGATTCCCTCGTTATCGATCATCACCACGATAGGTTGTCATGTGTCGGTCAGTTTCGGTTACGTTTCAGGTATCTTTCGGTTATCTTTCGTTATCTGTATCATCTTTACTGAACTTCGGCGTCGCGTTCGCCTTTAGGTTCGCTCGGACGCTCGCAGGTGCGCGCGCATCACCGCCGCAGCATCGCCGCGCGTCGATGAGAGTGGGACCGCGTTTAGAGTGGGGCGCGCGGATCGCGCAGCCCTGCTGGGTGATGAGCCGCCAACCGACGCTCTCTCGTCGGCCGGCCTTCGGCCGGCAAGCAGCTCTCTCTTGTTCTCTGATGTTACCTCTTATTCGCTAATGTTACCTTATGCTATCTAATGTTACCGAATGTTACCTAAAATTACCTTTTTAGTGTTAGCATTTCCCAGTGTTAGTTATGTTATCGCATTACCTTCTTTTAAGTTATCTATTAGTTTTATATTCTTCTATTTTCTCGGCGATACCTGCCATTAGTTTTCCGGCGTTCTCGTTAATTAATTTTGCGTTTAGTTATCTTCCCGACGTCATCGCTAAGTTTCCCGGCATTGTCCGTAATTATTTTTGAGTTCTTATTTAATTTTAGATTACCGTTTCGCCCGGTACGGGTAAATTAATGCGTCGACTGGCGAACCCACAGGTTAATATCAGTGCAACGACTAGCGAACCCACGGTTAATATTAGGGTAATTACCTAGTGTTCTCTGATTCGTTCGCGTTCGTTCTCTAGTGTTCTCTGATTCGTTCGCGTTCGTTCTCTAGTGTTCTCTGATTAGTCCGCGTTCGTTCTCTAGTGTTCTCTATTATATTCGTGCGCGTTCGCTGGTGTTCTCTGGGTAGTTTGTGCACGTTACCTTTTAATTTACCGATTTATTAAGTGCGATGTTTCGTTCTCTTATTTTCTGTTTTCCTTTTGTGTGGGTGATCACGACGTGTCGCGCTCTCGCGTTACCTGGCCCCGGTTATCTCTAGTTAGTTCTAATGAGAATTCGCTTTTCTTTTGTTTCTCTTTCGAGACCTTTTTAGTTTACGCGCAATTTCGGAGCGTCCGTGCTATCTCGTTACCTCGTTCTCTCGATTTCTGTCATTTCGGTTACGTGAATTAATGTAAAAGTGCCCGGTATTTGATGAATAAACCGACCGAATTGTTTCAATATAATTGCGTTACGTTTTCACCGTTATTCAGTGCCACTAAGGATCCACGCCCTCTCTCCACAACCTAGCATCCTGAGCGACCCCGAGGTTCCGTGAACCGCTCCTCCGAGTCCGTCGCCGGTTACGTTTCGGTTAAGTTTCAGTTTGAGTTAGGGCGGTTTGCCGATTCCGCCCGCGTTATAAAATAAAAATTGGCTGGCGCCCACCGGCATTTGGCGACGGGCGAGGAGGGCGCACGAAGGTGGCGCGGAAATAATTCCCATGTTAATTTCCATGCTCACAAAATTATAATTCTGTAAAAATACCCTTATAAATGATTCACGTTAAATCCACATTTTTCATTTATAGATACAAATTTCGAATTCATTTCGTTACTCAAGGATGCTGAGGGAAGAATTTGCGGAGGAGAACGTGCCGGATTAATTTAAATTATTTATTAAATATTTAATTTTGTAAAACCGGTGAATCTGAATAACACCTTAAAATTGTGATTTATACTATTTTATGAATCTGTCGGTATCGTAGTCGGTATAATGAAATTCTATTTACAGAAGTAAAAAAAATATATATAAACATTATTACGGACACGGTGCGAGCCTGTGCCAACTCCCCATACCTTACAGAATTCGTTTCCGGTCCCGCAAATTGGCCATCCATCGAGACAGATTTCGAATTCATTTCGTTGCTCAAGGATGCTGAGGGAAGAATTTGCGGAGGAGAACGTGCCGAATAATTTGAATTATTTATTAAATATCTATTATTGTAAGACCGGTGAATCAGAGTAACACCTTAAAATGGTGATTTACACTATTTTACGGATCTGTCGGTATCATCGTCGGTATAATAAAATTCTACTTACGGGAGTAAAAAAAATACAAAAATTATTGTGGACAACCCTGGCAAGTCCGGCGACCGAGCGAACGACGGAAAAAAGACCGAAAAACGACCGGAAAATCGACCGGTCGATAAATACAAAAAAAATCGTTCAAATAGTCGATCGACCGAAAAACGACCATTGAAATTATTCTTGATTAGTCGTTTCTTGATCGCGAAAAATCTGAAAACGACAGTCGAAATGACCAATTCAATCCTTTGTAACCGGTCGTTTTTCCGTGTCGACCGGGAAAACGACTATCTAAACGACCAACTACATAATCAAACTTCAAATAGACAATAAAAAAGTAAACCTCTAAAGGTTTGAATAGCCGAGTTGACTATGGCGCAAAGCAACAGTCGGAAGGTCAATGTTCGAATCCTAGCCGTGACAAATTTTTTGTTTCGAAATTCAATAAAAAAGGAGTCGTTTCGACAGTCGTTTCTCGGTCTTCGCGGAAAAAACGACCGGTTAAAAGATTCTTAAAGGCTCATTTCGACGGTCGTTTTCCAATTTTTCGCGACCAAGAAACGACTAATCAAGAATAATTTCAATAGTCGTTTTTTGGTCGGTCGACTCTCTGAACGGTTTTTTTTTTTGCATTTATAGACCGGTCGATTTTTCAGTCTACCAGCCGGTCTCTGGACTTGCTAGGGAAGTAAAAAATTGGCCATCCATCGAGACAAATTGATTTCCAATTCGACTATCGGATTGCGGCTACGCGGTCGCAATGGATTTAGCATTCCATGAGATGATTCCGTGGGGCTACTACCGAAGTCTGCCAAAGCCTAAGTCTGCAAAAACTTTCGAAGCACAAATACGATGTAACCCCAAACGGTCGCGCGCATCGCGGAATGACGTCACCCGCAATCATGGCGCGGGGAGCAAGCAGATGACGGAGACGATGCTCACGTAGTAGCCATATGCAATTTAGTTTTCAATTTGACTTACGTTTGATTTCCGGCAGTCAAACGATATTTATTTGTTTCTACGAACTTCCGCCTTTCTCCGCATTTGACATTTCCGCGTCATCACAACGGTTGCAATGGAGGGAAAAAAATAAAAAATAAAGAATGGTACGTATCGTCATTTTTCTTGCGAAAAGTTCGTCCAAGATAGTTGTAGTGTGCTCAAATAGAAGATTGAAGAGGCAGTGATACTTCGCTCTACTTCACTCGAAAATTCATCGCCCAATGTTAAGGAGGCATCGTCGGTACAGTCACATCAATCGCGCACTGAGATTTGAAACAGTATTTGGATATACTTTCAAAAGGAAACAAGTTTCCATAAAGGTAGATATGGATTAAAGAGATCCTGCTTAGTGTTGAAAAAAATATAGGCAATAAAAATTTACAGAAAAATAGTTCAGTTTATGCTAATAACCAAGGGGACATATTATACGCAGTTTTTTGGAAGTCAAATTGGTAATTTTAGGTCGATCTTGTCGGGCGAAAGCTCGTTTTGTTCGGTGAAGAACGTTTTACGAATTCACCGAGTTATTTTCTTCAGTTTATTCGTCGATTAGGAAAAAATGAGATAAATTCGTCGTTGTGTGACGATGCCTCCTTAAACGCCTATAGAGTTAACTCTCTCTCATCTACCGTTCTTTCTCGCACCTTTGTTTTTCGATTTTCCTGACCAAACGGCTCGAGGATCGAGGAGCCAGAAGCTTAACGCAATAATGCGATGTTTGTATTTTCCAGCGGTTCCGATCGTCATCTCATCCGACGAGGAAGATGCGGAGGAAGACGGGCCTATATGCCTATGCGCAAAACCCATCGACTTTGTGTTTCCACGGTGCGGACATAAGTCGACGTGCGCTGAGTGTGTGAACGAAACAATAAGAGAGGACATACTGCCACGGTGCCGTGACTGCCGGAAATTGCTGTGAGAGGTTAAGTTTGTCCTCCCTAATCTTCTAAAACAGCACGAGTAATGAAAAATGGTAAATATAATACCTATACTTTTAAATAAAGTACATATTCATGTTTTTATAATGTACGAATATTGTTTTTTGTTCCAGCTATGCGGCCCTAAAAAAATGAATATAGTAATGATAATAAATAATGTTATACTAATAAATATATAAAAATAAAAATATTGTATCTTATTTCGCTCGCACTCCTTTCTTCTTATTTATACAATTGCAATGACTACGCGCTCTTTCATTCAACGCGGCAGGCATTTTTGTACTGACTTCGGCGTGATGGCGGATGTGATTTGCTCGCGCAGCAGGCATATTCGATTGTACGGCGGGATCAGTGTTTCAAATACGACGCGCGCAATCAATTTATGAAAATCAATTTGTCTCGATGGATGGCCTATTCACTTGTTCAAAATAACTTTTGTATTTTTTTTACTCCCGTAAATAGACTTTTATTATACCGACGACGATACCGACAGATCCATAAAACAGTGTAAATCACAATTTTAAGGTATTAATCAGATTTACCGGTTTTACAAAAATAAATATTTAATAAATAATTGAAATAAATCGGCACGTTCTCGGCCGGAAAAAATCCGGCGTTCTATGAAAACTTCCGTTTATTTCGTATTTTCAGTGGAAAATAACGATTACCATTGTCGGTAAATCATTCGTCGTAGCCAACATTTTTGACTGTCCGAGCGCGCTGAAATGCGCGCGCATCAAGCTGTTAGGTTGTACGGCGGGATCGGTGTTTCAAACCGCAGCGTTCTAATTTGCAAGTTTTTTTTTTATTTTGACAAGAAAAAAGTCATACCGATAAAAATACTTCAACGCATAAAAGCTATATCACACTCTGCAGAGAAATCTGTGAGCTTTTTTGTCGGTATAACAATTTTCTATTTGCACGGTAATATAAAAAACCAACCATGTCAAATAAATTCGACATGGTTGATTTTTTCTATTGCTGATGGTGAAATGAAAGGCAGGTTATTGGAAAATTCCTCAAAATCCCACGTAGAGCAAGGTGAGAGCAAGGTGAGAGCAGAGTGTGGGCAAGGTTATCACTAAATTAACTAAGATCCGCTGAATGCGTGCATGTCGCAGCATCCTTAATTAATGATGGCGAATTTGCTGATTCAGAGGCGAGTACGATACGGTAGGGAAACGTGGCACTGGCCACAGACCAATTTCGCTAAATAGTTCTTTGCAAATGAAGACACGTTAAATGATGTTTGGTATTGAATTTCAGCGAAATTGGTAAAGCGGTTCCGATTTTATACAATTTTGAATTTTAAAAAAAAACATTTTTCTCTGAATCACGTCAATTCTCAACAAATGAACCAAAATGTTCAACAGTCGAAAATTACCATACAGTCCTGCTACGTACGAAATTTGGTGATGATCGGTAAAGTCGATCGGATTTTACGGCATTTTTATTTTTCAAAAAATGTAGATTTTCACTCATAATTTCCGTAAAAGTTGAGAATGTATGACAAAACTTTGTATCTAATCAAAACCAGATGTAACGGTGTTCGTAACGGAATTTTCTTTTGCTCAAATAAAAAAAAATTGCAAAGTAGAACTTTGCACATTGCTTCCTCATTACGTTCCCTTTTTCACAAAGCTTCCTATGCGAGGAAGCCAAAGTGAATAAATAGAGGTCGCTTTGTGAAAAAGGGAAATTAATGAGGAAGCAATGTGCAAAGTTCTACTTTGCAACTTTTTTCATACCGTGCAAATAGAAAAATGTTGTACCGATGATAAAGCTAATTGATTTAACTGCAGACTATTATTTAGCTATTATCCATGGAAATAATTTGATTGGTACAACTTTTTTCTATTGTCAAAATTTTAAAAAACTATGGTTTAAATTTACGCATTTTAGCATTTACAGCTAAATCAAGAACTTTTTTTCTTTTAACTGTAAATGCAAAAATGCGTAAAAATTGATTGTTTGATCGGGAGAAACGGGGGAAAAAAATACGTTTGATTTTTCAATATTTTTATTTATAATACGCAAAATAAGAAATAAAAGAAAATTATTAAAATAAAAGAAAATTGAAAATTGAAATTAAATTATCCCGCGACGCCTTAAATCTCGCGACGCCTCAACCCATAGCCGTGCTGCGGTGATTTTGGTGGTGAATTATTATTTTCGTCGAAGAACGCGGCCGCTTCCAAGCTGTAAACATATTCTTAATTACAATAGTGTTACGTTCGGGTCATTTTTTCTGCTATAGAAAATATTGATAAATCTTTATAAAATGTATCGATTTATTATTTTATGGCAAACAAAAATAATTCTTGACTTGGAATATTCATTTCAATAATTAATCGAGCAACGAGGCCCAAATCCAATACGAATTAATCGGTTGATTCGTAACAAATACCGTTGAAGTTTTTATAATAAAAATAAATAAACGATTAACTTACTCTTGCTGACCTTCCTGATCAAGCACCTTCCGGTTCCCGATGGCTTGACGAGCTGCGTAACCCAGTTGGGCATGTGTTCGACTGAAAATACAAAAAAAAATGTAACCATTAGTTACACGATTCCTTAATGTCACTTCTGAGTTACAATAAGTGAGGTGCTCCAGTCCTGAAAATGAATTGTTCCTAAAAAATCCCAAACCTATTCGCACCACAGTGGAGCAAACAGATTTGGGATTTTTTAGGATCGTTCAACAGTATCGACCGACAGGATCCTAAAAAATCCCAAATCTGTTTGCTCCGCTGCGGTTTGGGGTTTGCGGTTTGGGAATCGAGCTCTGTTAATCCTATTCTGTCGAACGATCCAAAAAAAGCTGACAACTAGATCGTTGTCATAATGCTTCCTCTCCGCCTATAATCACAGTCTACCCCGCTCAGTTTGTAGGGTAGACAACATTTTTAATTTTTGGCTTCCTCAAGAAGCTTTGTTTTGTTTCAAGAACGATCAACATTCTTTCGAAAAATTCAAAATGCCATAAAATCACGCCCTCTGCACGGATCAACTCCAAATTTATACACAAACTTAGTCTGGTGATAATATACTTGTAAACCAAATTTCAACTCGATATCTCAGAAATTACGAAAATAGAAGTAAAATCGAGTTTTTTTTTTCAAAAAATTGAAACTGCCATAAAATTTGAACGGTTCTACCGATTCTTCCCAAATTCAATAGCGGTCTTTAGTTTGTAATAGTTCAACTTTTTACCAAATTTCAACCCGATATCTCAAAAAATGTGGAAGAGACAGAGCGTACAGAGAATTTTTGAAAAATTAAAAGTGCCCTAAAAAACAAAAGACTGCATACATTTTGCTAAAAATTGCACCCAAGAAGAGGCAGTGGCCACCCAATATGTGGTAGAAATTTCAGCTTGATATCTGAAACCGTTCTCGAGTTATTAAGGTTTAATCATGTGCACACACAGACACACACACATACACACACACACACACACACACACACACACATACATCCAGACATTTTTTCAAAATGTGTTTTCTCGACGTTTTGGAACATTCTGAACACGTTGACATCAAAATCTCGAAAAAAATTTTTTTGACTAAAACAAAGCTTCTTGAGGAAGCAAAATCCAAAATCTGTTTGCTCCGCTGCAATTTGGGGTTTGCGGTTTGGGAATCGAGCTCTGTTAATTCTATCCTGTCGATCGATCCTAAAAAATCCCAAACCTATTGGCACGGCAGAGGAGCAAACAGATTTTGGATTTTTTTGGATCGTTCGACAGAATAGGATTAACAGAGCTCGATTCCCAAACCGCAATCCCAAATTGCAGCGGAGCAAACAGATTTTGGATTTTTTTAGATCGTTCGACAGAATAGGATTAACAGAGCTCGATTCCCAAATCGCAGCGGAGCAAACAGATTTGGGATTTTTTAGGATCGATTGACAGGATAAGATTACCAGAGCTCGGTTCTCAAGCCGCAAACCCCAAACCTCAGTGAAGCAAACAGATTTGGGATTTCTTAGAAACCTGTCGGTCAATACTGTCAATCAATACTAAAAAATCCCAAATCTGTTTGCTCCACTGTGGCTTGCGATTTTTAGGCACTTTCTATTCGCACAGCAGTGGAGCAAACAGGTTTGGGATTTTTTGTCAAAAATAAATAAATAAATATTTTACTCACTACGTTGAGTTGTCGCCAACGGTGCGGTCCATCCACTGCGTGTACACCCACCATAGCAGGTACTTCGCGTTCGACCGAACAAATATCCGAACATATTCGACGCGTTTTTTGTTCGGCCGAACGCAGTACATGAAGTCAACAAATTGACTGATCATCCATGCCGGCAGGTTAGGGGCCGATCCTTCGGCGATTAGGCTGCGCACTCTTTCGCTATGTAATGCGAAAACACACAGGAATCGACCAAAAATGTCATGATTTCTCATGAGATCACAATAATACCGCGGCATTTTTTTTCCGAATTCTCCTGTCTTCGTTCGCTATCACTGCTCGAATGAGCGAGATGGTGATCCGCCGTGTTGCCGCCAAAGCGCTGTTTCGTGCAGTCTGACATGTCAACAGCGCAATTGACTCGCGAGATCGACAGAGCTTAAACGGCAACAGTTTCGAATCACTATCTTGCTCGTTCGAGCAGTGAAAGAACTGACAGGACAATACGGTTCGAAAAAAAAAAAAAAAATGCCGCGCTATTACCGTGACCTCATGAGAAATCATGATCTCTTTGGACGATTCCTGTGTGTTTTCGCACAATATTGCGATAGATTGCGCAGCCAACTCGCCGACGGATCGGCGCCTAATTGTCAACTTTATGTACCGCGTTCGGCCGAACAAAAAATGCATCCAGTATATTCGGATATTCGTTCGGTCGAACGCGGCTTACTTGTTGCGGTAAAATCAACCATGTCGAATTTTTTCGACATGGTTGTTTTTTTTAATATCGTGCGCGTAGAAAAATGTTATACCGACAAAAATGCTTTCAGATTTCACTGCAGAGTGTAATACAACTTTTATACATGGAATCATTTTCATTGGTATGACTTTTTTCTATTGGCAAAATTAAAAAAAAGAATTCGGTTTAAGTTAAACCCCGGTTAAACCTCCGGAAACACGGAGCCCGCCACACAATCTAGTAGCATGCTGCGCGCGCATTACAACGCGCTCGGATAGTCAGAAATGTTGGCTACGTCGCATGATTTACCGACAGTGGTAACCGTTATTTTTCACTGAAAATAACGCACATCCAAATTCAGGTCATATTTAATTTGGTCAAATCAATCAAACTGAATTACTGATTAAAATTGGAATTTACACTTTTCAATAGACCTGCTAAACTCGCCTTCGGTATATCAACAGCGGCATTTAGCAGGTCTATTGAAAACTGTAAATTCCAATTTTAATCATTAATTCAGTTTCATCGTTTTGACCAAATTAAATATGACCTGAATTCGAATGTGCGTTATTTTCAGTGAAAAATAACGGTTACCACTGTCGGTAAATCATGCGACGTAGCTAACATTTCTGACTATCCGAGCGCGTTGTAATGCGCGCGTAGCATGCTACTAGATTGTGTGGCGGGCTCCGTGTTTCAAACCGCAGCGCACGCATCTTTCGGGACTCACACTAGGGCTACGAGAGATGCCGTGCATTGCAACGGCAATATGTCGATAACTTAAACCGAATTCTTTATTTTTATTTTGATAATAGAAAAAAGTCATACCAATGGAAATGATTCCATGTATAAAAGTTGTATTACACTCTGCAGTGAAATCTGAAAGCGTTTTTGTCGGTAAATTCGAAAAAATTCGACATGGTTGATCGGATCAAACTGAATTACTGATTGAAATTGGAATTTACAGTTTTCAATAGACCTGCTAAATTCGTCTTCGGTATATCAGCATCCTATCCACAGAAAAAAATTAACAAAATTATGGATACGGTGCGAGCCAGTGCCACCTTCCCCTACCGTATCGCACTCGCCTCGGGATCAGCAAATTCGCCATCATTAATTAGGGATGCTGCGACATGCACGCAATTCGTTATTGTTATTTAAAAATTCTGCGCAAAGAACTTGCGGGGCAGAACGTGCTGATTAATTTCAATAATTTATTTAATATTTTATTTTGTGAAACCGGCCAAACGGATTAACTCCTTAAAATTGTGATTTATCCTTTTAAATAGATCTGTTGGCATCGTCTTTGGTATAACAAAATTTTACTTGCATAAGTAAAAAAAAAAATTATGCATGCAATGCGAGCCAATGTCAGTATCACAATTTCCCTATAGTATCGCACTCGCCTCTGGACTCAGAAATTCGACATTCCTTACGAAAAAAAAGAGTAATTGCCATAATTAATTAAGGACGTTGCAATATGCACGCATTTAACGGATTTTAGTTAACTAGTTAACTGACATTGAACGCATTGAAGTAATGCATGGCAATCACGGAACGCAATCAAATGAAACGAGACTTCGGTACATTTGTTTTGCTGTCCGTAGCTGTCACACATTTATTCCATACGTCTACATCAGTTTCAACGACTTTAAAAGGTGCGATGTATTTCTTAATTATGTGGGATGATTCCACGACAACCGTCGTTAGTGCAAAATGTGTAAAGCGTGGGAACGACGGCAAAATGCTTTTTAGTTTGAATAGCCGAGACTATTACCCGGCAAAACTGCTACGAAAAAGTTGTGAGTTTGTAATTTTTTTTCGTCTCTACGCTATTTCTACCTTGTTAAATATCTTACAGTTCTATAAATGTGACGTTTTACAGCAAATAAGAGATACCTGACATCATTGTATGTAACGACGGACGGAGAAGTCTACACGGGGAAGCAAAAGAAGAGATTGTCGTCTTACAAGGATTGTGACGCTGCCGACGTTTGTGTCCCTACTTCTGATCCCGGTATTTATATTACTCCCGATGCTCCTTCTATTACTATTCCTGATGCTGCACCTATCGCTGGTTTCGTTGCTCCTGACGATGCTGCAGGCGCTGGCATTGCTGTTCCTGACGATGCTCCCGACTCTGGTCTCGCAGCTCCTGACGACGTTCATGAAAATACTCCCGATGCTGGTCCCGCTACTTCTGACGATGCTCCTGACTCTGGTCTCGTTGCTCCTGACGAGGCTCCCGACGCTGATCTCGCTGCTCCTGACGAGGCTCCCGATGCTGATCTCGCTGCTCCAGACGATGTTCCTGACGGTGATCGTGGAAAAAACAAAGGAATTCTCAAAACGGCTCTAATACCAGGTCCCACAAAGGTTTGCATCGAATTTAAAATCAATTTTCATAGCCTCAATAGTTAGTAACCAAATTGAAATCCTATAGTTAAACCAATAATGACAAAAACCAAACTAATAATCAATAATTATAATTTAATACTATAGAAATAATATTACTATAAATTAATGTTCTTTTCAGATTGAGATATTACCTGGAAGTGGGATTTACATGATAGAGACTGACCTGGTGCGCTGGACACGTTTGTATCGCAAAAAATCAAACAAACTCGCATGCCGATTGATGCGCATTATTGTCGGCGAGGAAAATTTGTCCGGTATGTCTCCGACTGGTCGGGGAAACCTTCAGCGTATCCCTAGAATAGTTTATGATGCTGTTGGAAGTGAGTAGTTTACGATTATTAGTAAAAATGGCGCCGTGCTATAAACGAATACCTTTCAAATTGTATACGAACCGTATCTATATTTTTCAGCTTACGTGTCGCTCAACGCAACACCGAAAATAAACAGCAGAGCGTTTCAAACAATGATGAAATTTTTGTGCCGCACCGTCAGGAAATCAAATGATTCGAAGTGAAATATCACTTAGTTAGCGCGTCTTCTAACAGCTTACTCTTAAAAAACGGCAAAATGTATTAATGTTACACTAGATTACATTACATTACATTGCATTACTTGATTTTACATTACTTTACGATGGCGGTTAGTACATTAATATTTTGGGAGGAATAGCGAGAGAGCGGTGTTTCAAATGCATCCCGTGCTGTGGTTTGAAACACCGATCTCGCCATAGAATTTAATAGCTTGCTGCGCGCGCGTTTCAGCGCGCTCGTGCGGTAAAAAATGTTGTCTACGTCGAACGTCAACATCGATCGCACCATACAATGGTTTCAATTGAAGCGATTCTCGTAACTTCTAGCCGTTTCAACCCATCGAAATTGTCTATCGTTGTCACTTGGGTGTCGCAAGTTGCACCCTGTTGTTTTCTTTTATTTTTTTAAGAAAGAAGTCATACCTACAAAATTATTATGATGAGTAAGAGGTATATAGTATCCTGCATAGAAATCTGTAAACTTTTTTGTCGGTATGACATTTGTCTTCGAACTTTGAAATAAAATAAAAATTAACCATGTCGAATAAATTCGTCATAACTTGGAGCCCGCTGGCGGTGTGAACGATGGAGCGAGTGAAATTGGCGCCCCGCTCGCGAGATCGCGACGAACATCTCAGTAACTGGCTGGCTCTCGTCGTCTTGAACCAAAGATCCTCATTCACGTGTTTACGTTGCGCGACGCGCATTCGGTCTACAATACTCGATGTTGGAATTGCTCCATTTTTTAATATACCCTCTGTGGTGAAATCGTTAAACATTTTTATCGGTATAATATTTTTCTATTCGCACGGTATAAAAAAATCAATCATGTCGATAAATTCGACATGGTTGATTTTGCCGCAACAGGTAAGCTGCGTTCGACCGAACGAATATCCGAATATACTGGATGCATTTTTTGTTCGGCCGAACGCGGTACATAAAGTTGACAATTAGGCGCCGATCCGTCGGCGAGTTGGCTGCGCAATCTATCGCAATATTGTGCGAAAACACACAGGAATCGTCCAAAGAGATCATGATTTCTCATGAGGTCACGGTAATAGCGCGGCATTTTTTTTTTTTCGAACCGTATTGTCCTGTCAGTTCTTTCACTGCTCGAACGAGCAGTAATACGGATTTCCCCTCGCGATTTCCAATATTAGCTGTTTGTCCTTTACTGATAACCGCATGGTGACTTCGTTTTTCGAAAATTCGATGATTTGCGGCAGGGGAATATTTCGGAAGGAAACTATTTCCCTTTTTCACAATGCGAATTGTAGGAAAAGAAAGATTATAGTAAATTATTTTAAAGAAACCGATATTGGTCATCGCGCGGAGAACTCCGGGTTATAATTAAATAAAAAAATAACGAAATAATTAAATAAATGACATTTTCTAAATGTTATTTATTTAACGAATATTTGATGAAGACTTCCGTTTATTTCGAATTTTCAGTAAAAAAAATAACGATTACGACTGTCGGTAAATCATGCGACGTAGCCAACGTTTTTGATTATGCGAGCGCGCTGAAATGCGCGCGTAGCAAAGCTATTAGACTGTATGGCGGGATCGATGTTTCAAACCGCAGCGCGCGCATCTTTCGAGACTCACGCGAGGGTTACGAGAGATGCCGTGCACTGCGGTTTGAAACACCGAGCCCGCCATACAATCTAGTAGCATGCTGCGCGCGCATTTCAACGCACTCGGGTAGTCAAAAATGTTGGCCACGTTGCATGATTTACCGACAGTGGTAACAGTTATTTTTCACCGAAAAATAACGCACATCCGAATTCAAATCATATGTAATTTTGTAAAAATGATGAAACTGAATTACTGATTAAAATTAGAATTTACGGTTTTCAATAGACCGGCTGAACTCGCCTTCGGTATATCAACATCCCATCCACGGAAAAAAAATTAACATAATTATGGAAACGGTGCGAGCCAGTGCCACGTTTCCCTACCGTATCGCACTCGCCTCTGGATCAGTAAATTCGCCATTTATCGGCAAAAAATGCATGTTGTAATAGCCATCATTAATTAACGATGCTGCGATATGCACGCATTCAGCGGATCTTAGTTAATTTAGTGATAACCTTGCCCACACTCTGCTCTCACCTTGCTCTCACCTTGCTTTATGTTCATTCACACGTTGCGTTTTGTCAAACCGATCAAACTGGTTCGCACTTCTCAATTGTAATTTGCAATTTTGAATGAATCTGTCAGTCCAGTCTTCGGTATATTAAAAATCTACTTACAGAAGCAAAAAAAAAATTATTACTTGTGGCGGCGCGAACCGGTGCCAATTCCCAATACATTATAGAATTCGTCTCTGGACCGCGAAAATTGGCCATCCATTGAGACAAATTTCGAATTTATTTCGTTATTCAAGGATGCTGCGGGAAGAATTTGCGGAGAAAAACGTGCCGATTAAATTCAATCATTTATTAAATATTGAATTTTGTCAAACCGGTCAAACTGATTAGCTGCATAAAATTGTGATTTACACTGTTCAACAGATCTGTCGATGTCGTCTTCGGTACAGTAAAAGTCTACTTACGGGAGTAAAAAAAATATAAAAGTTATTGTGGATACGGTGCGAGCCTGTGCCAACTCCCAATACATTATAGAATTCGTCTCTGGACCGCGAAAATTTGCCAGCCATCGAGACAAATTCATTTCCAATTAATTGTCGTCATTTATGGATGCTACAGGCATAAGTTGGCAAAGACAACGCGCCGATTAATTTCGTTAATTTATTAATTATTGAATTTTGTAATACCGCTGAATCTGATAATATTCCCCAATCTATCGATTGGCTGTAATAATCTTTATAACCATATTCTACGGATCACGCGGGGCGAGTAAAATCCTCAAACATGGTTTCGATTCAACGAATTGACCCAACTGGAGTGTCCAGTCACAAAAAATGGATAAATTTCTATAATTCATTAGGGGTTTCTGTATTAACTGTTTTATTATTATTATTATTACTATTATTATTAATCACAATATTAGATTGACCTATAAAACGAATTTATTCATTTTAACGGAAATTTCTAAGCTGTAAACTCGTTCGATTTACGTTTCAACGTGAACTTATTCGCGCTTAAACTAGTTTACATCATTTACCAGATTCGTTTTTGTTTATTGTCGTCCGGTTCTGCGGAAAATCAGTCAGATTTGATTCATCAAACATGGCACAACCTGAGCGTCCGAACCGCTTTACCAATTATTCACCTGGTGTCCGCGGCGTAATCGTCGGGATGTATTTGAATGGCAGCCCGCGAAATGAAATGCGCGAACAAATCGGTTGCGATATGCGCACCGTCAATTTATGGATTGATCGGTTTGAAGAAGGTGGGTACGACAACTTGTGCGATCACCGAAAAAATAACAGGCGTCCCAAGGCTACTACCCCTGAGGAGGATGTCGCGCTGTTGCAGCATGTCGAAGAATTCCCGCACACGACGGTTACAGCTGCTTTAGAAGAAACGGAAGTGCCCGTTTCCGTCAGCACTGGACGTCGTCGACTAAAAGAAGTCGGTCTCACTGCCCATCGACCCCAAAAAAAGACAAAGCTGACGGCAGCTCATCGCGAGCAGCGACTTCTTTATGCTCGTGAGCACGCCGATTGGACACTCGAGGATTGGACACCAGTGATCTTTTCGGACGAACAGGTAGGGAAATATACCAAGTTTTCGAAAAATGAGAGGCAACTGCAAAAACTTCTCGATAATATAAAAATCTGAAAAAAATCAATCCGTGTTAAAGGTGATAAAAAGATTAAATTGGCACAATAATTCGCGCGAAATCGCAGCTCGCACACTGGTAGCATAACATTTTTTTCAGAGCTCGTACGAAAAAAATTTTCTCAACTTCTGTTTTGAGAAAAAGCTTCATCGTAATCGTATCGAAAAATACTATTTTGGCCAATTTGTCAATAACATTTTGGAATTATTATTATGCCAAATTAATTTTTTCGTGAAGTAACATTCACGCACGCTGTGGCATAAAAATATTTACAGGTATTCAACTCAGCGGATGACGGATGCCGCCACGTCTATCGACCGAGGGGTCAAGAATTTGCGCTGCAGCCGAGATACGTCGTCGAGAAAGAGTGGAGTGGCCGTATCACAGCTGGATTTTGGGGGTGTATGGCGAGGAACGGTGCCATGGCGCTCCATGAAATCCCAGCGCACATGAACGCCAATGATTACGTAACGATCCTCAACGACGTAATGCTCCCGTGTGCCCGAGAACGATTTCCTGCTGAAGAATTTCCTCATATCATGTTCATGCAAGACAACAGTGCCGTCCACCGAGCACACGCGGTGAGGGATTGGTTCGAGGCCCATCCAGAAATAATCCTCATGAACTGGCCCAGCAAGTCGCCTGATTTGAACCCTATCGAAAATCTCTGGAGTAAGATTCCCTAAGTTCTTTTTATTTAGTACGAAAAATGGAGTAAATTCTCATGTTCATTGTTGACCATAGGTGTCATGGTGAGAAACTGGATCTCTGGCGAAGATCGAAATCGGGAACAGCTCGTTGCGCACGTCTTCCGATGTTGGGAAGATATTCAGGAGGATCAAAGATTGACCCAATCACTCGTTGAGTCGATGCCGAGACGTATGCAATGTGTGATAGAGAACGAAGGTCTCTGGATACCTTATTAAGACACGTTGTTAAGCTGTAACGTTTATTGTGAATAAATGCCGAAATAATGTTCTCTATTTAATCATTTTTTTGTAGAGTAACAAAAAAAAATCAATCATGTCGAATAAATTGTTGACCAATTTATTCGGCATGATTGCTTTTTTTTACTTCCGATCTAATGAATAATATTATACCGAGAACACATCTAGTAGATTTCATTGTAGACTATAATATAGCTTTGATGAATCAAAAAAGATTGATCGGTATGACGTTTTCATATTGTCAAATAAAACAATATATATATTTGATTAAAATTAATCATCTTCAATTCAACTTTTTAATCAGTAAATGTCATATAAGTTAAACCATTCAGAACATTAATAGTTGCTTTAAACGCTTTGATATCCCAAGAATGCTCGTAATCGGTATATTATAAACCTATTAACTAAAAAACAAAAATCACAATCATTTGGTATATTAACAATCAAAAAAAATTATTACGTGTAGCGGCGCGAACCGGTGCCAATTCCCCGCATCGTATCGAATTCGTCTCTGGAAATACAATTTAACCATTGATGGCGAAAAAAATTAATTTCAAATTCGATATGTTTATTTAATAACGCTGCGGGAAAAACCGAGTGATGCGATCACGCCGTTGAATCTGGATCTTTTAATAATATTTCGTTTAGTCAAACCGATTAAACTGTTTCACTGATAAAATCTGTGATTTGCAGTGTTGAATAGATCTGCTAGACTCGCCTTCGGTATATTAAAATCCTTCCTACGCAAGTAAAATAAATAATTACGGAGACGGTGCAATCGAGTGCCACTTTCCCAAACCGTACCGCACTCGCATCTGGATCAGTAAATTCGCCATTTAGCGGGAAAAAATGCATGTTGTAATAGCCATAATTAATTAACGATGCATCGTTATGCGCGCATTCAGCGGATCTTAGTTAATTTAGTGATAACCTTGCTCACACTCTGCTCTCACCTTGCTCTCACCTTGCTCTACGTTCATTCACACGTTGCGTTTTGTCAAACCGATCAAACTGGTTCGCACTTCTCAATTGTAATTTGCAATTTTCAATGAATCTGTCAGTCCAGTCTTCGGTATATTAAAAATCTACTTACAGAAGCAAAAAAAAAAAATATTACTTATAGCGGCGCGAACCGGTGCCAATTCCCCGCATCGTATCGAATTCGTCTCTGGAAATACAATTTAACCATTGATGGCGAAAAAAATTAATTTCAAATTCGATATGTTTATTTAATAACGCTGCGGGAAAAACCGAGTGATGCGATCACGCCGTTGAATCTGGATCTTTTAATAATATTTCGTTTAGTCAAACCGATTAAACTGTTTCACTGATAAAGTCTGTGATTTACAGTGTTGAATAGATCTGCTAGACTCGCCTTCGGTATATTAAAATCCTTCCTACGCAAGTAAAATAAATAATTACGGAGACGGTGCAATCGAGTGCCACTTTCCCTAACCGTACCGCACTCGCATCTGGATCAGTAAATTCGCCATTTAGCGGGAAAAAATGCATGTTGTAATAGCCATAATTAATTAACGATGCATCGTTATGCGCGCATTCAGCGGATCTTAGTTAATTTAGTGATAACCTTGCCCACACTCTGCTCTCACCTTGCTCTCACCTTGCTCTACGTTCATTCACACGTTGCGTTTTCTCAAACCGATCAAACTGGTTCGCACTTCTCAATTGTAATTTGCAATTTTCAATGAATCTGTCAGTCCAGTCTTCGGTATATTAAAAATCTACTTACAGAAGCAAAAAAAAAATATTACTTATAGCGGCGCGAACCGGTGCCAATTCCCCGCATCGTATCGAATTCGTCTCTGGAAATACAATTTAACCATTGATGGCGAAAAAAATTAATTTCAAATTCGATATGTTTATTTAATAACGCTGCGGGAAAAACCGAGTGATGCGATCACGCCGTTGAATCTGGATGTTTTAATAATATTTCGTTTAGTCAAACCGATTAAACTGTTTCACTGATAAAATCTGTGATTTGCAGTGTTGTATAGATCTGCTAGACTCGCCTTCGGTATATTAAAATCCTTCCTACGCAAGTAAAATAAATAATTACGGAGACGGTGCAATCGAGTGCCACTTTCCCAAACCGTACCGCACTCGCATCTGGATCAGTAAATTCGCCATTTAGCGGGAAAAAATGCATGTTGTAATAGCCATAATTAATTAACGATGCATCGTTATGCGCGCATTCAGCGGATCTTAGTTAATTTAGTGATAACCTTGCCCACACTCTGCTCTCACCTTGCTCTCACCTTGCTCTACGTTCATTCACACGTTGCGTTTTGTCAAACCGATCAAACTGGTTCGCACTTCTCAATTGTAATTTGCAATTTTCAATGAATCTGTCAGTCCAGTCTTCGGTATATTAAAAATCTACTTACAGAAGCAAAAAAAAAATATTACTTATAGCGGCGCGAACCGGTGCCAATTCCCCGCATCGTATCGAATTCGTCTCTGGAAATACAATTTAACCATTGATGGCGAAAAAAAATAATTTCAAATTCGATATGTTTATTTAATAACGCTGCGGGAAAACCCGAGTGATGCGATCACGCCGTTGAATCTGGATGTTTTAATAATATTTCGTTTAGTCAAACCGATTAAACTGTTTCACTGATAAAATCTGTGATTTGCAGTGTTGTATAGATCTGCTAGACTCGCCTTCGGTATATTAAAATCCTTCCTACGCAAGTAAAATAAATAATTACGGAGACGGTGCAATCGAGTGCCACTTTCCCAAACCGTACCGCACTCGCATCTGGATCAGTAAATTCGCCATTTAGCGGGAAAAAATGCATGTTGTAATAGCCATAATTAATTAACGATGCATCGTTATGCGCGCATTCAGCGGATCTTAGTTAATTTAGTGATAACCTTGCCCACACTCTGCTCTCACCTTGCTCTCACCTTGCTCTACGTTCATTCACACGTTGCGTTTTGTCAAACCGATCAAACTGGTTCGCACTTCTCAATTGTAATTTGCAATTTTCAATGAATCTGTCAGTCCAGTCTTCGGTATATTAAAAATCTACTTACAGAAGCAAAAAAAAAAAATATTACTTATAGCGGCGCGAACCGGTGCCAATTCCCCGCATCGTATCGAATTCGTCTCTGGAAATACAATTTAACTATTGATGGCGAAAAAATTAATTTCAAATTCGATATGTTTATTTAATAACGCTGCGGGAAAAACCGAGTGATGCGATCACGCCGTTGAATCTGGATCTTTTAATAATATTTCGTTTAGTCAAACCGATTAAACTGTTTCACTGATAAAGTCTGTGATTTACAGTGTTGAATAGATCTGCTAGACTCGCCTTCGGTATATTAAAATCCTTCCTACGCAAGTAAAATAAATAATTACGGAGACGGTGCAATCGAGTGCCACTTTCCCTAACCGTACCGCACTCGCATCTGGATCAGTAAATTCGCCATTTAGCGGGAAAAAATGCATGTTGTAATAGCCATAATTAATTAACGATGCATCGTTATGCGCGCATTCAGCGGATCTTAGTTAATTTAGTGATAACCTTGCCCACACTCTGCTCTCACCTTGCTCTCACCTTGCTCTACGTTCATTCACACGTTGCGTTTTGTCAAACCGAACAAACTGGTTCGCACTTCTCAATTGTAATTTGCAATTTTCAATGAATCTGTCAGTCCAGTCTTCGGTATATTAAAAATCTACTTACAGAAGCAAAAAAAAAAAATATTACTTATAGCGGCGCGAACCTGTGCCAATTCCCCGCATCGTATCGAATTCGTCTCTGGAAATACAATTTAACCATTGATGGCGAAAAAAATTAATTTCAAATTCGATATGTTTATTTAATAACGCTGCGGGAAAAACCGAGTGATGCGATCACGCCGTTGAATCTGGATCTTTTAATAATATTTCGTTTAGTCAAACCGATTAAACTGTTTCACTGATAAAATCTGTGATTTGCAGTGTTGAATAGATCTGCTAGACTCGCCTTCGGTATATTAAAATCCTTCCTACGCAAGTAAAATAAATAATTACGGAGACGGTGCAATCGAGTGCCACTTTCCCAAACCGTACCGCACTCGCATCTGGATCAGTAAATTCGCCATTTAGCGGGAAAAAATGCATGTTGTAATAGCCATAATTAATTAACGATGCATCGTTATGCGCGCATTCAGCGGATCTTAGTTAATTTAGTGATAACCTTGCTCACACTCTGCTCTCACCTTGCTCTCACCTTGCTCTACGTTCATTCACACGTTGCGTTTTGTCAAACCGATCAAACTGGTTCGCACTTCTCAATTGTAATTTGCAATTTTCAATGAATCTGTCAGTCCAGTCTTCGGTATATTAAAAATCTACTTACAGAAGCAAAAAAAAAAAATATTACTTATAGCGGCGCGAACCGGTGCCAATTCCCCGCATCGTATCGAATTCGTCTCTGGAAATACAATTTAACCATTGATGGCGAAAAAAATTAATTTCAAATTCGATATGTTTATTTAATAACGCTGCGGGAAAAACCGAGTGATGCGATCACGCCGTTGAATCTGGATCTTTTAATAATATATCGTTTAGTCAAACCGATTAAACTGTTTCACTGATAAAGTCTGTGATTTACAGTGTTGAATAGATCTGCTAGACTCGCCTTCGGTATATTAAAATCCTTCCTACGCAAGTAAAATAAATAATTACGGAGACGGTGCAATCGAGTGCCACTTTCCCTAACCGTACCGCACTCGCATCTGGATCAGTAAATTCGCCATTTAGCGGGAAAAAATGCATGTTGTAATAGCCATAATTAATTAACGATGCATCGTTATGCGCGCATTCAGCGGATCTTAGTTAATTTAGTGATAACCTTGCCCACACTCTGCTCTCACCTTGCTCTCACCTTGCTCTACGTTCATTCACACGTTGCGTTTTCTCAAACCGATCAAACTGGTTCGCACTTCTCAATTGTAATTTGCAATTTTCAATGAATCTGTCAGTCCAGTCTTCGGTATATTAAAAATCTACTTACAGAAGCAAAAAAAAAATATTACTTATAGCGGCGCGAACCGGTGCCAATTCCCCGCATCGTATCGAATTCGTCTCTGGAAATACAATTTAACCATTGATGGCGAAAAAAATTAATTTCAAATTCGATATGTTTATTTAATAACGCTGCGGGAAAAACCGAGTGATGCGATCACGCCGTTGAATCTGGATGTTTTAATAATATTTCGTTTAGTCAAACCGATTAAACTGTTTCACTGATAAAATCTGTGATTTGCAGTGTTGTATAGATCTGCTAGACTCGCCTTCGGTATATTAAAATCCTTCCTACGCAAGTAAAATAAATAATTACGGAGACGGTGCAATCGAGTGCCACTTTCCCAAACCGTACCGCACTCGCATCTGGATCAGTAAATTCGCCATTTAGCGGGAAAAAATGCATGTTGTAATAGCCATAATTAATTAACGATGCATCGTTATGCGCGCATTCAGCGGATCTTAGTTAATTTAGTGATAACCTTGCCCACACTCTGCTCTCACCTTGCTCTCACCTTGCTCTACGTTCATTCACACGTTGCGTTTTGTCAAACCGATCAAACTGGTTCGCACTTCTCAATTGTAATTTGCAATTTTCAATGAATCTGTCAGTCCAGTCTTCGGTATATTAAAAATCTACTTACAGAAGCAAAAAAAAAATATTACTTATAGCGGCGCGAACCGGTGCCAATTCCCCGCATCGTATCGAATTCGTCTCTGGAAATACAATTTAACCATTGATGGCGAAAAAAAATAATTTCAAATTCGATATGTTTATTTAATAACGCTGCGGGAAAACCCGAGTGATGCGATCACGCCGTTGAATCTGGATGTTTTAATAATATTTCGTTTAGTCAAACCGATTAAACTGTTTCACTGATAAAATCTGTGATTTGCAGTGTTGTATAGATCTGCTAGACTCGCCTTCGGTATATTAAAATCCTTCCTACGCAAGTAAAATAAATAATTACGGAGACGGTGCAATCGAGTGCCACTTTCCCAAACCGTACCGCACTCGCATCTGGATCAGTAAATTCGCCATTTAGCGGGAAAAAATGCATGTTGTAATAGCCATAATTAATTAACGATGCATCGTTATGCGCGCATTCAGCGGATCTTAGTTAATTTAGTGATAACCTTGCCCACACTCTGCTCTCACCTTGCTCTCACCTTGCTCTACGTTCATTCACACGTTGCGTTTTGTCAAACCGAACAAACTGGTTCGCACTTCTCAATTGTAATTTGCAATTTTCAATGAATCTGTCAGTCCAGTCTTCGGTATATTAAAAATCTACTTACAGAAGCAAAAAAAAAAAAATATTACTTATAGCGGCGCGAACCTGTGCCAATTCCCCGCATCGTATCGAATTCGTCTCTGGAAATACAATTTAACCATTGATGGCGAAAAAAATTAATTTCAAATTCGATATGTTTATTTAATAACGCTGCGGGAAAAACCGAGTGATGCGATCACGCCGTTGAATCTGGATCTTTTAATAATATTTCGTTTAGTCAAACCGATTAAACTGTTTCACTGATAAAATCTGTGATTTGCAGTGTTGAATAGATCTGCTAGACTCGCCTTCGGTATATTAAAATCCTTCCTACGCAAGTAAAATAAATAATTACGGAGACGGTGCAATCGAGTGCCACTTTCCCAAACCGTACCGCACTCGCATCTGGATCAGTAAATTCGCCATTTAGCGGGAAAAAATGCATGTTGTAATAGCCATAATTAATTAACGATGCATCGTTATGCGCGCATTCAGCGGATCTTAGTTAATTTAGTGATAACCTTGCTCACACTCTGCTCTCACCTTGCTCTCACCTTGCTCTACGTTCATTCACACGTTGCGTTTTGTCAAACCGATCAAACTGGTTCGCACTTCTCAATTGTAATTTGCAATTTTCAATGAATCTGTCAGTCCAGTCTTCGGTATATTAAAAATCTACTTACAGAAGCAAAAAAAAAAAATATTACTTATAGCGGCGCGAACCGGTGCCAATTCCCCGCATCGTATCGAATTCGTCTCTGGAAATACAATTTAACCATTGATGGCGAAAAAAATTAATTTCAAATTCGATATGTTTATTTAATAACGCTGCGGGAAAAACCGAGTGATGCGATCACGCCGTTGAATCTGGATCTTTTAATAATATTTCGTTTAGTCAAACCGATTAAACTGTTTCACTGATAAAGTCTGTGATTTACAGTGTTGAATAGATCTGCTAGACTCGCCTTCGGTATATTAAAATCCTTCCTACGCAAGTAAAATAAATAATTACGGAGACGGTGCAATCGAGTGCCACTTTCCCTAACCGTACCGCACTCGCATCTGGATCAGTAAATTCGCCATTTAGCGGGAAAAAATGCATGTTGTAATAGCCATAATTAATTAACGATGCATCGTTATGCGCGCATTCAGCGGATCTTAGTTAATTTAGTGATAACCTTGCCCACACTCTGCTCTCACCTTGCTCTCACCTTGCTCTACGTTCATTCACACGTTGCGTTTTCTCAAACCGATCAAACTGGTTCGCACTTCTCAATTGTAATTTGCAATTTTCAATGAATCTGTCAGTCCAGTCTTCGGTATATTAAAAATCTACTTACAGAAGCAAAAAAAAAAATATTACTTATAGCGGCGCGAACCGGTGCCAATTCCCCGCATCGTATCGAATTCGTCTCTGGAAATACAATTTAACCATTGATGGCGAAAAAAATTAATTTCAAATTCGATATGTTTATTTAATAACGCTGCGGGAAAAACCGAGTGATGCGATCACGCCGTTGAATCTGGATGTTTTAATAATATTTCGTTTAGTCAAACCGATTAAACTGTTTCACTGATAAAATCTGTGATTTGCAGTGTTGTATAGATCTGCTAGACTCGCCTTCGGTATATTAAAATCCTTCCTACGCAAGTAAAATAAATAATTACGGAGACGGTGCAATCGAGTGCCACTTTCCCAAACCGTACCGCACTCGCATCTGGATCAGTAAATTCGCCATTTAGCGGGAAAAAATGCATGTTGTAATAGCCATAATTAATTAACGATGCATCGTTATGCGCGCATTCAGCGGATCTTAGTTAATTTAGTGATAACCTTGCCCACACTCTGCTCTCACCTTGCTCTCACCTTGCTCTACGTTCATTCACACGTTGCGTTTTGTCAAACCGATCAAACTGGTTCGCACTTCTCAATTGTAATTTGCAATTTTCAATGAATCTGTCAGTCCAGTCTTCGGTATATTAAAAATCTACTTACAGAAGCAAAAAAAAAATATTACTTATAGCGGCGCGAACCGGTGCCAATTCCCCGCATCGTATCGAATTCGTCTCTGGAAATACAATTTAACCATTGATGGCGAAAAAAAATAATTTCAAATTCGATATGTTTATTTAATAACGCTGCGGGAAAACCCGAGTGATGCGATCACGCTGTTGAATCTGGATGTTTTAATAATATTTCGTTTAGTCAAACCGATTAAACTGTTTCACTGATAAAATCTGTGATTTGCAGTGTTGTATAGACCTGCTAGACTCGCCTTCGGTATATTAAAATCCTTCCTACGCAAGTAAAATAAATAATTACGGAGACGGTGCAATCGAGTGCCACTTTCCCAAACCGTACCGCACTCGCATCTGGATCAGTAAATTCGCCATTTAGCGGGAAAAAATGCATGTTGTAATAGCCATAATTAATTAACGATGCATCGTTATGCGCGCATTCAGCGGATCTTAGTTAATTTAGTGATAACCTTGCCCACACTCTGCTCTCACCTTGCTCTCACCTTGCTCTACGTTCATTCACACGTTGCGTTTTGTCAAACCGATCAAACTGGTTCGCACTTCTCAATTGTAATTTGCAATTTTCAATGAATCTGTCAGTCCAGTCTTCGGTATATTAAAAATCTACTTACAGAAGCAAAAAAAAAAATATTACTTATAGCGGCGCGAACCGGTGCCAATTCCCCGCATCGTATCGAATTCGTCTCTGGAAATACAATTTAACTATTGATGGCGAAAAAATTAATTTCAAATTCGATATGTTTATTTAATAACGCTGCGGGAAAAACCGAGTGATGCGATCACGCCGTTGAATCTGGATCTTTTAATAATATTTCGTTTAGTCAAACCGATTAAACTGTTTCACTGATAAAGTCTGTGATTTACAGTGTTGAATAGATCTGCTAGACTCGCCTTCGGTATATTAAAATCCTTCCTACGCAAGTAAAATAAATAATTACGGAGACGGTGCAATCGAGTGCCACTTTCCCTAACCGTACCGCACTCGCATCTGGATCAGTAAATTCGCCATTTAGCGGGAAAAAATGCATGTTGTAATAGCCATAATTAATTAACGATGCATCGTTATGCGCGCATTCAGCGGATCTTAGTTAATTTAGTGATAACCTTGCCCACACTCTGCTCTCACCTTGCTCTCACCTTGCTCTACGTTCATTCACACGTTGCGTTTTGTCAAACCGAACAAACTGGTTCGCACTTCTCAATTGTAATTTGCAATTTTCAATGAATCTGTCAGTCCAGTCTTCGGTATATTAAAAATCTACTTACAGAAGCAAAAAAAAAAAAAATATTACTTATAGCGGCGCGAACCTGTGCCAATTCCCTTCATCGTATCGAATTCGTCTCTGGAAATACAATTTAACCATTGATGGCGAAAAAAATTAATTTCAAATTCGATATGTTTATTTAATAACGCTGCGGGAAAACCCGAGTGATGCGATCACGCCGTTGAATCTGGATGTTTTAATAATATTTCGTTTAGTCAAACCGATTAAACTGTTTCACTGATAAAATCTGTGATTTGCAGTGTTGTATAGATCTGCTAGACTCGCCTTCGGTATATTAAAATCCTTCCTACGCAAGTAAAATAAATAATTACGGAGACGGTGCAATCGAGTGCCACTTTCCCAAACCGTACCGCACTCGCATCTGGATCAGTAAATTCGCCATTTAGCGGGAAAAAATGCATGTTGTAATAGCCATAATTAATTAACGATGCATCGTTATGCGCGCATTCAGCGGATCTTAGTTAATTTAGTGATAACCTTGCCCACACTCTGCTCTCACCTTGCTCTCACCTTGCTCTACGTTCATTCACACGTTGCGTTTTGTCAAACCGATCAAACTGGTTCGCACTTCTCAATTGTAATTTGCAATTTTCAATGAATCTGTCAGTCCAGTCTTCGGTATATTAAAAATCTACTTACAGAAGCAAAAAAAAAAATATTACTTATAGCGGCGCGAACCGGTGCCAATTCCCCGCATCGTATCGAATTCGTCTCTGGAAATACAATTTAACTATTGATGGCGAAAAAAATTAATTTCAAATTCGATATGTTTATTTAATAACGCTGCGGGAAAAACCGAGTGATGCGATCACGCCGTTGAATCTGGATCTTTTAATAATATTTCGTTTAGTCAAACCGATTAAACTGTTTCACTGATAAAGTCTGTGATTTACAGTGTTGAATAGATCTGCTAGACTCGCCTTCGGTATATTAAAATCCTTCCTACGCAAGTAAAATAAATAATTACGGAGACGGTGCAATCGAGTGCCACTTTCCCTAACCGTACCGCACTCGCATCTGGATCAGTAAATTCGCCATTTAGCGGGAAAAAATGCATGTTGTAATAGCCATAATTAATTAACGATGCATCGTTATGCGCGCATTCAGCGGATCTTAGTTAATTTAGTGATAACCTTGCCCACACTCTGCTCTCACCTTGCTCTCACCTTGCTCTACGTTCATTCACACGTTGCGTTTTGTCAAACCGATCAAACTGGTTCGCACTTCTCAATTGTAATTTGCAATTTTCAATGAATCTGTCAGTCCAGTCTTCGGTATATTAAAAATCTACTTACAGAAGCAAAAAAAAAAAATATTACTTATAGCGGCGCGAACCTGTGCCAATTCCCCGCATCGTATCGAATTCGTCTCTGGAAATACAATTTAACCATTGATGGCGAAAAAAATTAATTTCAAATTCGATATGTTTATTTAATAACGCTGCGGGAAAAACCGAGTGATGCGATCACGCCGTTGAATCTGGATGTTTTAATAATATTTCGTTTAGTCAAACCGATTAAACTGTTTCACTGATAAAATCTGTGATTTGCGGTGTTGTATAGATCTGCTAGACTCGCCTTCGGTATATTAAAATCCTTCCTACGCAAGTAAAATAAATAATTACGGAGACGGTGCAATCGAGTGCCACTTTCCCAAACCGTACCGCACTCGCATCTGGATCAGTAAATTCGCCATTTAGCGGGAAAAAATGCATGTTGTAATAGCCATAATTAATTAACGATGCATCGTTATGCGCGCATTCAGCGGATCTTAGTTAATTTAGTGATAACCTTGCCCACACTCTGCTCTCACCTTGCTCTCACCTTGCTCTACGTTCATTCACACGTTGCGTTTTGTCAAACCGATCAAACTGGTTCGCACTTCTCAATTGTAATTTGCAATTTTCAATGAATCTGTCAGTCCAGTCTTCGGTATATTAAAAATCTACTTACAGAAGCAAAAAAAAAAATATTACTTATAGCGGCGCGAACCGGTGCCAATTCCCCGCATCGTATCGAATTCGTCTCTGGAAATACAATTTAACCATTGATGGCGAAAAAAAATAATTTCAAATTCGATATGTTTATTTAATAACGCTGCGGGAAAACCCGAGTGATGCGATCACGCCGTTGAATCTGGATGTTTTAATAATATTTCGTTTAGTCAAACCGATTAAACTGTTTCACTGATAAAATCTGTGATTTGCAGTGTTGAATAGATCTGCTAGACTCGCCTTCGGTATATTAAAATCCTTCCTACGGAAGTAAAAAAAATAATTACTCACTCTCAGCTTACTTTCTAAATAGGGATTTGTCATACCGGTCATCTTGCTGCGATATTTGAAATTGGCTTTTTTATCCTTTTATAGATCTGTCAAGTTTGACGTCGGTATATCTAAATCCGATTAAAATGCATAAAAAATATATAACTACGTCGAGTTAATGACTTTGCGTCATTAACTCGACGTAGTTATATATTTTATTACCATAAATAGGATGAAATTTACTGATTTTATATAACAACCTACCGAGTTTGGAGACTAGAGATCGTGGCTGTAATCCTTCGACACGTCGTAGACGAGACAGAAGATCGTTAGTAAAAAAAATAATTACTCGCTCTCAGCTTACTTTCTAAATAGGGATTTGTCATACCGGTCATCTTGATATTTGAAATTGGCTTTTTTTATTCTTTTATAGATCTGTCAAGTTTGACGTCGGTATATCTAAATCCGATTAAAATCCGTAAAAAATATATAACTACGTCGAGTTAATGACTTTGCGTCATTAACTCGACGTAGTTATATATTTTATTACCATAAATAGGATGAAATTTACTGATTTTATATAACAACTTACCGAGGTTGGAGACTGGAGATCGTGGCTGTAATCCTTCCAAATCAGTTCCAACCGCACTTTCCACTTTTGATTAGTGGCCGTCTGACCGCTTACATCGCATTGCTGCACTGAGCGGGTTATGTCAAATTCGCGATCAGCTGAGGTGACAGCTGATCGACTTGAAACTCGCGCGGACTTCACCAAACTTCAACAGCTGAACATAGCTCACACACACATAGAAGCCGAGATCTGTCATTGCAGGCATATCTGAATAGCACTGTACATATTGACATTTTTTCTAAACCACTTTTCTCGACATTTTAGGTGATTCTAAGCATACTGGCATGAAAATCTCGAAAAAAAAATTTTCATGAAAACAAAGCTTCCTCTATGAGGAAGCAAAATTAGTTTCAAAATATAATGGATACTTATTCTCCGTACGATCCCGAAGACCTGCAAATAAGAAAATTGTTATTAGTCGTCGGAGCAATAGAATGCTTACCTTTGCCCGCTGATACGACATCGAGACCTGTAGAGTATGAAAGAATGAGATAATTATTAAGTACCCGAAATAAACGCTTTTCTTAGTTATAATCAATGTGTACAAACCTGAAAATGAAAATGTATGATTAGTATCCGCGAGGGCTTCACGCGGTCGTACTTGCAGGTGCTGAGTCGTCATTCTTTACTTATTTTGCTCTATTCAACTTATTCTCAATTTACTGTTAAGTTTCGCTGAACTTCCTCTCAAATTACATATAGGGTGACAATTTCCGGGTGGCCACCCCCTTTGATCGTCCGATCGCATTAGGGAATTCAAACTGATGTTGGGAGGCTTGCAGAGGTGACCTGGACTTTGTTCTACACTTAGCCAAACTGGTTAACGTACACTCAAAATACTATTAACTCTCTGTCAATTTATTCTCAACTTTCTTTCAACTGGCACCTAATTGTGAGAAAGCTCGGGTAAGTTATCTTGCGGATGCCTATTGAATAGGTGAATGACTTATTTGATTTAGTGGTCGAGACGTGATAGACTTGCAAGGCCGTCGTTCGGACCATTAATTTGTTCGATCATCCGATCATACTAGGAAATCCAAATTGACACTGGCGGGCTGGCAAGTACCGAAGCTGCATCCTTTTTGTTCGATCTGAATCGCTCTCTGCTTGCTCTCAACTTACGCACAACATACCTACAACTTACAGGATAAATCATTCCAAATTGGAGAAATTAAATTTGAATTCAATACTGGCAGCATCGCGAACGTGAAAAAAAGTTGCAAAGTGGAACTTTGCACACTGCTTCCTCATTAATTCCCCTTTTTCACAAAGCCACCTCTATGAAGAAGCTTATTTATTAGCTTTGGCTTCCTCATAGAGGAAGCTTTGTGAAAAAGGGGAATTAATGAGGAAGCAGTGTGCAAAGTTCTACTTTGCAACTTTTTTTGAATTTGAACAGAAGAAAACTCCGTTCCAAACACCGTTACATCTAATTTTGATTAGATACAAAGTTTTGACTTACTTTAATAACTTATCCATAAGTTACAGCGAAAATCTTAATTTTTTCAAAAATTCATAACAGCGTAAAATCCGAACGACTTTACCGATCGTCACCAAATTTTATACGTGGCAGCGTTGTATGTTATTTTTTTACTGTTGAATATTTTGGTTCATTTGATGAGATTCGACGTGATTTAGAGCAAAATTTATTTTTTTCGAAAAATTCAAAATTCTATAAAACCGAAACGGCTTTACCGATTTCGCTGAAATTCAATACCAAACAACATTGAACGTGTCTTTATTTATGATGAAGTATATAGCTGAATCGTCGAACTTTTACGAAAGTTAGAGCGATCACGCCATTTTTTTGAAAAATTTAAAATTCGATAAAATTTGTATACATGGATATATCTAATTTTTAAAATATGTGAATTACAGAGGATTTAATACTCCACTTGCGTGCCAATTTTTAGCTCGATCCATCATGCCATTCCTGAGTTATGAACAATTGAATGTTCGGTGCCTGGACCATACATACATACACACACACACACACACACGCACACACACACACACATACACACATACAGACATATTTTCTAGACCACTTTTCTCGACGTTTTAGGTGATTCTGAGTATGTTAACATGAAAATCTCGAAAAAAAAAAATTTCACGAAAACAAAGCTTCATCTATGAGGAAGCAATAGATACAACACAGGTTTCGCATCGCCCTACTTGATATCAACTGACTCTCAACTTACGCTCAAGTTACTCTCGCCTTACACTGAACTTACCCTCAACGTACAATCAATTCAAAAAATTGTATCAAGAGATCCTGCCCGACGTGATCAACATTCATTGTCGGTTAATTTCCGATCGGTTCTCTAGAATGAGTTTGCACAACGTTCGTCGATTCATACAAACAGAGGCGCTAACTGTACAATATGCTTCAGAATTGTGCACACTGTAAGAATTTCAACTACCAGAAATTCATCCTTCTTCTTCGTTTTGCATCACTTTGCTTGCTCTCGACTTATGCGCCACTTACGCTCAACACACTCTCAACTCACTGGACAACTCACGCCTAACTGGAGAAATTAATACCAGGAAATGAAATGCATTCGATCACGAAACATAATTTTTGTTTCTCCAGTTGAACGTGACTTGTCCTGTAAGTTGAGGATAAGTTGAGGGTATGTTGAGGGTAAGTTAAGGGTAAGTTGAGGGTAAGTTGAGGGTAAGTTAAGGGTAAGTTGAGGGTAAGTTAAGAGCAATCTGAGCGGTGGAGAATGAGGACAATTTTGAAAACCCGGTACTTGCAAATCTGCCAGTCAGCAAGATCCTGAAGCATCTTGTACAGTAGTTGACGCCTCTGATTATATGAATAGACTGACGTCGTGCAAACTCATTCTATAAGAGAACCGTTCGGTAATTAACCTACAATGAATGTTGATCACGTCGGGCAGGATCTCTGGATATCATTTTTTGAATTGATTGTACGTTGATGGTAAGTTCAGTGTAAGTTGAGAGTAACTTGAGCGTAAGTTGAGAGTCAGTTGATATCAAGTAGAGCGATGCGAAACCAGTGTTGTATCAATTTTTCACGTTCGCGATGCTGCCAGAGTGAAATTTGAATTTCATTCTCCAGTTTGGCGTGATTTGTCCTGTAAGTTGAAGGTATGTTGAACGTAAGTTGAGAGTAAGCAGATCGATTCATAATGACCGAAATGGATGAAGCTGCGGTGCATGCAAGTCCGCCAGTGCGCAGGAATCTAAAACATCTTGTACAATCGGAATCTCTATTACTTATATTATGCAAACTAATTCCATACAAGAACCAATTGGTAATTATCCTATATCGAAAGTTAATCAAGTCGGGCAGGATCTCCAGATTGCATTTTTCGAGTTGGTTCGTACGTTGAGAATAAGTCGAGCGTAACTTGAGAGAAAGTTGAAATCAAGTAGAGTGATGCAAAACCAGTATGAAAATGACACTTTCATGTTCCCGATTCCGCCAGCAAGAAATTGAAAGCATTCAGTTAAGATTGAGCGTAAGTTGCGAGCAACTTCAATGAAGCTAAAGTAGTAAAGTATGATATCCCAGCATTGTCCCCGGCACCCGTTGTCGCTGAAAACGAAAGAAGTATCACACACAGCATGATACATTTTTTCCAAATGCTTCTCCTCGAGCGCACTACTCTTTGATTTGATCGATTTGACCAATGACAACGAAGTCTGTCCGTCGCTGATTGAACCCAAATGAGGCTAAGAGTTACAGATCGCAATACATAAAAAAATCTAAAAAATCTAAAAATCTAATTAAATCTTCGGTGGAAACCTTCAATGGACCAAAAGGTCAGCTTGATCTTCATTATTATCTTCATGCCGCATGGCTTCGACGAGGTTTTACTTACCGTAATTTGTAAATTTGGTTACAGGAATACGGATCGCGAAAACACGAATTGTACTGTAACAAACGTATAAAATCGAATAAAAGAATAAAAAAAGGATGCAAAGAAGAACTTTGCATATTGCTGTTCTACCGAAAACAAAGCTTGCTCTATGCGGAAGCAATTAATAATAAGTACACAAACAAACTATTTCGTCTAACGTCCATATTTTAATTAATCGTGCAAAATAATGAAAGTAAAGTACATTAATCGACTAAAAAACTCGAACGCTGGCTATACAATAATAATTAGCTATTAATATTGAATTTATGAATCAGGTGCTCGAAATGGCCTCCTCCCATCTCAATGCAGCATCGTACTCGTTGAAGAAGACTGCGAACACAGTTGCCCACCATTTCTGCAGTGATAGAGCGAAAGGCTTGGTCGATGCGCTGCTCAAGCTCCTCTCGAGTTGCTATTACCGTACGATACACAACGCTTTTCACATGACCCCAGAGAAAGAAATCAAGGGGGTTTAAGTCTGGAGACCTTGGTGGCCAGTTCCTAATTCCCCCTCTTCCTATGTATCGCCTCGGAAAATTTCTTCGAAGCAGAGCTTCAACGTTATTACTCGTGTGCGCCGGTGTACCGTCATACTGCAGCCAAATTCCAGCATATTCATCTCGGGTGAGACCGGCACGCAAACACAACCTCCTTAGACAGCGTCTGGGGAAATCCAGATATTTATGGCTGGTCAAAGTTCCGTCAATTGCAAAAGGTCCCAACTAAAACAATGAAAGTAAAAAACTGTGGAATTACATATGTATTAAGAAACTATTGCAACTTGATTCAACAGAACTTACCACACGATCACCGACAATACCCGCCCACAGGTTCACAGAAAATCGCTGTTGCGTATTGAACGCGATAGTGACGTTGGGTTTTTACGTTCAAATGTTGACTCATCCGTAAATAGCACATTCTGTAAAAAATGTGGATTTTCATCGTGGCGCTGCAGAAGCCAACGACAAAATTCCAATCTCGCTGGATAATCATCGAGTCTCAAGCTCTACACACGAGTGTAATGATGCGCATGCATCCGCTCGGTTCGCAGTGTCCTCTGTACCGTTCCGTACGACAAATTTAAACGCCGGGCCACTTCGCGAATTGAAAGCGTGGGGTCTTGGGCAAAGGCATTCAAAATAATTTCCTCGTTTCTTGCTATATGAGCGTTTTGAGGTGCCGCGCCGTTAGCATTATTGGGCGTTACAGAGTCAGTTTCACACAAACGCTGGCATGGATCCAGGATAGTTTGATATCCGGGGTGTCTTCGATTTGGCCAACGCTGCGCGTAATTTCGCGCAGCCCGTCTTGCGTTGAATTGAGCTTGTGCATAGTAAATTACCATGTCCGTGTACTCACGGATCGTGTAATTAACCATTATTATCACTGGCTGATAGAAACTGCACAAGACATACTACAAACCGACACACGACAAACCGACGCTCGACGATGAAAACTGTCACCGCGATAAAGAAAACAGTGGTGATGCGAAAAACAATTGAATACTCGTTTGCCTCTTTAGCAACGGGCGCCTGGAGCATCGAATCCCTACGTCACTGTTTTCATCGAATGACCGTGTTTCACGTTAAGTATTGATAAAAAGTGGGTCGTAATCGGAACTGAATGCTGCGGATTTCATGCTGGCAGGACAGCAGTGTAATTTTTACACTGGTTTTGCATTACTCAACTTGCTCTCAGTTTTCTCTCAACTTACGCTAATCTTATGCTCAACGTACGCTCTATTTCAAAATTCATTCCAGAAATCCTACCCGACTACAGTAACATTCATTACATAAGTTTACATAAGAATATAACTTTGCATAAGGTAAGTTGACCCATACAAACAGAGACTCCGACTGTACAACGCGCTTTAGATTTTTGCACATTGGCGGACTTCTAAGTACTGGATCTCCATCCTTTTTGCTCGTTCTGAATTGCTCTGCTTGCTCTCAACTTATGCTCAACTTACGATCAACATACTCCCAACTTACAGGACAAATCACGCCAAACTGGAGACATTAATAGCAGGGATCGTGTTCGACTGCAATGACATTCGATGCAGGCGAATGATGTATTTATTTGTCGTATTGAAGGGTGACGTGTCAAAGGGTTCGTTAGATCAGCGAATATCTCCGTCAAAGTGTAATTTGTACAGTGGCTTTGCATCACTCCACTTGATCTCAACTTTCCCCCAACTTACGCTCAACTTACTCTGAACTTACGATAAACTCGAAAAATGCAATCTAGAGATCCTGCCCAACTTGAATAACATTAAAGGCAGAATAATTACCAACTTATTCTCTTATGGAATTAGTTTGCACAAGGTAAGTAATAGAAACTCTGATTGTGCAACGTGCTTTAGATTATTCCGCACTGGCGGACTTGCAAGTACCGAAGCTTCATCCTTCTTGCTCGTTATGCAACGCTCTACGCTTATTTCCAACTTACGTTCAATGTACCTTCAACTTAAAAGATAAATCATGCCAAACTGGAGAAATTCATTTTCAATTTAATCCTGGTAGTATCGCAGACATCGAAAATTGATTCAACAGTGGATTTGCGACGCTCCACTAGATTTAAACTTACTCTCAACTTACGCTCAACTTACGCTCAACTTACGCTCAACTTACGCTCAACTTACGCTCAACTTACGCTCAACTTAACCTCAACGTACAATCAATTCGAAAAATTCAATCTGAAGATCCTGTCCGACGTGATCAACATGCATTGTAGGTTAAATACCGACCGGCTCTCTTACAGAATGAGTTTGCACAACGTCAGTCGATTCATACAAACAGAGGCTCCAACGGTACAATATGTTTCAGAATTGTGTACGCTGTAAGACTTTCATCTACCAGAGATTCATCCTTCTTCTTCGTTCTCCATCACTCAGCTTGCTCTCGACTTATGCACAACTTGCACTCAATACACTCTCAACTCACTGGACAACTCACGCCCAACTGCAGAAATTAATACCAAGGAACGAAATGAATTTGATTACGAATCATGGTTTTAGTTTGTGACGTATTTTTCGTGAGCGGAAGCGCGAACGCGAATATCATAAATATCACGAACGGTAACGTCACCTTCGGCCGTCCACTCACGCTCGCGCATCCGCAAACCCGGTGGCGCCAGTTAATTTATGTGTCACCGGAATCAACAAACGGGTATGCCCCGCGCGTCGAGTTGAGCAGGCTCGACGCGACCAAAAAAAAACTCGGATGTTGGGAGCACAACTACCGATCGGGAACAACATTAACGGAAACGGTAGGTCAGTTAACTCTTGGGGTCGCGTGAAGTTAACAAACGCAACCGGATGCACTCGCGAGAGCGGACGGTTGCGGAAATGTCCGGCCGCTCAGTCTGCTAGGTCGTGGTAGAGAGGGTCGAGGTAATGGCCCAATAAATAGCCTATCGCGAAAACATAATCAAACGCGAGCTTTAATCGTTGATTGAAATTCCGAAAACCGGAAATATAATAATTTTCAATTATTATTATCGTGTCGAAAACTCACGGAAAACGCGAAAAATCGAGATCGATATCACGAGGATTGAACACCTTGCGAGAACGGCGATCGAAAATAGTTCGATCGCCGAAGAAAAACAATCGAGAACGACTCACCAGCTGGCCCCGGGCAGCGGCAACGGCACGAACATTATCCAAGGGCGGGGCGGCGGATGCACGGAACTCGGCATATGGTTGCGCCGCGCGGCATCACTGTAACGCGCGAACACTGCTCGTTCGAGTCAAGTCTCGAACGGGAAACTCACCGGATAATTTTCGGAAAACTTGCGAGAACTGCATCTCCATGATGCACGGAACACGATGCGCCGAACTGCATTTAGTTGGCCGTAGAAACGGCGCGAGAACACAACGATTTCTCGTGAGAAATCGAGCACGAGATCGCGAACGCAAAATCACACGCGAGAACGCGCGTACGGGCGAGCGCGTGGCCCGAGTACCGTACGCGAGCGAGCGAGACAGACAGAAAAACTGTCAACACGGTAGCGCGTTACTACCGCGAGGCACCTCGGCGGTGGCCCGCGATCGTCTGGCTAATATACGCGATCGCCTTGACCGCGCAATTACAGTGGAACCTCTCATAGCGTACGAGGGCGGAGCGTGTAGGTTGGTTGGGTGGGATTATTCAGGACCGTAACATGTGCACGTTAGACGGGCGCTTAAGAGAGGGCGACCATCTAACGAACAAAATCTAGTCACGGCACTGCACGAGGTGTCAGGGAAGGGGAAGCTAGAACCGGTTTTGGCTCGTGATTGGTTCTTCACATAGCGTACATTGTCTCCCTATTTCGTACGCTATGAGAGGTTCCACTGTATCATTATTTCCAAATTCCCTTGCCCGGGAGCTACTGCCCTCACTCTTATCGCCGAATAATCGCACGAGAGCGCATTTCTGCCGGTAACTCGTGACGTATCCGCGCGAGCGCTTCCCTCAACACTTAGCGCGAGAGCGGGCGATTACGCAACTCTCGACGAAGGGCACGAGGGCTGCTCCGCCCTCTGCCCAAACACAAAAAACTACCCGCTTTCCAGCGCAGTGCATTTTCCGCCTCTCAGGGCACCGGATTTACACCGGACTCTCGCTGCACCGCGCGAACAGTCGTCGGTACGCTCTCCCCTGTTGGGATGCTCGGTTCGTTGAGCTCTCGTCCCCGCAACAGAGTCGAGCGACCGACCCGCGACTCCAACAAAATCGCGAAACCGACTACTTCGCTACGTACCGGGATCGACAAACGAAGGGAACGTGGCGATACGAGGAGCGACAGCCACGAAACTTAAATAATACGAAAAAAATACTCGAATCCACCGGTAACTAGGTCTTGTGACCGTGATTCCGAAAAATCACGTCACAAGTTTCACCAAGTGAACGGGAGTTGTCCTGTAAGTTGAGGGTAAGTTAAATGTAAGTTGAACGTAAGTTAAGACCAAGCTGAGCGGTGGAGAATGAAAAAAATACGAAGATCCGTTACTTGCAAATCTGCCGGTGTGCAAGATCCCGAAGCATCTTGTACGGTAGTTAGCGCCTTTGTTTGTTTGAATCGGCTGCCGTTGTGTAAGCTCATTCTATCAGAGAACCGATCGATAATTAACCTTCAATGCTTGTTGATCGCGTCGAGCAGAATCGCCAGGTATTACGTCAGGCCGTAACTTCATTTTATTTTGACCGATCGAGTCAATAATTTGACTGTAGACCTGTTGAAATCTTAGGCAGAGAAAAATACCCGACTAGTGGAGCCGGAGGAAACGATCTTGGTAGATCCCGCAGTTACGATATCTAGACACAGATACCGGTGGGTCAGTTGAGGTAAAAGAGTGCGGAAGATGGTACAACAGTGCCCGATTTCCCAAATCTCAGGCCTTTCTAGAAATGTCGCTGACGCCACTCGAGTGAGCGGCGATAGACAAAACTAGTGTCAAGCGAGCGCAACGGTTATCGACCGTCAGTCCAAGGCCCGTGCGACACCTTGCCTCCGATCGATGCTCGATCGCCCGTTACAGCCGAAAACCACCAGGTGTCAGTAAAAATAAAAGAAATCTACTAGATCTTGAGAGTACAAAAATGCTGGGGCACCGCTAAGACGCTCTCCGTCCCACCGAAGCCGACACTCTGTCTTTCTCGCATCAAAAGGACTACGAGTTCAATTCTAACAAATAATAATTTGATGAGTGAATTATAGTATTTTTCCCGCCTTTCTCGAAAATATAAATGAAAACAATAAATAATGAACAAAAGAAGGGAAACGAACTAAAGTAACCAACAATTCAAGCTAAACTTTGGAATTCAAATGACGTCCGTCCCACAAAATAAAATATTAAACAGAAAAAAAAAATATATATATATATTATCGAAACATACAAGAAAATGTATGAAATAACAAAATAAGCCTAAGAATTGTAGAATTCGCAAGGATACTTTATTAACATTGAAAGGTGAAGGAATTAATTAGCTATAAAATGCAGTTTTGACGTTTAAACAGTATAACAACGTTATATAAATTTTGGGAAAAATTAAGGGAAACGGACATGCATTGCGCAAAATAGGGGTTTGAAAAAATATATAAAAGCAACAGTAATTTTCATCGGAAATAATGTACAAGGATGAATCTTCAAAGTACGAGAGTCAGAGTTTGTAAAACCTCTGTCGTAAAAATCATAGTGACCTCATTGTATTATTGAGAATTCATTTTCGATCAGACACCAAGACCAGTCAAAACACGCGGAAAAATTTCCTTGAATTTATTTGTTAACGCAACAAACAAAATCTACATTCACGGAGGAACGAATTAACAATGGAACAAAAACGTATCTGAAAATTTCGATCATTTCCACATCAGTTAAGATAAGAGCGCGCCCGAACAGCGAGATGTGACATGTCCACATCAGAAAAAAAGCGTAGGAAGCGTACACCACATGCGAGCACCTATGAGATTTCGGGGAATACGGAAACACCGCGAGCGAGCGAACGCGCGGACGACGAGGGGTTCGAGACGTAGCATCTCCGGTCCCTCTCGTATGTCCGATGCCTGGGTGCGAGTCTACCTCGCGCGTATGCCAGACTTCCAGAAACGAACGCTCTGCAACGAGAATGTAGTAAACGGATATACTCCATCCTTTCTTAATCAGCATAAAACACACGACAAATCAACAAGTCTGTGAGAATCTGGCAACAAGGCCCAGGCGCTCGATCTTCTAGCTGGCTAGCGAATCCCGATGGGCGCGTCGTCACCTAGCCCGCGATGTGGTGGATTGAATCACACCTAGCTACTACCCCTACTTAAAAATGTCATCTATGTGAGACAAAGGAGCAATAGTATAAAAAGACGAAAAAACACCGAACGGCAGACAGTGCGCTCCGAAAATTAGTTCTACCTACATCGAACCTCTGCCCGATCGACGTCCGAAACTTTAATTCTGAATTAACTTCGAATTTCTATCCGACCGTGGACTTAGAAAAATTCACCTCGAACTTAATATTGAATTTTATTATGACCGCGGACTTAGAAAATTCACTTTCGAATTTTACAATGAATTTTCGTCCGACCACGGACTTAAGAAATTCAGTTCGAATTTAATATCGAATTTTCGTCCAACCGCGGACTTAAAAGAATTCAATCCTTCGCAAACGATTCTGCCACCTATAATCGCATTCTTTGTCCTAACAGGGGACTAAAAAAATTATTGAGCGAACTGAAATTTTATAATTTTGTACGTTTCGGACTCGATTTGAGCATTTTTTGTATTCTTCGGATTTTTATAATTTCTGTGCGCTGCGGATTGTGAGAATTTTTGTACACAAAAGAGCCTTGAATTTTTGTACAATACGACCGGAGATCTTTGTGCGACGATTCGTTTATCTTACGTTAACATTTGTCCGTTGAGAGAATTCAGTTTATCATTTTTTCACGTTTTACGAATAAATTTCGACGTTTGTACATTAAATTCGGTGTGTCGAGTTTCTTTTCGAACGTGCCCATCCATCCGCACCCTCATCGTCCGCAGCAACACAAAAGGGTAAGTGAAATGTTCAATTATATTTTAAAACCATAGAACGCGCCTCGTCTCAATTCACCATCGCGTCATATCTCCGTCAAATTCCCTTTAGAGAAGCATTCGCAGGTCGTCCCCGAGTAATTTTCCGAAAGGTTAGACTCGAAACAAGAGCTTGCGCGTTTAGTGTACTACGTCAGGTGTGGTATAGGGAGGATCAATTCTCCTTGACCAGAGTACGGGTAAATCACGCTGAATCGCACTAATACGTGTAAAATTTTCGTTCGAGTAAAATCAACGACAAATTTGACTTAACACAGGTTTGAATTTTTCGAATTGATTGTACGTTGAGGGTAAGTTGAGCGTAAGTTGTGAGAAAGTTGAGATCAAGTAGAGCGATGCAAAACCATTATTGAATCACTTTTCACGTTCGCGACACTGCCGGCATTAAATTGAAAATGAATTTCTCCAGTTTGGCATGATTTATCTTTTAAGATGAAGGTATGTTGAACGTAAGTTGGGAGTAAGCGTAGAGCGATGCATAACGAGCAAAAAGGATGAAGCTTGGGGACTTGCAAGTCCGCCAGTGCGGAATAATCTAAAGCGCGTTGTACAATCGGAGTCTCTATTACTTACGTTGCGCAAACTAATTCCATAAGAGAACAAGTTGGTAATTATTCTACATTTAATGTTATTCAAGTCGGGCAGGATCTCCAGATTGCATTTTTCGAGTTTATCGTACGTTCAGAGTAAGTTGAGCTTAACTTGAAGGAAAGTTGAGATCAAGTGGAGTGATGCAAAGCCACTGTACAAATTACACTTTCGTGGTTGCAATTCCGCCAGCATCAAATTCGAAGCATTTAGTGAAGTTTGAGTCACATTTGACGTGAAACACGGTCATTCGGTCGGCACATTGTCGGAGTATTCGTTGATCTAACGAACCCTCTGACCCGTCACCCCCCAATACTACAAATAAATCCATCATTCGCCTACATCGAATGTCTTTGTAGTGAATCACGATCCCTACGATTCATTTCTCCAGTTTGGCTTGACTTGTCCTGTAAGTTATGAGTATGTTGAACGTGAGTTGAGCATAAGTTGAGAGCAAGCAGAGCGATTCAGAATGAACAAAAAACATGAAGCTCTAGTAGTTGCAGGTTTGCCAGTGTGCAGAATTCTGGATTCTCTTGTACAGTTACAACCTCAGCTTGTATGATCGACTTATCCGATGCAAACCCATATTCCATACGAGAACCAATCGCGGTAACTCACCTACAATGAACGCTAATCAATTTAGTCAGGATATCTCGATTGAACTTTTCGAATTGAGCGTACGTTGAGAGTAAGTCGAGCGGAAGGTACGAGCTCAGGTTTCTCGCCCCGAGTGACGATGCATTAAACGTCGAATTGGCGGGGCTGGTGTTTTACCGTCTGAATCACGTACTTGTTTGGAAATTGACAACCTTATGACTATCCTGTCGAGGACAAAGCAGTCGGACAAGAACGATCCGTGATGAAACGACACAGAGCGAAAACAAGCAATTATGAAGAAAAGACGAAGGATCCGATAGCCGGACTAAATGACATACACCGCTCGTGGTACTTACATTTTTATGATATTCAAATTTATTTTACACGTTCAGATACGAGATTTTCAGATACATGAATCATTTTTATCTCACAAAACTCGTCTCTAACCCCTCACATAACCCCTCACATAACCCCACGATCACCGTCGCACTGAAAATTCACGTACGCTTGGTCACTGTCATGCACTCGTTTATATCGAGAATCGCTCCGAAATATCGAATTGTCGGCTTTCAGCTCACACATCTTTCTTCCGGATTGACCCGATCATCGTCGAAATTCCACCAGCTGACACGAGCCGTCATCGACCAACTGGCTCGAATCGCCGTGATAGAAGAAATTTCCCCGTGACAGGAGCCGTGCACCGTCCGACGTTGCCAAGTTTTTTTCTCGCGTTCTCGCGCTGCCATGGCGCGAAGATCCATCGCTTCCATTGGTCGATTTTTTTTCAAAATTTCAATCCTTATAAATAAATAAATATTGCGAATTTCGAAAAACTGCTAAGTAACTTTACTCCTGAGGTGGTAAACTACTGTTGCGACAATAAAACACCGATTAGAGAAAGCAGGCGTTTATTGAATCCCGACCGATCAGTTGGCACGTCCGTTAAGTTCGCGGTGTCAACCGAGACTGTCTTGTTTATCTGTCAACGTTACTAAGTTCGTCCGTTGTCAAGTGCGTTGTCAGGTGAGTGTCGCGCTCGGTCAGAAACCCCAACTACTCAGATCTAGCGCGCACCATTCGTAACAGTACTCCCCTCCCCTTTGAGCTGCCGTCCCGGCAGTTTTTTATACTGGGATGTGGTTGCCATGGTCCATCCAGTGCTACTCGCGACCTAGTTACACTGTCCTGACATTTGTCCAAGTCCCGAGGGAAAACCATGGCTAAAAAACCTGGGAAGGACAGTGTGTACAAACTGTTATCTTCCTACTCTTGAAATTGAATTTAATATTTCTGTCTCGCATCTGTCGTGCGTCGTCTCTTAAATAACAACAAATCAAACAGTTAAAACAGGAATGAAAAAATTGTTCTTCTTTTCTTTTTTTCTTCTCTTCTCTCTTTCATTCTTTCTCCATTTCTTTCTTTCGTCCTTCGATGCAGAGTTTCTCTAAAGTCCTTTGAATCCTGGAAAGTGTTCCTTGAGGGTGGTAGTAAGGTAAGGAGGATTCTTAGGAGTCCAAGGAAACCTGTGACAAAAAATAACTGCGAAGAAATCTGCATCTCAAATATAAAAATCATTATGCGAAATTGACAACCCGGAATATCCGACGTAATGACTATTGGGAAAGCTTTAATTAGATGAGTACTCTATCGGAACACTATTTATGAACAATACAGTGGTGCCTCTATATTGCCCTAGTGATACGATCATAAATATCGAAAATTCGATCCCGGGAGTCCAAAAATAATCCACTAGCAAGAATTATGATCGGTAATTCAAGAAGTTAAAAGATCATTTCTGGTCCGCAACCAGAGGAATCACGATCAGTGTCACCAACGAATAACCAAGCCCAGTTAGACGTTGAATTCCCACTACACAAAAAAAATTGCTCGGAAACCCTTTACAGAACACCGTGCTTCAGTATGACCTTTACTACGACGAGTGCACCAGGCTCCGTCCAGCAATCTACTTTCCATCATTAACGTCTCTGAACTGGCACCGTTATTTTAGTTTTCGAAAGGTGCTAATCTGTCAATATGCACGACTAAAAATTTTCCGCGAGGAAGTTTTTGAATTCTATAAACTACATCGTTGATCTTAGTTTTTACCAGGTAAGGACCTAACCAATCTCTTTGCAGTTTTGGGCACTTTCCTTTGACTCTAAGGGGGTGGTACTGCCAAACCTGTTGACCGGGTTTGAAGGAAAGCATATGTGACTTAAAATCGAACTTTGACTTCATTTTATTACTCTTCATCGAGAATCGTTTCCTTACTTTTTCGTGAATCATGTTTAATCTTTCTTTCAATTCTCCAACAAATTCGGGTGGATTACTAGACTCTAAACACTGATTATGTGGACTTCCACGAAGAAGTTCTAATGGTAACTTAAGTTCTCTTCCCATAAGTACCATTGCCGGTGAAAACTCGGTCGTTTCATGTTTTGAAGAACGGTAAGCGAGTAAGAAAAGTGGTATCCATTTATCCCAGTCTTTCTGATTTTCCGAAACAAACTTGGATAAATATTGAATAATTGTTCTATTTAATCTTTCGACCAAACCATTCGATTGAGGATGTAAAGGGGTAGTTCTAGTCTTTTTAATTCCTAATATCGCCATTGTTTCCTTGAAGACATTTGATTCGAAGTTTCTACCCTGATCTGAGTGAATTTCAAGAGGTATTCCAAAGCGAGAAAATACCTCAAAAACTAAAGCTTCTGCTACTGTCTTAGCTTGAAAATTTGGAAGAGGGAATGCTTCGGGCCATCTAGTGAAATAATCTGTGACAACTAAGACAAATCTATTGCCTGAAGATGATTTAGGCAGAGGTCCGAGGATGTCGATGGATCGTTCGGTGGATCGAAATCGCGAGGCGGAGCATCGTGAATGACAGCGCGTGTTATAAACGTGCTGTCATTCCGAGAAGCGGAAATGTTGGGAAAAGCAGAAAAAATGGGAGGAACATTATCTGTTTTTTTGTGGAGTTCGGCGATGATAATGCGTGCCGATTCCTGCGTCGCTTCCCTCGCTGCGATCTGCGCCGCCTCTCCCATCGCCTCCCGGATTACGTCGCGTACCGAGGATTTGGCCGCTTCTTTGGCCGTCTCGATCGCGACTTCCGTCAGCCGCTCCATTCCTTCGGCTATCCGACGGTTATTTTCCTCCAGGGCCTGTTGCAGCTCCTCCCTCAAGCAGCTGATCGTATCCAGTTCGCCGTTTCCAATCTCGGAGCGCAATGTCTCGGGCGGAGCCGTCCGCTTCTTTCTCCTCGTGTTCATTGCCGCTTTTATTTTCGTAAATCCCACTTCTGACACCAATGTTGCGACAATAAAACACCGATTAGAGAAAGCAGGCGTTTATTGAATCCCGACCGATCAGTTGGCACGTCCGTTAAGTTCGCGGTGTCAACCGAGACTGTCTTGTTTATCTGTCAACGTTACTAAGTTCGTCCGTTGTCAAGTGCGTTGTCAGGTGAGTGTCGCGCTCGGTCAGAAACCCCAACTACTCAGATCTAGCGCGCACCATTCG